>JABAKD010000005.1:159074-1359074 GCA_012845835.1 Undaria pinnatifida
AAACACCCTCGCAGCGCACACCGCACACCCTCTACTTCTATCCGTCGTCGGATATACCGCGCTCTTCGGCGTTGCGCTGGAACTTTTGCGCCTCTGCTCTTCGATCCTGCCCGTGTGGTCGGCCGTGTCTGTGTGCGGCGGCGACTGCGTCCTTTAGTTCGGCTGCTGCATACTTTCTCTCGCTGGTTCCTGTCGCAGCTCACCTCCGCCGCGTGCTGTGGGTGTCTGCTATGAGCCTCTTCGCTCGTTCTAGGCTTCCCCTTCTCTGCGGCTGCTTGTTCTTCGCCCTCTTCAAACCTTACGGCGTACCACCTCTTCGTGCTGCGGCGGAATCTCCGCACAAACACCATGCAGCGGAATGTCCTTACAGCAGACCGGTATCTTGACTGGGGAGACCAACTCTTCCGATACACATTCACAGGGCTCTCTCTGTGAGGTACATACATGTGTAGCGCAGCAATACTCCTGTGTGTTTGCGTGTGTAGGATACGCGTACGTGTTCGAACCTGCCATACTACCTCACCTTCCTCCAGCGCTCCTGCGGTACAAAATCCCTTCCATCACATGTGAATGCGTACGTGTTCGAACCTGCCATACTACCTCACCTTCCTCCAGCGCTCCTGCGGTACAAATCCCTTCCATCACATGTGAATGCATACGTGTTCGAACCTGCTATACATACTACCTCACCCGCCAGCGCTCCTGCGGTTCAAATCCCTTCTATCAAATGTGAAATGCAGGTGTGTACACGACACTGCTTATACCCTGCGCAATCAGCATGGTCACAGCAGTGTGTGTGTATGTACAGCGGTGTGCACACAGCTCTCGCTGTGTGTAGCACATAGTCTTCATGTGTAGTAGCGCAGCCGTAGTACTCCTGTGTGTTGGCGTGTGTAGGATGCGCGTACTTGTTCGAACCCCTGCCATACTACCCCACCTTCCTCCAGCGTTCCTGCAGTACAAATCCTTTCCATCACCACCTGGGGATGCAGGTGTGTACAGCGGTGTGCACACAGCTCTCGCTGTCTCTGTGTGTAGTACACATACATGTTTAGACTTGGACATGTGTAGCGCAGCAGTAGTACTCCTGTGTGTTTGAGTGTATAGGATACGCGCACGTGTTCGAATCTTCCATACTACCTCACCTTCCTCCAGCGTTCCTGCGGTACAATTCCCTTCCATCACCTGTCTATGCATCATCTCCTATGTATGTAGTCTAGACTACGCGTCTCCAGCTACGGCTGTGCGTCCTGTAACAAGTGTTCGTGTCTTTCAGCACGTTACATACTACACCTGTGTACAACGTAACCCATGCGCACCTTTTCATCACACCATGCGGCCTTTGTAGCCAAATTCTGCTGTTCCCTTTACAGGGGACTAAGTACGAGCATCCTATCGGTGACATTCTCCGCCTCAAAGCGAAAGTCGCCGACTAAACATTCCGCCACTCCCGACGATCGCCAAGTGCCTTCTCGCGCAGTCAAGTGTGACAAATCATTCAGCCACTCCCGACGATCGCCAAGTGCCTTCTCGCGCAGTCCAGTGTGAAAAATCATTCCGCCACTCCCGACGATCGATAAGTGACTTCTCGCGCAGTCAAATGTTGTAAAACATTCCGCCACTCCCGACCATCGTCAAGTGCCTTCTCGCGCAGCGAGCCACCAGTCAAGTGTAACAAAACACTTCTCCACTTAACACCAAAAAGAACTTGGCTAAACATGTATTGTTGGGAATGAGGGAACTCCTTGACCCCAAATCGTCGCAAAAAAGGCCATTTTTTGCATGCTTCTCTATGTGTACCTAGGTCTACGGGAATTTCCATGCGGCAGCAGTTTTATTTTTCTCCAAATCGCTTTTTGACAGAGGGCTCGACCTCCCAAATGGAAAAAACACCCAGAGAAGAAGTAATGCACCTCTATATCGTAGCACGCGTGATATGTCCACATATCGACATGTCCATTTGTTCATACGTCCATATGTCTATATGTCCATCGTATCGCGGGAACAAGCGCTTCGCACTATCCGATGACGGCCAATGGAACAATACTTGCCTCGAGAAGGCGATACTCGTCGTGTGTGCCCACGTAAATGTAAGATACTTCGCTTTCGACGAGGTTCTTCATTGAGGATTAGTTGGTTTTGAACCGAAAGGGTTAGGGTTAGCTCGAAGTAAGTGTTAACTAGGTGAACACAGGGTTGTCCGGTGGGTATCAGTGTTCGACGTAAGAGAGTTATCATTGCTCCCCTTCGACTACAAAAGTAACCTGACGAACTAATGTGCATCTAAGCTGACGACGTCAATGGATCGCGTGGTGTAATATATGACATGTCGACCAGGTTGGTCTAGAACCGCGCTGCAATAGAGGGAGCAACATGCAATGCTTCCGATAAATCCTCGCCTGAGCAGCTGTGACCGTTAAACTAACAACTGAATTTGAACCATAAAGGAACCGCACCCAGGTGCACTTAAACCCCTGTGCATACAGTGGGTATTACACGACCAACACCGTAGTGACGCAATACTGTTGGATACTCCCGCACTTGGGATACCACGGAATGACACTGACACTGAGACTGATACTGACACAGGGACAGGGACAGGCAGAGGCACAGATACAAAAACGCAGAAACAGATATAGACAAATTACCGGAACTGCGTTCGCTAGGAATTTTTACGTTTATCATGTTTATAACACGCATCTCCATAGAAAGGGTTCCTGTGTGTGGAGAGAACGTAAGTTACGCCTGAGCCGCTGCTTCATCTGGCGGATGACTGGACGAACTCATCTATGTCCAATTTCCCTATCTGACGCCCCAGTTGTCACTGGATAAAAGCTCCGAAGAGAAAGCCAGAAGTTGAATGTTAGTGTCGAAGTGACGTTTGCAAGTGGCCACTGCCTGCATTCGTCGCTGGACGTGATGAATCCATCTCGTTAGATGAAGCCTGCTGGCATTCTTTCGATAACTCTCTTGAAACCCATGTACAGTTGCCACGCTGTTACTCTATGACGTTATCTCTCTACATATGCACGCTACGTTTCCTCATTAGTAGCACTAAGCAGATGGACCCAACTTGAGCTAGGGTATTGACTTAAGAACCTCCGTACCAAACCCAAATCCGGAATTTCAGAAAACCAGAACGGGGTTAACGATGGAAAATCCTACATCGTAGACATACAGCTAGCTAACATTATGGAAAACGGTGCACGGCACTGGGTAGTTTTCAAGTTGAGGACCGGTGCCAGCTGAAATATATTTAGACGGAAAAGGCTTTGACCTCTAAAGCAGCACTCAATTGACTGAACCTGTGCAGTTTTCTTCGGAGACTGTCAAGTTGACACGGTCGGCGACGGCGGTCGGGAACACTGTCTATATATAGTGTTCCCGCCGTCGCCGACCGTGGCTAGAGTAGGGGTTAGGGCCCCACCTAGGAGCCTCTGTCGCGAGTGTCCATCATTTTCGCGTTTCTAGGTCGTACGCATTTAAGATGCTTTCTGAATTCGCGATGGGGACTCGTATCGCGATAAACGTAGAACGTTGTCGCAAACGAATATTGCTA
Organism: Undaria pinnatifida; assembly: GCA_012845835.1. Taxonomy (NCBI): domain Eukaryota; class Phaeophyceae; order Laminariales; family Alariaceae; genus Undaria; species Undaria pinnatifida. The sequence goes on from JABAKD010000005.1 coordinate 162,634, forward strand.
CGTAGCCACCTAAAAAAACTTAGGGTTAATCCTAACCCTTACCCTAGCTTTAAAACCCCAAGTCTAGTGATGAAGTGCCCAGGTACTGTGGACCATGGCTAGGGTAGGGGGGATACTCCTATTTTTATCCCCGCTTTTAAAACATTTGCGCGCACGACCCTTTACCTCGCTGATAGATACGAATTCTGACGAATATACCAGGTATATGCAAACGTAGGGTACCATTCCAATGCGGATTCGTTTTGCAAGCATTGAACAGCACAAAAGCTCAAGACCGCAACGGAACAGGAGCGTTCCTCGCGCAAGTGTCCCCGAGCAACCACCACAAGCACAGGCCTAACCTAAACCCTGACCCGAAGAGTGAGACCCCAACCGTAGCGGTAGCCCTACTAGGCGCTATAGTAAAACTATACAATCATACTTGATTTGCGTCAGTGTTTGTTGTATACCTAGACGGCGAAGACATCAACCTGAGATCGCACTCTCATTTCTCTCAGCATCCGTTTCAGTTTTGATGGAGGTGAACGGGATGATCGAGCTGATCAAGGTCATCGAGGTCATGGAGGTGGTCGAGGTGATTGAGGTGATCCACCTGATCGGGTTAATTGAGGCGAACTACTTGATCGAGTTGATCGAGGTGTCATCGAGGTGGTTGGCTCCCCAAGTCAGTCGCCCGGAAGACGTAATTTTTTTTTCGCCTATCTCAGCACGGCCAGGACACCTATCGTCGGACTCCCGTTTTCGAGTGAGATACACAGAAGAGCTTTCCTCTACGACTAACACTGCCTCAGCGAGGGAACCTTCGTGTAACTACTGGATATGAACGCTCGTTTTACTACTGGACGAATGACTCTGTACGTCACAGACAAACAATATCTGCACAAGTTCTTTGCAACAGGCATCCGCCCAGTCCATTGCGGGTTTGAATCGCACAAAAGTAAAAGAGCAAGAAACCTCAAAAACGCCGAACGAACAGGGGGGCACTCGCACGAGTGACTCCGAGTGGATGCAATCCCCCCCCCCTTCGACTTTGGCAATGGTTTTCGCGGGCAAAATTGGCATTTGTTTGTTGATCTTTCGAATTTCGTTGTCAGTATGGTTCTCAGCATCATGGAATATTATTCTCCCCTTTGGTCAGATACATCAACCGCAGACTCTTGCAATCTCCGATTAATTTTGCGAACACATATAGTGTCCAAAATCAAATCTACTAGAATAGCAAACACTACGAGGTAGGTGATATCACCTCATTACCTATGCAACCAGCCATGCCGCAGCTCCAATCCATTTTTTTCTGCCCCCCCAACCCCCTCGCCCCCTTCCCCCGCACTACCTGCAACACCGCCTAGACCTAGCCCGTAGAACAAAATTCCTCCCAGATATACATTCATGCGACCCAAAGGGGTTCGATTCTCCGCCCTCCCGCTCGCATCCTCGCCCGCCCCCTTCGTTTTGTTCTCTCCCGCCGCCGCATATAAATCTAAACCTGCCAAAGTGATAAACAGCACCAGACAGTTGATATCACCTTTTTTTCCTTTCTAGCTGTCAATGCCGTAGCTTCCAAAGATCAGTTTCGACGAAATCCTCGATCTCACAGCTGGAGGGTATTTATATTTATTTATAATAGTGTCTCTGTGTTGGCAAAATGATACCATCCGGGTTCCAAACTAGTACCGCTCACAGCCGTCACGGGTGACCAACACCTTATATGGTACACCGTACCGTTCGGCTCATACGATCTTGCTCGAACCATATATGAAATAACGATACGAGTATATATATTTATATATATGGATGTACAGAACCCCGTTTGCCCTTTCCGCTCCCCTCCCTCCCCCCCTCCTTCATTTGAAAGAAATGATAGGGGCAGACGGGTGGGTAAGTTAGTATTCAGATGCCTGGAGTGGCCTCCCAGAAAGTACCGCGTGCTTGCCCACGTCATCAGTAGAAACTCACTCTCACTTGCGCTGGGCGTGCCCTTGCTAGGCTGTACGCGAGGAGCTGCACCCGACGCCGATCCTGGGGAGCTCGTTCACCTATTTCCATACTCTCCTGCGACCCCGATTCCCTACCCAGACGTGGTTCATTCTCTCGATTCCAAGACAAAAAAAAGCTTCTTATGTCATTCGCTTTGTCGTCCTGTTTTTCTCAGACACGACTACTCTTTACTGTTTATATTTCGAACTGCATAGTCATTATCGTTTTCAGGGTCGTGGGAGGGAGATATTTCCTCACTTTGGCCAGATACACCCGTCAAAGCTTCTGCAATGGCTTTGTCGTCCTGTTTTTCTCAGACACAGCTACTCTTTACTGTTTATATTTCGAACTGCATAGTCATTATCGTTTTCAGGGTCGTGGGAGGGAGATATTTCTTCGCTTTGGCCAGATACACCCGTCACAGCCTCTGCAATGGCTTACCTGGTTCGTATCTCGCCCACCCCCATATATCGTTTTTCTCTCCGTAATGTCAACACCTGGGTTCCTAACTAGTACTGCTTACAGCTGTCTAGGGTGACCGAGCCTCCAAATGGCACCCTACCATTCGACTCCTCTAACCCCGAGGTAGTCTGAGACTACTGTTGCCCTACGAACACTAGTAATGGTTGTATTTTACCCCGGCTGAACGTCCCTCCAGCAATCCATGCTTTCCTTGGTGTGCAAAACGTAAGCTTTCATGACACCCTTATCGAACGGTTTACGACATTGCGTGTATACGCCGCGTACGCGTGGGCCTCTACCATCCTTCTCTTTGCACCACAACATCCGATACACCCTTTCGGGCTGCGAGCGTTGTCGCTCCCCCGATGCGCATTGAAAGCAGATTGCACCTACTTCGTATCTCAATTTCGACTTGCCTTCGCGACTAACTTCTTAGTTAGTTGCTCGAAGAACTCGACCGTGCGCCACCTTTCTTACACACTTGCGGGAACATACGGGGAGAGAGGGGCGTAGCCAGGAAGACCAGAGAAGTATGACATTGATCGTACGACTATAATCGGTTGGTAATTTCCCTGTGTTTATCTAGATTATCGGAGTAGAGACAACGTAGATCCCTACCTGCATCAGTGACCGACCCCAAAGTTCCATACCCCAAAGTTCCTTGGAATGTAGATTCTGTCTAATGACCTGGGAGGGCGACTCCACCATCACGTGCACTGGATGTGACTCCGCACGGCGGGCGAATCTTGCTGGCGACATGGTGCAGTCATGGGGTGCCCGTCATTTTTCCTATGATTATACCGTTCGTGTGTAATGTCCCCTTGTGGTAGAGGCATATACATCTACACTAATATACTGCAGTAAATGTCTGTCGCCAACGAGGTCGGCACTGGTTTTATGGGGACCCAATGCTCCAAAGAGTATATATTGTAGGTTTCGTACCTCTAGAGCGAGACAGTCGACAATTTTTCAAATATGTATCGCTGGTAGCATGATACAGTCACTTCACGTCAAAAAAAGAATCCCAGGTGATACGTGCCGAAAATAGGAGACTAACCTTCGTTACCGGCGAGGCGGGGTCGCAGTGTGAATCATACAACATAGATGCTGCCATTCTACCCATACCGATTGGCTCCAATCCAGACAATATTTGTCGCCCCAACCAGCGACCAAGGTGTGTAAACCTCGGGGGAAGCAGACGAGAGCAACCCCTCTGACGGTACATTTGTAGGAGTGCAGGGGTCTGGCGTTCGTGGCGTTCGATACCCACACTGTAGTTTGGATTCCTTGGTAGTTTGTGCGATGGGCGTTCGAACAGTTTTAGAGTCAGCTGTGCACCGCCCGACGCGTGACGCAGAACGGCAGATTTTACTCGCAGGTCTTCATTCAATCAACACAGGTGTGTGAGTGTGCCTTTGCAGTGCAATAAGAGCAGACGATGAATCACTTCAGAGCAGTAGCGATCGACGTTCATCGCATGTTCCAACATGACTCGACGGCACTAACAACTCAAGCATCGTGGCTGGGCTGGACCTCCGCTGGCCTGCCACATGTGCATGGAGTACACAGGAATTTTCGTACAAACCCGGCAAACCCAAGTAGGCCATTTCAAAAGTTAACTCACACTATACCAATTACTTGTTATATGTGTACTAAATCCCACAAGTGTCTGGTATTGTCCTCGTCAATGCGGGTTGTATAGTTTCCGTGCCCTGAACAAGGCTGAATGATCCTCGCCCTGTTGACCCTGGCGTTGGCAAGGGAGTTACCGGCCGATATATTTTGCGACCCCGTAACACGCGCGATCGACGTATCACACGCAGCTTGCAAAGCTGAGTTTTGGTCTTAATCATGTTTGGTCGACCTCACAGCTGATGTGTATTTTTTGTCTTGTTTTTGAGCACATACTTTACAGAGCATCTCTATATTGTAGACGGTGACAACATAGCTTGTCTTGAAGAACACACACGTGTATAGCCCTCGATCAAATTTACAGCAGTTGTTTGCTCCGGTTTGATAATGATGATATCATCATCGTAAAAACGTCAGAACAGGCTCCAACCGCCACATAGTATTTAATGTAGTATTGTCTTACACAGCGATACAACCGGTCAAAGCTGCTGTTATGATTGTCGTCGCCATACACGCCAGGACATGCTCCATTTTTTTTCTTGACGAGCAGTACGTACTTTGCCAACGCACCACTGCGTAATATAACATGTGATAGTAGACTATCGCAATCTCGTTAGGGTTCGAGTATAGGTTCGACTACAAAACAAATCAGCACTCTGAGCACAAGCCAAACATCGGGAGACGGCCCGTTCACCCCTTGACCGACGGTAATTTCCAATAATTCCACTTGGCCGACGCCAAAGTTGTAGGTTTTTCCTAAACCGATCGTTTGAATACTCTTGACCGCTGGGCATTTCCCTTGACTGACCATCTCGTGATACCAGGTATATTGCCGTGCGAAGACCCCGAGACAACATTTTTTTTTTTTCTTAATCCTTGCAGCTTCTGCAGTCTCTATCCGCGAATACGCGTGTACAACACGCGCACTGCTGCGTGAGTGCAGCCGGATAACCCCGTCGCGCGATCTCTCGGAGGCAGGGGAAATCCCCGAAGTTGACGTCCAGCTCACCCGAACCTGGGGTTTTCTGTGGGGTTGATGGCGAGCCACGCGGACTCCAATGCCTGGCTCGACAACAATATATCCTCAGAAGCCCGGCCTGGCCGGCAAATCCAGGAACTACCGCATGCCTGCCCACGATATTAGCAGGAGCCCCAACCTACCTGTGTTGGCCGTGCCTTTGTCCGCTTGTACGCGACGAGCTGCACCCGAGACAGATCCTGACGGGCTCGTTAACGTTTTTGTACAACCACCTGCGACCCCGATTCCCGACACAGACACGCTTAAATATTTTTGTTAAAAACAAATAAGTATATATATACATTTTTGACACAGCAATCGGGAGACAAAGCTACCTTTTATCACCCTGCAGTGGCGTGGCGACGGTAAAGGCGACGGTAAAGTTGCTGCATTAGATTTTCTCTGAGGATCTTCACCTTCAACAGGAGCTCTAAACCTTTGTGAAAACGCTTCATTTGGGGCAGCAATAAATGTGTTGTTGCATGATGAATTCCATTCATCGAGTAAACAACGATGTTAGGTTATAAGAGATGAATGAAGTGCACATTGTATCTTCGAGTCTGAGTTGAAGAGCTCGCCCCGATTCAGAATGTGTGTCAAGACACGAATACCCGCTACCTCTACAGTTGCACGCGTCGGTCTCCTTTATGAGGCTGTTGTCTCGCTTGGGTGAAAAATGATATTGTGCATCTGGTACTGTGGTACTGTGGTACCTGTTACTCTGGACCAAAGTTACGATACCGGAGTCAATTTTTGGGCCCTTATTTGCGATTGCTCGGGGTAACTCGATCGAGTGATCCCCCTGTTCATTTGCAGTCTACGAAGCCTTGGTGTAAAAAACGATATGTGAATCAACAACGAAACGATAAGCTACGCGGTGCCAAAACAACTGCCCCAAGGTATTTCTGGTTGTGAGGCGAACCAGGTCATTCGTTCAAATGTTTCAAACCCGCTAGTGAAAGAGGGTTCCGGGCTTCTGTCTGTATCGTAGCCTTAGTCGCTATTATATGGCGATTGCGTGTGAAGGTCGCATATACTGTAGCCTGTCGTCAGCAGGTATTTGAGACGGACGGCGTGCTCGTTATCATACGTCAAAATCGATGCTGCTGTATTAGATGTGGCACATATTTCGGGTAACAATTTTCCGATCCACGGATTTTCTCGGCCTAGAAATTCTCGCGATGAGCGTGGTAGGAACACCAACTGTATTTCCTAGCCAAACGGTCGTTTGTCGTATTATCGTATTAATGCTGTCCGAGTTCCAATGTTCTGGTTACGGTTTGAGCCAATGAAACACCAGGGTTCACACACGCCGTCGCATCTGCTAGTTTCACCTGATAAAGTGTTCTTGCTGGTGACAACGACCGATGCCCTTTATTTGTGTGAAATACCCCAACACGGTCCAGGCGGTGGCGAAGTTCCTGTGGAGTTTCATTACTCCTTGGGTTCGTAGAGACGTTCGCCAAGTAACCTCTCTTAGGGGAACTTTCGGCACATCACCTTTTATAGGGCTACACATCCGCCGTGGGGACAAACTCATCGCCGGGAGACACCGTGAATACAGGCACGACGTCGAGGTAAGCACAACCGAAACCGCATGCAGAGAAGGGAGGAAATATGCATGTGGTGCAAAAGTGCTTGCTGTGTTCCAGACGCGTGCTACGATAGTGGCAGCACATTTTGACTGGAACATATGTGTCTGGCGGTGCTTGCCAACTGAAGAACCACCCGTTATTAGTAACGCTTACAGCGTTACTTGTGTAACATCTACCGTAGACCATAATATTTTTAATCCGGGTTGTAGGTTTATCTATTTTGCCAAAACGTATCTTGGATGAGGTACAGAACACCTCAGACAAATTTGACCCACCTCTGTCGTAGCTTCGCGTCACCATTGAAGTTGTGGTGCGAACAGGAGAGTGGAGAGGCGATTCTTGCACGACGAAACACCGAAACTTTTTTCCTCTGTATGATCACATGCTATTTTGGTCCACCAGGCATACTTAAAGGAAGCGGTGATCTTCCTCGAGAAAGGCCTTAACGGAACCTCAGCGGATGATATCGAAGGCATATGGGTGGCGTCGGATGATGCCAAAATGATTGACGAAGTCCGCACCCTTGCTGGCAACTACTTTCCAAGCGTGCGTAGCGAGGACATTGTGTATGCTGCGAATGGAGTGGCCGGATCGCTCCAGCCTTCAAATATGGTTACGCACACGAACCACCAGGTACAGTAGTAGGTTCTATACAAGGTGGCTTGAATAAAGCGGCCATTCGATATAGGACGGTTCAAACCGGTTGGTACGAGCTTAACTGCGCAAACATGAGCCTATACACAAATAAAGGCGCCTCTCGATATGTGGCGGCCAGAATTCCTCTGGACGATACCCCCATGTACAGGCCTTGACATTAGGCTTATCCATAGTTCCCATGAGACGATTACTCTTTTGAAGAACATCGTACGATGTCCTATGCATTTGCTCGTCTGATATGGAGTCACATACGCGTAGGCCAGCCCATCACAAACACGAAGGCGCGCACGCACACCCCTATCTACACGTTCTCTCACACGCATACGTTCAAACACGATCGCAAATCGTGAGCAGTACAATATCACGATCGTACATAATAGTACTACGGTTTTACGGCCGCTGTAAACATTCCGGGGGACAGTCCCAGCCCATCCTCGTATTTGAGGGAAACAAGGAACCTGCCCGCGGGAGAGGAGGTTGCTACATCAGTCTTGAATGCGCCAGTGCTCCGTTAACGCCGTTTCAGGCGTTGCGCAGAGACAATGAAATTTATTTGATGAACAAACCTACCGATTCTCGATACGACAAAACGTGTCAACATTGCGGAAAAGGAATGACGTTCGACTAATTTGGGCTGAGGCCAATTGCCATTGGGAAAAAATGTAGCCGAACAGTCCTACCTCTATCATCGCGACCGTCACACGCCCTAACGGCCATACCCATTTGCTCTTCTGACACCGAGAAACACTTGACCTGAGACAAGAACACAACGCAAATAGCTGAGGTATGCATTCCGACAAATATATATTGATACAAGTTACCGCCTGCAACACGAATGCTATCGTTGAGTTGAAGCTTCCTCTGTGCCGTCCGAAAATACAATCAGACAAAAATACACTATCGATTGCAACCCCCTTGACCAAAGGTCAAATTCAAGGGATCATTGCGCTAGCTACCTTGATACTTGTGATATCAAGCGAATTCTCGATGAGCGGTTTAGCCGCCTCGGCCCGAACGTTGTTTGAAACGTTAGGCCAGCGAGCACAGTTGTACTTTTTTTTTCGTGTGGGATAGAGTTAGCGTAGAGGGTGTGGCCCATACCCCGTTGGTATAAGGGAGATGAGGCCCTCCACAGCACCGGTGGTCCTTAGAATCTAGGTTTCGTTGCGCCAGAACACACCCACCCTCAGTCGAACGTGCTCTAACTTCGAGGAAAAACAGATACTCGCTGTTGGTAACAGAAGACCGGGGTGTTGGTAAGGGTTCGCCGCACATTTTTGAGGCTTCCCTCGTGTGGAGGTCAATACCTCATGCAACTATATAAAATCAAAACATATTCTGTGAATCAAAACATATTCGAATCAATAATCTCATGGCCTCTAGCATACTAGGTAGGGGCATCGTTGTTTAGCAAAAACAATTCGGACTGATGCTCGAGTGAGAAACTACCAATCATTGTTTGGAGACTGCTTTTTAAACTTTGTTGCTATGATCAAAATGGAATTGATCGGATTGACTTGCGCTTTGGTGAGCACACGCGCTTGCCACGACATGGGAAACGATTTTCGTCTGCTAATTTGCATTTCTATTTTGTGAATGGCGAGGGTGCTTAACCCTAATCGCCGGAATAACGTTCAACAACACTACGTAGCATTAAACATCATTAAATAGCGTTGAATAGCATAAGATAACAACAAATTCCACTATGAATTAACAATAAATATCCTTATTATCATTAGAAAACAGTAAAAAACGCCAAAGCCTTGAGTTAGCATCAAATGCCATTAACTAACATTCAATAGCCGCCAATAATGTTCAAAAACAACCAACAACATTCAATAAAATTAAGCAACACCAAATAACATTCAATAGCACTTGAAAAAATTGAACAACATTCAATGGATTCCATAAAGTGAAACATTCAAAAACATTTAATATCATTAAAAAGAACACTGTGTAACATAAATACGGTTAATCAGCTATAACAATCTATGCGTAACATAAAAAAACACCACAAAACAATAAAATACATTATTTAACATTCAAGAACATTTAAAATCATTACACAAGACGTTTTATGACATTCAATAACAATCCAAACATTCAGTAACGTGCAATAACATTGAGCATCACAAGATAACATCGAAGAACATTCAAGAACATTTACCAACACAAAATAACATAAAAAAAAACTTAGATAATGTAAATCAACCTTGAACAACATGAACTAGCATCCAATAACATTAAATAACATTGGAAATCATCACATATAATGTAATAAGCCAAAAAGGCTTTCAGTAACATGTATGCTTTTAATTGTTGTTGAATGTTATTGAATGGTAATAACTGTAATGTAATGAATTTGAAGGCCTCTCGAATGTTCCTGAATTTGTTACGTTATTCAATGTTTTTTAGCACATTCTAACAACGTTATTGAATAATATTAGCTGTAGTATAATGACCCTGAATGCCCTCGAATGTGCGTGAATGTTTTCAATGTCATTCAATGTTTTTCATTCCATACATAATTTCAACTTTTTAGTAAACTTTCAGTAACCTTTTATACCATTCGATCACAATTAATAACATTAAGCAACATAACAAAACATAAAATAGCATCAAACAACATAAATATCACTAAATGTCGTAAACTACATGAAAAAAATCAATATAATTTTCAACCAGCATTCAATAACGTTCAAAGACATTAAATAACAACTAACAACTTTAACAACATCCACTTACATTAAATAACATTGACTAGCAGTATATTACAATAAACAACGATCAATAACATTACATACATAATGCATCTTCAAATAACATTCAATAACATTTCATAAAGTTACGTTTATGTAAATGTAAATTTCAATAGCATTCAACAACATTCAATAACTATAAATAACATTCGCCAACATGAAAAACATTGAAAAACATTAAATAGCATTAAAGAGTGTCATATATAATAAAAAAGTTTAAAATCATCGAAAATATTTTTGTTACATTAAATGACATTAAGTATAATCTATAACATTCAACAAAATTAAAGAACAATAAAAAAAATTACGTCACATCCAACGACGTTAAATAACAGTACATAACATCAACAACCTTATATAATTCCAATAACATTCAACAATATTCAATAGCATTCAGTAAAATTAAGGCGAGGTTACATACCATTAAAATGCGTTTTATAACATGAAATATCCTTTAAAATATTTTTCAAACATTCAACAACATACAAAAATATTAAATAACACTTAATAACAATGAAAAAATATCAAAAACATTTAATAGCACAGAGTAACATAAAATAGAGGTAGATTTACTTCACTAACATCCAACACCATTCTATTCCATTCAAAAACGGTAAACTACTTTTTACCGTTGAGCAACATTCAATTAAAATCGAGAGAATTGAATAACGTTCAATAACATAAACTAGCAACAAATATCATTAAAAAATATAAATATTGTTTAATAACATCAAAATCGTGAACGATCCGATACCGGTGGCCCCTTGCCTGTAATCGCCGAAAACACCGCTGATTGTTCAGCAGCAAATAGCAGCAGCAGGCATATCAAACAGTATAGCAGCAACTGGAACATGCCTATACCCAGTCTGAGTTAAAATACATATGCCGAAGACACTCGGTACGTATTTTTCGAAATACGACATAAAAATTGTCGCTTGCTGAGGTCGTATAAAACGTGTACCAGGTACTTGTCACGGTATGCAATTCTTATATTCAGATGAAGAAAAAAATGATCGGCCGAGGTCACTAAGCCAAGAGGAAAATGCATAAAGAGGACCAGTGCTGCTGCTGCTGCTGTTTCTTCTGCTGCTGCTGCTGCATCTTCTGCTGCTGCTGCGGATGTTCACCTGTTTCTCCAGGCCAGCCGCACGCGCCTGGTCCGCCCTCCTCCCCTCCACCTCGAGTTCCAGTGCCGATTGAGCGCGCTTCCTCATCTCCGGTATTTCGGATCCCACAAAAATCCTTTTTTTTATTTTATTTTTTTATTTTTTCCTCGCCTTCTCTTGCCTAAACGCCCCACCTAATATCGAAATCCGCCAGAGTTTATAAACACTTCCACGCCCTAGATATCGCCTTGTTATCTTTTTAGAGCCGTCCATGCCGCTGCTGCAATTCCCACCCACCCCCGCCCCTAACGCTTCCTCCTTCCCAACCACCCGCACCATCGCCTAGACCTGGCACCACGCGTATAGCATACCCATACATCTATGCGACCTAAAGCCCTCTCCCCTCCCCCCCCCCCCCCCGCCCCCCTCCGCCACATTCGCCCCCCCCCTCCCCCTCAAGTAGGATTTATAGTTTCCACGCACGAATTGACCTGCCCCACCCGTCCCCTTCCCGCCCATCCCCCCCATTCGCCCCCCTTTTGATCCAAATCAGGCCCCCACGTCCCAAAACCCTCCGCCTTTCCCTCACCGGATACTGGACTTACAAGATTCACCTCATAAACTGATGCATTTCCTTCCACAGCTGTCACATTTTGTCTCACTCAGAAACGGGTTTTATAGTTTCCGCGCACAGACTGCCTAACATCACCCTGTTGACCCTGATAGCTACACTGTAGTTGCAAGGGGAGTCGACGAGCTATATCCTCAATGAGGATACACAACCCGTAACACGCGCGATCGGAGTATCACACACAGCTTGCAAAGATGAGTTTCGACAAAATATTCGATCTCACATCTGGAGTGTATTTCATTTTGAATAATATTTCCTCAATAGCTGTAACATAACTGTTGGTGCTTTTCGACTTCCTCAGCGCATCGAGCAACGGCCGCAACACGGGCTCGCCCCGCGTTGTTGTTGAGGCGCTGCAAACGCTTGATAGTCACTACGTTGCGCGGGAAATCACAGCGCGCCTCACCACCCCCATCTCGGCGAGAGATTTCGCCGTCCGACGGACGATCTCATCGCTATTTTTTTTAGGAGCCCTTATATTTGTTTTATTGCATTTTTTGACCTCGACTTATTTGAACCTTTATTGTCCATTTTATCTCATTACCCTATACTGGATATTATATTACTTCGGCTGTGCCGGCCGGACTAGGTTGTGGTTTGTTTCGTGACGTAGCTAAACAACACAGCTAGTGTCCGCGCCGTTTACTTGTTCTATTGCCATCCACGTCATAGACCTCACCTGCAAATTATTAGCAGAAACAATGTCACTTATTACATTTTCTAGTTTAAATATGGTCGACAGAGACCCCGGAAACGGTAATCTAGACAGAAAACACGACTTCAAAACGTTTCTTAAAGTTTGGAGGCCGGATTCGTACCGTGTGGTGAGCAGATTAGGATTTGGTGGTGGTTTGCAGCGTCCTCTAAACTTAAAATGTTTTGAGCAGAAACAGATTGTCGGTTGCCTTGCTCGAGATTTTGTCTCTTGGTTGACGTTTTTGTTGTGCATGTGTTGAATTTTATCGTGCCATATCTTTGTGGTCGTTCAGCACCTCAAGCGTGACCTAAACCGTAGCACGCGTCGCCATGATGGCGTCGTCCTGCGGTAGCCCCTTTCTTCAAATATCCATTCACGAAGTCGCCTGTTTGAATCAGCTCCCGGCTTCATCGCCTAAAAGTGGAGTGCCCCTTGCCAACCCGACGTTATCCATTGAATTCCCGTTGCAAACAATGAAATATATTAACAATTTTGTTTCGTGGAATCATTCTGCGACGTGTCGACCAGCCATGGCAGGTTAGTTCAACACAATGGCTGCTTTTGGCGGGAGGCTATCGTGTAACCAGTTTTTGACGTGTCAGCGGGGATGCTCCTTAAACCCAGCATCGATCGTCGGAATGCTCCAGCTTTTTTCGCGTTTTGACTCGTTAAATACCCATGTCATGGGATTCGTCATCGAACAGTGGCACATTGTATTTGCCGCCAATAAGTTGCTTCGGGGAGGTAGTGGAGCCTCCTGACAACAAGAAAAGTCTTCTAACAAAAGACATGGCGCACCTCCACCCCAGACTCAGAACCCGCATGTCACGGTAGAGGTAAAGCAATTTCTATGAAATATTGTGAAAATCACGGGCCTCGTCAACCTCTAATTGTCGTAATACTTCGTACAATGATAATACACTGATAATACAAGGATATTACAATGAAAGGGCTATTACAAGAACAGGGTGCTTACAATATTACAGTCGTATTTCACTTTCAAAATATTTACAGTTTTATAGTCAAGCGATGGGTCTGTTCATCGAGTTGTTGCACGTTCATTTTACTCTATAACTAGATTTTGCGTGGGATACGGAGATACTCAAATGGCTAGTAAAGAAAAAAGGTCGCGTCTCCTCTAAAATGCGTCTCTGTTGAGGATGTTTGCTCTTTTAGCAACAAGCCTCCTCCGTGTGGAAACTATCTGCACACTCCTACTGTAGCATAAAAATATACAGTGGCACTGCAATAAGACTGGGCGTTTTATTGGTGAAGAGGCCTAGCAGTAAGAAAAATCGATATTAGCCGAATGTTGCTGCCCCCGATCGCTGCTCACGACCACATATATATATATATATATATATATATATATATATAATATTCGCCGCCCGCACCCCCTGCCCCGGTGTCTATTCGTCTGCTCGTCATGTGAAAGAGTTACGGGTCGTTAGTTTACCTCATGGCGGACCTCGAGCAGTTGGCGGCGGCCGACGTGTTCGTGGGAACTTGCTCCTCCAACATTGGAAGGCTCGTGATGCTGTTGAGAGACAACCTCGGCAAAGACCAAGACTCGGGCATCAGCCTGGACAAACCTTGGCTCCCCAACCGTGCGCGTAGCCTTGAGCAGGACTAAGCTTTTGCTCTCGTGTTCTACACCTTACGCATGGGCATAGGAAGCTGCCTAAACGCTGGGGCTGGCGAGTTCTTTCGACCTGTCACAACACCATCTGGTTTCGATGCGTTGCGTACGTTTATCCCCCGGTCGGCCACAGGGTTCGAAGCCATTCTGTGCAATGAAGCTGGGAGCCACGCGCACATATTTACCGAAATACCGGCCACGACCTAAGACCAAAACAATGTCATGTATTTCCGCGTCGCCGAGGTCATCGGTAACATCGTGCATAATCTCCTTTTTTAGGACCTGCCGATTAGACGATGGAAGCACGATACTGACAAAATGCATATCTATTTTTGAATGTTTGATGCGGTGCGTGATATCTGGGGATTGGGGCGGCACGATGTTGTTGGAGCCGAGGTAGCCGTGCTTCCAGGCTCTAATGCTTGTATGTTGTTTGCTGGCTTCATGATGGGCGTGTTACTCGAGAGTTGTTCTATGTTAGCTCCCCGAACTCTTGTTCAACAAAATCGCCGGTATAAAAACCAGCTGCCGACGCGTATTCCCTGAAATAAGGTTCCCGTCGCCACCCCGACGTGATGGTTCGATTGTCCTTTGCCAACAACACGAAGTATGAAGGCATTTCTTCCGTCGTATTCATCGTCGTGTCACGCAGGTATTACACGATCGTTAGATAAAGGCGACGGGTTTTTGCTGGGCCTATATCATAGAATTAGTCTCGGTCTCGTCAAGGGATAAACTCAATACACGGATGCGTTCTACTATTGGATGCCGGAGTCTTCAGGTCGTTGTGCGTTCGTACTGTGAAAGTTCCGTCTTAGTCTCACGTGATACATAACGTTCTATAGCGACCGGGACGCACTTCTGCTGAGCTTAGGGCGGCGTGCTCTTCGGCAGAGATAGCACGTGTGGGCCATACAAGTCCTGAGCGATCGGCTCTCCCATGGACGAAGCTATCCAAAGTCGTTGGCGGCAAATTGGATTTTTCAATCGATTAGTTTTACACGCATTGTTCCTCCCGTTGCATGTCATGTGCTTTTATCGCAATCGTCTCCAGTACCCCAAGCACCTCAAGCACCTGAATATAAGTTTCTCGTGCGGCATTGAACCCCTTGAGTGGGGAGCCTCGAAAAAGGCAGGGTGGACAACTGATGTTTTGAATCCAGGTCAGGGGTTGACATTCGGGTTGAACTCTACCACGGTATTCCACTTACAAAAATGGTGAGACACAGAGCATAGAGCTCCTTAAGCGGGCAGCCTCAGTGAAGTCAGGTTCACCCCTACCTTTTCATGCACTGTCTCAAGGAGGTGAGGGAAACGATTGTTGCATCCATGCATGCTGCAAGTGATGGTAGCGGGAGATCGGGTATTACTGCCCAAGCAGACGACTAGAGATGGGACGCAAGTTTATCGGAGGTGCGCGCCCCCATTTCGTGTTCAGATGCTGCTTAGATGATAAGTTCCAAATCCCACCCAAAAAGCATATCGACCCTTGTGTGATGATGAGTCCCAGTATGAGCCAACATGTGCTACCAGTGAATCTATCGTAGAGCGCGTCAGGAGTCATATTTCGATTGCGAAAATGGTGGCGGACAACGATCAACCTGCCGCGCATACCATGAACGATTGTTTATATCACATCCAACGTGATATTGCTACACGCTTAAGCAGAACCTATCACGCGGCAAGGTACACTCCAGGCGTGTGGTATACAACGCCCCGGGTAGTGCAGACCATCGTAAACGGCAAAAGGCAAGTAGAAGCTCATGAATACACCTCGGAATGCGACGCGGCCATGGATACAAGAGCATTTGGAGTTAAGAGCTTACATGACGATGATAGTTGTGGAAGACCTCAAAATGCCATGAAGCACTTGCGTCTTTTCGCTTCCGAGGGTTTATACCTGTCAGGAGAAACAGTGTGACATATATAGGAAGGGAGCAAATTATAACGAGAAAAGGAGGGTTGCTAACACTGCCGCGTTTATCGCTGTTTAGTCAGCCGCCCATTTCACGGCCACCGCACTTGCTGCCCAAAGGATATATCCGGCACAGGAAGTTGTTTAATCGCGCTTTCTTTATTGTTGATGCAAATACTGAGTGTTTGGCTTACAGAACGAGCGCCCTGCCGTCACCTGCTACAAACGAAATATACGCACATATAATTGTCTCCGAATGTCGATGTTATGCAGTTCACCCGATGCTGGATCACGTAGTCTACACGACGAGTGTTGAGTGTTGGCCCGATGGTTCAGCAGGTATTTTCTTTCAAGGGTGTAATCGGTACGGTATACCGGTACAGGGGGTAGCTTTGATGGGCGTACCGAACTTACCAAAGTGTCGATTTCCGTCGTTGAGGTCTTATCAAACTTACCGGTGCGTCTGGTACCGGTGGCGTGTCGAACCGTACACGAATACATTTGTCAAAATACTGAACAAAGAAGACGCACCCGGTATGTTTTGGTACCTGCTTTATCGAAAACACCCTTGTTTTCTTAAGAGTGTTACAATTAGAACGGCTGACACTGTTTTTCGTTGGGCAACGTTGTCCTGGACGGAAATATCCCGGAAGAGCTTGAAGCGTAACTTATCTCTCACATATATTCAGCGCCCGTTAACGAAATCGCGGTGTTCAGTCCGACACGATGTTGATTTGGTCGCAGAGCCACGCCAATGTTCCGTCCTCTATCTGATCTACTCTAGCCGTCCATAACATAGCGTAAACCCAAGTAAAATATGTGACATTACTAAAAGCGATAATTATAGCTTCTTGCGGTGAAGCGTGCGAGTTGATAGCGTTGTACACACAACCAGTACTGCGACGACCTGAATCGCCTTGTGTAGAACACCAATGTGGCCGGGTGGAGATGGTGTAATTGCTGTTGTGTTTTTTAGGTATTTCGCTGCTCGTAGGTTTGACAATCGAGCATCGCGGGTTTAGTTGTGGTAGTACTCCGGTCTCGGCCGGCACGGTTTTGAATGAAATTGATGTATTCCACCCATTGGACAAACTCCAGGCACATGGTAATGTCTCACGACCTAAGAGGTACTTGATTCGGGTTGCTAGTCCGCATAACAAGGGGAAAACAGAGCTTTAGGAGACCCAGGCTACGGTAGGGGGGTCTCTTTTTGGGCTTTTATTTCAGTGGCTAGGGGTCACTCGCGCGAGTAACCCCTTTGTTCCTATGCAATCTTACGTTTTCTTTATGTTTTACATTGACGAAATCAATCCGCAATGCAAACGTGATCTAAGCTGCGGCAAACCAAGTTTCTAAACCATCTTCATCCGTAGGGTACAGAGCTACTCGTACGAGTGGCTCAAACACACCAGTGAAAATGGGGGTACCCCCCCTACCGTAGCCTTGGTCAGGAGCTAGATACGCGAAAGATCAGACAAGGGGTGCATTTACGTTGTTGTTTAGCGTATTGATACCGTTGAATACAGCCGTTCTATGACGAATTTCCGTACACGAAATGGAATGAGTACAGGTCAGAGAGGTTGTAGAATTGATCGAGCTAGGTTGCGCTTGCAGATGTGCCTCAGGCTGACCTCAGATCGGCCTTCGAGATCTGGTATATATGGGTACAAAGCGTTTGAATACCCCTTCGATTATGAGCTGTTGTTGTATGAAGAGGCACCACCTCGCATCCCGGCTGCACGCCGCGTAATCCGGCAGGAGGATAGCGTAGCGAGGCAGGAGCTGGTACTTATTTTGGTGACGTTTTTCAAAGGGTATTCTTAGGGTTACACAGAATCTGTTGATACACAGAGGAATGTAAAATGATGCAGGTAGATAGGCGAGCTCTGATGTTCGATCTTTTATCACTTGGTACCCCGCACAGTTCATGTTAAGACATATGCCGGTGGTAACATATGTACCTGGTTGACGAGTGCTTTTTGAAGTTTCCTTTCGGCATTGGCAATCGATAACGGATCAAGCTGATCCTTGGAGGAAAAGTTCGATTTTGGGCAAGGATTTTCGTTTTTCGTACTTAGCAGTAACCCTTTCGGTTTTTTCGCGTGCAGTGAATAGTGTAGTGAGACAATCAATACACTTCAACGCGTCCAATCGTGTACCAAGCAGGGAGGAAGTAGGTAGGTATATAATAGCACAATACATTTTCGGCGTAGACTAGGAATCTATATGATTGGTGCGGCTTCTCTCATGTTAGTGGAAGGTCAATGTATTATATGCGGTGGTGTATCCGTGGTTCACAGCGCCACTTTTGGTTTACCTTTGGTGTGCTCCCTTGCCTTCCAAAATGGCTCCTCTATTCGTCCATGAGTGATGACGTTCAATTGGTCAACGTGTATTCATCTCGCAGTCGCCCGCCTTGATCTGGTCTTGCTGTGCAAGTCCTGTCTAATTTGTAGTGAGTAACAAAAATAATGAGTACATGTACGTGTCACACCTACGTTGATAACCGGCACATTACCCATGTATGTGTGTATGTGTGTATGCACAGCGCTACCGACAAAAGTAGGTTTGCTTGAAGCGCTACCAACTAAAGTAGGTTTGCTTAAAGCGCTACCGACAAAAGTAGGTTTGCTTCAAGCGCTACCGACAAAAGTAGGTTTGCTTAAAGCGCTACCGACAAAAGTAGGTTTGCTTAAAGCGCTACCGACAAAAGTAGGTTTGCTTAAAGTCGGAAAGGGGTTATTTTTTCGCCACTACCGTTTCATGAAGCGTTACATGAATTATTTAATCCATCCAGTGGCCATGTTCTCCACTGCAATGGGCCGGGCCAGAGGTCGCGAAGTCTGCAGTGGAGCAGAATGCTCGCACTCTCAATCGTGTCACGCCAGCATCCAAGGTTGCAAATCTTTTTCAAGATTTGGTTTATTTTTCTACTATTCGTCAGACAGCTGTGCTTGTTGAAACATGGTGGTTTTGTCCGCTTTGTTTACCGCGGTTGACGACTTCTCCCTTAGGACCCCAATGGCCACACGCTCGCGGTGGTACCCCTGCCTATGCGCTTGCTGCCGTCGAATATATTTTGCTGGCCTGCTCGCTGATGTTGCCAATCGACCGCAGGCCTGATGAAGTCCTGAAACGTGGACATCATTCGCGCAAGCCTCAAGCCATAGCGTTCAAGATAATATCGCACAGCTAACCGATCCAGTTCAGAATGTGCTAGTGGGTGTCGGCTAATAACAAGAAACCTAAGTTCCTGATCGAACAAGTATTATACTGACTGCTTCAACAAGTCTCTATTTTCACAATTTCTACCGATACTTGTAAGTGTTATACTTGTACAATCTTACAACATATTTAACTCGAATTGTCAAGAGTAAAAAAGCGACTCCACGCTTGGTGATGGTGGGGAGGATAGCCCAGGCGCACACCCACTAACCGCTAATTTAAGGGTAGAGCGAAACGGTGCACCACACCCTCTAACTAGTCGTCGCTAAGTGACACTGCTGTGGCAGCGAAAGCAGGGCGGCAGGCTCGATGAAGGCAAAACATATGGGTGGAAGAGGTGGGTGGAGGATGATTGTGTACAGGACGCAACGCAGCCTAACACAATGGCAACCAGCGCAACCTTGAGTTGACTGACGGCAGGGAGGACGGCGACGATAGCCGATAGTATGTGATGTGAGATGAGAAACGGGGGAAGCCCTTCGTGGTGCAAGGTAGTCGACCACCGTGGGTGGTACATCGGCACGAAGCTCGATGTTCGCAGACATTTCGAGCACACGCAACATGTTTCTCACCCAAGAGCACAGTCTTCTAGCTTATCAATATTTTCTTTCATAGTTTACGAATTCAAGATGTTCGAAACACACCGCGATAGCAAGCAACCCCCGTGAGCACCAATCTAACTCGTTCTTTAAGGTTATCCCACGGTAAGGGCACGGCAGAAGTTCCTGAGTTCCGCACATGAGGACCTTAAAATCTCACCCGAAACGCCACTTTGAAGACATCCGTTCGCCCCACCCGACCTATTTTTCCGTGCGATAGTCATTTAACTAATATTGATATTCGTGAATTTGCCGTGCTACTGTACATATAACCGGTAGTTCCGTTCTATGAGACTTAACGAAACGTTTAGCCGAAAACGCGCAATCTCTTCTGCGTCATGACTCTGTCTGTTCTTGTTCCCGAAACTCGCTATTGTCTTCCTTGCGTCGTTTTCTATATATATCGTGTTTTTTATTTTTTTAAATCATACTACTATTGCTGCCATCGTGATGGGGCAGAATTGGAATAATGCACGTACTATCGTGTCGTCACGGTCTACGAGGATGGCGGTACGAGCACTAGTACAAGTAGCCAGTTCTGTTGGTGAATTATTTGATTTCCTCATTGATATGCGGTGTGGACGGTTTCAGCTACAACTGGGGTTAGGGCTAAGGCAAGGTACTCCGCCGGTTTCCCTTCTCCCCTGTCGCTCTCTGTACGTGACCGTGGTGGCCGTCATTCGTCGACGGGGGTGCGCGCCACAGGTCGAGGGGGGACGGCGGTGCTAGCGTAGCTGCCCCTAGATGAGAAAACAGACCTTCCTGCTGGGTGGACCAACATCTGGGGAAGCGTCGGCGGTCCCGACCGTTGGCGGAGCTGTTAAGGGTAGCTTCGTCTAAACGTCTGCACGCAACAAAAAAAAGCAACAGACAAAGTGATGTGTGGTGATATTGGGTTTCGACAATATTTATGAGGCAGTGTGGTAGTTCGGACATAAGGAGAGCCATTCCAAGAGCGTTGGAGCAACCTTTCACACGAGGAGGCCTCAACGCTCATGTTCGGTAAGGACAATCGATGTACGTAGAAGGGCTGTAACCTGACAAGACATGATAGGCGGGGCAGGGTGGTATACAGGAACGTGTGATCGGGCACAAGAGTGTATCTACTTCAGAGATGTGCTGACGTGGAAATACATCGGAGAGGTACAGGTATGCAGTTTACACGATCCCGTTGAATAGGTAGGTTGTTGCGCGGGGGAGCTTCTGAGCACAGCGGAGCAGTGCGTCTCCGGTGGTGGTGGCCCACAACACGTCTGCCAGAACGACTGCTGCAGTATACAAGATCAGAAGTCGTGATTCTGCGCCTTTGGCGTCGTACTTAAACTTGGATGGGGCAGCTGCCACGCCTCTCCTCTCATGAGTTTTCGTTTTCGATCACGTTTGTCCACACGTAATATTAATGACACTTGTTGTCTGCATCTTCTCCCTCTTTGACCCGGGACACTGCTTTGCTTCTCCGAACCAAATATACTCTGAAAGCCTCGCCTTCAGTCTTTTAGGTAGCCAGATCCCCGAGGTTAGGTTTTCCTGACAGATCTTTGTTGTGTTTGACAGAGGGAATGAACCATGTATGTGTCAGAAAATCGCAGTCCCACGGGACCGTAAAGAAATGGTAAACGAGCCCTCAAAGAACAGTCTTGGGTGCAGCTCGGCGCCTGCAGGCCAACGAGGGCACGCCGAACGCAGGCGAGGTGGGGCTTTTGCTGACAACATAGGCAGATGTGATGTAGTCCCTGAAATGACGAGCCATGCCAGGCGTTTGGGTGTTTCCTTTTTGCAAACCAGGCTTTGAGTCTGCATGTCGGCACGCGATCAACTGAAGGCGGAGAAGACCCCGAAGGAAGGGGACCTCAACATGCTGGAATATACCCGCGACCCGGAGATCGAGCGACGGGGTCACCTGGTGGCGCCGACGAAAAGGTGGGTGTGGTATACGTGGGTGACCGTGTAAGAGACTGCAGAAGCTGCAACGATTTTGGAAAATGATCGAATGGCCGACGTGGGGTCCTCCCCAGCAGCAACGTACAACGAGATGGTCAGTCAAGGAGAAATTACCCAGGGGTCAAGGGTATTCAAACGATGGATCTAAACAAGATCCAGTATTTTGGCGTCAGTCAACGTCAAATATTGGAAATTGCCGTTGGACACGGCTACGATAGAAGCGCACCACGTTTTTTCTGGGGTTCCTTGATTTGGGAGACTAAGACCCCTCCAAAAAAATATTTGGAGACAAAAAAACTACTGCCGGATGAAAAGTCACATGGCCCACATGGCCTCTAGGTACGCGACGAGAATCACAAAAAAAAATCACTTGTTTCCGACGATTTTGTGTGAATGTGGGTGAATGTGAGCCCCGTCATTCTGAAAACAGAATAGCCAAAGAGTGCTACCTCTGTCGTAGAACGCGTCGTCGGTCAAGGGGTAAAAGTGCCGTCTCCTGACATGTGATGTGTGCTAGAATAATGGAAGAGTGCTGATTTGTTTAGTAATAAAATCGATGCTGGTATCATATCGTGACTACGATATAGTCTACTACCAGGTACCTCGTATTATATTACGCAGTAGTAGTAGAGTCGGGATTTCGTACACTTGTAATCTCGAATGACAGTCTATTACGTAGAAACGGTAATTACGTACTGCTGCTATACACTATGATTACTCATACCACTACAGTGTTCAGAGGCTCCGCTCCGTGCGTGGCTGGCGCCGCCCGCTTCATTTGCGCGAGGAAGAATGCAACTAAAACATGCAAAATAAGGGCAGAAAGAAGGGTCCTATGATTTGGCGTGGACGGCAAGTTGATGATGCCAAGAGCGGCTTGTGGAAAGCTAATGGCCTTGTTCTGGGCGTGTGGTTATAGCCTGAGTAACGTTCTGTTCAGCAGTGCCGTTGTAGCTTGTGTTGGAGGGGAAACACGTTGATAAAAAAAGATCAACTGATGCAAAAGCAAGAAGACGAGTACACAACACGTACAAACTGGTACCCTGTACCTGGTACTTCGTTTCATACCTGGTAAATACTGTTATTTGTGCGACCAAAGGGCAGCGCAGCTCGACAGCACCATAGCGCAAGGCAAGGCACGGCACCGCACCGCACGGCACCGCCAAGGCGCTGCGCTCGCTGCTGAGCTATATATCGTCGGGCTGATCAGAGCTGTGATTCATCAACGTAGTACGAGGTATAAACAAACATAATGTAGAAGTAATGGTATAGATATTGAACATATAAAATAAAAAATAATTAAAAGCAATAAAAAGCATTGTGTCATGCATCCGAGCCTGCTCAGCCGTCTGCAGAGGAGAATATCTTAAATTTTGTGTGGGGAGCAAACCAAAGACGCCGCAGAGCGATGATTGTAAGTAGGTCTAGTATTGTATTTAGTGGTGTTGAGTCTGCCCTGACGTGTATGGTGACGGTGAGCATAACGGCGACTTCGACGGGTCGCGTCGTACTACTGTGTGAATATGTTTCATAATGACGGGATCCAGCGATCGCAGTGATGAAAAACCTACGACTTCGTCCACATCAATGTACTAAATAAGCAAACTACCTATATATACCAACGCTTTCTTGTAAAATCTCACCCCTCCCCCCGCCCCTTTTTCTCGAACCCTAGCCTTACTCCGTATTCACACCGTGTAGCAAAAAATTAACACACACATAGTCAAACTATGAAGAGTAACGGTACTGTAAGTGTATTATGATACCGCTACAACCTATAGTTGTCAAGGCTGGTTATTGCATGTTTATCTTCAGGGATAAACATGGATTTGCCATACTTGATAAAAACCGCGAGGGAGAACGTTGAAATTCCCAAACTTCCCTCGCAACTTCGGTTTCACCCCCCGGAAGCAGCTTTCTCGGCGTACATAAATACATTTTGCAGATAAACACACCGGCCCCACCCCCCCCCCAACCACTGTAAAACAATATGTATTTGAAAACACAACTCTGAAACAACACGATAACGAAGTCTAGAACCTGAACCGAAACATACACGTGTAGCAACAACCATGAGGACACAAACGAATATGTATTCGAAAACACCACTCTGATACAATACGATAACGAAGTATAGTACATCAACCAAAACGTACAAGTGTAGCAAAAACCACGCGGTTACAAAAAAATGTGTATTCGAAAGCACCACTCCGAAACAACACGATAACGAAGTCTAGAACATCAACCAAATTATACACGTGTAGTAAAAACCACGCGGACACACGACACAATAAACCATATATACGTCCACGTACGAAACCCAGTCAAAAAATGGAACCCATATACCCTGGGTTCCAAGTTAAGGTCCCCACGAGTGAGAAACAGCGCATAGTCTACATCACGTCTTTACACAAACTTGAAATGCGTCAAAACAGCTCGTTGCCAAATGACAGGTTCATCAAGAGCGCAAGATCAAACCGAACGAGAGACGGGGTAATCGCAAGAGCGCAAATCATTATAGCATTCGCCCACCACATCACCCCCTTTCAAATTGGTTTTGGGCATTAGCGAATTGGGTCCAACGCATGTCCGTAGTGTCTCAGGTGGAGTGAGGATCGGTAGTAAAAATCAAGTGCTTCGTTCGATAACCTGTTCTTGACCGTCGGTATACTGAACAATCTTCGGACCGCGTCTCCTCTGTGTCAGGTGTGTGAGGAATTATATTTGTCGTTTTCAAGCATGCGGCTGCGTTGACATGTACTACCTGGCCTGATGTAGAGGAAATGAACACCACTCAGCGACCATCTACTACACGCTAAAGCATGTTTTCATGAGCACCACTCACAAGAGCACCAGACATGGACGCGACAAATACAGGACCACAACATCTTCGACGACACAGGGGCGAAAACAGGGCGTATAATCGTACACTAGATAATAATGAGAAAAGGAAGTACAGACAGAAATATCAACACTGCGGTAGATAGACCACACTACCAACCTATTCCACAGGGTATTTCGTGCCTACCTACCGTCTGCATGATCGCCTGACAACCTTTACCAAACGCAGTATCATATGCCTAACAAAGTAAAGTCACCCTCGTGTTCAGTAGTGGTGACATCGCATATACATGACATCGCATGCCCACCTCGCCTGCTGTATTTGTAAGATTTATCTCTTTCTTAGAATTGGCGACATTAGATCATGGGCGTGAAATCGTACATTTGAGACAGTAATAATTTGAAAAGAAAGCACAGGCAGATATGATAAATTGCGGTAAACCACGCTACCAACCCATTACGTAGGGTATTTCGTACATACCGTCTGCATGATCGCCTCCCAACCTATGCCAAGCGAAGTATGACTAACGAGGTAACGTAATTGAGCGCGTGTACACCAAGCGTTCCTTTCAAAACACTGACGATTCGCATTTCTCCCTCTTGTGCTCAATGGCGGTGACATTGCATGACCACATCAACTCGCATGTTGTATTTGGCAATACGTATCTCTTTCGTATGATTAGCGATGTCAGAAAATAATGGTAACTACATAATGGCGGTGACAGTGCATGACCACATCACTTCATCTGCTGTATTTGGCAATTGATATATCTTTCTTATAATTAGCGATGTCAAAAAATATTTCAGAAGATATGAGTTTCGACAAAATACTCGATCTCACAGCTGAAGTGTATTTTCATTTTTTATAAAAAATTGGTAACTACAAATTAAATACTCTATTCCATGTACAATAACAAATTATGAAGATTTATCACGTTGTTTACTACACCTAAAAACTGGGTTGCATACTGCATATAACATCAAACCTTCTACAATAGTAAGCATTACCTGACAGATTATATGAAGGAATGTCTGTTTGCCACAACCGTCAGATTTGTCTCCATTAAGGATTTATAGTTTCCGCCCACATATCGAAATGTCCCCCCCCCCGTCCCCCGCCCCCGTCCCCCGATCCCCCTCGTGCAACCCCCCCTCCCCCCACTCTCCCCCTCCTCCGATTCCTCCCCCCCCCCCCCCCTTTATTTTTTCCCCGCCCAGTTTGTTCAAACGCGCCACTTACAATCGAAATCCGCCAGAGTAATAAACACCTCTACGCAGTCGATATTACGTCATTATCTTCCTAACCATCAATGACGTAGTTGTCATTCTCTCCCCCCCCCCCCCCCCCCTCCTCAACCCCCCCCCACCAACGCTCCCTCCTTTTCCACCACCCGCACGATGGCCTATACCTAGCAAAACGCGTATAACAAGCCCCTACAAATCTTTGATCTCACAGCCGGAGTGTCTTACAATATTATACGTGACCTAAACCTCCTAAACAACCCTTCCCCCCCCCTCCCCCCTCCCTGTTTTTTTTTTTTTTTTCTCGCTCTCCGTTGCTCAAACACCCCACCCAATATGGAAATTCGCCGGAGTAATAAACACTTCACGAACAGGATATCACCTCATTATCATTCTAGAGCTATCCATGCCGCTGCTTCCCCCCCCCCCGCCCCGAGGGTCCCTTCCTTCCCGACCACCCGCACCATCGCCTAGACCTAGCACCACACGTAAATGAAGACCCTACATCTATGCCACCTAAATCCCTTCCCACCTCCCCCCACCTCCCTCCCCCACCCCCCACCTCCCCACCCCCCCCACCCCACCCCACCCCCACCCCCTCGAACACTCCGCCCTCTACTCACTGATTGTACGACTCACAGGATATACATGATAAACTGGTGCATTCTTCATTCCAAAACCGTCACATTTATCTCTATAAAAGAGTGTACAGTTTCCACGCACAGATCGAGCTGCCCCTCCTTCCCCCCCCAGCCTCAACCCCCCCCCCCCCCATGATAGTTTCCACGCAAAAATTGAGCTGGCCCGCCCCCCCCCCCTCCCCCCCCCCTTCCCTTTCCCGCCTCTCCAACCCCGCTCTCTTTTGATCGAACCCAGACCCCCACGTCCTTCAAAACTCCGCCCTTCTCTCACCGGTTATTCGACTTACAGGATCCATTTAATGAACGGATGCATTTCCTTCCACGGCTGTCAGATTTTGTCCCCCTCAGAAACGGGTTTTATAGTTGTTGACCCTGATAGCTACACTGTAGTTGTAAGGGGAGTCGCCGACCTATATCCTTCATGAGGACACACAATCCCTGATAGCTACACTGTAGTTGCAAGGGGAGTCGACGAGCTATGTCCCTAATAGGAAACATAACCCGTAACACGCGCGATCGGAGTATCACACGCAGCTTGCAAACATGAGTTTCGACAAAATGTTCGATCTCACAGCTGGAGTGAATTTATATTTATTATAATAATATAATTTGTGATGATTTGCTCTTGTCCTGACTTGACTAGGATGACGATCAAGGGCGCACAAAAAAATAAATAAACACCTACGTACCAAAACGTTTTTTTCTCCCTCCCAGCGGGGGGAGGGGGGTACGAAGATCCCACCCCCCCCCCCTATTACGCGACAAAATTCCCTATGCAAACAACCCTCATTCTATATCCTGTCATAAAGGGGCAGGGGGGGTACTATAGAGCGGACACGCAGCCCTCTGGTCGCGCAGCAGCAGCCTGCGTACCAGCTACGCACAGCGCAGAGCAACGGAAAAAACGGGAGGGAGCAAGAAAGAGTTGTCACAATGAGCATAGCCTCCACGGGTAAGGGAACCTTGCTACAACCCTCCTTCGACGAGACCGCTCTGCTACAAAGCGTCTGCGGAAAGCCAGGCGATGGCGAGGACTTCATCTGCTGCTGCGGGGTCAACTTCGTTGACGGTTCAGGAATGGACGAGGGCCAGGCCATTGAGCACGAGTATTCGGCACAGCACATAGAGAGAGTGGAGAGGCATGAGGGCTGTAGCGTGATATTGGAGCATATCGTGTACCTCGCAGCAGCAGCAGCGGCAAGCACTGGAAAGACAAAACTCTGGTTTGTCATATTATATGTAAAACCGCTCACCCATCGAGTAGTGTGTGTCGTGCTGCCTTCTCCCCAATACCTGGCAACATCAGCAGTAGCAGAAACCTAGCCCTGACAGCAGCAGCAGCAGCAGCAGACAGCCATACCAGAAGCCGTAGCCACGTGATCAAAATCGACAAAAAAAACTCGCGCGAAATGCGGACCAATCAAGTTACTCCGCGTCCCTGTTGGTCCCTGCACGCCTTTCGCATGCGAGCAGAGCACTTTCGCCTATCGGAAAAATCGCCGCAAAGATCAGCAGCGGCAACTGGGTGTGAAAGAAGTGCAAGTGCGATTTCGGACGCAATATAGAGCAACTGAGCCTGACCCACGTGGAGACTCACGAACAGTCGCTTCAACACAAGTGAGGACTTGTAAGGATACTCGTAGCAGTTGCGGCATTCGCTAGCGCAAGCAGTTTAGATTAAAATTTGAATAAACGTCAGCTGTGAGTACAACCGATTGAGTGTTTAAAACTCAACTATGCAAGCTGCGTGGTACATTAGATCCATGTTTCATGTATGATATGGTGTTTGTGGATTATACCCGTTGTTAATACACTGCTTCACTTTTTTTGCGGGAGGTTGTTCGCTCGTGTTCAGCAGTTTGGGAACGGCCACGCTGGAGGACGTATTTGAGTCGCGCAGTGTATGAGGCTGCAGGCCTTGTCGACGTGTGTATGCGAAAAACAGGAGCAAATACGTACTTTTTTCCACGGCTAATCAATTAATTGCTATTGCTCATGTCGCAAGTTGCACGTCGACCAACGTGTGTCGACAGGGGTGCTGGTACCGCGGCGGCGTTGGGGAGCGGGCGCCGATTGCTGCGTTTTTTCAAGCTGACGAGCGCCACGAACGGCGCGAAGGAGTCGCCGGTGTTGATGGACAGTAGTAGCGGCGGGGGCGCAAGCGGTGATGCTGACGTGGTGGTGACGGGAGTTGTGAGCAGGGGTGAGGGTGATGCGTTCGAGCGCAGTGGCGCCCACCTGGTTGTGACGGGAGTTGTGAGCAAGGGTGAGGGTGGTGCGGGCGCGGGCAGTTTCCCTGACTTGGTTGCGACGGAAGTTGTGAAGGGGCTTGAGGATTTTGAGGGTGCGGGCATTGATACGGATGGTGTTTTTCTGACGCTGCAGACGGGATTGGTCCCGCCGATAGGACGCTTATCCACGCTCCCATCTACTGCGCGGGGTTGCGTCCGGCTGTCAGGGAGCCTGTTCTCCAACACTACCCATCAACTACCCATGGTATTGCCAACCAGGGGGTGTCGTGGGAGGCTCGGATAAACCTGAATCGCGTGTCTCTTCACGCGGTGCCAATTGCCTCCCGCGGCATCTTGAGCCCAGCCTGTGCGGAAGTGGAACAACGAGGAGGCAAGCGCGCGCCGTGTTTGGACATCAAGTGCACGAAGGCTTACAGGGTTTCGTGCCTAAGCACGGCGCTTGCCCACCATTGAATATTTCTGACTACATTGACCACCTTCCATTGACGCAAGGATTTACATATCTAAACAACCTAAAGTACAGTTTGACATCCCTTGCTCTTGCAATGTTGGCTTGCTTGCCAAGCCTCTTGGTTAATGCAAGAGTGTGCAGTAAACCATCCACAGGGGCACAGCCAAGAAACGAACCACCAAGCAAGGAAACGAGTAGAAAAAAATCTTGAACAAATTGTTATTTCGGGCCTCGTGGCGGGTGTGTGTGTGTGGGGGGCGGGTTGCCTTCCTTGGGCACCCTCGTGGCGATGATAAATATCACCAACAAGCCCGAGCGTAAACTACTGTGAGTTTGATCAAGGGCTGTACACGTGTGCGTGTTCTTCAAGACAAGCCGTGATGTCACCGACTGGCTTTTAGAGATGCTCGTTAAAACATATATGTGCCGTCAGGGGGGTTGCTCTCTACGGCTTCCCCCGAGATTAAACACCTTGGTCGCTGGATGGGGCAACACATGCTGTCTTGATTTTAGCCAGTTGTTTTTGCTAGAATGACAGAATCTATGTTGCATGATGCATACCGCGAGCTCACCTCGTTTGTAACGGAGGTTAGTCTACTATTTTCGATACGTATTACCTGTGATTCTGTTTCGCCGCGCAATGAATGTATAATCTACCAGCGATACACAACTGCATAATAGTCTACTGCCACGCTCTTGAGGCACGTTGCCTACAATTATGAATATATGTGTCTACCATACGAGGACATTACATACGAATAGTAATCAAACGAATAACTCCGGGCGCCCAATGGCTGTACCATGTCGATAGAAAAAATTCGCCTACCCTGTGGAGTGACGGCGAGTGGGTGATGGTGGAGTCGCCCTGCCAAGTCATTCGACATAACCTACATTGCATGACACTATAGGGTTAGCAATTGATGCGGAAAGGGGTATATTGTCTCTACTCCCATAGTCTAGATACATACTTACTGGGACATTGCCAACGAGTTACAGTTTAATTTTAAGAGTAATGCGTGGCGCGCAATGGCTATGGCACACCGTCGGCGAGAAACCCCGCTGAGTCGCATCCATCGCGTCCTCACAGGTGACGTGACAGAACACTATTTATCACACTTTAATGACACCGATGCAGGTGGGGATCTACTCCGTCTATGCATCCGTTCTGCATATACCTGCTGGAATAATGACCACGGGTTTCAGTCGTACGTGTAATACCTTGCGCGCAATGGGTTTACGACGATGGCAGCAAGCTTCGACCCTGAAGAGGCTCGGCAAGTGCGTGAGGGTGGAATCGCCCCCACAGGTCACTTGACAGAACTTACAGTGCATCACACTAACGGGTCACTGATGAATCTACTCTTTCTCTACTTTTATAATCTAGATACCTCCTGGAATATTATCCACGAAGTATGGTCGCACGAGTAATGCGTGGCGCGCAATCGCTATACCACGCCGCCAGCGAGCATTGCCGCCTAGGAGTCCCAGCGACCGCGTTAGCCTGGAGTCGCCATCGCAGGTCAAATGACACAGCCGGCATTGAATCACACTATATCATCACTGATACAGACAGGGATGGACTCTTTCTCTATCCTGATCGGTGTACCTCCTGTAACGACATCTACGAATTATTGTCGTACGAGCAATGCCGGGGACTCCATGGCTGTACCATGCCGCCAGCAACATTCGCTGCTGTGGAGCCGCGGCGAGTGCGCGAGGGTGGAGTTGCCTTCATTACTTATTTGTTGTAACCCACCGTGCATCACACAACAGGGTCACTGATGCAGGTACGTATCAACTCTGTCTCTACCTCAAAATCTGGCTAAATATTGGGACAACATAATTATATTTCTTGAACGAGTAATGCCTTGCGCGCACCGGCTCGTGCCGCGAGCAAGGATCGCCGCTGCGGAGTCACGGCGAGCACGTGACGGTGGAGTCGCTGTCGCAGGAAACGTGGCAGGACCTACGCTGCAATAAAATATAAGGTCGCTGATGGAGGTGGGAATCTAGCCTGTCTCTACGTCTGTGAACAAGGTGCACACTGGAACATTACATACAGTTTTAGTTCTACGTATCATGCCTGGCGCGCAATGGCTGTTCGACGCCGCCAGCGAGAACGCCGTTTGTAGGCGCCGCGAGCGCACGAGGGCAGGGTCACCGTCACAAGTACCTGGACAGAACCGTCACTGCATTACGCTATAGGATCGCTGATGCGGAGGTGGGTCTACTCTGTCTCTCTTTCGAAAATCCAGACACCTACTGGAAAAGTACGCACGACTTATAGCCGGACGAGTAATACCTGGCGCGAAATTGTCATACTATACCGCCAGCGGGAGTCGCCGCGACGTATTCGCGCAGAGCGGATGACGGTGGAGTTGCCCTCGCAGGTCAATGTACAGAACCTACATTGAACCACACTATAGGGTCACTAATGGAGGTAGGCATGTTACATCAAATTCCCTGGGGTGGTCGAGGCAGATGCTGTCACGTCGATATTCTTGACGTGCATGCTTATATCCCCCACCTTCCTCCCACTTACCCCCTTGGTTTATGTTCATGGCGACACCCCCATGTATATACTATGCGTGAGTTTTCCTCTCTGGTCATGACCGAGAGGAACGAATCACCTGGGGGTGGGTGGGTGGGCGGGGGCATTGTTTGAGGTCAATTGATCCGTAACGCGTACAATGCGACAAGGGCCCATATTTATCCGCGAGAGGGAACTAGCGGGATGGCCCGTGTTGCTATCATACGAACCGGCCACCTTCCCTGTGTCCGAAATCAGAGACGTTTGTGGAAAAGGATCTATTTTCCCCGACATACAAGCGACTCACGGCGAATGGCATGCACGCGTGCGTCCCGCCAGATATGGACATTGTAGACAAAGTGTTGCTCCCGATATAAGTAGTCACCACATGAGTAGGCGGGGGGGCACAACGCTCATACGCTGCCCCCTCCACCCTCCGTACCGTGTACAGATTTTTCGTTGATTACCCATCTACCTCAAGAGCATAGGCTGCTCGACATATAAAATGACGGCATCATCAAAGTTACCTTGACGGGGACGGGGAAGTGTGCGGAGTACCTAGCGAACGTAGCTGTTTGAAGAGTCAATACTTGGAGATCGCGGTGGAGTCACGACGGACGTGGAAGCTCGAAGTTGGAGTCACTTTTCCTTTTGGGTTGGCTGCCAGTCGAAACAACGAACACTACACTGTAATTTACACATGATCCCAGAGAGTCATGGTGCAGTTGTATAAATCATAGTGCATCGGGTACCTATAGATATCCGGGCACGCAACGGCTGTACCGTGACTCCAGCGACCAATCTTTGCACGTGAATGGCAACCGGAGCAGCGTCAACATGCACTAATGGCAGATGAGGCTGCTCAAGAGTTGACTCATCCTCTTTCTGCCTCTTTTTTTCTTTCAAGGGAAGAAAAAAACGAACAGAGGCACATGTACATCTTCCTCTACAGTCGGGGTGGGCATGTGGTCTTGGGAGCATGATTATTGACAGAAACGCGAAACTAGCAAAGGCAAGGACAACCTTCATCCTCCTCACTTGTGCGTGACGGTTGAATTGTGCCACCACGTGGGAGGAATTTTTATGTTTGCCAAGCCGACGACGATAGACACCACCGTGGACACTCGGGGGGCGAGTACTCGAGGGTCGAGTAACCCTCCATCTTGAATGTTGCTCCAACGAACAATTTCTCTGTTGGGGTCTATTTAGGCGACATACGAGAGGAAACGTAGCTCACAAGCACTGTCCGTGTGCGTCTGAGATACGCACCTAATGCGCTCCGCGGCTGCTGGAGAGTGGTACCCCGTTAGCAGTCGATAGTGCGTCGTTGCTCTTTCTATCATCGACGCAGAGCTACGTCACTATTCAGGTTCAGCCAGGGCTCTACGCTGAAGACAACTACTTCTTGTTCTCACGTTTGGAGCCGTTGTGCTGTCTAAGCCCATTGTTTTATCTAATATTGCGAATAGACCGAGTCCCATGGGTGCCCTGTTAGGCACATGTTTCTATTAATTATAGTAGACAGTCGCAAAGTGTAGGCGTGGGGCTAGGGATCTGTCCTCAGAGTTGACTTTTAGGGATTGATCAAAATGAATCAAACCAAACAAGCTGCTAGGAAGGTACCACAGTGATACAGCAGAACCCTAACCCAAGAATGCCGTACGTAGTGCCTCGTGATGAGTCTATTCTACTTTACCTGATTCCCGAATCAATGTTGTACGGGAGTGAAATTTCTCTGCTCCGGGGCACACAGTGTCGTTGGCTTGTTCGGCCTGTCACAGAATAACTAGGACAGAGCAGTACCGGTCCTGTGGTGGCCATTACTACAGCACAACATGTCGTGTACTAGGGGAAGCACGACGGTGCTTCGTCGCCTCACTCGGTCTTGCTCTATGATGGTTTCTTTCCTATTTTAGATATGATCACGCATGTGGAGACCACGTCATGATCAACATTACGCGGGCGCGGGGAGGAGGGGAGTAACTCCCCCTCCTTCACCCCTGGAACGCGGTGTTTGATCCCTCCCCCCCCGCCCCCTCCTCCAGCCCCCCGTTCCCCCGTCTGCTTCATTGGGACACGCATCCACTCTTGGGATGAGATGCCATAGGCAACAAAGAGTGCCATAAAGCACGACCTGGCGGGGCCCGAGGACGACGACCCTACGTGAGGGAAATGAGACATTTGGAGGGAGAAGGTGTACGGACCCCGCGCGTGGCAAAGATGATGGACATGCCATGAGCCGAAGAACTCCCACAACCGACCCATTTGAACTGGGGGCGGCGGGTCAAACAGATGACTGCTGTGCAGGGCAAATAATAGGCAGCTACGGGTTCAAGATTACTGAAAAACCATCGTACCTGCGAGCAATAGGTACTCTTCGAGCGGCGGCCAAGGTAGATGGATAGATGCCGATCATATTGGCGAATAGATTGACTAAGCACGCTTACGATCTGCGTCGTGGAGTACAATTCGCAGAGGCTGGGGAATGCCGGGCGTGCAGAGGTTGAACGAGTAAGAAATTCGCAAGGCCTGGACATTGACAAAGTTTGCCGTTAGGTCTCGCCTGCCAGGTAACCTGTTGAAGATACATTGGTATGCATGCCCGATTTGCAAGTCCTTACCGCATATATTTCAGAATGTAGGAGTGGAGCTGCGGTCACGACCCCCTTTGTCCGGTGTGCGCTCAGCATGTCTGTGAGTGTGTGCGTTGGGGGGAGGGGGGTCGTGCTATCACGGAGGCAACATATGTTATTTTTTTCTTTTGGTCTATTGTCCTAGGTTGACGGTGCCCCTTAATCCAATAGCGTTGGAATGACACCACTAGTGTTTTAGTGTTTTAAGGTTTTAGTGTTTTACGACACCATTGATGGCGTAAGCAGACCATGCGTTATACATGGGGTTGCCTTTTGAACTCCTAAATATGATGGGTTGAGTTTAGGGTAAGTTGAAGAGCTCCTCGTTGAAGGATTTTCGATACATATATAGCGCATGCCAACCATATCATGCGTTTGGGGAGGGGGGGGTCTGTGTAAACGTGTGATTGTGCGTGTCTACGGCCCCACGATACGGTGGTGACTAATCTCCTCTACGCCTTTCTACCGATTACGTTCAGTATGCTTTTCATTGGGGTGAAAGCCTCACCCCGTAATGGAATCTGGAAGTGAAGATGCCGAGGCTCGGTTTGCTTCTGAGTTATGGCATGCTTACAACATAAGACGAGAGGATCGCCGCCGACTCGGGTGTGGCGCACCTGGTACACGACATTATACAGAGTAGGGCGGCGTTTATTTCACTCGAATAGCTCACAGTGGGATTCTTGCCGACGGCAACGGGCCGAGGTGATAAACGCCCGTTCTAAGGGAAACAGGGGTCACCAGGTACATGTTGTACGCGTACGCGTGGGGATGCGGAACAAGGTTTGCGGTTCTAAAAGGTCGGTTAGGATGGACGCTTGTAAACGCTGTCCGCATAGTGCAGTAGGTGTCACGCTTCTCGGGGTCTTCCAGATGAAGCCCGCCTCTCCTCGTGACTTCTAGCAAGTCGTTAAGAGCGGCAGGGTACGGACATGATCTGCGAGCAAATGTGGACGTTAGTTTCAAAATCACGCCGCGGTCGCGATAAGCACACCCTGCTCTCGTTTCGAATCGGGGGAGCGACAATACCCGTAGCGCGAGAACGCATGTAGAATCAGTGCTTTAGAGAAGAGGGTGGTGGGGGCCCAACACGTGCAAGGCCTCTACGCACATTATGGTAAAATGTTCGGTAAGGGTGTAACGTAAGCTACTCGTGGCAAGCCTTGGGCAATTTGAACCACTGGAGTAAAGTATAGCCGGGGTACGGCAACAGTAGTCTCAGACTACCTCGGAGTTGGAGTAGTCAAATGGGACCGTCCCATTCGAAGGAGTGTTTACCCGAGACGGTACTAGTTAGGAATCCGGCCGGTATTATTTTATCGAGAAAGAGAGGTGGCGTATGTATGAGCGAGATACATACGAGATCGCAGGAGGCTGCGATGGGTTTCTCTGGATAAAGGAGAGAAATTTGTATCCCCACGACCCTAAAAACAACGATGACAACCTAACACGAAAGCTAACCAACAACGGGTAGCATTTTTCTGCACGCAACAAAACAAAGCAACAGAAACAGCGATGTGTGTCGTGTTTGACAGAGAGAATGCAGCATGTCTGTGTGGGAAATCAAGGCCCCACGGGACTGTAGAAAAACGGTAGACGAGCCGCGCAGGACCAGACTTGGTGCAGCTCGGCGCGTGCAGGCTTCAAAGAGCGCGCTTAACGCAAGTGAGTTGCAACTCTTTCGAAAATCTTGTGCAGCCATGACACGAGGTAGTCCCTGGAATGGCCAGCGAAGTGAGGCATTTCAGCACTTCATTTCCCACCCGCCTGCCCCTAGGTTTTCTTTCGAATGAGCTGAGGGGGTGGTACGCGTAGCCCGCATTCCGTACATTGATATATTTATGGTATTGCTTATATTTGCTTTGAGTTAGATCGGAAGAGTCCAGTGGTACGGTGCCATTCGGAGGATTGGTCACTCGAGACGACTGTAAGTGGTACTAGTTGGGAACCCGGCTGGCATTTTTGGGGGTGCTGTTAAGGAGACGTCCCTGACCAGAGATGCGGGACTGTTGTGCGGACCCCTGCTGAGCGTTTTGATTGGGGTCCACGTCATCGGGCGTGATCGTGCGGCCCCTGCCGAACAGGTAGCGGCGGCGATGTCCGGTGTTCTGGCTGGCGACGGCGGCCCCGGACACGATCGCGTGGGCCTTACTATTAGGGAGTGACTTTTGTGTCGATCGCTGGCGGAGCAAAAACGACGCCAACAGCTACCCGAAGAACGCACGGGTTCCGGGGACACGTGCTTGAGGCTCTGGCCGGCGACGAGAGTGTTGCGCGCGACCGTGCGGCATTTGGTTGTTGAATCGGCAATCGTATGCCTGTACCAGCAATATCCGGCACCTCCATGTCTTGGGTACGAAAACAACCGAAAATTGTCACCGCAGGTTTAGTGTAATCGTCAAACGGTTAGAGAGCTAACCACACAAATCCTCTGTCCTACCAGATGTAAATAGAACAGTAGAACCATGATACGAGATGACAACATCATAACTCCCCCCCCATGATTTTGTTACTTACAGTCAAGCACCTCAAGCAAGATACTCCAGCAAATTTGGAACCGTGGTAGACAGGGTTCGATAATGACGTGGTGGAAAATAAGACTAGGGACTAGCTTTGAGTGAGCCACAACGGCCCCAAGTTGGTCTCCGTGCTCTCCGACATACCAGGCAGGACAGAGGAGCACAACATAAAGCAACACGAGGGACCATTATCCACCACCAATGCAGTGGACCATACTCTAAAAAATAGCGTGGATGTTTCCCAGTATCAAACGGGAACGATTTTCGGCCCCATTCTGTTGCCCATCCAACCGACTGGTGATACTGCTTGTGCTACTTTGCTCTTCTCTCTTGTGCTTCTTGTCTCCCATTGCTTCCACGACCCCCCTCCCCAACCGTACCACGACCACTTGTATCGGCATACTAGCATCACCGTAACCCCTATCGATTTCACCGGGTCGAGCGAGCATTGATTACCTCTTGTGGCCCAAGCTGGCCGGCCGTCCACAGCTGCCTACACCACCCATGGCCTAATACTGTACTGGTATGTCATCGCCCACACCACCTCCGGCCCAGTGTTGTATGTAACATCCCTCACCACCATCGGCCCCAAATTGTGCTCGGCTGCCCACACCAGCCCCGGCTCATGACGTTGCTGCTGCTGCTCCGTAGGTTTCGGCGGCGGCACACCCGGCACCTTCCCCCGACATCACACTATATTTGCCTCAGCGTCGGCTGCTTCCCAACCCATTGGCTCGCCATCAATATTCGCTCTTACAGCGTCAATTTCTCGTTGATCTCTTTAAACGAAAGCCGAAGCAGCTAACCCCCCTCTGGAATTGCAGCACACCTCCAGCAGCTCCGGGCCCCCGGCGGGTCGACACGATAATCGGCTTGTTCAAAACTGCTGTAGTGACGTGAACTGTAATATCTCGAGGGTTGACCCGATGCCGCAGGCAAAAGGGTAGTATAAGCAATATATGGTGTCACCATCAAACCACACACGTGCGTATCGTAATTTTTCCTCTCGGATCTTCGCAAATTTTAGGCGAGAAGACTCTACACCGCGGCATCGTACATATACGAGTGAGCCGTACCTTGTTGTCAGAGACTCCGTTCGACCGTACGTACGGACGGTGTTACTGGTTTTTATTCTTCTTCACACGCTTTTTCTTTCCAGTATTTGGACAAGCCGTGGTCAAAGGTGTCGTCCCTTCTTCCCCCCCGGTTCTTGCCTTCAACTTTTATCGTGCATAGGGTTCAGCATTCACACTGATCGTCGATTTTTCATCGAGTGTTGCTAGCTCACGCTTTCGCGCTTTCCGCAAATCAATTTGTGCACAAGAAAAAGTCCCAACGAGTTTATACGAGTATGCACTCAACGGGGCTCGAACTCACGACACTGACTTATACCAGGCTCGAGGATAACCGGGTACACCACCGGGGCGACCGACTGGATCTAACCCCCGGGTCGTGTATAGGCATCAGAGACTGCCTCCGCAAGCACGTCATCTATCTCAAACCTATAAATATATAAAAAATGGTTCCCCGTATAACAACGCGAAAAAACACAATGAATTCCCGTCAACCAGTATCTGAAACCGTAGTATCAAGAACAGGAAAGGGATGGAGAAAAACAGCGCAGGTGGGGGGAAGAGGTTCCCAGGAAAGCACCAATACTAATGGCCGTTTGCAGGGTCAAGTGAAATAATGTATAGCGTTTTATTGGTTCTTGCCTGGTCGTCCTGGGCATCCCCCACCCCCATGCTTTGCTTTTGCAACTTTATTTCATGTAGTTCGGTTCCATTTCATTTGGTTGTAGACCAATCTGTCGTGACTTCATTCTTTCTTTCTTGCCCTTCTTCATTTTCTTCCTTGCACGGGTTCTGGTGCGCTGGCCTCCACGTGGTTTGCCCTCGGATTAACTTCGTTCGGCCTTGCAAAACCAAGCCACCTGTGTTCGCAATGAGCAATGTCTTCCTACTCGGTGATCATAGAGCTCGTCGCCATAAGCGGAAGCATCGGCGCTAACGCTGGTTGTTATGTCGAATACAGAACAGATGCGTGGAAATTATGTTCAATATGAATAGAACACACTGCAATTCCACTTGCAACACTTGAACACAATGATATACCTGGTATATCACACACCACGACAAACGTTCGAGTGTGTGTTCTTCCAACCATCTTACGCACACTCTGCAACCACACAGAACAACACCAGTACGACACTCGCCCACTGGACCATGGTGTGTCTCCCTCCTGTCCGTTGTATTGGTGTTATGACGACACGGACACCTTCCGAGTCCGTAATGGAGATCGTGTCTGAAAGCGATGGTCGCTTTCAAGAAACCCTCGTCAAAATCGAGACGAGTCCAAATAATATAGCGATACTGGGTCTTGATCGTACTGACTTTCGAAGGTTTTCGCTACCACCGGAATGTCGGTTGAACGAAAGGACATTCCTAGGGTTAGGAATACACTTACTCTTATATTCCGACGCCTCCTACTCTTTTTTCCAGAAAACTTCTCAAACAAAGTACAGGCGATCGCGGTCGTTTTGGACTGCATTTAGATTCATCCCACCGTAGGGGTTGCAGTTGCATGATTGCGCCAAAAAGTCCCTGGGCGATTGAGTTCCTCATGTGAGGAACTGCCGGTCCATGAAGAAATTTCACGAGTACATTATATTTTTTAGACTAAGGTATAGAAGCTTGGTCTGGTTGTGCGAACGAATGCCTTCGAAGTCATTTTTCGGGTGAGATATTGAGTTCCTCATGTGAGGAGCTCAGGGACTGATCTGACGATGCTGCAAGTCTACCGTGGGATGGCTCTTTAGGTTATTGTTTGTTGAGTGCGCTGTTCTTTGTGCACGCTGGTGTAGGAAGTGCAAGGTTTTTATGGGGTGTAGTAATACACTATTGGTGCGAAGAGGCGATGACATTCTCGATATTGTCTCTCTGTTAAAAAATCATTATTACCGAACCCATAACGCAATCCTGATCCCCAGGTATCGCCGAAAACGAATAACCAATTCGAGTACGCGCCCCAGCACCGTTACGAGCAGTGCTGCCCGATTTCGTGATACAGTCATTTGGGCGACCCGTTGAACGTTCAGTCGTTAGACCGAGCGGGTGAAATTGCACATGGCAATTATTTGTCACCTGTTAACTCAAGCAACTATAGCGTGTAGAAACCCCTTCTTTGGCGGAGGCAGCATTTTGGCATCCTAAAAATTGGACTGTAACTGCAAGCCACACGATTATAGGTCGCGCGTACACATTGACGGCCACCGGTAGAATCAGGTGCCGATCCTATCGGATGTCAATACCCTAATTTAACCTCACAAAGTTGGGAAGCGGGCTCATGGTGTGGGGAAATATGAGGGTCGATCGGTCTAATCAGGGCGTTTGTCTACTGGGTCTTGGTCCGACAACGAATTTCACCTTTAAACACGAAAACCCTGACGCAATAATATAGCGCTGCAGCTTGAAGGTTGAAGCAAAGTCTCGCCGTTTTCCTAAATGAATTTTCTTCCTTGGGGAGGCACATTTAGACGACCGTCATAAACACACAAAACATGTCCTAAACCTCGTACTAGCCCGTTCTTAACGGGCGCGAGACGGTTTGGATCACTTCTCCGGGTTGGGATTCACCAAACGCATCAGCGTATGTTTTCAACGGCACCAACACATTCAGGTCAGCTGCACATTACATTGCCATTACGTTATCGAGATCCCTGTTCGTATGATATTTACTCTGAGCCGTTTAATCCGCCTCTTCCTTTTCATGTTTGTTCTAACAGGATGGCCGCACTCTTTTAGTCCAACCGACCGAACACATGTCTGCCCTCTGCGTAGTAAAAGGTAACGTTACATCCCATCTTGTGACATGTAAAATGTCCAACGGAGCAACGCGATTGCTGTCTCCACCAAGGGCGCACAAAAAACAAAAATCGACACCTACGTACCAAAACGTTTTTTTCGCCCATCCACAGGGGGGGGGATACGAAGACCCCATCCCCCCCATTACGCCACATAACTTCATTTGCAAAGAACCCCCATTCCAAATCCTATATCATTAAGGGGCAGGGGCGGTACTATAGAGCAGACACGCAGCCCCCTGGTCGCACTACTGCAGCCTGCGTATCAGCTACGCACTGCGCAGAGCAACGGAGAAAAAGGGAGAGAGCAAGAGAGAATGGTCACAATGAGCTCAGCCTCCACCGTGAAGGGACCCCTGCTGCAAACCTCCTTCGACAAGGCAGCTTCGTTACAAAGCGTCTGAGGAAAGCCAGCCGATGGCGAGGACTTCATCTGCTGCCGCGGAGCCAATTTCGGTGATGATTCAGGAATGGACGAGGGCCAGGCCATTGAGCATGAGTGCTCGGCACAGCACAGACAGTGAGTGGAGAGGCATGAGGGCTGTAGTGTGATATTGGAGGGTATCGTGTACCTCGCAGCAGCAGCAGCAGCAGCGGCAAGCACTGACGGGAAAGACAAAACTCTCGTTTATCATATATACATGTATGTGAAAGTGCTCACCATCGAGCAGTGTGTTTAGTGCGGTCTCCCCCCCAATATCTGACAACATCAGCAGTAGCAGAAGCCTATCCTTGGCAGCAGCAGCAGCAGAGCAGCATTACCAGAAGCCGAAGCCGCATGATCAAAATCGACAAAAATAACGCGCACGAATTGCGAACCAACTAAGTTACTCGCGTCCCTGTTGGTCCCTGCACGCCTTTCGCATGCGAGCAGAGCACTTTGCCTATCGGAAAAATCGCCGCGCAGACCAGCAGCGGCAACTGGGTGTGCAAGAAGTGCAAGCGCGATTTCGGACGCAATATACAGCAACTGAGCCGGACTCGACGTGAAAACTAACGAACAGTCGCTTCCACACAAGTAAGGACTTGTGAGGACAGCAGTTGTTGCATTCGCTGGCACAAGCAGTTTCTGAAAACAAATTAAAAACGTCAGCTGTGAGTACCACCGATTGAATGATTGAAACTCAACTTTGCAAGTTTCGTGGTACATTAGATCTATGTTTCATTTGAGATATAGTGTTTGCGAAATATATCTGTGTTGCGATCTATCGCCCCCCCCGATTTATGGGATCCCTTCGGCAGTATCCGAACCCCGCTGAAATATATCATCCACGCCAAAAATATCTGATCCCCCCAAAAAATATCTGATCCCCCCTAAACTATATGATCCCACCCCTGAAATATCCTAAAATATATAATCCCCCCCTGAAATATATGATCCCACCCTGAAACATATCACCCCCCCCCCTCCGCCTCAAACGGCCGGATGATTACCTACGAACAAGGGTGAATTATTGCCCCCCTGTATTCTATCAAAGAGCGGGGTGATATATTATAAAAAATGAAAATGAAGTGTTTAAGTGCGTTGGAAATCGCCACACCCTCCGCGCACCCCGATACACTGTATCAGGGGTGGCATTGCGTCTAATACGCGCGGCGGGGATTTCGATATTGCAGCCGGTGATATATACTGTATCAGGTGTGATATATCTCCTCACTGTATCACGGGGGGGGTGATATGTTTCACGGGGTGACCAGATATATCGCAACAGGCGGTATCCTGTATGAGGGGTTATATAGTCCCAATGTATCTGGGAGGGGTGACATATTTCAGGGGGGATCAGATCTCTCAGAAGGTGATATACTGTATCAGGGGGTGATATATATAGGCCCCCGTGATCAACTGTATCTCAGGCCCCCTTGATAAATTGATATATTGATATATTGATATACTGTATATCACCGGGGGGGTCAGATATTTCAACCGGTAACATAGTGTATCACGGGGTGATACAGCCCCCATGACACACTGTATTAGGCCCCCATGATACACTGTATCAGGGGGTGTAAATATTTTTCATTTTCATTTTTTTTATTATAGTCTATCACCCCGCTCTTTGGTGCTCGAAGTAGAATACAGGGGGGCAATAATTCACCCTCGTCCGTAGGTAATCATCCGGCCGTTTGAGGCGGAGGGGGGGGGTGATATATATCAGGGTGGGATAATATATTTCAGGGGGGGGTCAAATATTTTAGGGGGGGATAGAATATTTCAGGGGGATCATATATTTTGGGGGGGGATCAGATATTTTTTTGGGGGATCAGATATTTTTACGTTGGATAACATATTTCAGCGGGGTTCGGATATTGCCGAAGGGATCCCATAAATCGGGGGGGCCGATAAATCGCAACACAGGTTCTCGGAGACTACTCACTTTCTTTTCCTTCGTAGAGACGTAGCTTTGTTCGATTCCACCAGAGCCCAGGATAGTCTCTGAGATCGGAGGCACGTGCCTCCGATCTATTTCCTAGATTTCCCGAATATAAAACGCCAACCTTATCATATCAAACCCATCCAAATGATCTCAAATTCAAATAATTACAGGCCTTTGAAGGCCGTATCTTAACACTAGTGCCCGGAATCGAACTTAAAAAATCTCGGAAATATGAAATAGCTCACGAAAGCCAAGCACTTGCACCGCTGTCAGGTCGACTGTATTATAACCCATCTGTTATTTTTTTAGTGTGGTTTCGTTATCTTTGATACAAATTAACTAACCTGAAATCCGGAGTGAGTGAATCGATTTCTGGGACGTATTCAAGGGAGGTGATACTTTCGGCCCATTCCCGTTTTGTACTAAACTCTGGGCGGCTATATAGCGATCGAATTTATCAATATAAAAATTCTGAAGTCATGCATCATGCATCGTGCATCATGCATCATGCATCATGCATCATGCATCATGCATCGTGCATCATGCATCATGCATCATGCATCATGCATCATGCATCGTGCATCATGCATCATGCATCATGCATCGTGCATCATGCATCATGCATTATGTGTATCAAGTACAGTATTGATACTCTATTTTTATGGTAGGAGCTTGAGGGGGGTTGGTACCGAACTGACCCCCCTCCCCCATAAAACTCATATTTACCGCGAACCCCGCCAGAGGAAAGGAAGAATGGGTCCTGGATAGTAACATAAATATTTTTTTCGTCATTTTTCCGACAGTGTTCGAGTGGTGCATCGCTGGCCTCTCACGTCTTCCGCCCCTTGGACACCGCCTTCTTCCAAAACTTGATAAAAGGACTTGGACTGGGAGCATTTCTTTGCTTTCTCCCTTGACGTTTGGTGGTTGCACTACGCATCATCAGACCAGGTATCAGCGGAGCTCAGCTCAGCTCAGCAGCGCACCGCACCGCTACGTACCTCAGACGAGCAGCGCCGTGCGGTGAATGCCGTGCGGTGCCATGCCCTGCCGTGCGGTGCAGTACTACTGTGCGGACGGCTGTACGATCGACTAAAACGTGCTTTGATCAAATCTCAGCTTTGCAAGGTGCGTGTGACGCTCGTGAAGGATACAGCTCGGTGACTCTCCTACTAACCTCCTCGTTCAGCCTGTATCCTACACACATTCTAAGGCACGCTCCAACCAAACAAGCACCTTTTCCAAGTTGAGCAACATATAGCGAAACCAAATACACGTCAGAACAAGTTGAGCAAAACATCACTCTTATTGTTACAAAATGCATAACATATTTAGTTTATGTCATGGTCCTCGGGACAGGGTCGCTTCCTATGTTCGTTCAAACGCCCCACTTGCAAACGAAATCATCCAGAGTAAGAACCACTACCAGGCAGCTGATGTCACGGCATTATCTTTCTAGCCATCCATGACGTAGCTTTCATTCATCCCCCCTGCCCCCCTCCAACGACGCTCCATCTCCACACCCCGCACGATTGCCTAGACCCAGCACCGCGCGTATAGCAAGCCCCTACATATATCGCGATCGGAGGATCACACACAATGTTGTGAACATCCGTGTCGACCAAATCTTTGATCTCAAAG
The DNA here is from genome assembly GCA_012845835.1 of Undaria pinnatifida. Lineage (NCBI taxonomy): Eukaryota > Phaeophyceae > Laminariales > Alariaceae > Undaria > Undaria pinnatifida. Next base: position 207,474 of record JABAKD010000005.1, read on the forward strand.
CTGCAGTGTATATTATTAATATTTTTTGTGACCTAAACCTCTTGAAAACCCCTCCCCCCCCCCCCCCCCTCCCCCCCGCTCCTTTTTTATTGTTCCCTTTCTTTCTCTTGCCCAAGCGCCCCATCTAATTTCGTAATCCGCCGGAGTAATAAACACTTCCACGCCCTGGATATCGCCTCGTTATCGTTTTAGAGCCGTCCATGCCGCTGCTGCAATTCCCACCCACCCCCGCCCCCAACGTCCCCACTTTCCCCACCACCCGCACCATCGCTTAGACCTAGCACCACGCGTATAGCAAACCCCCACATCTATGCGACCTATAGCCCCCCCCCCCCCCGCCCCCCGCCTCCCCCGCCACATTCCCCCCTCCTCCCCCACAATAAGGATATACAGTTTCTTTGCACAAGTTGACCTGCCCCACCCGTCCCCTCCCCCCCCTCCCGCTCCCCTTTTGATCAAAATCAGGCCCCCATGTCCTTCAAAACTCCGCCATCCCCTCACCGGATATTCGACTTACAGGATTCACTTGATAAACTGATGCATTTCCTTCCACAGCTGCCAGATTTTGTCCCCCTCAGAAACGGGTACTATAGTTTCCGCGCACAGACTGCCTAACATCACCCTGTTGACCGTGATAGCTACACTGTAGTTGCAAGGGGAGTCGCCGACCTATATCCTTAACGAGGACACACAACCCGTAATACGCGCGATCGGAGTATCACATACAGCTTGCAAAGATGAGTTTCGACAAAATATTCGATCTCTCAGCCGGATTGTATTTTAATATGGATACTATATTCGAACTTTCATTTCTTCTTCTCCGTCTTCTGCGTCTTCTCCGTTTCTTGTATCCGTATCTCTTGTCCGGGGCCAGAAGGCAGGTTTTCGTGCTCTCCATTCACTAAGGCACGCGCTTTCGTTTATGTGGCCAGAAGACCCAGGCTATCTTTCTTCTTAAACTCGAATCGAATTGCGCATACCCTCCCTGGTAGACGCCCTCTGCGGTGATTCCTTCTAAAAATATATTGGAAAATACATTCAACACTTTAGCCCACGTTGGATTCAAACCCTGGAACCAACTCTATCTAGTGGTAATATTTGACAGCAACCACTAGACCACCGGGGCGACCCGGGGGGGGGGGGGGGGCAATACACCAAGGAAAATGTCAATCAAACCCAAACGTTGTACACGTGTGTATCGTAGCTGCGGAATGTCAAACATCCGGCGAAAACTACAAAAATGAATTTGAAAGTCAGCTTGCGTACGTGCTAGGCGCATATTGGTACATACCTGGTACGGTTTAACACTCGTAGCTGAGCCCGACTCCACCGCATGTACCAACGATGAAGCTGAACCAATGTACCACTCCAAGAAGAGGGAAAAAGTAGCATTATCATGCTATGTGGAGAAAATGCATGCAAAACATGGGAAGTAGAAAGCGGAGCACGGATAATACTGCCAGTACGCATAACGTAGACTCGCCAAAATGTGTGGTATAGCGAGGTAAGGTAAGTTCCACAGCGCTTCGATAAAAAATGACGCGTCCGATCTATAAATTAATACGCGCGATCGGAGTAACACGCACAGCTTGCCAAGATGAATTTCGACGAAGTAACTGACGTCACAGCTGGAGTGTACGTAGTGTTTTTTTGTTTTTTTTACCCCTGTGTATGGCAGTGACACTGGGAGCTGGGGCTACTAGTAGTGAGCAGCTACTTCTGAGTCACCATAAAATTCCGTAATTGCTTACGACATGCCATATGCACGCGGTTGTCCTTTTCCATTGTAGAAGGCTTATATTCCTGGGTTTGATAGCTCACGAAGGACATAGATCGGCGCTTCCCCTTGTATCTAGGTTAATACAGGGTCAACAGGGTGGTGACAATCAATCTATGCACGGACAGTATAAAACCCGTTCTTATCCGGGACAAAATATGACGGCTGTGGAAAGAATGAATCGGTTTATAGTGTATATCCTGTATGTAGCGTTACGATGAGGGGAGGGGGACGGGTGGAGGGGGCACCGGTCGCGTAATTGGATAGGAGCTTGCTACACGCGTATTGCGCGGAGGCGCTGGTGGGGCCGGCGGGTTAGGGGAGGGGTGAAAGTTAAAGACCATAAATATGCATGAAATGTAGCTTCTGCATGACACGAGTGGTTCGAAATGGAAGGAGAGAATATTGGTTTTGTCGGATAGTGTTTAGAACTTAATCGTAATGAAAGCCAGAAGGAAAGTTGTAATTGACGAATCTTCGACAAACCGGAAGAGAGACAAAAGTTATAGAGAGAATCAAGGAGACGCTCGCGAGGGGTACGTCGTAGGGGAGAGGTGGAGGGGTCTCCCGTGATGTTCTTCCTCTTGATCTCGCCATATCCCCCAGGATAACTCGACGGAGCATCGATCATTTCTACATTTATTCGTTGAGCCGGGGTGCATCGAATATCGCTCTCCAGATATTCTATTGTAAAGCGCAACTACCCTCCAATAGGTCGGCTGGCTATTCATTGCGTCTGATTCATCCGACACTCCGTTAATGTCAGGGTACTTTACACTACTTATGCGTATGCGTATGCCAGAGGCCTGTAAATGGTGAGGTTGCGGATAACGTTTAGTTTTCCGAATTTTGTACACCAGACTTCTTGATCCGCTCACATTGAGCAGCTGTCCGCATCCAATTAAATCCTAATTTAATCTACGATTTAGTCAATAGGTAAATTGAAAATGGAGACAAGCTCTTGTGGCCAATAAAAAGATCAATTCGCCGATTACTGCAAGGCTACTCTGACGGTAAGCGGGACTAGCTGATGGCACAGACTGAGTTTTGTGTATTTGAAAAAGGAAAAGTTAACCACTATCGGTTGCCGCGGTGGGGTCGACTCTCTATCCTCCATTCTGCTACGAGTAAATGGGTTTGTCATGGAAATTGAATACCGCGCGGGTCGGTGGTTAAAGCTAACCTGGACAATCAATACCAAACGAAAATGAATTGCTGGGCGGGCCCACTAGTGGCTGGTAGTGGCGTGGGTAGGCGCAATCAAATCGAGTCGACGCGGGACGCAAGAGATGAATTAGTGTTTCCATGCAAATCTACGCGTGTGTCGTGGTGGGTAAGGGAAAGGAGAGCATTCCTGGCGACCGTTGATCTAAATTACAACTAGCCCTGGGGAAGGGATAGGAGTAAAATCATCCCGAAGATGACGCAAGGGATTAACGAAACAGTAAGGTACAGTGAAATTGCTGCCAAGTTTTTGTTATGCTGTAAATCTTAACGTAGCTTATTCAACTTTACTACAGTGATTCAAATGATACAATACCCCGAATGACGGTGTATACGACGCCCCCAAGGAAAACATTTTCGCCGTGAAACATGCCATAACCAGGCGGTATGGCATACTCAAGGGGTGTGAAATACAGCTTCCCCGGAGATTTAGAATTACCTCAAACGCGCTACAGAGCGAAATGCCACAAGATGTAGAGGTGGTGAGGATGGCACAACCTTGAGGATGTGATAATTGTCAGGATGCCATAAGGGGGGAGTGAAAACAGGTGTTCAACGTGGATTGGCTGCCACACTCCTGGCACGCTTTTGGGTCGGGCGACTGTCGATGCCGCCTTCGAGCCCCCTAAAAGGCAGGGGTTAGGATGCAGGATACGGTTAGGGGTCGACCGTCGCCTTGGTGTAGGCCGATAGGTAAGAATGAAATTGACCACAAGCGGCGGTTCAGAAGGTTGTTGCCGTCCCAACAGTGCATCGGGGGAGCAAATATCTTGTGGGTTCCATGCCCAATACTGGGCAGTGAAATGGTGAGGTAGTCGTATTCAACTAATTCGGTGATACATTATGCGAATATTTGGGGAATCCAAGCATGGCGTCGCCCGGTATGTATGCTCAAAGAGTACTGAGACATTGTACAACGTCCCGGGTGCTATACACAACCAAACACGCTAAGTGTCAGGTGAGGTTTTCATACCGTGTTTCGGCGGCTTCATTTTGGCTTCATCGCCGGCACTGTAGGGAGGTGAGAAGAACTATGTGCTACGGTTACGCATGAGGGTGAGCGCACCCCTGTACCCCTCACCGGCCGTGAGTTTGGTTTGGTTGTGGGGGGGGGAGGGCGGAAGGATCGTCCAACTTTACTAGGAATTATATATATATATATGACCTAAAGCCCTCCCCCCCCCTCCCCCGCCCCCCCCGCCACATTCCCCCCTCCTCCCCCACAATAAGGATATACAGTTTCTTTGCACAAATTGACCTGCCCCACCCGTCCCCTCCCCCCCCTCCCGCCCCCCTTTTGATCAAAATCAGGCCCCCATGTCCTTCAAAACTCCGCCATCCCCTCACCGGATATTCGAGTTACAGGATTCACTTGATAAACTGATGCATTTCCTTCCACAGCTGTTAGATTTTGTCCCCCTCAGAAACGGGTTTTATAGTTTCCGCGCACACACTGCCTAACATCACCCTGTTGACCCTGATAGCTACGCTGTAGTTGCAAGGGGAGTCGCCGACCTATATCCTTAATGAGGACACACAACCCGTGATACGCGCGATCGGAGTATCACACACATCTTGCAAAGATGAGTTTCGACAAAATATTCGATCTCACAGCTGGAGTGTATTTTAATATTTATAATATACTCCGGAGTATATATTAGTGGATCATTCGAAAAAGCAACCGATCAGATGTATTCAACGCGCAGGGAGTACAGTGGTTACCCTTGGATGGTACTGTTAGCGTAAGACTTGATGCTGGACTTCAAATTCTCCGTGAGTCGGACTTTCGGCATATATATTTGAAAAACGAAAGTCAAAGGAATCAACTGCTGGGAGCGCCTAAATAAAGAAGTGGGGGTAGGCGAAAGTCGATGCCAGTCAACAGGCGCGTGAGGGGCTGGGTGGTTTTTGCCCATGCCGTAATGAGGGAGCGGGGGAAGACCTGCGTACTACGCACCAAATAGGATGTGAGGAAACAGGTGTACGGAGAGCAGCAGTTGCCTTGTACATTCCGTGCTGCGCGTTTTGTCGTTGACATGGACATACTGACTATTGTCTTGCTTGTCCAAACCAAAGTGCGTGCCATAATCGAGGGAAATACAAGAATATAAGGGTTGTGTACGTACGTAAAAGTTCGGCCAACCAATGAGACTTTCGTAAACTTAAAAGGTAGCCATGACCATCACACCTCACTCAGTAACTACGCGGGGATTTACGAGCAGAGCGTGCAGTGAAGCAGGGTCATCGCTACACTTCCAAGGTGCGATGTAATCTACGAGTACTACACTGCTAGCGCTTTCAAGTTCACGTTGCGCGCCTTTTCTGTTGACCGTCCCATGTTGCATTTTCCAGGCGAGTTTGCCTTGGAAGAGACACGTGGCTATTTACTAGGGGTGGCGCTTTATGCCGAATTATTTCCTGAACAGCAAGTCTCCTTAATCGTAAATCGTCGGAATACCATTCATTCTTCTTGCCCTGTATCATTCTGATATCGATTGTAATAGTCTGATATCCATTGTATTAGTCTGATATAGATTTTATTATGTGAATATTAGTTGTTTCTATACCTACGAGGTCCTGTGTTTAACTTTTTGTTTTTGTTTTTTTTTGTTTTTTTTTGCATGTTTAGGTTACTTCAGAACAAGGTTTTGGTGACGTACACGGAGTCTTCCAACAACACCGTGCACCTTTATCGGGGCATGTGCGTGTTTTCCTATTACTATCAATACTATTAGTACTATTAGTACTATTAGTACTAACACCTACAACCGTACCCCTACAGTCGGCCTTGCCCACAAGCCGTTGTTTTCACAGTACAGGTTGTTGTTGTTGTTCTCACATTAACTCGCATAACCATGTCCGCGGTCACAGGACAGTCTCCAGTCATTCTGGTGCTGAGGTATACCCCAGGGAAAAACACACACAACCCAAGGTGGTACACGCATATATCACAGCTGACGCAGTTCATGCCTCCACCAGACACATGTAAAAGTGAAAGCGGAAGTCAGTCTAGGATGTGCCAGGTCCATACCGGTGCACACATCACATTACTCACCCCTGGAGAAACCGACTATACCGCTTGCCATCCAAGAAATACTACCATGTATATATTACACGTAGCATCTATCACTACGCATACGCACGACAGACGCAGAAAAAAAACAAAAAAATAAAATGAAAATAAAAGAAAGCAAAGAAAGATGAAAGCGAAACAAAAGAAACCTTAAAATGAAGGGAGAGAAAAGAAGAAGAAAAAAAAAGCAAGAAAAGACACGACAAGAAAAGGAAGCAAGGAAAGGAAAAGAGGAGAAAAATATAGAAAATGTCATACTGGCAGATCCCAAGAACTGGCTAATGACGGCATTGGGCTCATAGAGGGTATCAAGCGCATCATCAACGGCACTGGGGAGAGAATGAAGCATGGCGAAGAAGTCAGTGAGGTCTTACGCTATCTTGTGACGGACATTGGAAGGCCCACAACGTTCCAGGCGATGATGGTCAAACCCAGACTTCAGTCTCGTGGGCATGACGCTCCCCCCCTTCCCCCCTTCCCCCCTCCCCCCCCCCCCCAGCCCATTTCCCCTCCCCCCGGCCCCTTAGAGGTGACGACGGTGGATCGTGCTGCTGCAGCCTTTGCGCGTCGGTATTCAGCTCTGCGTCTATCCAATTCATGCCAATTCCGCATGAACAAATCGTCTCCCTCCTCTTCTCGTCGAACCCATTTGCAAGCCTTCTGAGCAGCCTTTCGCCATCCTTCGAGTTTCATTGCGAATACAGGCATATCCTCCTTCAGAGGAGCCATCCGGTCTTTCCCTTGCCCTCCTAAGTAGCCCTTACCCCCAACAAGCTCCCCAAACATCACCCTCTATGGAAGACGCTCCCCCTCATACGTTCTACGAATCCCGCAAACAATATCCTCCGTTTTCGCACTATCGCCTCTATGCTCTCGGAAGCTGTCTTGGCAAGAACGTCGACCTACGACAGGGTGGCGTCGTCGCGCTTCCGTTTCCACCACCCAAGGTATCAGAAGAGCATGGAGCGGTGAACCCGTCGTAGCCTGTCATAGTCAGGCTCCTTCGGGCTCCACGTCATGCAGCCGTACAGAAGTGTCTCGACCACCTCAGCTTTCAGCAACCGCACCTTCAACCAACCGTAAGCGCACACCCGGGCAATGAAAAATTTTCATGTTGTACCGCTGGAAGAACGCCCAGGACCTCTGAAGACGCCGCGTTATTTCCATGCTAAGATCTCTGTCTGCGATGATAACCCCGCCCAAGTACACAAACTCGATTGTTTGTTTGTATACCTGGCCGGCTGCATTGGGTGTAAAGGACACCTTCCCCCCGCCTTTGGTTTCCAGGCACATTATATCTGTTTTTGCTTTGGATACCGTGAGCCGGAACGACGAGCACGCAGTCACGATCACCGTCATCATCCTCTCTAGCCCTCCTGTTGATCGCGATACGATGCCCGCATCATCCGCGTACAGCATACCCCGCAATCTCTGCACCTCCTCCCCCTCCTTCCCCCTCCGTCGGTCGACTTTGCCTGTGCGTGAAGTTCCCTTCTTCTCGCCTTCCTCCTTTCGTTGGAGCTGCACCATGTTGTCCGTGATGGCTGCATCAGCGAGGAAGCGGTTCTCGGCCACACGCAGTACCGCCGTGAAAAACATGTTGAACAGCAGTGGCGCGAGCACGCATCCTTGTACCTGAGACCTTGGCCCACGTCGAACTTATCCGAGCACTCATTCATCCAGTCGCACGCGTGCTTGCATACCGTCGTGGAATTGGCGGATGACGGCGAGCATTTTCGGTGACACGCCAAAACGAGCAAGGACATCCAACACAAGGGTTCGGGCGACGGAGTCGTATGCTTTGGTGATGTCGATAAAGCGCATGTACAAGGGGGTGTCCTTCTTCAGCGCCAGTTCCTGCAGTCGTCGCACTACGAACATCATGTCAACTGCCGAGCGTTGGGGTCTGAACCCGCACCGTGCCTCTGGCAGAATGTTCTCGCGTTCGCAGAAGTCATTCAGGCGACCCGCGATGACTTTGAGGAGTGCTTTGCCGGCGTGAGCCACGAGAAGGATGCCACGATAATTGCCACACTCAGTCCGATCTTTCTTCTTGTGAAGCACCTTAATCGTTGCATGTTTCCATTGTTGCGATACGCCACCTCCCCTTCACACAGCGACGATGATATCGTGGAAGATTCCGAGGGTGTTGATTCTCCTTCGTCGGCCAAAACGTTCAAGAGCTTGGCCGGGAGACCATCGGGGCTTACCGTCTTTCGGTTCGCCAGATTCTTCCTTCTCCCCACGGCATGCGCCTTTGTTTCTGTCATCCACGGAGTTCAGCACTCCCACTTCGAGTCGACGTTCACCAACTTTTGACAACGTGTGCATCTCGCACTTTCGGAATATCAATATGTGCAAGTATATTCCCCATGGGGGATTTGATCACACGGTACTGACCTCACCCAGCAGCCACACGGCATCATACTGGACTACCGGGGGGCTCTATAGAACTATGCAGCGTTTGGTTATTTGATTCCGACCTGTGTCAATAGCCTACGTTTTCCCCCTGGGTCATGCTGTGGTAGGCGGGTCAGGTGCCGCATGTTTTCGATTTTCCTCAGCGCAGAGCTTTACAGATAATCTCGATACTGTCTTACTAGTCGGATTTTCTGTGACACCAGATTGCATGTACGACAACCACGGGGCGAACACAGACGATGACACTGTAGTCTAGTCAATACGGTATCCAATATTGTATTGACTACAGTGTGGTCAACACACCGTAGTCAATACTGTCCAACACAAGTGTTTTGAAAATAATATCGGATTTAGGTGTTGACTAAGTACGTATCATCATGTTGATGGGTAGAAACTTTAGTTGGATAGAGAGAAGCTAGAGCAACGTGCAAATGTAAAAAGAGTATTATCGAAACCCCCCAACGTCACAATCCACGGCAAATCCAACCGGCGAAAAATACCTTCATCGAATTGGTTGTAACTAGTGTTCCTACGGTTTGAATTACTCCCATGCTTTCATTTTCTCGGGCTGGCTTTGCATGTGTTGTGATGTTCGTCGGTTTCAAAACCAAAATTATGTTATTTATAGGCCAACATAATTGAGAAATCGCAAACGTCCTATTCCTCGGTTCAGGAGGAATCGCTCGGTCAACACAAAACAACTTGGTGCTCCCTCAACAACAGCTTTGACCGACCCATGGTACGGAAGAGGCGGGCCTGATTTTGTCCTGTAAGGGTGGTCACAAGAGGGGTCCTACTGCTCGCCCAATACCTGGTTTGGAGATAAAGCATTTACAGCCCGATCAAACCCCCCCACGTCTAAGGTTTTACAACAGTAACAATGCACGAATCAAGGGTAAAAGAGTACAAGGGTATAAGGGTATAAGGGTACGAGGGTATATGGGTATAAGGGTAAAAGGGTTTGAGGGTATGAGGGTATAAGGGTATAAGGGTATAAGGGTATATAGGTAAAAGGGTATAAGGGTATAATGATTTAAGGGCGTATAAGGGTATAAGGGTATAAGGGTATAAGGGTATAAGGGTATAAGGGTATAAGGGTATAAGGGTATAAGGGTATAAGGGTATCAGTGGGTATAGGGTAAAAGGGTATAAGGGTATAAGGGTATAAGGGTATAAGAGTATAAGGGTACAAGGGTATAAGGATTTTCACCTTTCCGGTCAAGGAAACCCGGCTTTCACAACGTTTTACATCACAAAGTTCGCACTAGTCCTATTGTCGTCTGGTGTGCACAGCATAGCTCGCGTCGGCCGTGGCATGCCCCCCTGGTTCGACGATGGGGGGCAGGGGGAAAACCCCGGGCCTGACCTCCGACACAGCCCAATCCGAGCTTCCGTATGCACGCATGGCACATGCTATTGTAAATGTGGCCGAACTGTTCTCTGGGCTTTCCAACGTGAGGCGCTGTACACCCCAAGCACACCCCTCGCTCACATCAGCAGGATAGGATGAAGTGGAGGTTCAAAAATATCAACAACTCCATAGACTACGCATGCAAATAATGGAGGAATGGCATTCCGACGATTGTGAGAACTGCAATAGTCGGGGTAGCACGTCGGTGAGACTCATCAACCCTAACGTATTGAAAATATGCTGCCGTCTCCGACAAAGTGCGGGATGAGCTCCAGCGCCGACCACTCGTGACCAGCCCCAGAAAATCAAACAAAAACCAACGGGAACCCACATAAACGGGAATTTATGCACGAACTCAAACTTCCCTGTGAACCTATGTCGGGCTTGGCGTCGCTGTAATTCCATCTGGTAGCCTTGCCCTTCTTCCTTCTCATGACATGCTTGCCTTCGTTCTCGTCGTAAATCGCGTCTCTAAAGTGTTCGTTCGCTTCGCCTAGCATTCAGTCCCAGTCAGTCCCCCCCACCGACCCCGGCTGGCTACGGAGCCATTCCACGGTTGGAGCGTCCCTTCTGGAGGCTGTTAAGGTGAACATTAGTGAGGTATTAGTCCGTTTGACCACTTGCAAAAGGTTAACCAATAGCTTACCCAAACTAAGCCTTTTAACACTCTCCCCCCCTGAAACGGCGGGATAGCAGGTCGGCCGGACATACGGCGGACCTCTGTCAATATCCAAGCCGTTTTATTTCCTGGGGATACCAGGGAGAGTATTTTTCAAGTTCGACATGGGGAAAATCTGAAAAGTTTATTATTGTGGATGGTGGGGATCGAACCCACGACCCAAAAACCCATGGTCCGTCGACGATGCCATTTGTTTAAGGTATTAGGTGGGGTATTAGTCCGTTTGACCACTTGCAACTGGTTAACCAATGGCTTACCCAAACTAAGCCTTTTAACAAGGCTATGTTTTCGGCGACGTAAGGTGACTCGTGCGTAGCGCCCTGTTTGTGCTTCTCGGAGACACGACAAACACTTGCATTGTATGGTTTGTTATGATGGGCCAACAACATACGCTACTCCTGGAGAAAATTTTATCCGTTTTAGCCGGACCTATATTCGTTTGCAGTCAAATCGGGAGTATCCCCCCTATCGTACAATGAATGTAACCAAAATATAAATAATACACTCATCTAGGGGAAGCTAGCGGGGATGGGGATGCCCCGATTTTCTCGAACGATGCTAGCGTGGTTTTCGTTCGAGCGGGTGCATCTGTTCTCCACACCGGACTCCAACATGCTTTGTCGGCGCCGCGCAACAACCAGTTGACACATTCAATGTCGACGCATACAGCGAATCAAACAGCACGCAAGATGTACCTCGAGCGAGTGTGGCTTGCGCCAATGAAACATGTTGTCCCAAAACTGCCTCTCGGCGGAGCGCCTGCGTACCTTGCATAATCATAATTTTGCTGGGCTATTTGTTTAACGAGGCATAGCTAAGCGTTCCATGGTAGTTGCATCCCGCTGAAAGAAAGGCATATATATGACGTCAAGCCTGCAAACAGACAGGGGGGTTCATCGCGTGAGTGACACTTAACCATTGATAGTGGAGACCTCAAAAGCGACCACGCGACCGTAGCGTTGGTCAAACATTCTATTAATCTCTATCATTACCACTAATATTTGTATTTATATTAAAAATGGGTCATACCCTTGGTTCACGCACATAACGTGCAGGGTACATGTCACAGCAACAGCCCCCTTACGTTCGCCTTAGTTATTGTTAGTAGTATGTTAGTAGTATGTTAGTAGTATGTTGGTAGTATGTTGGTAGTATCTTAATAGTGTTTTAGTAGTATGTTGGTAGTATGTTGGTAGTATGTTGGTAGTATGTTAGTAGTACGTTGGTAGTATGTTGGTAGTATTTGGTAGTATGTTAGTAGTGTTTTAGTAGTATGTTGGTAGTATTTGGTAGTATGTTAGTAGTGTTTTAGTAGTATGTTGGTAGTATTTGGTAGTATGTTGGTAGTATGTTAATAGTGTTTTAGTAGTGTGTTGGTAGTATTTGGTAGTATGTTAGTAGTCCCCCATCAACACTGTTGCGTGCCAGAGCGATATAATAGCCGCCTTATTGGGCGCAACCGCTTTATTCCTTTCACGTTTTGTACCGCTGGGGATTTTTTTTTGGGCGTTTTGCAGCGCACATAGACTAATGGTTGGATACACTGATCAGGAAGTTACATTTTCCCCGATTGTGTTTGTAGTGACTTTCGATATATTGACCGGAAGGTCCATGGCCAATGGCAAGACGCTTTCCCGTGTGATAACAAATGAGCTATTGCATTGTTGACAAATGCACTCAGACGTTAGGAAAGGAATTCGTCGCAAGTGATAACGCCGAGCCCACAGTCGCGAATCGGAACAATTCAACTGCACGGGGTAGGCTCTGCTCACTGCCCAAAACGTGACTAATTTTGTTCTCGGAGGCTGAAAGACATTGTCTCGCGTGTTGGTGTGAGACACCAACAGAAACCAATGGAAGACCCCACAACAGGCAGAGGAGCGCGAGGGCGGGGCGTTGCCGGAGTCCATGATCCAAGTTGGGGCAACCGGAAGGATGGAGGATGAGCCGGCGGCCGGCTGAAGCCAGAAATCGAGGTGACGGTTGGGGGAGATGGACCGCCTAATTCGGGTGATGGTGTTGGTACCTTCGGCGATATGAGCGAGTTTCTTGTTTCCTACTCGAGGAACAAGTACAGGAGATGTATACCACGAACCGAGATGGAGGAGACCGGGTGCTCGCCAAGACGGGCGAGATGGTAGATTCGGCCACCCGAATGGTGGTGGCTGATGAGTTCTACCGGGGGTCGACCTCTCCGAGGAAGAGCTAAAGCATGGGCTCAAACAATTTGCTGGACTTGATATGCAGCAGACGAGTGCTCAGGACTTTCTACCGCCAGGTATTCCTTGATCTGAAAATGGATGTGAGACTGCCGATGGACAGCAGGGTGTTGATGCAATGGTGTGACCTGCGGAAATACCTTGGTGAAACCGCGTTCACGCAAGTGAAGCCCGACGGTCGGGAGCACACGCTCATGCATGGCAAGGTGCTGATGGAGGCGACAGCATCTCATGAGTAAACCACTCGAGGTTCCCCGCAAGGCGGACAAGATGTCAATCGATGTCGTAACGAGTGATCCTGACGCATTGTTCGACATTATTGCCAAGCAGCAACGGGACCTAGCTGCAGCTGAGGCCAACGATGCTGAATGTCGGCAAGCGATGGATAACGGCGTGACCCTAGCTCTGTGGCTGTTGCAGGCACCAATCCGCTTGGAAGTGCTGCTGACGAGCATGGCTCATGCGGAAGTTCCAACGCTGCTGGTGTGAGAGTAGAGTCAGCAGGACAATAACGAGTTTCTTATGTGTGGCAATCAAGTCACAAGCAGCGGGTCAACACCCAGACCAGCAGGGTAAGGCGGGGAAAGGCGTCCATGGCCAGAACCACGACCAGACCCCCACACAGCAGCCGCATTCCGCAAGCGGTTCCGGCTAGCATACCAGGAGCAAGACAACCGGGATGGTCCCCGGGTTATCCACCCTTCGAGCTAGTGGGTACCGGACCGCCTCCGAAGCGGTGGTTGCGGACCCCGAACCTGCTGCACCTGAACCGTCCACTCAGAATGACGCCGAATATACGTGCATATTCACGTGCAGCGGGAGAAGATGACGCCAGCGAATAACGGACGGTGCTGCACCAGGTTTCCCAAAGCGCTGGGTCACCGAATGAAGCACCAGTTCTTTACTCCATTCCGGTGCAGCCGACACCCGCGTCACAGCAGTGGCGTGGAGATTCCACCACCATTTTTTCCGCGTGTGTTTCGGTCGTGCAGCCTGGCGGATGTGCTGACACGAGCGTGGATTCGGTAGAGAAAAAACCGCGTTTGGAGGCCCTGGTGCAGCATCTTGCGGGGCATCTTGCGTATCTAAGTGAATCGGCGGCTGCTGAGGTCGAGGTGCTCATGGATTATTGTTCAGGCATTACAGCTATATAGGAGGAGATGTTGGAGGCACTGCAGGGACAACCGGGGATGCCGCAAACCCCCGTAACCCAGTTTTTTATTGGGCATGGCATATGCGCGTGTGGTGAAGCCGTGGGAGGCCATACGTGTGATGTTAAGACGCGATTGTGTCCGCTTCACTTAAGTATCGAAACACCGGGGGGACCGGCCCTGCATACAATGCCCTTTATCTTGCTGCCTCAGCGAGGCGATGTGGTTTTCGTCTGGTAGAATACGCTGAGAGAGAACTTTGGTATTGACGTCATTGCACAGTTGAGTGGCTTGGGTTTCGGCAAGCTCCATGCGAAATTGGACGTATAACGCGCTGTGCATTGTTTGCCCGAGGATGCATTGGTGATGATTCGGTTGCTTAACAACAGTGTAATTTTTAACGGTCAGTAGACGTAGTGGACATTAGGTATTGTTGAAACTGACCACGATTAGTTTGATTTGGATCTTTGCCCGACATACGGCCAGCTATGTCTATCGAAGCCACTCTGTCTGAGCTAACTTGTGGTTGGTAACCAGAGATGGGCTTTTGCAGGATTCTGTACCGCTGTGGTCGAATCATTGGGCATTTTGCAGCACATAGTCTATATGGTTGGGTACAATATGTCAGGAAGTTGCACGTTTCTTTGTTGCGTTTCTAGTGAATCTTGATGTATGCACGGGAAGGTCCATGGCCGATGACATGGCACTCCCCCGTGTGATAGGGAACGAACTATTGCATTGTGGGCAAACGCACACCATATATAAGGATGGCGCCTTTCTCAGGCCGCTTTAATGGGAAACCCGTACTGAATAGAAGTGTTATCGACGTGTAGATGCCCTCGAGCTTCATAGGGCGACTGTAGCACCCAAGCGTCCCCTGGTCCCCGGGTTTCCGGTTTACTCTAACCTCTAGATACTTTATCGGAACAGAAATACACATGGCTATTAAAACACGCTGCGTTAAGAACTCGGTCTGGTTCGTGGTTCAGGGTTAGGGTGTAGCGTTCTAGCTCTAGGTGGATTTCTTAACGTGATGCTGTGAGTCGGGTCAGATGAGTCTATCGCAGGTTCTCAGCAGAGACCCACACCTCGGCTTTGATGCGCTACAGTGGTCGAAATTTGGGAAGCACAAAACGAAACAACAAGCGCTCCTGAACTGAATGTGTGCACTTCACTTACGGGCAGCTATGATGCAGCTCTACACAGGCAATCACGACCCGCGAGATTGATGGACACGCCTGATAAGGAGCATGACGGCATCGTGAGCGCCAGACAGTAGTCGTGGGCAGCCAGAAACGACTAACGAGATGTTTTCACGATTTCGAACTGGTCAGCCATCACCAACTAAATCTCCCGAAATCGCTGAGTTTGTTCAATTCAAGCGCGCGAGCCTGATACGATGCGTACGTCACCGATGAAAAAACCAAACTCGCCAAACGTATGCTGCTCGCCATGTGTATGATGTAGCGTTTCTCCTGTCGTATCCGAAGAGCTTGCGGCAAGTTATTTTTCATTCCCGTTAGGAGTAGGAAGAGATGGAGGCCGATGAGAGATGGAGGCCGATGAGAGGCTCTTAAAACTCCTGAATGGGTCTGAATTCTTGGCCCCGTGCAGCGTTTTTTCTGGTGCTTGGAAATATGTGTTTTTTTTGTAGATGCCATGCTCGGTTTTCAAGTGATTTTTCATGTATACACGAAATGGCTTAATTCGAGCTCCAACTCAATAGATTCCTGGCGGAGCTAGATCGGGGCCGAAACCCTAAAGAAAGGTAGACCGGCACAGACGGTTCTGGCAACCTGAACTTCCCCCGTCTAACGAATTGACCCTAACTCTATTACGTGCACGCTATTAAAGACTGCCCCCTTCCCCGTGACAGGCCAATGAAAGTGATCAGATATCGAATATTAGTACGGTCTAGAGTATATCCTACAATTGCAATGCCAACATTATGCCGTACTAAGTCCAAGTAATTTTGTGTTACGAGAAGCTGATACACTTTGTTGAATTTCCCGAATAAAGTCCATATTCTATATTTATAATATACTCCTATTGAACCTGGATGGTAGTAATAATGGTACCTACGGATGTAACGTAGATATGTTGTTGGACACGCTCAGTCCGCTGCTACACCGCGGATTTGGACTTCCGAGCTACACCCCAGGGCACAACGTGGCCTCTGTTATATTACACGTCGCAGCTACGGGTGATGCCGTGATTCTCGTCACTAGTCGTCAGACGGCAATCATAGGTCGAGCTATAAAAGACCTTTCGCAGAGTCCACCGGCTGGCGTCTCCTCCCACTGCGTCTTCTTGGTGCGGCACGCATGCTCACGCACACACAAATAAATGTTACCTGGGTCGTTAACCATGGTGACGATGCGTCTGTTCCTATCTAGTAGCCCCCTCACGGGCTTCTTGAATAGCATGGGCTGGTTTCCATGGGAAAACCCTCCTCCCTCAATTGAAAGCGCCGTTGTAGTTGAAATATGACGTGTGTTCAAAGATCTGATTCATATCGGCTGTCCTGGAGAAGCCACGGATACTATTGGGTGACTTTATTTCGGTACCGCTCAGTTTAGCCTATATACTTTCCCAGATAGATGATGAACTGTATCGATTTCAATTTAACTGTTGCTCCGTAGGTACAAACGTCGTACGAGTAGAGTATACCTGTTTTCCCGAGGTTCATGATGAAATTGTTGTGAGTGAGTGATCTCGTGGTTGGTTCATAACGAGAAACGGAGGTGGGATACAACACACGTCAGCAACAGGCGGCAGTTCAATCCCACGGGGCACGCAAACTCCCAAATCCCAACACGAAAATCAACAATCGAAGAGACAGCAGCAGCATGCCTCGGCAGGGGTAGAGACACGGAGAGTCTAGACACACGTGTTTAAATGGACACAAGCACCTCGCAAAATAGATATCACGTAAACAGTTTACGGCGGAGAGTGAATGTCGACGAAGGCTATGTGCCGAGGAAGCAAAATGTGGATAATCAAATCAAACAGCAAAGGTATACGAAAATGGCACAGCAGAGCCAGGGTTGCAGCAGAAAGTCCCTGAGCTCAAGACATGAGGAACTCAAAGTCTCACCCGAAAGATGACTTCGAAGGTATTCGTTCGCACAAGCCGACCAAGCTTCTATGCCTTAACTTAGTAGTCCTGAAACAAAATGTTCTCATGAAATTCTTCATTGACCGGCAGTTCCTCACCCACACGTCATAATAATGAGGTCGAACTCAATCGCCCAGGGACGTTTCGGCGCAATCATACTCGAAGTACAACTGCAACCCCTATCACCGTGGTATGGGTGAGCAGCCTGCGTAACAGAACCAAATTCTTGGGCATCACTCTAGCCTCGGCTTTTAATGTGCTCTGAGGTTCCTTGCGATTCACCAGCCTCCATGTGGTGACCAAGGGTATGGTAGAGGTCCTTCAACTATCATTTCTGGACCTCTTCACTCGAAGAGGTCCATATCTGTCCCGGAACTGGGATCGGAGAAACATTGTTTGGATTGGCGAGATGACCAATCTCCCGCTAGGTATAGAGGGGTTAATCACTTAGGGTTAGAATCACTATCCTAACACTTGGTACGAAGGGAAACGCAGAAAGTTTCCCGAAAAATTGCGATTCTTTCATGACGTGTGGATCCGGACACTCAGAAGGTCATTACCCACACATGCTAACTCTACCGCAGCACGCGTGTTGTTCATCTTGTTCATCCTGTCCATCGTGTTCGTCTTGTTTATCTTGTTCATTGTATTACTAGTGTTCGTCAAATATAGTGTTCGTTAAATATGTTCCCGAGGACCAACGCCCGAATGGGTAGGGTGGACCGTAACTGGACCAAGTCCGGCGGAAGGCCATCTCCCATGGCCACGGGTTTTGTTAGTGGGTGAGCTTGCGCAAGACCCACACTACTACCCGGAAAGACGACATCCCGGGTGGCTATCTCCACCGAAACTGACCCTCAGGGGACAGGCCGGGTCGACATACACACGCACCCGTATACACCGGCAGCTTGCGCTGCCGGGGTTGTAACCAAGACCACTGATAGGGACAGCTTACGCTATACCTACAATGGGACTCGAAGGGTGCGCCAGCTAGCGTTGGGCTGCGAAAGCAACTGAGTTAAATCGACACACGACGCGTATGAAAATACGCGGAAGTGTGGTGAGCTAAAGCTTTATTTTTCCCCATCCGCCGGAGGATAAAAAAAAAAAAAAAGTCAAATATGTTACTGGTATGTTCGTATCCTGTAGTCGTAATGAAGCCAAGACAATAAGCATGCGACCTAAAGCCCCCCCCCTCTCCGCCCCCCGCCCACCCCGCCACATTCCCCCCCCCCTCCCCCACAAGAAGGATTTAAAACTTTTCACGCACAAATTAATTATTGACCTGCCCCACGTCCTAAAAACCTCCGCCCTCCCCTCACCGGGTATTCGACTTACAAGATTCACTTGATAAACTGATGCATTTCCTTCCACAGCTGTCAGATTTTGTCCCCCTCAGGAACGGGTTTTATAGGTTCCGCGCACAGACTGCCTAACATCACCCTGTTGACCCTGATAGCTACGCTGTAGTTGCAAGGGGAGTCGCCGACCTATATCCTTAATGAATGAGGACACACAACCCGTAATACGCGCGATCGGAGCATCACACACAGCTTGCAAAGATGAGTTTCGACAAAACATTCGACCTCACAGCTGGAGTGTTTATAAATTTCTATAATAATCTCCATTCATTGTGCAGCCTTCTAGATCTGGACGTGAGCCATTATCATTGCCTGGCACCACCACCATTACCTGACACCTGTGGTAACGATGAACAAAAATCGATATATATTTATCCCCTCAAAATAATGTATAGTTTCCAGGCACATATTGAGCTGCCCCCCCCACCCCCCCCGCCCCCAATAATATACTGGTGCCAAAACCGTCAGATTTATCCCCTCGAAAGGATTTATAGCTTACATGCACAAATTGCCCCTTTCTCCCCCCCCCCCCCCCCCGCCCCCCTCCAAACCCGCTCGCTTTTGATCAAAACCAGGCCCCCCCTTTCCCTTCACAGCTGTCAGATTTTGTCCCCCTCAGAAACGGGTTTTATAGTTTCCGCGCACAGACTGACTAAAATCATCCTGTTGACCCTGATAGCTACACTGTAGTTGTAAGGGGAGTCGCCGACCTATATCCTTAATGAGGACACACAACTCGTAATGCGCGCGATCGGAGTATCACACACAGCTTGCAAAGATGAGTTTCGACGAAATCTTCGATCTCACAGCTGGAGTGTATTTTAATTTTTATAATATATATATGCTCTCCCTTACTCAAACGCCCCACCAAATATCGAAATCCGCCACATTAATAAACACTTCACGCACAGGATATCACCTCATTATCTTTCGAGAGCCATCCATGCCGCTGTGTCCCCCCCCCCCCGCCTCGAACGCCCCTTTCTTCCCCATCACCCGCACCTTCGCCTAGACCTAGCACCACACGTATAACAAACCCCTCACCTAAAGCCCTTCCCCCCCCCCCCCCCCGCCCCCCGCCCCCGCCCCCACCCCCCACCCTCCCCCCCCAACCCATCCCAACCCCACCCCCTCGAACACTCCACCCTCTCTTTACTCACTGATTGTACGACTTACCCCAGAATATACACGATAAACTGATGTATTATTTCCAAAAATGTCACATTTGTCCCCTCGAAATAATGTATAGTTTCCAGGCACATATCGAGCTGCCCCCCCCCCCCCCCCGCGCCAACCCCCCCCCCCCCCCCCCCCCCGCCCCCAATAATATACTGGTGCCAAAACCGTCAGATTTATCCCCTCGAAAGGATTTATAGCTTACATGCACAAATTGCCCTTCCCCCCCCCCCCCCCCCCCCCGCCCCCCTCCAAACCCGCTCGCTTTTGATCAAAACCAGGCCCCCCCTTTGCCTTCACAGCTGTCAGATTTTGTCCCCCTCAGAAACGGGTTTTATAGTTTCCGCGCACAGACTGACTAAAATCATCCTGTTGACCCTGATAGCTACACTGTAGCTGTAAGGGGAGTCGCCGACCTATATCCTTAATGAGGACACACAACTCGTAATGCGCGCGATCGGAGTATCACACACAGCTTGCAAAGATGAGTTTCGACGAAATCTTCGATCTCACAGCTGGAGTGTATTTTAATTTTTATAATATATGTATGTATTTATGCATGTATGTATGTATGTATGTATGTATAATGTATGTATGTATGTATGTATGTATGTATGTATGTATGTATGTATTATGTATGTATGTATGTATGTATGTATGTATGTATGTATGTATGTATGTATGTATGTATGTATGTATGTATGTATGTATGTATGTATGTATGTATGTATGTATGTATGTATGTATGTATGTATGTATGTATGTATGTATGTATGTATGTATGTATGTATGTATGTATGTATGTATGTATGTATGTATGTATGTATGTATGTATGTATGTATGCATGTATGTATGTATGTATGTATGTATGTATGTATGTGTGTATGTATGTATGTATGTATGTATGTATGTATGTATGTATGTATGTATGCATGTATGTATTTATGTATATGTGTATGTATATTGGCAGTTCGGCGTTTTTCCTTGCCCATCTTGCTATTATTGTCGATAATTTCGTCCACCGGACTGTTACTATCTGGCCGTTGTCTGTCCGCACTACGAGACTTAGAGAACAATAAGCCGCCCGGACTCGGGTTCACATAAAGGCCGAAGTTACAATGGGGGTTATGAAACTATCCGGCATGACAAAGATGTTCGCGGCAACGGTGGGGGCAATTTTGGCGGCAGTTGCATCCTCCTCCCTGGATGTGTCGGATTTGGGTGCGGAAAACCCTCCACAGCGTTGGCGAAAACCAATTTCAGCTCTAAACTGCGCCTGGTGCTATAAATATTAATAGCGGTTGGGCTTGAAGGAACAGGACACAACTACTTCCTTGCAGTCGACGATCACCTTTTCAACAATCACCCCGATTTAGTCTGATTATCCGGCTCTGACGCCATCAACATGGGCTTTTATCACGTACAGTACTCCATGGGCGACAAACCAGAGCACTATAACATGGCCATTGACCGCGCGAGGGTACAGATGCAAACGCTGGCAGGGCGAAGTGCGCAGCTACCTCCCCCAGGAACGGTGTTGATTCTTCACGGGAATTACCCCTACCCTGATGGGATGGTTCTTAACAAGGCCCTTGTGTACCTCGACTGGCGGCTGCTTCTGGCACAGATCGCCGAGGAAGAGGGGGTGGAGTTTCGAGTGCCTTATTTGCGACGACCAGCTAAGGATGTGCTGGTGGCCAACACTGTCCACCGCGGCGGGTTCCAAAAGTGAGCCGATCTACGGTCGTAGGGTATATGAGTAGCGATTGCGCCATATGCTGAGTCTGGTCTTGCACAAAGGTCGCAATACGTTAATGTATGTGCGGAATTAGGATGGATTGCCTAGGTTCCCATCAACCCGTACTGCCAAACAAACGCAGTTTCGCCATATCACACATGCATTATTGGGGTAGACGTGGGAGTGAGTGGGGAACTTTTGGCCACTCGTTAAGTGTATCGTGGTGACCTCCAGGAGTGAGTACATTGAAATTGTTATTGTTACGGTTGCTTCCTAGAGTACTCCGGTAGTATGTCGTCTCCTACAGTTGTTGAAAACTCACTAATATCTCCAATTTTTACCAACTACCAGGTAGGTGTCTGGAGCAAGTAAACATCGCTCCAATTGCACACTACATGTAATAACTACACACAAGAAGCTAGACTACTGTAGAGATGCACCGGCCGTTTTCCTGAGGGTGAACACTTGATAAACTAGTCTGTAAAAAACGGCATGTTTCCGCCTAAGTTACGAAAACGGCGCAGGCTAAACCGGCGGGAACAAGAAGACTGGGGAACATCACTCTTATTCGGCTTGGTCACGAAAATGGACTAGCAGGTATACCCTGCATATAAACCGGTACTGCTTTACGTAAAGTGAAATGGCAAGTCGATGTACCAAATTGGAACGTTGACATACGAAACGAGTCATATTGCAAACAAGAATGACGTCTCCACAATAATAGGATGAGGGACCCCATCGCTCTAAAAATCCTTTTTTTTTTCTTTTGCTCCCTCTATCGTAGCACACGTCGGAACAAAACTGCAAGAACAAATAATGCATAGCATAAACGTTAAATATTTCCGTAAACTTCAAGTATTTCGTATGGGAGAGGACCTTAGAGTGGTGACCAACTCCGTTCATCGTTGGTTCTTGAATTACGTCGACCAGCCTACCTGTTGCCGCCGGTTCTAAATAGCGTCGCCGTCGGTCCTAAGGAGTATCGTGTTCAGCGTTTAGAATATCGAAGTAAGTATAGGTATATAGGTGTATAGATTAAGTTGTTCACAGTATAGTAGTATAGTAGTAGAGTAGTAGAGTAGTATAGGGTGTAGACTAGTAGTATAGGGTGTATAGACTACGCGTGCTACGATAGAGGTAGCACTTTTCGTCTGGAATGTTTCTGCATGACGATGATGATGATGATGATGGTGACGATCATGATGACGGGCATGACATGTCATATGACGGGGCTCCTCAACCCAAAATCGTCGGTTTCCAAACGCGACATTTTTATCACGAGTCTCGCTCTACCTAGGGCATGTGATTTTTGTCTGGTTGTGGGAGAGGTCTTAAGCTGCCAACATTGGGGAACCTCAGAACAAACAATGGTTGGTGCACCTCTGTCATAGCGCGCGTCGTTACCGTGATTTGAGTTATTACATAACTTCACACCCACGCTACTCGCGGTAGTCTTCAAAATATGGCATTCATTCAACGATCTATCCGATAGGGCGCGCATGCATGCGTGCACCGATCTATCCCATAGGGCGGGAACAGTTTGTTTGTTAATAACGGGGCTCCTTAATTACCACAAAGAGCTGGTCGGAAGTAAGTGTCCTAGGCCATTTTGTTTTCTCGACACGAGATTTTGGACCATGAAAACCGTAGGATTGTTCACTGACTGGGATGCACTCTCAAACTCCCCATGGTCAGGTTTTGTGTGGAGTATACATCTCCTCCTGATGTGCTGATGATGTCCTGATGAGGATGACATGTCAGGGGCCTCGGAAGAAACAATGGTTGGTGCACTTCAACCAATGTATGTAGCAAGTCTTTGCCACCCTCTAGAATTCAATACAACGATAAGTAACTCCAACGACTAATGGCTACAGAACTGAATGCTGTTGACTGACACACCGTGTTTTGAAATATCGTGCGTTGTATTCACCTTACATGTCAGTGTCCATTTAGTCCAATTTACCGGGTGTTTTGTTTGACGTATATTTTCAAGTGTTTTTAACGTACTATTTTTGTATTTGCAAAAGTTTTTGCAAACGTATTTGTCAAGTATTTGATGTAAAGTATTTGACGTAAAGTATTTGATGTAAAGTATTTCATGTAAAGTATTTGATGTAAAGTATTTGATGTAAAGTTTCCGATGTAAAGTATTTGGTGTAAAGTATTTGGTGTAAAACATTTAATGTAACGTGAGTGACACTTGCCAGGGGAAATGAGTGACACTTGCCAGGGTTGGGGGGTGACGTCTAACCATCCGATATTTAGTGGGATAACGCCGCAGTCTTGAGTGGCTGATGCAAGGTATACCGTGTTGTAGGGGAGTGACGTCTGGGGTCTCTGACGTGAACGTGTCAAAGCCCTTCGCGCGCGTATCGGAATGTGTGACTCTCAGTTTCCTATTAAACTCGCCCTGCATCATGATAAACATCGCCGCGACGGAATTGAATTTTAAGCTGCGCCTACAAAACAAGTGCTAATCGGTTTTTTGATGAGCACTTAGTTACGCGTGAGAGAGCGACCTACGGGGTATGTCGATAGTGTAAAATGGGCTGCCTCCCTTAGCGTAGTCTTGTTGCGCATCGCGCACGTACGCACCCAGAAATTCTGGTTGTATGGTCGAATGAAGACATAATTTTGAGTGGCGGATGTATGATTTATATACTGTTGGGGCAGAACGACAATCATACCAGCAACAACAAAACATTATCGCAACTGTTCAAACGGTGGGCCATACTCGTAGGATCATACGGTGTGGGCGACGGCGCCGTTCGCGTTCCGATGATACCTTTAAACCAGGTGAATGCATGGTGAAGGAACGCGGAGTACGTAAACTGCACAACATGACCGGGGAAAGTAGTCTTTCTTGCACGGGGCGATATATGGGGTCGATGGAAGCAGTCCTTTAAGTCTGGAGACGATGATCGCCGACTGATCAGATAGGTGTGGACCGAGAATATGTCGATACACGTTTTTCGTTCATAATGTTCACGATGACTGGCCAGCTTGTGCTTGAACACGGTCGACCCCGCGTCGATAAAAGAAAATTTATTGCACCCCAAAGCTTCCTGCCTCAATTTCGCTCAAAGTTAGCGTGTTGTAATGGAGTGCCCTCCGTAGAAGGATAGTTTATAGATTCGACGTGAAACCATGTCATGGTTGAGGTGAAACCACGTGACATTAGATGTCACATTCACGTTAAGGCCATCATAGATGGGCGATGATGTAGGTGACGATGATGGGACAAGCAGGACGCCCCACATCTCACTACCTGCTCTACCTGCTCTACCTGCTCTACCCAGCCCTATCGTGGCTAGGCCTGTTTTGTCTGTCTTTTAGAGTTCAATGTAGAGGAAACAATGTATAAGCTTTTGAGTCTATCCAGCGAGCCATGAGGAGAGACCAAACAAGGGCACCGGAACCCATGAGGAGCACGCTTCCCAACAACGACCAACCACGCATCCCCCACTCGGAGTACCACCACAATTGGCGTCGTCGGCAGGACTATAGTAGGTGATGCGGGGGGGGGTGCGTGCGGCGTTTTTTTTTTGGGGGGGGGCTGGTTGGGGAGGGCGTGTGCGGCGTTTTCAAGCCGTGGGTTCACGGGAGGTGGGTGCTGGGGCTTGAGGGCGTGTTGGGCAATGCAGCAACAAGGTTGGTTTGGCGGCTTTGTGGCCGTTTTGACAACTATAGTAGCGGCGGGGGGGGGGGTTCGGAATTTCACGGAAATCGATACCTTCCGCTTTCGCGTCCATGCAACGCGGGTATTATTTGATTTTTTTTTCTTGTTATTTCTGGTCACGCTTGCTCCTTAGTGGTTATCGCAATTAGCGGCCGACCGTAGTAGTACTCTCTCCTTTCTTCTGGGAGTGAACGCTTAGTGCGCGTATTAGCTTTGGACCCTACTGTCTCAGTACAATTCTACCTGGTACTTACCAGTATCGTCAGTGTTATCGCCTTGTGGCCCCCCAAAGTATTCCCTTACAGTCTCAGTATCATTGAGCCCCCGACAACGTTTTAACGTCGTAGTATGCCTTCTGTCTTATTTGCCGCATTCAAAGTATGGCACTTGTTAGTTTGTGGGTGACCTTCATGGGCGCCTTGATCCTGAACTCGCGCTCAAGTTGTTCCACTTTTCTACAGTACGACGAGTGTTCGCCTTTGTGGTTTTGCTACCGCCTTCTACCGCCGATGTAGCCTGCCCACGTTTTGTGCACAACGACGAACCATGGCGTTTCCGAACCATGTTGAGGTTTTCTATCGTGTCGTTCCCACCTCGCCTTATGCGATTGGTGACAACATATATGCTTTCCGAGGTGTGGGGGAATCTATAGCCTCATTTTCGTTTGTTTCGAATAGCCGCATCTTCGATCCCCCTCCCAATTTTTGATGTTTTGTTGACATCATTTAATGGGCAGGTGATCTGCATCTACGACTATTCAGGGTGGGCTAATGTTATAGAGTGTCAGTAAAGCTGGCAATAGATTCGGTAGGATAGTCCGCAGATTCATGGTCTATTGGCCACAAGAAGGTTCTCTCAAACGGAATATTCTCAGTGAAGCGGATAACCCGTAGAATCTAGTTAGTTTATACCACAAGAGCGTTCCCGGTGTGAGCTCCATCATAGGGTTGTATATCTTGCAATGAGGCGCTTAAGCCTCATTATTACGAGGTGTGGGGGAATCTATAGCCTCATTTTCGTTTGTTTCGAATAGCCGCATCTTCGATCCCCTTCCCAATTCTGGATGTTTTCTTGACATCCTTTGATTGGCAGGTGACCTACATCTACAACTATTCAGGGTGGCCTAGTGTAATGGAGTGCCCTCCGTAGAAGGATAGTTTATAGATTCGACGTGAAACCATGTCATGGTTGAGGTGAAACCACGTGACATTAGATGTCACATTCACGTCAAGGCCATCATAGATGGGCGATAATGTAGGTGACGATGATGGGACAAGCAGGACGCCCCACATCTCACTACCTGCTCTACCTGCTCTACCTGCTCTACCCAGCCCTATCGTGGCTAGGCCTGTTTTGTCTGTCTTTTAGGGTTCAATGTAGAGGAAATAATGTATAAGCTTTTGAGTCTATCCAGCGAGCCATGAGGAGAGACCAAACAAGGACACCGGAACCCATGAGGAGCACGCTTCCCAACACCGACCAACCACGCATCCCCCACTCGGAGTACCACCACAATTGGCGTCGTCGGCAGGACTGGAGTAGGTGATGCTGGGGGGGGTGCGTGCGGCGTTTTTTTTTGGGGGGGGGCTGGTTGGGGAGGGCGTGTGCGGCGTTTTCAAGCCGTGGGTTCACGGGAGGTGGGTGCTGGGGCTTGAGGGCGTGTTGGGTAATGCAGCAACAAGGTTGGTTTGGCGGCTCTGTGGCCGTTTTGACAACTATAGTAGCGGCGGGGGGGGGGTTCGGAATTTCACGGAAATCGATACCTTCCGCTTTCGCGTCCATGCAACGCGGGTATTATTTGATTTTTTTTTCTTGTTATTTCTGGTCACGCTTGCTCCTTAGTGGTTATCGCAGTTAGCGGTCGACCGTAGTAGTACTCTCTCCTTTCTTCTGGGAGTGAACGCTTAGTGCGCGTATTAGCTTTGGACCCTACTGTCTCAGTACAATTCTACCTGGTACTTACCAGTATCGTCAGTGTTATCGCCTTGTTGCCCCCCAAAGTATTCCCTTACAGTCTCAGTATCATTGAGCCCCCGACAACGTTTTAACGTAGTAGTATGCCTTCTGTCTTATTTGCCGCATTCAAAGTATGGCACTTGTTAGTTTTTGGGTGACCTTCATGGGCGCCTTGATCCTGAACTCGCGCCCAAGTTTTTCCACTTTTCTACAGTACGACGAGTGTTCGCCTTTGTGGTTTTGCTTCCGCCTTCTACCGCCGATGTAGCCTGCCCACGTTTTGTGCACAACGACGAACCATGGCGTTTCCGAACCATGTTGAGGTTTTCTATCGTGTCGTTCCCACCTCGCCTTATGCGATTGGTGACAACATGGATGCTTTCCGAGGTGTGGGGGAATCTATAGCCTCATTTTCGTTGATTTCGAATAGCCGCATCTTCGATCCCCCTCCCAATTTTTGATGTTTTGTTGACATCATTTAATGGGCAGGTGATCTGCATCTACGACTATTCAGGGTGGGCTAATGTTATAGAGTGTCAGTATAGCTGGCAATAGATTCGGTAGGATAGTCCGCAGATTCATGGTCTATTGGCCACAAGAAGGTTCTCTCAAACGGAATATTCTCAGTGAAGCGGATAACCCGTAGAATCTAGTTAGTTTATACCACAAGAGCGTTCCCGGTGTGAGCTCCATCATAGGGTTGTATATCTTGCAATGAGGCGCTTAAGCCTCATTATTACGAGGTGTGGGGGAATCTATAGCCTCATTTTCGTTTGTTTCGAATAGCCGCATCTTCGATCCCCTTCCCAATTCTGGATGTTTTCTTGACATCCTTTGATTGGCAGGTGACCTACATCTACGACTATTCAGGGTGGCCTAGTGTAATGGAGTGCCCTCCGTAGAAGGATAGTTTATAGATTCGACGTGAAACCATGTCATGGTTGAGGTGAAACCACGTGACATTAGATGTCACATTCACGTCAAGGCCATCATAGATGGGCGATAATGTAGGTGACGATGATGGGACAAGCAGGACGCCCCACATCTCGCTACCTGCTCTACCTGCTCTACCTGCTCTACCCAGCCCTATCGTGGCTAGGCCTGTTTTGTCTGTCTTTTAGGGTTCAATGTAGAGGAAATAATGTATAAGCTTTTGAGTCTATCCAGCGAGCCATGAGGAGAGACCAAACAAGGACACCGGAACCCATGAGGAGCACGCTTCCCAACACCGACCAACCACGCATCCCCCACTCGGAGTACCACCACAATTGGCGTCGTCGGCAGGACTGGAGTAGGTGATGCTGGGGGGGGTGCGTGCGGCGTTTTTTTGGGGGGGGGGCTGGTTGGGGAGGGCGTGTGCGGCGTTTTCAAGCCGTGGGTTCACGGGAGGTGGGTGCTGGGGCTTGAGGGCGTGTTGGGTAATGCAGCAACAAGGTTGGTTTGGCGGCTCTGTGGCCGTTTTGACAACTATAGTAGCGGCGGGGGGGGGGTTCGGAATTTCACGGAAATCGATACCTTCCGCTTTCGCGTCCATGCAACGCGGGTATTATTTGATTTTTTTTTCTTGTTATTTCTGGTCACGCTTGCTCCTTAGTGGTTATCGCAGTTAGCGGTCGACCGTAGTAGTACTCTCTCCTTTCTTCTGGGAGTGAACGCTTAGTGCGCGTATTAGCTTTGGACCCTACTGTCTCAGTACAATTCTACCTGGTACTTACCAGTATCGTCAGTGTTATCGCCTTGTTGCCCCCCAAAGTATTCCCTTACAGTCTCAGTATCATTGAGCCCCCGACAACGTTTTAACGTAGTAGTATGCCTTCTGTCTTATTTGCCGCATTCAAAGTATGGCACTTGTTAGTTTTTGGGTGACCTTCATGGGCGCCTTGATCCTGAACTCGCGCCCAAGTTTTTCCACTTTTCTACAGTACGACGAGTGTTCGCCTTTGTGGTTTTGCTTCCGCCTTCTACCGCCGATGTAGCCTGCCCACGTTTTGTGCACAACGACGAACCATGGCGTTTCCGAACCATGTTGAGGTTTTCTATCGTGTCGTTCCCACCTCGCCTTATGCGATTGGTGACAACATGGATGCTTTCCGAGGTGTGGGGGAATCTATAGCCTCATTTTCGTTGATTTCGAATAGCCGCATCTTCGATCCCCCTCCCAATTTTTGATGTTTTGTTGACATCATTTAATGGGCAGGTGATCTGCATCTACGACTATTCAGGGTGGGCTAATGTTATAGAGTGTCAGTATAGCTGGCAATAGATTCGGTAGGATAGTCCGCAGATTCATGGTCTATTGGCCACAAGAAGGTTCTCTCAAACGGAATATTCTCAGTGAAGCGGATAACCCGTAGAATCTAGTTAGTTTATACCACAAGAGCGTTCCCGGTGTGAGCTCCATCATAGGGTTGTATATCTTGCAATGAGGCGCTTAAGCCTCATTATTACGAGGTGTGGGGGAATCTATAGCCTCATTTTCGTTTGTTTCGAATAGCCGCATCTTCGATCCCCTTCCCAATTCTGGATGTTTTCTTGACATCCTTTGATTGGCAGGTGACCTACATCTACGACTATTCAGGGTGGCCTAGTGTAATGGAGTGCCCTCCGTAGAAGGATAGTTTATAGATTCGACGTGAAACCATGTCATGGTTGAGGTGAAACCACGTGACATTAGATGTCACATTCACGTCAAGGCCATCATAGATGGGCGATAATGTAGGTGACGATGATGGGACAAGCAGGACGCCCCACATCTCACTACCTGCTCTACCTGCTCTACCTGCTCTACCCAGCCCTATCGTGGCTAGGCCTGTTTTGTCTGTCTTTTAGGGTTCAATGTAGAGGAAATAATGTATAAGCTTTTGAGTCTATCCAGCGAGCCATGAGGAGAGACCAAACAAGGACACCGGAGCCCATGAGGAGCACGCTTCCCAACACCGACCAACCACGCATCCCCCACTCGGAGTACCACCACAGTGTTGGCCGGCTCTTTATTGCGGCTGTTTTTCTTAGTAACGCTCACACAGGCCTGGGGTTTCCGAAAGAATAACTCTCTTTTTGGAAATGCTTCGAAGTACACATTCATCCCTCCTGGTTCCAAATTCGTGGATTTCGAGAGGGAGTGTGCGTTGTTGATTCGTTCACCACGGTGCCACGACATCACCTACGGTTGATATGGACCATTTCACCCCAAGGCTCCTCACGTGAGGCCCTCCGTCCACTTTTACCCCCCCCCCCCCCCTACGCACACAACACCATGGAAGCTAAGGAACTATATACACGGAAGTGCATCACGATGGAAATTGCCTGCCATACGGTAGGGCTACTAAACCAATCTAACTAGTGCTGTGAAACAAGCGTGGCATTAATGGCACTAATGTCATTCA
Organism: Undaria pinnatifida; assembly: GCA_012845835.1. Taxonomy (NCBI): domain Eukaryota; class Phaeophyceae; order Laminariales; family Alariaceae; genus Undaria; species Undaria pinnatifida. Next base: position 237,844 of record JABAKD010000005.1, read on the forward strand.
TTAATGTCATTCATTGATGTTATTCATTAATGCCATTTAATAATGTCATTAGTTGAATGTCATTCATTAATGGCATTCATTAATGCCTTTCATTGATGTCAGTATCACATTTTGGGACCAAGGAGTCCCGTCTTTCAGACACACGAACTGCCCAAGCTAGCTACCCTTATCGTAGCACGGTTTCCACACATTGTTCAAACGTACATTCATCTACCTTTTTTGGCAATCCGACTTAACTGATGTGACGCTGCGTGCTCGTGGGTCATGTTTACTGTCCTCTTGACCACCTGTTGTCCTGCTGTTGGTGGAGTCGGCTCTCCTTGCGCATGTTTTAGGTGCACTGCCAATACTAAATAGGTCAAACGGGTCAAATCGACTGCGAGAGGAGATAACTTGAGTACAGTCAAGGTTCCATGAAATTAATTGTGCACGTTCATCCTACAGTTCACCACCCTTGCACAACATTACCAGTATTTAGTTGCAAAATATAGTTTTCCGCCTGCATTCCAACGGCGTGGGCCCTACTGACACTATTGATATTATCTGTTCGCGGACTTTTCTGTCCGCGTTACTTTCCCCTATACTGGTTACTGGTTTCTGTGGCAGTACACTTGGACACACGGGCAAGATCAACCGCGAGAAGGCCTTCATGGAGTACATGAAAGTTCTCATCGCCGACACTGGCGTCATGCACTCCTTCCTCTCAGAAATAGGCCCCGCCTTCGTGGTCTGTCACGATTTCGAGCACGCGGGGAAAGTCGAACAATCTGGGTTGATCGCGAACTCTGTCTCACCTAACTCGGACGTCGCTGATCGGTTGAAAAAAACATCATAGATGTGGCAGTCGCACACCGTCCGTCTACCGAGGAACTTCCATACGCCGGCGCTGATTCGGTTACCTCACGTCTTCAGCGGAAGTTCAACTCGCTTGAATCCTTATACTGCGCTGGTAAGCGCTAGGAAAAGGGATATAGCCCCAGCACCGACAATACCGATTATACTGCACACGGCCGCGAAATCACACGGGTAAGAAGGCGTATATGAAGTGAGTGTGAGAGTGTGTCTGTCTTTGCTTCCAAGGCGCTAACGGGCAACGTAGTTGCCCCACGCCTCGGGCGGAACTTCGATGCCGTTAAAACCCTGGTTTGCAATGGAATGCTCTGAGGAGAGAAAGTACGATTTCAATCCAGGCCTCCCCGCATGTCGATCCCGCCTTAAACACCTATAAATACTCGAGAAATGGCGTCATTATCGGCAGATTTATGACGAACGGGTGAATGAATGTAAATTTGTTTCGCGGTGGTTGGCGTACTTCGGCAAAAGAGCGGTGGTCTGTGGCCGTCGAAACAAAGGCTCACCGTAAGACGGCGATGCTAATGGTTGGGGTTAATCGCTGCACGTCTGCCATATATAGTAGAAGATTGACTCCTCGAAACAGGCACGACACACCGGTGCATGTGAGGCAGAGTACTGCACCCAACGTCGACCCATGTGTGAATACGATACACGGTCGTGAAGTCAGGTTCTACGTACTGGTATTTGGTAGTTTCTTGGGAGAGTTTCCTTGGTTCGAAGAAAGCCGAAAGCGCGCACGAGTATCTCTTGGTTGAGTGTATTTGCAAAAATGTATATCAAGAAACACAGCTGTTGGGGAAGCTTATTTGTAGCGGGGGGAGAATGTGCAAGCTAATACGAGTCAACGGGGGAAGAAGGGCCTGCTATTTACTCTCGCGGATGCCGAAGTGGAGAGGGGGGGGGAGAGCTTGATTTGTGAACGCGGATCGGAGTTTCACCTAGAGAGGGAGAAACAGGAAGAAAAAGTGCCAAGAACATAGCACCGGTACGAACCAGCTAAAAAGGACTGGCTTCTGTGCCCTGATTTACTGCACTCGTTCAATACACTTTGTATGTGAACAACTAAGAGGCAAAGGCCTGTCACAACTTCCTTGGAATAGCTCGCAGCGAGTTCATGCGAGAGCGAAAAACCATTCTGCATCTCTAGACGAATCGTCGGCGTACCTGTGTATATCGTACGAACGAGCAATCTTCTCCCGTACGTGATACGGAAGACCAAACGTCTCTCGATACCATACGACGCATGGAAGAATTTGAAGAAAGTTAGACTTTTTTAGATGTGAGCTTCATCAAGTACTCAAAAACTTTCCTCTGCGTTGTGTGGTTCTGCTTTTTCTGGCATGTGTACCACTGTTTGAAGTATTACTTATGTCAATGCTACTTTTTATTATGCGACGGTTACACAAATCCGAACACATTGAATGGCCAATGCCTACATCGCTGAAACTTGCGATAGACGAAAGAGGTATGTGACCCGTTGCCATATTTGTGTTTGAATTATTAATAGTACCGTATGGAGTATCCCTAGCCCTTAAGCAAACATTTCCACGCAGAGAAGCCAACTCCGCATAATGTGATGTTTTCATTGTCGTTCCGATCATTCTTTCTAGGCACACAAAAAGCTAGCCGAAATGTTCCCTACACAAAAATGCCAATCTTCCTCACGCAAGTGTTTTTACATTTCACGCTTGAAGATCAAACGTCCTTCTCGCCCGATAATGTTTTGACGTGTTAGTGTTAGTGTTAGTGTTAGTGTTAGTATTAGTGTTGGTGTTAGTGTTAGTGTTAGTGTTGTGTTAGTGTTGTGTTAGTGGTAGTGTTAGTATTAGTGTTAGTGTTAGTGCTAGTGTTAGTGTTAGTGTTAGTGTTAGTGTTAGTGTTAGTGTTAATGTTAGTGTTAGTGATAGTGTTAGTGTTAGTGTTTGTGTTAGTGTTAGTGTTGGTGTTAGTGTTAGTGTTAGTGTTAGTGATAGTGTTAGTGTTAGGGATAGTGTTTTATTTGTGTTAGTGTTAGTGTTTATGTTAGTGTTAGTGTTAGTGTTAGTGTTAGTGTTAGTGATAGTGTTAGTGTTAGTGTTAGTGTTAGGGTTAGTGTTAGTGTTAGTGTTAGTGTTAGTGCTAGTGTTAGTGTTAGTGTTGGTGTTAGTGCTAGTGTTGGTGTTAGTGTTAGTGTTAGTGATAGTGTTAGTGTTAGTGTTAGTGTTCGTGTTAGTGTTAGTGTTCGTGTTAGTGTTAGTGTTGGTGTTAGTGTTAGTGTTAGTGTAAGTGTTAGTGTTAGTGTTAGTGTAAGTGTTCGCTCACCCCAAATTAGGTCGTATTTGTTCCCCCAACACTATGGTCAAATGAGGTGTAATTTTACATTATGGAGAAAATACCAACCAAACATGTTTTTGAGTTCGTTCATTATTCATCACCGACTTCCCGAGAGGGATCTCCGGAGCTACATGCCCTCCCCACGTGCTACTTCAACAAACAGTTAGTAGTACTCAGGTAAACACTGACAACTAACTGTCATAACCATTCAAATTGTCTCCAGCGCGCACGCTCCTGAATACCGAATATGATCGCGGTGAGAATCGTACTCACGACTCATCCTTCGTTCATTTCATAGCACCATACCCACTGAGTCGATTGGAAACGACACACCGCAGTATGTAACGTTATAGATGGGGACACAGAGTGCCCCCTGCAGGTCTGCCAATTGAGCAGGTCCTCGGAGAGTACTCGCGTTCTTTGCCTTCGTAGGGACGTTGTTTTATTCAATTCCACGAGAGCCCCGGACAGCCTCTGAGATCGGGGGCACGTGCCTCCGATCTATTTCCCAACTTTCTCGAATATAAACGCCAACCTTCTCATACGAAACCCATCCAAATGATATTAAATTCGGATAGGAACAGGCCTTTCGAGGCCGTATCTTAAAACTAGCCCCCCCTGATATGTCGCATATGCAGAAATATGGGAGGTTCGGAGATACTCGGTTCTGCGAACTAGACCATGAGTCGAAGATGCTACTCCTCAAAACCCACTCCCACACCTCTAACGGTCTGGCTATGGAGCCAGGAACACGCGAAGAAAAGCAGTTGAAGGAACACAGAGTCTACAACAAGTCAAAAGTCACCCATAAAAAAACTGCCGCGTGCCGCCGGTGTCGCCGGGGGCGACAGAAAAGGCTCTAGAACCTGCCGCATATCGCCGGTGCATCAGGGGGAGCAGAAGGGTTCTACGGCAAACCAACCACAAAAACGGTACTCTGACGAGGCGAGCCCTTGTCAATATGGAGGGGAATGCAGGGGCCAGCACAAGAGAGAAGTCATGCGGAAAAACTCCCGCGGGCCATCGGCAAGGCGGGGGGTTAGACTAGGAAACGACAAATACCTGGGATGGAAGCTGGCCGCACTTACAGCCCCGCTAGGGAGGGAAGTGTTTAGACGAAAACCAAAGTAGAAAAAATGCAACACACACAAATTATATAAGATGACACACAGACCAGTATATAGCCCTGTACCACGTTACGCGCGAACAGGGTACCCTGGCTCTGGGCTGAGGAGGGCATCGGCAGGGCGAAATTGAGCAATGAAAAAAAAGCGACAGCCCTGCGTGTCAAAGGGGGTTTATCAGAACCCTGGCCTGGCACTGAGCAGGGGGTTCGGCAGAACAAAAATATGAAAATGATGGAAAGAACCGCCCCAAAACCAGACCAAGACTCTTAGGATACTGCGAATAACCCAAAACAAAGACTCAAACATTATAACCCAATGAATTGAAGAACTATCGAGGAGCGATGGCGAGTTGGAAGTCAACTTGCCACGGCTGTGTCTCAAAATTCGTCTACGTTACGTTGGATTCCCCGAGGAAACGCACTGGCGATGTGAACTTGCAAGCACCAAGGGACTCGTACGGCTCCCGTCGAAGTCGTGTAGAGGGCCGGGGGAAGAGGAAGCTTGATCGGTCCCGGGTCGTCCAAAAGGCGGAGCAGGTATACATTGTCCTTGGTAGTGCTGGCGCTGATTTTTCCAAGCCACTATATCCCATGGTCTTCCTCGTACCAAATATGGGCTCGCTTGAAAGTACTGTGTCGTGGCAGCGACGGAGCCAATCGGCGCGGGGAATACAGGCGTAGCCCGGGGCTAGGAAACGTTCCCCGATGTTGCGGAAGAGCTCGCGCTGTGCCGCCCCGATCCGCATTCGGCGGTAGAGGCGGTTTATTTGGTGGTGGTGGTCCGGGGTTCCGGCCCAAAAACGCAAGATGTGGGAGCGGGAGAGGTGGAGGTCCATTTCCCGCTCCCAAAAAGTTTCGGAGAGTCCGTCCCAATGCGTCTTGTATAGCACCGCGATGACGCCACCTCGCCCCCGTACCGACTGATGGCCAGTGATTTGCTCCACCTCCAGCCGTTGGAGGGAAGTTGAAACGTTGTCGTGAGTGACGTGATACGGCGGGGACTTCTTGGAAAAATTGTCGAGCACCTTCTGCGTCAGCCCCGCCGGTAGGTATTTGGGCATGTCCCCACTGTCATGGACGGGGGCGCAGGGTTTGAAGCGCTCGACGGCCACACGCCGACAAGCGCCCGAACCGGGCAGGTCGGAAGAAAGATCTGAATAGAGAAGGTTGCTCCCGAGCGGCGAACCGTCCGGGATCTCGGCGGCGGAGCAGGGACCGACTGTCAGGATCTTGTACGGGCCCGTCCAGTTGAGCGCGTGTTTGGCCTTGAGTACCTTGGCGTCGGTGTTCGCCTTCAAACCCTGGCGGATGGTAGAGGAAGAATCGTACACCCATGACCAACCATCCGTAGCATAGTTAGCCGCTGGACTCAGCCCGTCGGCGAGGGCGGAGTTTATGCGGTTAAGACGAGAAACGGTGAGGGCGTGGTGTGCGCGGACAATGTCGTTCGCGCGCTTTTGCCGGTCGGTGGCCAAGTCGCAATAGACCAGGTGGTCACGGGTCCGAATCTGCTGTCCCACGACGCCAGTACAGTCGAAAATCGTCAGGGGGAGCCGTGGGAGTCTGGCCATGTGGACCTCGCTGGGCGCCAGACCTGTCGCCGCGCTGGCTGGATAGGTGTAAGCGAATTCGACGTGGGGAAGATGCACGTCCCAATCGTCTTGTCGCACCTTTAGGACCAAGGCCAGCATTTGGGCCATGGTGTGTTTTACCCGCTCAACGCTCCCGTTACAGTTGGAATGATAGGAGCTTGTAGCAAGCTTGTGCACACCCAACAGCTGATATACAGCTTGTGCAAGCTTGGACCAGAACTGCAGTCCGTTGACCGAGAGTATGGTGCGCGGCCACCCCTTCAAGCGAGGTATTGGTTCACCAGGATGTTGGCTGTGCTCTCCGCGGTGAACTCAGCGGCAGTGACGGGGAACATGTCGGCCCGACGACTGAATGAAGCGATCGGTGAACAGCAGGATGTAGGTGTTGCCTCGTGGTGTGATCGGCAGGGGGCTGAAGTAGTCAACACTGACGGCGACACCTGGCCTTTCCGGTAGAGTCATTGAGATGATGGGCCAGCGGACATTCAGCCGTGGGGTTTTCCGCGCTTTGCCCTTCAGGTAGGGGCGAAGGCACCGCGGGGTGCACACAATCACGCCAACCCACCAATAAAACTGCTCCAGCATGCGCAACGTGTGCGTGGTGCCAAGGTGACAAGAGCCCTTCGAGTGACAAGCTTGCATGATCCCAGGGCGCATGAGCAGGGGAACGTAGATGCGAACTGGCTCGTCGTTTAGCAAGCAAGCAGGTCGCCCCACAGAGTTGGGTTTGTGAGACCTTGTTGGCGGCAGTGTCGGGCTACGGACGCGTAGGACGATGTCGTCGTTGGTTGCATGTAGTTGACCCTTACCCGCCAGCTCCTTGATGTCTGAGAGGGATGGACGCTTGTGCGAGGGGTGGCACGCTAAAAGGTCCGGCGGCAGGACCGATGGCCGGGCGATAGAGACGTAACGCATCATGGCGTCGCACGTCGGCTCAGCGTGCTGCTCTCGCTTCCAATCGGCATGTGAATAACGCGCGACGGAATCAGCGAACCGCAACTCAGCAGCGTCGCCGAGGGCGTCCGACCTTGTATGTGCAGTCGGCATGTCACCAGAAGAAGGCGTGAGCCGTAAGAGAGGAGTTCCCATATAGGCTCTCCTTGGTCGCGGTCGGACGGTAATGTCACCGCGCGGAACGGCGAGTCGGCATAAGAAGAGTCGCGGCGGCGGGCGGAGCCGGCCGCCGCCGTGGAACTCGCTGCGGGGTTGTACCTCGTCTGGAAGTGGCCTAAGGGCCCCGCCGGGCCCGAATCCATCATCTACAGCCGGAGCGCATTACTCGTAGTTGTCGCTGTTCGTCGGTGCGTCGTCGACGACGGAGGGGCTGGAGTGCTAAGCAAGGCGGAGACGGACACGGTCGAACCGGTGGTCTTGGTGGGGGCCGACTCCTGTGTAGAACTTCGGGATAGATAAGCCGGGTGTGCGACGGGCGTCGCTGCAGCCAGGGCTTCTGTGGAGCCCGTGCTGCCCTCGATGGGTATGGCCAAAACCGGAGCGAACGGTGTCAGCGGCAGGCGAAATCGACCCGCGGCCGGTACAGCCGTCGGTAGTGGCGACGGAGGCAGAAACACGAGCGACGATTCTCCCCGGGGAAGCAGAAAGGCCGTAAATCCTAGCACGTGACGCGTGTGTGCGAAAATCGTGAAATGCAGTAGAGGTGACAGGGAGCCCACCCAAAGCAGCATGTTCAGGGTGGGGCACGGGCCAACCCAAGACATTGCTTTCGGCGAGGGGCACGAGTCTACCCAGACCGAACCCTGGGATCGGCGAGGAGAGAGCGCGTAGCCCGCGGGTTCGTAGGAGGTAGGTACCGCTATCGCCAACGGGCTTGGGGCTTGTTAACCCCACGAGGTTGAAGTTTATCAAGCCACTGCGGTCGTACTCCGTACCAGGCTCTTGGAAACGGGCCGGAAAAATTGGCGATGCCGTTGGCGCTCCCTGTGCGGTACTCGAGTGTGCAATCGAACGCGGTGACGAACCCAAGCTACCGCTGGACTCGTGCATTGAGGGTCCCCACTTTGAGGGTCTCCAAACCTCCACGGCTTCGAATCGACCAACGCGCCCGAGAAATAGGTCGGAAACGCCGAAGGGGAAGTTTTGCGAGCGCTTGCCGCTTTTAACGGCCTGGGTGCGGCACGGACGATATTGCTTGGTTCTTGCATTCGCAGTGCAGGCGCGGAACCGACTAGGGGAGGCCGGGTGCGCCGACCCTGTCTTATTGTCGCGAATAGATTAGCGAACGACAGAAAGTGCCTCACCGAGCAAGTTTTTCCTCTCCCCCGGCATTGGTTGTTGGCCCTGAGACCATCCGCCCGGAGACCAATGCCCCACACTGGGTCCAGAGGGCTGGATTCATCCAGAATCGTTTTGTCAGAGCACAAGAAGTGACTTTTTTGTGGCTGGATTCTGCGTGAATTTGGCGTAGGAGCTATATAACACGGCGTTTTGCTTCTCCCTGTCCCCAACACCGGAGTCAAAGTTGCACACGCCTCGACCGATGCGTTTGCGTGTGCTTGGACTAGGCGACGACATGATGAGCGCCACTGCTCGATGGTCTTCGAAACGCCTGGTCTTTTTCAGCCACCATGCAATGCTCCGCGCAATAATATGGCACTTCGTCCACGGCAAATGACAAAGGGGACCACGGTGGAAAATAGGATGGGGGCTGCCAGAATAAGACCGCTTTGTCTGTGGAGTATTCGAGATAAGGGTCAAACGCCGTGTTGAAATTTGGGCCTGCAATGTCCCCGTTCGGGAACACCAGGCCTCGGGAGCACGACGCGAATCCGAAACCGTGGTTTCTCGCCTCGGGTCTTTCTTCGCTCGTTGACGGAAAAGCGCGTGAATCCTCTCTAATTGCGCCCGAAAAATGGCAAAAACCTACGGTGCCAACCCGTCGGTAGCCTCGTTGGACATTTGTGGGTCTGCAATGCCCCGTTCTGCGAACACCAGTGCTCGGCTCTTTGGGCCGGTAGTGTCCGCTTGCGGGAGCACCAGCGCTCGGGAGCAAGTTGCGAGTCCGAAGCCGGGGCTTCTTGCCTCGGGTCTTTGTCACTCGCTGGCGGAAAATCGTAAGAAGCCGCCCTCCCTGCACCTGAAAAGAGTCCAACAACGACGTGGCCAACCCGTCGGTAGCCTCGTTGGACGTTTGGGTCTGCAATGTCCCCCTCTGGGAACACCAGTCCTCGGCTCTATGGACTTGTAGTGTCCCCCTCAGGAACACCATGCCTAGGGAGCACGACGCGAGTCCGAATGGGTTAGACTGATTCCACGATGGCCCACCCAAAAAACAGCTATTTTCTTCAACGAACGTTTCGTGGCTGCTCGACACAAGGAAGGATACAATTGAAAACAAAAGTATCCATACAGTTTCTTGTGAGTAAAGGCTTATCGATTGATGACGTCGGGGTGTCGAGAGAAACCGTAGTTCAGGTGATACGACCGGGAGCTGGTTTTGAAACCGGCGATTTCGTTTAGGAAACGTTGGGGTTGGTACCTTACAACGAATCCCAACGGTTTCTCGCGTTGTGGCCTCTTCGCTCTTTACAGCATAATCGCAAGAAAACTTATCTAACTGCGCCCGATATAGCAGGGGCTCTGAGCTGTTTCTGCTTGACGAGAGGCGGGATTCTTCCGTAAGTTTACGAGAATAGCGTCCAGCTGAACAGGCTGGAGGCCGTGGCGGCACCACTGGCCCGTCGCGCAGTGTCTGATCTTCTTCCTGTGCCACTGGGGCAGACGTAGCCTGACCCACGTGGGTTAGCGTGTTAAAAGACAAAACAGGGTCCGTAGACTCTGTGGGCGTCTTCTGGAGCGGGGCTCGGGCAAATGGCAATAAGTTTTTTACCCAAACAGGCTCGTTTCCGTTATGCCTCTTGGAAAAGGGAGACGAGGTAGCTCATCTTGTCGACTCCTCCTTGATGGAAAAAAACAGAGCGCCCGTTGTTATCGCGAGCAAACACCGGATCGAGCCTTGCAAAATATCTCGGTGTTTTAGTGTTGACCTTCCCACACCTCAAACCGACCGCCACCTCGTGGTCAGAAAAAACGTTTGACGGTCGACCGTTCCACATCTCAAACCGACCGCCACGGCCTGGTTAGGGAGAGGGGGGAAAAACACGTTTGCGTGAAAAGGCGAAGCGCCGTAACCGCAGCTATATTGTTGCGCGACGCGTGCCTGGGGGGGAGCGCGCAAAGCACAGGCTCCCGTGCCATGCTCGATGGGGGCGGCATTTGGAGCGCCTACCCCCATTGCTGAGTTTATGCCGAGGTTGAGGGAAACGGCGCTGAAAGCACGGGGCCCGTCGCCGAACTCAGACCATGGCCGAGGGGAACGTCGCTGGAAGCGCGCGTCATCGCCGTCGAAAAGAAGAGAGAGAAAAATAATACCTGGCTGGAGAGGAAACCACGCTCGAAGCGCTAGTTCCCGCCGCCGGTACTACGCCGTGAGAATCGTCCGCAGACGGCGTAGGAGCCCGTCGGCTTTTGACAGAGACAATCTGTGCTGCGTTACTGGACAGGCTAGCAACAGAACACGAGCATCTTCTGAAACCAAAATAGTTGCCCCCCGACAGTATTGTCGACGGTATCGTACCGCCGTCGAGCTGTCGTTTGCCGTTACGGAATGTGCCAGGTTGGCGCGCGAGTGTATTTCGCACGGGATGTGGGCGGCTCCAAAGCTTGTTCGAGGAGCAGGAGCGAGGGCAGAAGAGGCGGGCGAGCGCAAGATACCATCATGGGGGTCCGACGTGTATGTCGTATCGTTGTGACAGTTTACCTGGCCCTGATCCTGGTGGTACCATCGCGATTGGCCTAAAAGATGGCGACGATTTTTCTTGTGGTTGTTCGGACAAGAAGTTGTGTCGTCTCGGCGGTAGCATACCATGCGTGTTTGTAAACGGCTGTGTGCGTCATCGTCGCCAAGTTGACCAAGTTCAGGGTTCAAGCAGCCACTCGCAGTAATGAAAGGATGCCTCCAATGCTTGAAGTAATGGTAATTTTCGTGGAAGTTGAGGCAACCCCCCAGGTTTTTTCGGAGGGCATCAGCGCGAGGTGAAAGGAGGCCGCTCCAAAGGAGAGGGTCGTCTGTCTTAAACGAGGCGTTAACGGCGAAACCATTTGCATAATGATGACCTTCTAGTGGCCAGCAGTTCGATGTGTGGTCAGGCCAAGGGTCAGATGAATCATCGATGGGAATGACAGTTGAGTGATGGCTCGATCCCATCCGCCACGACGGCGACTGGGACGACACTCGGCCCTGGCTGCGCCCACGATCGGCGGGCCGGGGCCATGACGGGGCGGATGACCGCGCTCCCGTCGAAGAAACAGGGAGAAAACAAAAACGTTTCGCCGTTGACGGCAGGCGTCTTACTAGTCAAAAAAAGCCTGCCACATAGCATCCAACCAGGCGTATGGCCGCGGGTCCGTAGCCTTCGAACCAGAGGTCAACGCAGGCAGTAGAGCCGAAAAGTGCTCATTCGCCGCCACCCGAACCACGTCCAACACCACATCCGTCCCCGCAGACAAAACACGCTCACTCTCGGTAGCGGTCGGCATAAGTACGCGAAACTCTCGACTGAAATCATAAAACCGTTACACATTCCAAAGATATGGAATTTAGTGTAGCCCTCCTCCGTGTCAACCCCGTCGAAGTGTGTCATCAGCAGACGCAACAGGAGGGTAAAAGCCTCAGGCCCATATGCTTCTTCCGCCATGGCTCTTGACACCTCTTGCTTGCTACCACTGCCACCTCGCTGTGTTCCGTGCTCGAGGACGAAGACGAGCGGAAGGAGGTTGACGACGCTGAACGTCCTGTCTCGCTATTCCTCTGCCCTCCGTCAGAGCTGCGGCCAACTGCCCCGGTTGTTGGGCCGACGTTGCCTCCTCAGCGACGTCTCCAGCCCCACCAGCGCCCGATCCGCCTCCCCCGCCTCCACCACCGTTGTCCCTTCCGCGGCGGAGGTAGTGGTCGCCACCCCCACCATTTTTGCCGCGACCCACACGGTTGCGATCCCCGCGGTCGCGACTGTCGCTGCGTCGCTGTTCCCTCCGGCTTCGTTCTGCCAACTCGTCCTCCAGGGTTCGGCCAAAAGACAGGGTCGGGGTCCTCGTCGTGGGCTATCAGCATGGCCTTAACGAAGGCAAGGGTTGGGGTGGCTCTCGTCTGTCCAGCATAGGGCGTACAATCCACGCAAGCCCAGGCCGCTCCCACTGAATGGACGTCCGCTTGCCGCGACATCGGCCTTTCTGACGAGGAGAGGGCGCAGGCCATTCCGACAACCGCGGTCGCCAACGCCAAGGAGAAGTCTACCCTCGGGGCAGACACCATTGACGCGACGATGCCCTTGAAGAAAGCGTCGTTCCCGGGTCGTGGTCGATGGGATGTGACACCTTGCGGGCGCGACGAAGGCGAGGGGGCCGCAGAAGCTACCGCCGCAGCCGACGCAACTGATTGGGCGAGGGCTTGTTGCGCACTCTTCGCTGCCAGGGACGCCTCCCGCGCAGCGGTCTTCGCCTGCTCGATATCGTCGTCAAACCGACGTCGTGCTGTCGTCTGGTTGCCGTCGTCGAGCACCCGCTGGGCCCGTGCCGCCGCGTATGCCAAGTCCAAGGGGGCGGAATGGGCGTCCCGGTCCCGGGAGCTCTGGGGGTGGCGCTTTGTCGACCGCGGAGATCCCAGGTGGCGACGGTGGTGCCCTGTCGAGTGCGGGGGGGGCAGCTGGTGGCGCTCCCTCGAGGCTGGCGAAAGCTGGCATGGAGACGCCTCCGAGTCCGGTGGAGGTTTGTCCGTCTTCTTCTCTGCCCGAACCGGCGAGTCGGCCCTCTTGGTTGGTGGGTCCGGGTGGAGGTATGGTGCTCCATCTTCTGTCTCGTCGTTGAACCCGCCTCCGGTGGTTCTCCCCGTCTCGAGTCGGGGGATCTCGAGCGAGCTCTCCCTGTTTTGTGGGCATCCAGATTGGGGCGCGTGGAAGACCTCAGCCTGCCTCGAGCAGCCCGCTTCCTCACTGGTAGACATGTTGTTGCTTGTTGTCTGTAGGGAGGGCAGCGGAAGGAGGGGGTGTGGGGGAAGGTGGTGGGATGGGAACGACGCGTAAAGACGCTATGGAGGCAGATACATTGTTGTGGTGTCCCTGCTGCAAGTAGCGGTATATCTGTGTTTCAGCAAACAGCAAGACATGGGCCTCGACTCCGTCCAGCATCGGTGATGGTAGCAGACACGCCAACTCGCCGTGCAAAAGGAGGACAGCAGCAAGAAGGGTACCATCCACCAAAACCGCAGCATAAGAGCAGCTTCCAGTCTGGCCGTAGGGTATACGGGTAACGCCCGCACGAACCGCAGTAAAAGCAGCCAAAAATGGGCAGCACTGACCCCAACCGCAGTGTAGGGGGTGCAACATAGTAAAGGTACGTCTGCACCTATCGCGCTTAAACGGGCATGATTTAACCTAGTCGGGGAGGGTAGCACAGGAAAGCGTCGCCCAAAACGCCTACGTTCATCGCCCCAAAACAGGCAGCATCTAACCTAGGAGCAGTGTAGGAGGGGGGTAGCACAGTAAACGGTCGCCAAACACGTCGACGTTTATCGCACTGAAACAGGCCGCATTTAACCTATGTGCAGTATAGGGTGTAGCACGATGAAGGTTCGCCCAACACGCCGCCACTCATCCCACCAAAACAGGCAGCATTTAACCTAGGTGTAGTGTAGGGGGGTAGCCAGGTAGAGGCAACCGTATAAAAACACGGGCAGCATCTGCCCAAACAATATTGTAGGGGGGTTAGCATAGTAGATGATCACGCAGCCAACCGTATAAGAAACGGGCAGAACCTGCCACAACAGTAGTGTAGGGGGGTGTATCACAGTAGGGGATCGCGTAGCCAACCGAATAAAGATAAAGCGGGCAGCATCCGCCCCAACAGTAGTTTAGGGGGAGGTAGCACAGTAGAGGGTTGTACATGTGCCAATCAGCGGACAAGGTCAGGACAACGCTTCCACGAAGTAGTTTCCCCACCGACCGCACTGAAGAGGGGCGGTCGCGCCTACACAGTAGTGCTGCTCGCTGCTGTGCCCATAGGTACCGACAATGCCAACCGCACAAAGATGGGCAGCATAGCCCCCCGAACATGATCGTTTCCCCGACCGCACTATAGGGGGGTGGTCGCGCCTACAGTAGTGCTGCTCGCTGCATTATCGATGCTGTGTTAGCAGGTAACGGCAATTCCGACGGCACCAAGATGGGTAGAATAGCGTCCGAACAAGGCAGTTCGCCCACCGACCGCACTATAGAGGGACAGTTGAGCCTACAGTAGTGCTGATTGCTGCAGGTAGCTCCCGTGACTACGGGTGACGACAACACCAACCGCCTTAAAAAGGGTAGTGTAATAACAAAACCAGCTGTAGAGAAGGTGTGTACGCCCACAGCTGAACAGAAAGGTTGCTTGCCCCCAAAGCTACCGCATCAAACGGGCTGATCACCACTTGCATTATCAAAAACTGTAAAGCTGTGAATTGCCGCGAACTGTAGAAAAAGCTTTGTAACGGGGAGTAACTGTCCGAACATGTGCAGAAAAGAAAAACTAAATGCCAGCATAGACCCTAGCAGTATCGTAAAGGGCAGCACATCTACCAACAGCAGCAGAAAGGCAGCGTTTGCGCCTATAGTATAGTGCTTAGCGTCTCCGCCAACTGTAAACTGCATTTCAACGGGCAGCATCCGTCGTGACAGCTGCAAAAAAAAAAAAAATGCCACATTTATCCTAGCAGCATTGGCAGCACGAGTAAATGTTTTGTGCAGCGTTTTTCCTAGCAGCATTGTGGAAGGGCAGCACGCGTACCTCAAAAACCGTTTGCAGCATTTATCCTAGCAGCGTTGTGGAACACTGTCAACTTTTTTGCAGTGTTTATCCTAGCATCATTGTGGAAGGGCAGCACATGTACCGGCATGAGGAAGACGGCCTAACGCCTGGACAGCTGAAAAATAAAAATCGTACCCACTCCGACCGCACTATAAAGGGACAGTTACGCTGACAGCAGCGCAGAGTGCCGCACTGTCGCAGCTGTGCCCTCACAGAATGTGGTATTATAGTCCCCGCGTACCCGTGAATGGTGGAATATAGGGCATCGCACACGCCGATAACCTTGCCCAAAAAGGCCAGCACAGAGATTCAGCGTTCACTATATTCAAGTTGTAGTCACGGGGGGGGCAGGACGAAAAAACACTCTCAAATCGAACTTGCAAGGAGCACTTGAACAGCAGCGGAGGGTGCCAGAGCTGCGGCGCTGTAACTGCGGACGCCGGGGCAGTGCAGGGTCGAGCTATGTGGTGGATGGGCAGAAGCAAAGTAGGCGGCTTGGCTGCTGTACAGTGACTTCTACAACAGAGAATCCATCGTTATATGGCATGCATTGACAGCGAGCCCATTATGCTGCGGTGTAGTTGGTAGCGCTGCGAACATGATGGTGGTTGAAGCCACGTGACGCACAGTAGTGGAACGCTGTTGATCACGAAATATCGGAGAGGTGTCCGAGTTGCGTCAAATTAGTAGCTGTACTATTTTCAGCAAAAAAGGAGCTGCAGTTTGTCCGACGCGCAAGACGGATCGACGTCTGTACTGAAACCCGTACGATGACGCGTGTACTGGAAAATTTCACCAAACGAGAAACCCCAAACATTCCACGAGCACCGCCTGTTCCTTCCCACACAGGACCACAAGAAAGGAGCCCCGACATGAGCTCCTAGAGCACGGTGCCCGCAGTCCAAGGGGGTCCCGCGAAGAGCGGTCTGGCTCCGACAGGAAAGGTGTATGCTGGCCGATGGGCTCTCTCAGCAAGCCCAAGTCTCCGCCGATGGTAATTCGAAGGGTTGATCCAGTATGCTTGTCCGTGGCGCGTCGTGCATATGCCTCAGCCCCAAGCTTAGACAAAGTACAGGCCGACGGCCAATCTTTGGGCTTGTGCTGGCTCCTCGCGGAGATGTGCTGCGCAACACGCTGGTAGACCGCGGAGCAAACAAGTCTGATGGGTGGGGTTTGGGCGGTTCCGCTGCGAGATGGTCTATACTGCCACCTGGCGGGGAATTGATGCGACCAAAAGCCGAGGCAAGGAGTGTGCTCCGAAGAGCAGTGCCGTCCGCGTGTACTCGGAAGGTGTCGCCCGTGTGGTGCGTGCCCGGCGACCAACAGAAGGGACAAAAAGCCGACACGAGGAGTGTGCTCCGAAGAGCAGTGTCGTCCACACGTAGTTGGAAGGTGTTTCGCCTTTGTGGTACGTGCTCGGCGACCAACAGGAGGGGCCCCTGACATCTCACTGCTGTTGTGTGTGGTCGACGTTGTAGGAGGAAGGGCGCTCCCTCGGTTGAAAAGCCACCCGAGAAGGAACAGGGGTTGTTGGCTCGATGGGAAGCAAAAGAAAAATCGCTACGAAAAACAAATCGGAGAGATTGGAGGAACGCTGCCACAATAGCAAGTCAAGGTTTAGACGACGCCATTTGTAAGGTTATAGGTGGGGACACAGAGTGCCCCCTGCAGGTCTACCAATTGAGCAGGTCCTCGGAGAGTACTCACTTTCTTTTGCTTCGTAGAGACGTAGCTATATTTGATTCCACCAGAGCCCCGGGTAGCTTCTGAGAACGAGGACACGTGCCTCCGATCTATTTCCTAACTTTCCCGAATATGTAACGCCAACCTTATCATGCGAAATCCATCCAAATGATATCAAATTCGGATAATTACAGGCCTTTCGAGGCCGTATCTTAACAAGTGGCAGTAGCCACGATAGGGCAAGCGCTTGTTGGCGGCCATAGAAAAGGCATCGTCGGGAAGAAATTTAGATGCCAATTGGTAAAATGTTGTTCCATATTATATAAAAATAGTTTTAAGCACGTCAGCCCTGAGTTCGACGGATTTCGGGTCAATACTCATCTTTGCAAGCTGCGTTGTTGGTGCTTGTAATATAATATGTGTGGGTGAGTTTTTTCTTAATAGGAGGGGTCCTATTCTGTTGTTCGAAAAAATGATTATATATGTTGTTTTTCTGCATAGTGTTGGTATTATATAGATATTTTTTGAGGACGTCAGCTTTGAGTTGGACTAATTTTGGGTCAACGCTCGTCTTTGCAAGCTGAGCTGTTGGTACTTGTAACATACTATGTGCGTGAGTTTTCGAAAATGGGAGGAGTCCTATTCTTTTGTTTACAAAAAATGTATATATATAGGTAATGCTTTTTCTCCACTATAATGGTTGGTGTTGGAATTTTTACTTTAGGTGGGGGATTTCGAGCTAGATCTAACATCATACTCCGGAGTATATATATATATATATTGTAAATATATTACTGCACTTTCCACTGTACTGCTCTATCGTATGTGTGGTAAGTGGTTTATTTTGTTTTTCTCCTCTTAAATATCAGAAGAAGTGACGAACACAGAGTATTACTAGTTATCTGATATGATAATATGAACATGGCATTCGAGAATGAAAATCGGCTACTCCCAAAGTATATATATGTATATTGTAAAAATTAAAATACACTCCAGCTGTGAGATCGAAGATTTCGTCGAAACTCATCTTTGCAAGCTGTGTGTGATACTCCGATCGCGCGCATTACGAGTTGTGTGTCCTCATTAAGGATATAGGTCGGCGACTCCCCTTACAACTACAAGTGTAGCTATCAGGGTCAACAGGATGATTTTAGTCAGTCTGTGCGCGGAAACTATAAAACCCGTTTCTGAGGGGGACAAAATCTGACAGCTGTGAAGGGAAAGAGGGGCCTGGTTTTGATCAAAAGCGAGCGGGTTTGGAGGGGGGCGGAGGGGGGGGGGGGAAAGGGGCAATTTGTGCATGTAAGCTATGAATCCTTTCGAGGGGATAAATCTGACGGTTTTGGCACCAGTATATTATTGGGGGCGGGGGGGGGGGGGGGGGGGTTGGGGCGGGGGGGGGGGGTTGGGCGGGGGGGGGGGGGGGGGGGGGGGGGTGGGGGGGGGGGGGGGGGGGGGGGGGCGGGGGGGGCAGCTCAATATGTGCCTGGAAACTATACATTTATATATATTATAAAAAATGAAAATACACTCCAGCTGTGAGATCAAAATTGTGTCGAAACTCATCTTTGCAAGCTGTGTGTTATACTCCGATCGCGCGTGTTACGGGTTGTGTGTCCTTGTTAAGGATATAGGTCAGCGACCCTGCTTGCATCTACAGTGTAGCTATCAGGGACAACAGGGTGGTGTTAGTCAGTCTGTGCGCGGAAACTATAAAACCCGCTTTTGAGGGGGACAAAATCTGACAGCCGTGGAAGGAAATGCATCCGTGTATCAAGTGAACCCTGCACGTCGAATAACAGGTGAGGGGAGGGCGGAGTTTTGAAGGACGTGGGGGCCTGATTTTGATCAAAAGGGAGCGGGGGGAAGGGGGGGGGGGGGGGAAAGGGGGGGGGGGGAGGGGGGGGGGGAGGGGGGGGGGGGGGGCGGGGGGAGGGACGGGCGGGGGAGCTCAATTTGCGCGTGAAAACTATAAATCCTTCAAGAAGATAAGTCTGACGGCTTTGGAAAATGATGCACCAGTTTATCATGGGGGCGGGGGGGGGGGAGGGAGGGCGGGGCTAGTGGGGCAGCTCAATCTGTGCGTGCAATCTATATATTCTTATATATTGAAAAAATCAAAACACACTCCAGCTGTGAGATCGAATACCTTGTCGAAACTCATCTTCGCAAGCTGTGTGTGGCAAACCGATCGCGCGTTTTACGGGTTGTTTGTCCTCATTAGGGATATAGGTCACCGACTCCCCTTGCAACTACAGCATAGCTATCAGGGTCAACAGGGTGATGTTAGGCAGTCTGTGCGCGGAAACTATATATCCCGTCTCTGAAGGGGACAAAACCTGACAGCTGTGGAAGGAAATGTATCAGTTAATTAAGTGAATCCTGTAGTTCGAAAAACCGGTGAGGGGAGGGCGGAGGATTTAAGGATATGGGGGCCTGATTTTGATCGAAAGGGGGACGGGGGGAGGGGGTAGAGGGGGGGGGGGGGGGGGGGCAAGTGGGGCAGCTCAATTCGTGCGTGGAAAATGCAAATCCTTCTTGTGGGGGAGGGGGGGCGAAGGTGGGGGGGGGCTTTACGTCGCATAGATTTATGGGTTTGCTATACGCGTGGTGCTAGGTCTAGGCGATGGTGCGGGTGGTGGGGTAGGAGGAGGCGTTGGGGGCGGGGTGGGGTGGGAATTGCAGCAGGGGCATGGACGGCTCTAGAATGATAAGGAGGTGATATCCAGGGCGTAGAAGTATTTATTACTCTGGAGGATATTTATAATAGGTGGGGCGTTTGGGCAAGAGAGAGGGAGTAAAAAAAAAAATGGGAGGGGGGGGCGGGGGGGGAGTTTTTTGAAGAGGTTTAGGTCACATACAATATTCAAATACACTCCAGCGATGAGATCAAGGACTTGGTCGAGACTCATATTGGCAACATTGTGTGTGATATTTCGATCGCGCGTAGTAAGCTTAGTAATCATTACTGTAGAGGCTTGTTATACGCGCGGTGCTGGGTCGAGGGGATCGTGCGCGGTGTAGGGAAGAAGGGGGCGTTGGAGGGGGGCGGGGGGGGGGGGGTGAATGAAAGCTACGTCATGGATGGCTACAAAGAAAATGACGTGATATCAATTGCGTAGAAGTGTTTATTACTCTGGCCGATTTCGATTATAAGTAGGGCGTCTAAACGAACTGGGCAGGGAACAAAAGTGTGGAGGGGGAGAGGAGGGCGGAGATGAGTTGGAGCTACGAATGGATGGCTAGAAAGATATTGAGATGATTTCAGCTGACTGGTAGTGCTTACTACTCTGGTACGCTTTGATTTTACGTCGGGCGTTTGAACAAGAGGGACCTGGGGGGGGGGGGGGGGGGGGGGGCATTTCCATATGTGCGCGGATACCATACACCCTTGAATGGGACGAATCTGACGGTTGTAGCAAGAAGACACCCCTTTATATCACCCGCCTGGTGATGTATGTTTTTCTAGAAGGTTGGATGTTACATGTAGTATGCAACCCAGTTTTTAGGTGGAGTAAACAACGTGTTAAAAGCTCCATATTTTGTTGTTGTACATGGATCGAAAGATAGAACAATTCAATCGATAGGTGCAGTCATGTAGTTACCAATATTTTCTGACATCGCTATTTTTAAGAAAGATCTACACATTGCCAAATACAGCAGGCGAAGTGATGTGTTCCTGCAATGTCACCGCCATTGAGCACGAAAGGGAGAAATGCGAATCGTTAGTTTTTCGAAAGAAACGCTTAGTGTACACGCTCTCAATTACGGTACTTCGTTAGTCATACTTCGTTTGGCATAGGTTGGGAGGCGATCATTCAGATGGCATGTACGGAATACCCTACGTAATAAGTTGGTGGTGTGGTTTACCGCAATTTTAACATATATATCTGTCTGTACCTCTTTTTCACAATATTATTAGTCTCAAATATACGATTTTACGCCCATGATCTTTACCGTGCCGATGTGGGGCTCCGAGGTCGCTAATTCTATATATATATATATAAAAAATCAAAACGCACTCTAGCTGTGAGATCGAATATTTCGTCGAAACTCATCCTTGCGAGCTGTGTGTGATACTCCGATCGCGCGTATTACGGGTTGTGTTTCCTCGTTAAGGATATAGGTCGGCGACTCCCCTTGCAACTACAATGTAACTATTAGGAGCAACAGGGTGATGTTCGGCAGTCTGTGCGCGGAAACTATAAACCCGTTTCTGAGGCGGACAAAATCTAACATCTGTGGACGGAAATGCATCAGTTTATCAAGTGAATCCTGAATGTCGAATAACCGGTGAGGGGAAGGCGGAGTTTTTAGGGACGTGGGGGCCTGATTTTGATCAAATGGGAGGCGGGAGGGGGGGAGGGGGGGAGGGGGGGAGGGAGAGGTGGGGCAGCTCCATTTGTGCGTGTTAACTGTAACTTTTTCTTGTGGGGCAGGGAGGGGGGAAATATGTGGGGGGGACGGGGGGGGGGGGGGGGTGGGCTTTAGGTCGAATAGATATAGGTGTTTGCTATACGCCTGGTGCTAAGTCTAGGCGATGGTGCGGGTGGTGGGGGAGAAGGGGGCGTTGGGGGCGGGGGGGGGTGGGAATTGCAGCAGCGGCATGGACGGCTCTAGAAAGATAATGAGGTGGTATCCAGCGGAAGCGTTTATTACTCCGGCGGATCTCGATATTAGATGAGGCGTTTGAGCAAAAAAGAGCGAGGGAAGGAAAAAAAAGAGGTGGAGGGGGGGGGGGGGGGTTCAAGGGGTGTAGGTCACATATAATATTCAAATACACTCCAGGTATGGGATCAAGGATTGGCAACATTGTGTGTGATCCTCCGATCGCGCGTATTGATCATTCATGTAGGGGCTTGCTATACGCGCGGTGCTGGGTCGAGGCGATCGTGCGGGGTGTAGGAAAGGAGGAGGCGTTAGATGGGGGGAGGGGGGATGAATGAAAGCTACGTCGTGGATGGCTAGAAAGATAATGACGTGATATTAATTGCGTAAGAGTGTTCATTACTCTGGCCGATTTCGATCATAAGCGGAGTGTTTGAAAGATCTGGGCGGGGAACAAAGGGGGGGGGGGGAAGAGGGCGGAGAATTCTATATATCTAGAGATATATACTCGTATATTCGTTCAAGTTGAACATATGCCAAGATCCAAGAATAGCTCCGGCGTGTACCACCCAACATACCAAAAAAAATGCACTTCTCGCTTGTCTCGCTCTGCGTCTGGGTCGAGGCGATCGTGCGGGGTGTAGGAAAGGAGGAGGCGTTAGATGGGGGGAGGGGGGATGAATGAAAGCTACGTCATGGATGGCTAGAAAGATAATGACGTGATATTAATTGCGTAAGAGTGTTCATTACTCTGGCCGATTTCGATCATAAGCGGAGTGTTTGAAAGATCTGGGCGGGGAACAAAGGGGGGGGGGGAAGAGGGCGGAGAATTCTACATATCTAGAGATATATACTCGTATATTCGTTCAAGTTGAACATATGCCAAGATCCAAGAATAGCTCCGGCGTGTACCGCCCAACATACCAAAAAAAATGCACTTCTCGCTTGTCTCGCTCTGCGTCTATCCGTCTAGGATCACGTCGAGGTGTGTAACGGACACGGCGGGGCGAGGGGCGTTGGAGCCGCCGCCCGAAGACGGCGCTCGAACGAAGCTATCTGACCCAGAACTCCGGTTCGGAGAGGGCCAAACCCTACTATTAATGTCTAAGCTCGCAAATATTTCCGTGGTCGAAATTGGGCTGTTCATTTGCATCATGTACGTTATTCAGTGATTTTGTTTTTTGTTTATGAAGGGTGTCCGTCTAGAATTTTACGTTTTTTCTTCCCAAATAACGTTGTATCCCCGCCTTGTTCCCGGCCGTAGGGAACCTTTCGCAGATATTGTAGCATTGTTTTCGTTCTCACATCAACTCGCACAATCAAGTCCGTGGTCATAGGACAGGCTCCAGTCACTCTGCAGGTGAGGAATACCCCAAGGAAAAACACAAACAAACCAAAGATGGTACACGCATATATCGAGGCTGACAAAATTCATGCCTCCACCAGAAAAATATAAAAGTGAAAGCGGGAGAAAGCCTACATTGTGCCAGGGCCATACTGGTGCATATGTCTCACCACTCGCGCCTGGAAAGGCCGACTATACCGCTTGCCACCCAAGAAAGACTACCACGTATATATAGATATTGCACGTAGTACCTATCACTACGCATACGCACGGCGGACGCAAGTCAATTGTAAAAAAGAAACAAATAAAAGAAAAGCAGATAAATGAAAGAAAACACAAGTCAAGAGAGCGAAAAAACGAAAAAGGAAAAGGAAAGAAAAGACAAGGCAAGAAAAGCAAGACAAAACAAGACAAGAAGATGAAGCAAAGAAAGGGAAAGAAATAGAAAAAATCAAACTAGAAGACTCTAGAAACTGAATAAAGACAACATTGGGCTCATAGAGGGTATTGTAATGGTATTTGTGGGGAACACAGAGTGCCCTCTGCAGGTCTGTCACTAGAGCAGGTCCTCGGAGAGTACTCACTTTCTACCTTCGTAGGGACGTTGCTTTATTCGATTCCACCAGAGCCCCGGATGGTTTCTGAGATCGGAAGCACGTGTCTCCGATCTATTTCCCAGCCTCCCCGAAAAAAAACGCCAACGTTACGTACCATGCGAAACCCATCCAAATGATCTAAATTCGGATAGTTACAGGCCGTTCGAGGCCGTATCTTGATACTAGCCCACTCTGATATGCCGCATATTCAGAAATATGGGAGTTCGGGGAGTCTCCGATTTTACGAACTAGACCATGAGTCGAAGATGCGGCTCCTCAAAACCCACTCCCACACCTTTAATGGTCTGGCTATGAAGCCAGGAATACGCGAAGAAAAGCAGTTGAAGGAAACGCAGACCCTACAACAAGGCAAACGTCACCCATAAAAAACTGCCGCGTGCCGCCGGTGTGGCGGGGGGGGGGCGGAAAAGGCTCTAGAACCTGCCGCATGTCGCCGGTGTGGCGGGGGGGGGCAGGAAAGGCTCTACGGCAAACCAACCACAAAAAAAGTACTATGGCGAGGCGAGCACTCGTCGATATGGAGGGGAATACTGGCGCTAACACAAGGGAGAAGTCATGCAAAAACCCTCCCGCGGGCCATGGGCATGGCGGGGGGTTAGACGGAGAAACGACAAATAAATACCCGGGATGGAAGATGGCAACACGTACAGCCCCGCGCGGGAGGGGAGTGTTTAGTCGAAAAAACAGAGTAGAATTAATACAACGCACAAACAATAAAAGATGACACACAGACTCGTACATAGCCCTGTACCACCTTACGCGCGAACGGGGTAGCCTGGTCGCCCCCCGGCTCTGGGCTAAGGAGAACGTCGGCAGTGCGAAATTGAACAATGACAAAAAAACGACAGCCCTGCGTCTCAAATAGAGGCGGTTTACCCGAACCCTGTCCCGGCACTGAGCAGGGGGTTCGGCAGGACAGAAAGAAAAAATAATGGACGAACCGCCCCAAAACCCGACGAAGACTCTCAGGACACTACGAACAACGCAAAGACAAAGACTCAAAACTCACAACTCCAAATATTGAAGAACTATCGAGAAGCGGTGGCGGCGTGAAAGTGAACTGGCCACGGCCGCGCCTCGAGATTCGTCTACGTTACGTTGGATTCCCCGAGGAAACGCACTGGCAATGTGAACTTGCAAGCACCAAGATCCTCGTACGGCTCCCGTCGAAGTCGTGTAGCGCGCCGGGGGAAGAGGAAGTTTAATCGGTCCCGGGTCGTCCAGAAAGCGGACCAGGTATACCTTGTCCTCGGTAGTGCTCGCGCTGATTTTTCCAAATCACCATAACCCATTGACTCCCTTGTACCAAATGAAGGCTGGCTTAGGAAATACTGTGTCGTGGCAGCGACGGAGCCAATCGGCGCGGGGAACACATGCGTAGCTCGGCGCTAGAAAACGTTCCCCGTTGTTGCGGGAGAGCTCGCGCTGTGCCGCCCCGATTCACGTCGGTAGAGACGGTTGGTTTGGCGGTGCTGGTCCGGGGGTCCGGCCCAATAACGCAAGATGTGGGAGCGGGAGAGGTGGAGGTCCATTTCCCGCTCCCAGGAAGGTTCGGAGGGACTTCCCATTGCGTCTTGTATAGCACCTCGATGACTCCACCTCGCCCCCGTACCGACTGATGACCAGTGATCTGATCAACCTCCAGCCGTTGGAGGGGGTCGAAACGTCGTCTTGAGTGACATGATACGGCGGGAACTTCTTGGAAAAATTGTTAAAAATCTATTACATACTTTTTCCATGTACTTTTTCGAACGCACACTGGTGAGGGTCCTTCCAATGCACACTGTGTCGGGCCCGGGGGGGGGGGTTCGGGGGGGGGGGCGTCGCCTCCCCCTACACTGCTACTAGCATCCAAGCACCGTTCGGCTGCCCTGCCAACCCAGCACATACACCAACACCAACACACACTACACTGCTAGCACCATCCAAGCACCGTGCGGCTGCCATGCCAGCACAGTTCAGCTGCACTGCCAACCCAGTGCTGGTGGTGCATTTTGGGACACACACACCAACACCAACACACACTACACTGCTAGTAGTAGCATCCAAGCACCCTTCGGCTGCGCTGCCAACCCAGCGCTGGTGGTGCATGCGCTGGACCGTTTGCGCCTCTGCTGTTCGATCCTGCTCGTGCGGGACAACCACCACAACACACAGCAAAAACGTTTCACTTCGTTGTGCCCTGGGCTGCGGAAAAAAAATCCCTTCCCAGAAAAGCCTCCTTGTCCTTGCAAAACCATGAAATTCAAACGGCTGCGATGCTGCGATTCCAATCAAACGGCGCTACGAACTACACCCTGGCACGCAAACAACAAGCTCGTGGTCCATTTTGGGACACACACACCAACACCAACACACACTACACTGCTAGTAGTAGCACCCAAGCATCCTTCGGCTGCCCTGCTAACCGAGCGCTGGTGGTGCATGCGCTGGAACGTTTGCGCCTCTGCTGTTCGATCCTGCTCGTGCGGGACAACCAACACAACACACAGCAAAAACATTTCACTTCGTTGTGCCCTGGGCTGCGGAAAAAAAATCCCTTCCCAAAAAACCCTCCTCGTCCTTACAAAACCATAAAATTCAAACGGTTGCGATGCTGCGATTCCAATCAAACGGCGCTACGAACTACACCCTGGCACGCAAACAACCAGCTCGTGGTCCATTCTGGGACACACACACCAACACCAACACACACTACACTGCTAGTAGTAGCACCCAAGCATCCTTCGGCTGCCCTGCCAACCTAGCGCTGGTGGTGCATGCGCTGGAACGTTTGCGCCTCTGCTGTTCGATCGTGCTCGTGCGGGACAACGAGCACAACACACAGTAAAAATGTTTTACTTCGTTGTGCCCTTCCCTGCCCAAAAAACCCTCCTCGTATTTACAAAACCATAAAATTCAAACGGCTGAGCTTCAAATCAAACGGCGCTACGAACTACACCCTGGCACGCAAACAACCAGCTGGTGGTTCATTTTGGGACACACACACCAGCACCAACACACACTACACTGCTAGTAGTAGCATCCAAGCACCGTTCGGCTGCCCTGCCAACCCAGCGCTGGTGGTTCATGCGCTGGAACGTTTGCGCCTCTGCTGTTCGATCGTGCTCGTGCAGGACAACGAACACAACTCACACTAAAACCATTTCACTTCGTTGTGCCCTGGGCTGCGGAAAAAAAATCCCTTCCCAAAAAACCCTCCTCGTCCTTACAAAACAATAAAATTCAAACGACTGCGCTACAAATCAAACGGCGCTACGAACTACACCCTGGCACGCAAACACCCTCGCAGCGCACACCGCACCCTCTATTTCTATCCCTCGTCGGATATACCGCGCTCCTCGGCGTTGCGCTGGAACGTTTGCGCCTCTGCTCTTCGATCCTGCCCGTGTGGTCTGCCGTGTCTGCGTGCGGCGGCGACTGCGTCCTTCAGTTCGGCTGCTGCATACCTTCTCTCGCTGGTTCTTGTCGCAGCTCACCTCCGCCGCGTGATGTGGGTGTCTGCTATGAGCCTCTTCGCTCGTTCTAGGCTTCCCCTTCTCTGCGGCTGCGTGTTCTTCGCCCTCTTCAAACCTTACGGCGCCTCCTCGTGCTGCGGCGGAATCTCCGCACACACACCATGCAGCGGAATGTCCCTACAGCAGACCGGTATCTTGACTGGGGAGACCAACTCTTCCGATACACATTCACAGGGCTCTTTTTGTGTGGTACATACATGTGTAGCGCAGCAATACTCCTGTGTGTTTGCGTGTGTAGGATACGCGTACGTGTTCGAACCTGCCATACTACCTCACCTTCCTCCAGCGCTCCTGCGGTTCAAAATTACTTTCATCACATGTGAATGCGTACGTGTTCGAACCTGCCATACTACCTCACCTTCCTCCAGCGCTCCTGCGGTACAAATCCCTTCCATCACATGTGAATGCATACGTGTTCGAACCTGCCATACATACTACCTCACCCTCCAGCGCTCCTGCGGTTCAAATCCCTTCTATCACATGTGAAATGCAGGTGTGTACACGGCACTGCTTATACCCTGCGCAATCAGCATGGTCACAGCAGTGTGTGTGTATGTACAGCGGTGTGCACACAGCTCTCGCTGTGTGTAGCACATAGTCTTCATGTGTAGTAGCGCAGCCGTAGTACTCCTGTGTATTGGCGTGTGTAGGATGCGCGTACGTGTTCGAACCCCTGCCATACTACCTCACCTTCCTCCAGCGTTCCTGCGGTACAAATCCTTTCCATCACCACCTGGGGATGCAGGTGTGTACAGCGGTGTGCACACAGCTCTCGCTGTCTCTGTGTGTAGTACACATACATGTTTAGACTTGGACATGTGTAGCGCAGCAGTAGTACTCCTGTGTGTTTGAGTGTATAGGATACGCGCACGTGTTCGAATCTTCCATACTACCTCACCTTCCTCCAGCGTTCCTGCGGTACAATTCCCTTCCATCACCTGTCTATGCATCATCTCCTATGTATGTAGTCTAGACTACGCGTCTCCAGCTACGGCTGTGCGTCCTGTAACAAGTGTTCGTGTCTTTCAGCACGTTACATACTACACCTGTGTACAACGTAACCCATGCGCACCTTGTCATCACACCATGCGGCCTTTGTAGCCAAATTCTGCTGTTCCCTTTACAGGGGACTAAGTACGAGCATCCTATCGGTGACATTCTCCGCCTCAAAGCGAAAGTCGCCGACTAAACATTCCGCCACTCCCGACGATCGCCAAGTGCCTTCTAGCGCAGTCCAGTGTGACAAAACATTCCGCCACTCCCGACGATCGATAAGTGACTTCTCGCGCAGTCAAACGTTGTAAAACATTCCGCCACTCCCGACGATCGCCAAGTGACTTTTCGCGCAGTCAAATGTGATAAAACATTCCGCCACTCCCGACGATCGTCAAATGCTTTCTCGCGCAGCGAGCCACCAGTCAAGTGTGACAAAACACTTCTCCACTTAACACCGAAAAGCACTTGGCTAAACCTGTATTGTTGAGCACGTTCTGCGTCAGCCCCGCCGGTAGGTATTCGGTCATGCCCCCGCTGTCGTGGGGGTTGGCGCAGGGTTTGCAGCCCTCGATGGCCACACGCCGACGAGCGTCCGAACCGGGCAGGTCGGGAGGGGGATACAAATAGAGGAGGTTGTTCCCGACGGGCGAACCGTCCGGGGTCTTGCCGGCGGAGCAGGGACCGACTGCTAGGATCTTGTACGGGCCCGTCCAGTTAAGCGCGAGTTTGGTCTTGAGTACCTTGGCGTCGGTGTTCGCTTTAACACCCTGGCGGATGGTAGAGTCTAAATCGTTCACCCATGTCCGACCACCCACAGCAAAGTTAGGTGCTGGACGCAGCACGTCAGCGAGGGCGGAGTTTCTGCGGTTAACACATGAAACGGTGAGGGCGTGGTGTGCGCGGACAACGTCGTTCGTGAACTTGCGCCGGTCGGTGGCCAAGTCGCAATAGACCAGGTGGTCACGGGGCAGACTCTGGTGTCCCACGACACCGGTGCGGTCGAAAACCGTCGGAGGGAGCCATGGAAGTTTGGCCATGCGGACCTCGTTGGGCGTCAGACCCGTCCCCGCGCTGACGAAATTGATGCAAGCGAATTCGACGTGGGGCAGATGCACGTCCCAATCGTCTTGTCGCTCCTTGAGGACCATAGCCAGCATTTGGGCCATGGTGTGGTTTACCTGCTCAACGTCCCCGTTACAGTTGGGATGATATACAGCTTGTGAAAGCTTGGAGAAAAACTGCAGTCCGTTGTCCGAGAGTATGGTGTGCGGGCCCCCCCACAAGCGGATATATTGGTTCACCAGGATATTGGCTGTACCCTCCGGAGTGAATTCAGCGGCAGTGACGGGGAACATGTCGGCCCGACGACTGAAGCGATCGATGAACAGCAGGATGTAGGTTTTGCCTCGTGGTGTGACCGGACGGGGGATGATATAAGCAACACTGACGGTGACACCTGGCTTCCGGTAGAGGCATTGTGATGATGTGCCGGCGGACATTCAGCCGTGGGGTTTTTCTTGCTTGGCACTTCAAGCAGTGGCGAAGCCACCACCGGGTGCACACATTTATGCCAATCCAGCAATAAAACCGCTCCAGCATGCGCAACATGCGCGTGGTGCCAAGGTGACAAGAGGCCGTCGAGTGACAAGCTTGCATGATCCCAGGGCGCATGAGCAGGGGAACGTAGACGCGAACTGGCTCGTCGCTTAGCAAGCAAGCAACTTGCCCCACAGAGTTGGGTTTGTCAGACCTTGTTATCGACAGTGTCGGGGTACGGACGAGTAGGACGATGTCGTCGTCTGTTGTATGTAGTCGACCCGTCATCGCAAGCTCCTGGATATCTGAGAGAAAGGGAAGCTTGTGCGAGGGGTAGAATGAAAAAAACTCGGGTGGCAGGACCAACGGCCGGTCGATAGAGATGTAAGTTATTGTGGCGTGGCACGTCGGCTCAGCGAGCTGTTCTCGCTTTCAATCGGCATGCGAATAACGCGCGACGAAATCTGCGAACCGCAGTTAAGCAGCGTCGTTAAGGGCATCCGACCTTGTAGCTGCAGACGGCGTGTCACCAGGAAAAGGCGTAAGCGGTAGGAGAGGAGTTTCCATAGGCTCTGCGTGGTCGTGGTCGGGCGGAAGTGGTACCGTGCGGGCCGGCGCGTCGGCAAAAGTAGGGGTCGCGGCGGCAGATGGAGCCGGCCGCGGCCGTCGGGCTCGCGGCGGAGTTCTACCTCGTCTGGAAGATTGCCGCTGGCGCCTGCCGGGCCCGAAGCCATAGTTGACAGCAGGGGGTACCTTACCAGCTGCTGTTGCTGAACGCTGGCGCGTCCGAGTGGAGTTGCGGTCAAATAAAGGCGTCATCCTCTGGGGCGTCGGAGAGCCAGGCGAGGTAGAGACGGGCGCGGTCGGGCCCGTGGGGTCGACTGGGTCAGCCCCTTGTACCAAGCCCCGGGAAGGAATCGGTTGGGCAACTGACGTCGTGGCAGCCGGGGCTTCTGCGGAGTACTCGCTGGCGACGGTGGGCACAGCAAAAACCAAAGCGAAATCGTTGTCGGCTGCACCCGATGCCCCCACCTGGCCGGGAGAGCTATCGACGGTGGGAGTGGATGCAGACACACGAGAGGCGAATCTCCTGGAAGGAGTAGGCAGGTCATCAAGCGTCATACGTGGTCCGTGTGTGCGAAAATTGCAAAAATCGGCAAGGGTGAGAGGAAGCCCACCGAAGGCAATATTTTCGGTGCTGGGCTTTAGCCCACCCAAGCCGACACCCATCATCGGAGAGGAAGGAGTGTACAGCCCGCAAGCCCTTATGAGGTATATGCCACCATCCTCAACAGGAGTGAGACTCGTCGAACCATTTTTGCCTTTTTCCGTGGCAGGCTCCGGCAAGCGAGACAAGAAGTCGGCGTAGCCGTTCTCGATTCCTTTTCGGTGTTCGAGGGTGTAGTCGAATGCGGTGAGGAACTCGAGCCATCTCTGGACTCGGGCGTTGTGGTTCCCCACCTTGCCTATGCTTTCCAGAGCTTTGTAGTCTGAAAGTATTCGGAGCTTGGTGCCCAAAGGGTAGCCGCAGAGACGCTTGAGAGCCCAGACGATGCTACCATCCTCTAAATCGAGAAGAATCCGATGCCTTTCCGAGTCGAGGGTAGCTCGGCTGATGTACGCGACGGGTTTTATGTAACCGTGCGTCTGCTCCTGTTCGAGAGCGGCTCCGAACCCGTCGAGACAGGCGTCGCAGTACACGTGAAACGGGCGTGTGACGTCGGCCACGGCGTCCCAATCAGAGGAAAACGAGGACCGGCAGGGTCGTGAGCTCCGCCAAGATTTCTCGCATCAACTTCTCCATAGCAGGTGTGTTAGACAACCTTAACCCCCTTCTGAAAGAGCGCGTTAATCGGACGAAGTCTCGTCGATAAGTCGGGCAAAAATTGCCATATTAGTTGGTACCACCCATAAGCGCGCGCACCTGCTTGACGTCTGTGGGAATCAGCATATTGGTCATTGTCGACACTGTTTCCGCGTTTGAGTGTAGATCTGCTTGAGAAATGGAGCGGCCAAGAAAGTTCGCATCCGTGGCGCCCAATCGCGCATTCGAGGGAGAAAGCTTGAGATTATGCTTCCGAAGGCGTTCGAAGAGGGCGCGAATCGTTCGACCATGCGCTACCGGGTCATAATCAAACACGATGACATCGTCGAGGTAAGCTTTTACCTGTTCCAAGCCCTTGATCACCTCATTGATGAGCTTGACGAACCATCTAGGCGAGGCGCTGCTGCCCTGAGGCATGATGAGCCACTTTTAGAATCCTGTGAGTGTGGAGAACGCTCTAAGGGGAACTGTGTCCTTGTGTACCGTTATCTGGGGGAACGATAAAACCAAGTCGAACAGGGAAAACACCCGACCTGAGCCTAAGGAGTCCAGGACCTGGTCCACGCGGGGAATCGGCAGATGACTGAGCTTGCTAATTTGGTTGAGTTTTTTGTAGTTCACCGTGATCCTCACGCCGTGAGATTTCTTCCAGATAACCACCAGCGAGCTCAAGTACGGTGAGGGCGAGTGCTGAATCAACCCAGCGGCGAGGTACTGGGTAAGTGTCGCGTCTACTTCTTTATCCAGTATAGGGTTTATCCGATGGGACCGTGCAGTGACCAGAGCGCTGCCTTAAAGAACCGAGATTTCGAAAGGCATCAGGGAGCATGACCCAAAATCCGTCTTCGATGTGGAGAACACGTTAGGAACGTCGCAGAGCACATCCCCCAGTTGATCAATGGCCAAGGGGTCCCAACCAGGGTCGTGTACGTCGAACGTGATCTCCCGCAGGTGCGGTGGGAGTCGGGCCCTAACGCGTAAAAACTTGGAACGCTGGGCTGGGTTCAAACGTTTCGTTAGCGACGGCGAAGGCGGCGGCACGGCGGGAACTATCCTCTCCGCTTCAATCGAGCGCGCGACCGCAGAGACCTGGCTGTCCATCCTCTGACCAGGGTTGAACCTCGCAGCCTGGGTGGGGTGTTGCAAAGCACCCAGCGGGATGAGCAAAAGTGAGGCGTCGGCGACCCCGACGATGTCGCCTGGCTCGAGGTCTGCGACACCTATTTAGAGAAGCACCTGTCGTTCTGAAGCAACCAAATGTTTCTGCTCAGAACGAATGTCGGGCTGCATCAGTATGTCGACAAATTAGTGCCCTGTGAGTGCAGGAGAGCCGCTACTGCGCACCAAGTTGACCGCGAGCAGTTGAGGCTCGTCCGACCAATTGACACCTGTGGTACCGTCATATCGAAAATAGAAAGCACCTTTCGAAGCTGCGGGGTCGACGGCATAAGCCGCTACGCCTCTTGTGGCGTGGTGGGGCAATGACAGCTCACCCAAAACCCGATTAAAGAGGGGACGAGGGAGCAGGGCGCGATACGAACGGGTGTTGAAGTGCATCCAGCTGTCGCAAGTCAGCAAGATAGCGTGCTGCATGATTGATGGAGGGACCACGAATGCCCACACCGCGAGGGAGCACGTCTGTTCATTTTCTTAGAAGAATTGAACGCTCAGACGGATGTGGGTTACGGTCCGTAAAGGGGCGGATTCGCCGAAACCACCTCAGAAGCGAGGGCTGCTGGGCCGCTCGCACGCCGATGAGGCGACGCCTACTGATAGCATACGATCCAACGAATCACGTCGGATTAAGGTTTGGGGGAAGCCAGTGTCGAGGAGCACCGTGCATCTGTCGGGCGCAATCGTGTCCACTCCGCCATGTACTGCAATCTCGGTAGTGAAAGAAACGTCGTCTATTGTCACGGTACCCCCGATGCGGCCGGGGCCATGTTCTGGCTGTGCACGGTCTGAGGATCCGCAAGAAGCTATCGTCAAAGCCTCCGGGCTTTGGTCGGAGGGTGCACCCGGAAAATAGACCGAAGGAGGGCCTTGGTCAGCGCCGACCGCTGTCCCCAAGCGCGACTGCTGAGCGGACGAGATTTTGCGGATTCCAGCATTTCCGGTGGGGCTGCGAAATCGACTAGGGGAGGCCGGGTGTCGCGATCTGGCCCCGCTGTCGCGAATTGCTTCGCGAACATAAGAGAGTGCCTCGCTGAGAAAATTATTTTCTGTCCACTTGTGTGGATCCTTGACGCGGGGGTCGTCCGCCCGAACACCAATACCCCACACTGGACCCAGAGGACTGGCCTCTGCCAAAGGTTTGTTGCCAGTTGTCAAACGGGGAAGGTTCATGGCTGTGTTCTGCGTGAATTTGGCATAACTGCCAGATAACTCGGCATTTTGTTTCTTCCTGTCCCAAACAGCGGTGGCAAAGTTCCGCACGCCTCGACCGACGCGTTTGTGTGTGTTGGGGTCAGACGACGACATGATGAGCTCCACTGTGCGATGGTCTTTAAAAAGCCGAGCCTTTTCATCCATCATAAACTTCTCCGCGCAAAAATATGAGCCGTCGTCGACGGCAAACGACGAAGGAGATCACTGCGAGAAAGAGGACGGGTGTTGCTAGAACAATACTACTTTGTCTGTGGAGTGTTGGAGAGGAGGGTCAAACGTCGACTGTGCCAACCCTTCGGAGGCCGTGTTGGGCATATGAGCCTGTAATGTCCCCGCCTGGGAACACCAGCCTCCCGCATTTCGGGCCTGCAGCGTCCCCGTCTGGGAACGCCCGGCCTCGGGAGCACGGCGCGAGCCCGAACCCAAGGGTGGTCGCGTCGTGGCCTTCTCGCCATTTGACGCAAATTCCCAACACACTGCTCTCACTGCGCCCGAAGGGGCAGGGGCTCCGAACTGTTACTGCTTGACGAGAGACGCAATTCTTCCGTATCTTTACGGGAATAGCGTCCAGCTGATCGGGCTGGAGGTCACCACTGGCCTGTTGCGCAGTGTCGGATCTCGATTATGTGCCACTGGGGCAAACGTAGCCTGGTGCACGTGCGTTAGGGTGCCTAAAGACGGAGTAGGGCCGACAGACCCTGTGGGCGTCTTCGAGAGCGGGGCTCGGGCAAGCGGAAATATATTCCTCGCCCAAGGGATCTCGTTCCCTTTGGCCCTTTAGGTGCAGAGAGACGGGGTAGGTGAGCTTGTCGGCTCGTCCTTAATGGGAAAAAGGATAGAGCGCCCGCTACAATCGCGAAGAAAAACCGGATCGAATCTCGTAAAAGATATCGGTGTATTTGGGTTGGCTTTCCCACACCTCCAACCAACCGCCGCTTTGCGGTCAGGAAGATGTGGAGACGAACCCGCTCGGGTATGAGGGCGTCGCGTAGTCGCCGCAGCCTTCTTCCTGCGCGACACGTGGCTGGGAGGAGCGTGCGAAGTGCAGGCTCTTGGTTGATGGGACAGGGTTAGGGGCGCGTGACCCCATTGTCAAGTTTGAGCCACGGGAGGGGGGGACGACGCTGAGAGCGCGGTTTCCCGTTGTCGAACTCGGAACATGATCGAGGGCAGCGTCGCTGTGAGCGCGTGCTCCCTTCGTAGAAAACATAACCTGGCTGGGGGGGGGCATGCTGGGAGCGCCGATTCCCACCGCCGGTACTATGCCGTGAAGATTGTCAGCAGGCGGCGAAGGAGCCCGTGGGCTCTTATCACGATTTTTGTGTGCCGCGCCACGTGTAAGGCGAACGACAGGCACTCGAGCATCTTGCGAAACCAAAGAAGGTGTCCCCGACAGTGCCGTCGGCGTACGGGTCGGGTGCGCCGTACCGCCGTCACGCTGTCAGTTGTCGGTGCGAAAGGTACCTGTTTGGCGCGCGTTGTGGTTTCCGCTCGGATTGTGGGTTGCCCCGAAGCGCTTCTCCAGAGCAGACGCAGAAAGAGAGAAGGCTGGCAAGGGTGGGACAGCACCAAGTTGACCGGGTGTGTATGTGCTGTTGTGGTTACCGCTCTGGCTGTTTGTCTGTTCCTGCTCCTGGTGGTACCCTCGTAATTGGTTTGAACGATTTCGACAATTTTTATTGTAGGTTTGCGAGCGAGAAGACCTTCCGTCGTGGCGGTAGCTAACCATACGTGCTTGCCACCGTCGGAAAACGTCATCATCGCCGAGTTGGTCGAATTTAGGGTTTAGACAGCCGCTAGCGTTGATTAAGAGATTCCTACAGTTGCGGAGCGAGTAAGTGTCCTGGTGACTTTTGAGGCAATGACCCCGGTTTTTTCAGAGAGCCGCGGCGCAGGCGGAGGGCGTGAGAAGGCCGCTCCAGATGGGGGAGTCGTCGGTCTTAAACGAGGAACAAACAGCGAAACCTTTCGCACAGTGTTGTTTATCTAAGGGCCAGCACTTGGACATTTTGTCGAGCCAGGGGTCGGTGGAATCAATAGTCGACATGAAAATCGGATTATGGCTCGAACCCGTCTGCCCAGAAAGCGACTGGGACGCCCCTCGGCCCTGGCCGCGTCCGTGATCGGCGGGCCGGGGCCCCGACGGGGCAGATGACAGCGGTTCCGTCGAAGGAACAGGTAGAGAAAATGTGTTTCACCGTTGACGGCAGGTGTCTTATTGTGCGCCAAGTCACAAAAAGCCCTTCCACATGGCATCTAACGAGGCACATGGCCGTGGGTCCGTAGCCTTCGAGCCAGGGTACAACGTAGGCATGATCTTCGAAACCTGCTCGTTGATCGCCATCCTAACCACCCCCAACACCGCATCCGTCCCCGGAGACAAGATACGCTCACTCCCCGTGACTGCCGAGACTAGCACACGGAACTCCCGACTGAAATCAGAAAAGGGCGTGTCGTTACACGTTCCAAAAGTATTCAACTTAGTGCAGCCTTCCCCCGTGTCGACCCGGTCGAATTGCGTCACGAGTAGGCGTAGCAGGAGGGTGAAAGCCTCGGGCCCAGATGCTCCTCCGTCCAACGCTCTTGACACCTGTCAGAAGAAATCGTCAATCAAAGTGGTCATGCGGGCGGTCGTGCACCTATCAGGTTTTATGCCACGGTTGAATGCCAGGCGGAGGGGGTGGATCTAACCGGGTACACATACGCCCTCTTGGCAACGGTCGTTGCAGCGCATGAGTATGTCAGTCATTGCAGACCGAACTGAACGTGTGAGTTGCTGTGTGCCGTCAGACTTGTTCAAAGAGGCGGGGAACGGTAGCACAGAAATGCGGGATGCGTCATTCTAGGAGAGCTTAACATAGGCACGCATAACCGAGCCATCAAGCTTGGGTTTGGCTAGAGCCGCGGCGGTAGCAAGTTCGGTGGTACACTCGTGGACCAAATTCGATGAAACTGGCTTGGTACGGTCACCCGACACAGTCAGTTTGCCCAGACGTTCAGCGGAAGAGGCAATATCCACCAGGGAAGGAGTTACTTGCTTATTGCCGGCTACCACTGTCACCTCGCCGCCGTCCGTGTTCCAACTCGATAGCGAACGGGAGGAGATTGACGAGCCGTCCCACGCTGAAGGCCATCGTGCGTTGATCCGCCGTCCTCCGGTGCCTCCTCCCGAGCTGCGGCCGCCGACCCAGTTGGTTCACGGCCTGATCTCTCTTTTCTCGGCGCTCTGGGCCACCACCAGTACCCGACGCTCCTCCCGCGCTTCCACCACCGTTGCCACCCCCGCGGCGGTTCTGGTGGCCACCACCCCCACCATTTCCCCGTTTCCCCCGATCTGGCTGGCACCACCCCCGGAGCTTCCACCTCCACGGTTGCGGTCCCCCCGATTGCTGTTGCCACCGCGCCGCTGTTTGGTTTCGCGCCTTCCCTCCAGCGCTTCCTTTGGAGTCGGCCAGAGGACTGGGTCGGGCACGTCGTCGTGGCCCAATCTTAAAGCTTTGGCCAAGGCGAGGGTAGGTGCTCGCCTCATCTGCCCGAAGGCGGAGTTGTTGTCGCGGCCGGCCCAGACCGCTGCGACCAAAAGGTCTTTCGCCCTTAACGACGACCGTAATTCTGACGTTAGGAGGACCGTGGCCACTGCTATTACCTCCTCCGCCAGATCCGCCGAGAAATCTACCCTCGGCGTGGTCGCCATGTATTGGACGCTGACGGACATGAACGCGTCGTCCCCGGGTCGTGCTCCTGAGAGGCAACGCCCAGCGGGCGCAACGGGGGCGGGGTAGCTCGCGCCGTAGTCGACGTGGCTGCGAGGGCAATGGCTTGGAGCGCCCTCTCTGCCGGGCCGGACGTCTCGCGAGCAGCGGCCCTCGCCTGGTCGAGGGCTTCATCCTCGCGGTGTTGACGTTCGTCATCGTGCCGTCTGCGTTCCTCACGCCGGTGCAGGGTCGCGTTTGCGTCGTCGAGTGCTCGCTGGTTCCTAGAAATTCCAGACGCGGAGTCCGAGGGGCCGGCATGGGTGTCCTGGTCCCGAAAGCGCCGACAGAGGCGCTCCGTTGAGCGCGAAGAGCCAAAGGGTCGGCGGTGGTGCTCCGTCGAGTGCGAGGAGGTCAGCTGGTGGCGCTTCCTCCAGGCTGGCAATTTAGGCGTCTAGATGCCCCCGCGCCCGGTAGGGGTTTTTCTTCCTCCTCCTCGTGGACTGGCGAGTCCAGCCGGTCGGTCGGCGTGCCTTGGGGGTGACTCGTGTTGGCGTCACTGTCGTCGTCGAGGTTATCGTCACGTTGTCCTCCCCGTCTCGACTCGCGGGACCTCGAGCGTTCCCTTCCTTCTCCCTGGGCTCCTGGATGGGGCGCGTGGAGAACCGCAGTCAGCCCGAGTATCCCGCATCATCAATGGTAGACATGGTCCTTGTAGCGGGGCGGGCGGCAGGAGGGGGTGGGAAACGAAGGCGACGCGTAAAGGAGCACACTAAAGGGTCGCCAACACGCCGACACTCATCGCACCAAAACAGGCAGCATTTACCCTGGATGTAGTATAGGGGGGTAGCACAGTGAAGGGTCGACCAACACGCCGATACTCGTCGCACCAAAACAGGCAACATTTACCCTGGGTATAGTGTAGGGGGGTAGCACAGTGAAGGGTCGCCCAACACGCCGACACTCATCGCACGATAACAGGCAGGACTTAACTTAGGTGTAATTTTTGGGGGGGTAGCATAGTAAAGGGTCGCTTAGCACGCCGAGTAGAGGGGGTAGCACAGTGGAGGATCGCGCAGCCAACCGTATAAGAACTGACTGCATCTGCCCCAACAGTAATATTGGGGGGGTAGCACAGTAGAGGATCGCGCAACCAATCGTATCAGAAGCGGACAGCATCTGCCCCAACAGTAGTGTAGGGGGGTAGCATAGTAGAGGATCGCGCCGCCAACTGTTTAAAAAACGGACAGCATCTGCCTGAATAGTGGCGTAGGGGAGTAGCACAGTAGAGGATTGCGCCGCCAATCGTATAAAAAACGGGCAGCATCTGCCCTTATAAGGGGTAACGCAGTAGACGATCGCGCAGCCAACCGTATAAAAACGGGCAGCATCCGCCTCAACAGTAGTGTAGGGGGGGTAGCACAGTCGAGGGTGGCACAAGTGCCAATCAGAGGACAAGGTCAGTACAGCGTTTGAACAAAGTAGTTTCCCCACCAACCGCACTAAAGGGGGACGGTCGCGCCTACACAGTAGTGCTGCTCGTTGCATTATTGTTGCTGTGCCCATAGGAATCGACAATACCAACCGCATAAAGGTGGGCAGTATAACCCCTAGACAAGGTAGTTTCCCCACGGACCGCACTATAGGGGGGCGGTCCCGCCTACAGTAATGCTGCTCGCTGCATTATCGTTGATGTGCCCACAGGTACCAACCGCACGAAGATGGGCAGTGTAACCCCTGAACAAGGCAGTTTCTCCACCGACCGCACTATAGAGGGACGGTCGAGCCTACAGTAGTGCTGCTCGCTGGAGAACTAAGTGGTTTTCCAGCCCCTGATTATCTTCAAAAAGTCAAACACATGACCCGGTTAGCTCTGGACAAATATAAGATAATACTGCCCCCGTAACCAGAGCCTCCTTCACCCCTTCACCCAGGGCTACATGCTCTGCTTCTACTGTAGACAACGTAACGCACCTCTGCGTTCTACTTGCCCAACTGACTGCAGCACCCCCCAAGGTGATTACCCTCCTCGAGCGCCTGACATTCAACTTGTCAGCGTAGTCAGCATCGCCATATGCAGTCACATCCAATCCCGAACCCGATACAAAAGTCAACCTCATACCCCTTGTCCCGTGGAGGTATGCCATGATCTTCAAAACTGCTTTCCAGCGCCTGCCTGTCGGTGGGGTTGTGAGAATGGCGCGCCACATCAGACTGCCCACAGGCCCCCTGTACGGTCAGTCTCTCTTTGGTTCGCCCTCCTCTCTTGTGTGGATCAGTCTCTTGTACCTAGTTCAGTGCCAGGGGTCGCGGGGACGTCAGAGGACGAGTTCGAAGCCAAACGATACAGCATGCTTTCAACGAAAGCCTTCTGCGTGATCTCCAACGTGCCCAATTCCCAGCCACGCTTGAAAGTACAACCAGGGTACCAAGTTAACTCGCCTATGTTTTTCGTGGCAAACGTAGTATTTAATGCGGCATGGAAATATCGGCATGCATCGTCCGATCCTTCCATCACATTGTCATCTACATGAATGGCCATAATCAGTTCTACCTTGCCATCCACAACCATGCGAAAAACACAAGGATCAGTCCTACTCTGCTCCATGCCGAATTCTACCATGGTCTCTTGCAGTAGTGCGGCCCACTGCCGTCCACTATGATTTAAACCGTATAGTGATATGTTAAGGCGAATAGGATTTCCTGACATGTAACCACACCCATCGGGTAGTTTCATGTATATCTCGGTGTCGAGTTTCGCGCGTACAAAAGCCTGTGCTACGTCTAAATTTAAAATCTGCAGACCTTGTTCATGTGCAGCAGCCGCCAGAATTATGATTGACGCTGACGATGGGGTTGGTGCAAACATTTGAATGTAATCTATGTCTTGCACCTGGCTAAAGCCATTAGTCACAAGTGATGTATTCGCCTTCGCTATGATACCATCCTTGTCAGTCTTGTAAGAGAATACCCATTTTGCACCTACAGGTTTCCGCCCTCCCGGCGAAGTCGCAGCTTCGTATGTACCGGTCGTTTTGTGACCGTTCAACTCAGTCTTCATGGCCTTACGCCATGCCGCCTTGTACTGGGAACGCTCTACATCTGCTACGGATTGCGGGGGTGGCTCTACATCTTCTGGAAAACCACTCGGCATGCACACGTTTGACTCCCCTTTATTTTCTTCCGCAGCAGGTCCTCCGGCCATCATGGCCATTGCATCTTCCGTCGTCCAGGATATATTAGCCAGTATACTCCCAAACTCCGTCCACTTTTGCACTGCGGCAGACATCGCGTCCTCGATTACACGCTGACGTTGAGCAGATTCATCCTGCAGGCGTTGGCTCTGACCCCGGGTCCGGCCCATAACTGTCAGGGGTAGCCGTTCCCAGCTACTGAGCTCGTGAGCTGCCCTACCCGACAGGAACGCGGGGGGACCTTCGCCGTTCCCTTGGTCGGTGCCAAATGCTGCTGATGCGTCCAAGCCGCTTTCGGCCCTCCCTGCCGGGACCGAGGAGGCGTCCACCGCGCCCCCTTGAGACAAATCCATCGTCTCCACTGTTTCGGCCCTGCTTGTCGGGACCGAGGAGGCGTCTTCCGCCCCCTTTCAAGACGAGTACATCGTCTTGACTGTTTCGGCTCTCCCTGCCGGGACCGAGGAGACGTCTACCGCGCCCCCTTGAGACGAGTCCATCGTCTCGGCTATTCCGTTGCCAGCATCGCCGGCGACAGGTGCTCTTGTGAATGCTCTTGCAGGAACGCGTGCAGATTAACCACCCACGTCACGTCGAGGTCGGTCAGGCGAGCCAGACCTTCGTCCTGCTCATCTATCACCCCCCCCCCCCCACCTCTATTTGATGTGCTCTCGTGGTCGGCCTCGAACCTCCCCTCCTCCTGGGACAGGGAGTCATGCATCTGGGTAGGTACAGGTGGTGGAGGCGACACGCGTTGTCAGGTGATATGGCGCGTGATAAGCAGAGTACGGTGTTTGGTCAGCACTCGTACGGCGTCTCCGGGGTGGTTAGGCGCAGGGCTCAGGTAAAAACTCTCCTGTGCTTTTATGTGAGACTTGTCTTCCCTCTTTACCTTGCAGTATCCAGCCTTGAGGAAAGGTAGAAGCACTACCGGGGAGGGTTTACGGTACGACATCTCGTGCGGTGACTTGTTTTCGCGGTTAGCGGACGTTGCCGTGCGGTTCAAAGCATCGCACGCCCAGTGCGACGCTTCAGCCCACAACGATTCAGTTGCCGGCAATTACGCGCCGGGAGAAAGCTCACGAGCTTGAATTCGACCCGCCATTGCGGCCGTCTCAGTCAAACCTAGCGCTCGCTCGCCCGGCTAATTGAATTGGGACTGACGGCCGTGGTGATTTTTGCTTAATGCATCGCGATCTACATATGTCGCCAAACACCCCGCCGCAAAATTCGCCGCCCCCATTGGATCGGACGGTCACCACTTGTGACGGGACACCATCTGCACGTGTATCCGAGAGGATATGCTTGAACGTTTCCGCGGCGTTCGATTCTTGGCGCATAAAGTACACCCACATATACCGTGAAAAATCGTCGCGCACGATGAGAGTATATCGCTTTCCCCCGTGAGACTTTACCATCTTAGGCCCACGCAAACCCACAAATACCCTCCCGAGCTTCTTACCTGCTCGAGTGTGTGTGGGCTGCTTGGTACATCGGCGGAGACCCTTCGACATGGAGCACCCTTTGCACTCCAGCAGGTTTCTTTCGAGGACGACCCCTTGCTGCTCCGCGGTCTTGCGGAGCAGTGCCTTGATGGAGTGTACGGCCGTATAGTGGTAGTCGGTTATGTTGACAACGGGCGAGTACAGCACAGGCATCTCCCCTAGTGCTGCAGCCGACCCGGTAGCCGTAAAGCCTGTACAGGTTCCCGGTCAACGGAAACACAATCGAGCGCTCAGTCTTGAGCCATTCGACAATCCCGGCGGGGCATCCTTCAAAAGTGTGACCGTGCTTCACGAGAGTGGGTAGGGAAAATATACGGTATCGGAGGTCGGGCACGTGGGCAACATTCGTGAGCGTTACTTGTACGAGATCGTCTCCAGATCGAAAGACGAAGTCAATATCGCCATATCCTTCGATCGTACGGGTTGAGCCGTCAGCGATGCTTAATGTCAAATCGCACTCTCTTTAGTTTATCGTTCATCTGCGGAAGGCGTCATGCCAGTAGACGCTCCACTGTCGCACAGCCAGGCCTCATCATCTACTTGCCAAGCCGTCTCCCCTTCCCCCTTTCTGCCTGAAACATTACTACACTTGCCTGTCTCTCTGGCCTTGAAATCTGAAGCCCCAACCGTATCATAGTCATCATCGTCGTCCGACGCAGCCAGCACAGCTTTCTCTTTCGACGTGCGGCATGCATCAGCAGCGTCCCCCCGTCCGTGGCATCTACTCCATAGCTCCCCCATGCTGCCGATCCTCCAGTGGCCCTTCTTGCCATACCCGTGGCATCTCACCTGGGAGGTACCACCATCGCCGGCTTTGGCGCTGCTGCCATCACCGCCGGCAGCCGCGGCCGTGCCACCGTCGTCCTTGTTGGTGCCTTTACCGCCACGTCCTTGTCGTCCCCGACATTCACTTCCTTTTCCGCGGCCTCCACGTTTCCCGTGGGAGCGCCGCCGCCGGCCCCTTTCCTGTGGCCACAATCGCCGCCACCGGCGAACATAGCATAGCCTGCATGGCCAGCATTGGACCCATTCTTCCTTCTTCCAGAAAGTCGGCGATGCCGTTCTCGTACAGCCTTGGTGATGTCATCGCGGCCGACACTGTCACGAGAGTCACGAGATGCAAGGTTCCTTGCCTCCACCTCGTATTCGGCAGGCATAGCGTCAATGAAAATTGCGTACAGCATGTGGTCATAGAGGGTCATTCCTGCTGTGCGCATTTCTGCGGCAAGATCTTTGATCCTGCCCATCTCTTCTGCAGGGTTACTCCCTGGCGCTGTCTTGAAACGTTTGAGGCGGCGAGAGAGGTCGGATTTGGCCGCCGTCGTTTGAGGGCCGTACCACGCGAGGAGCGCGTTCCACGCTTCTCTCGGCGAGGTGCACCTGTGCAAGATACTCTTGTCGCTCTTGCTCTTTAGGGCCGTCGATAGGAAATTCCACGCAAGTGCACGTATGTGTACACGTTCGAGGTTGTATCCCTTTTCCACAAGTACCGAGTTTTCGGTACCCAATTCCCCTACGGGAACGTACTGGGGTGGATCCAACACAAACGCAGATAGGAAACCTACTCATTTCGCGTAGTACCTGGCGTCTCTGGTCCAGCCAATGAAATCAGGCTTTTCCCCACTAGACTATAGGGCGGCGGTATGTTTGAGAGCTAGTAGTCTAGACAGAGGCATATCATATTCTACTCTCAACTCACCGCCGGTGTACAACCCCCATTCTCCAGCACCCCTTGGCTGATCTGGCTGACCCCTTGGTGGGCCAACCTCGACAGGAATAGCGGCTCCCCTGCGTCCCGTCACTCCAACACTACGCGAGGCATCGTCACAAAAATCGTCTCTTTTGCTGCTGTTGTATATCCTCGCGCTCCGCCTCCAGCAGAAGCAGCAGAAGCAGCAGCAGAAATTTGTCGTGCCGCCGCAGTGAATTCAGCCCCTTGTTGGCTACCCCTTTCAGCAGCGCTGTCCTCAACGCCGTTTCCACTCATAGCAGTAAGTTCATCCCCTCGCGTGGTGGCCCTTACAGCATCGCTGCCCTCAGCGCTGCTGGACTTCAACGGGCCGTTGTTCTTCGTGAGCTAGGCCATCATCTCCCTCATATCGTGCATCATCGATACTTGTCTCTCCTCTATCACCAACTGAAGCTCATTCCTCAGCTGCTGAACCTCATCCGAGGAGTCTCTCTCCTGTGCAGACATCCTTGGCTCCTGGTACCAGAACCTCTACTTTCAAGCCACTAATGTGTTCGTAGAGTACAAGCCAGGATGCCCTGACCGCCTTGCGGTCTGACGAGTGTTCTTTTCCTCGTTGTATTAGAGGGCAGAGAGGAGAGAAGGAGCAGGGAGCGGAGAACTGGGGCTCTCCTCTCATGAGCAACACTGCATAAAAACGCCTGCGAATGTACACGCAACCCTCTAGTCTACAGTGTTTGTAACCGTCGTGCTGTAACGATCCAAACTAATATAGTGCAGAGTGCCGGACTATCGCAGTTGTGCCCACACAGAAAGTTGTATTAGCCCCCGCGTTCCCATGAATGGTAGAATATAGGGCATCGTACACACGGACAGTTTCGCCCGAAAAAGCCAGCACAGAGTTTCAGCGTTCATTAAATTCAAGTTCTAGTCACGGGGGGGTGGCAAGACGAAAAAACTCTCGAATCGAACTTGCAAGGAGCACTCGCACAACAACGGAGGGTGTCACAGCTGCCATGCTGTAATTGTGGACGCTGGGTCAGTGAAGGGTAGAGCTTTGTGGTGGATAGGCGGGAGCAAAGTAGGCGGCTCGGCTGCTGTACAGTGACTTCTACAGCAATGAATCCGGCAATATATGGCATGTATTGACAGTGAGCCCATTATGCTGCGGTGTAGTTGGTAACGCTGCGAAACGGATGGTGGTTGAAGCCACGTGACGCAGAGGAACGCTGCTGATCACAAACGATCGGGGAGGTGTCCGAGTTGCGTCAAATTAGTAGCTGTACTATTTTCAGCAGAAAGGGAGAACAGCAGGTTGTGCAACGCGCAAGACAGATCGACGTGTGTACTGAAACCCGAACGATAACGCGTGCATTGGAAAATTCACCAAACGAGAAACCCCAAACATTCCACGAGCACCGCCTGTTCCTTCCCAGGGAGGACCACAAGGAAGAAGCCCCGAAATGAGCTCCTAGAGCACGGTGCCCGTAGTCCAAGGGGGTTCCGCGAAGTTCGGTCTGGCTCCGACAGTAAATGTGTATGCAGGTCGATGGGC
The DNA here is from genome assembly GCA_012845835.1 of Undaria pinnatifida. Lineage (NCBI taxonomy): Eukaryota > Phaeophyceae > Laminariales > Alariaceae > Undaria > Undaria pinnatifida. Next base: position 282,732 of record JABAKD010000005.1, read on the forward strand.
TCTCTCAGCAACCGAAGTCCTCGTCGATGGCCCTTCGATTGGTTGATTCCAGCATGCTTGTCCGTGGCGCGTCGTGTATATGCCTCAGCCCCGAACCTAAAAAAAGACGTGTAGGTCGATGGCCGATGTTTAGGGTTGTGCTGGCGGCTCGCGGAGATGTGCTGTGCAACATACTGGCTGAGCGCGGAGGAAACAAGTCTGATGGGTGGGGCTGGGGCAGTTGCGGTGCGGAGTGGTCTATATGACGCAGCTGGCGGGGAACTGATGCGACCAAAAGCCGAGACGAGGAGTGTACTCCGAAGAGCAGTATCGTCCGCGCGTACTTGGAAGGTGTCGCCCGTGTGGTACGTGCCCGGCGATCAACAGGAGGGACCAAAAGCCGAGACCAGGAGTGTGCGCCGAAGCGCAGTGTCGTCCGCACGTAGTTGGAAGGTGTCGCCCGTGTAGTACGTGCCCGGCGACCAACAGGAGGGGCCCCTGCCATCTCACTGCTGTTGTTGTGGTCGCCATTGTAGGAGGAAGGGCGTTCCCTCCATTGAGAAGCCAAATATGAAGAAACAGGGGTTGTGGGCTCGATGGAAAGCAAAAGCAAAATCGCTACCAAAACAAAAATCGAATAGATTGGAGGAACGCTGTCACAATATTAAAAAACGCATAATACGACGCCATCTGAAAGGTTATTGGTGGGGAACACAGAGTGCCTTTGCAGGTCTGCCAATTAAGCAGATCTTCGGAGAGTACTCACTTCCTTTGTCTTTATAGAGACGTAGCTTAATTCAATTCCACCAGAGTCCCGGATGGCTTCTGAGGTCGGAGGCACGTGCCTCCGATCGACCGGTATTTCCTAACTTTTCAACAGTATCAAGTGCATCATCAATGGCACTGGGGAGAGAACGCAACATGGCGAAGAAGTCAGGGCGGTCTTATGCTATCTTGTGACGGCCATTGGAAGCCCCACGAATTTCAAGACGATCATGGCCAGACCCGGACTTCAGTCTCTGGGGCATGACGCCCCCCCTTCCGCCCCCCCCCCCCCCCCCCGCCCCACCCCCCCTTCCCCCCTCTCCTCTCCCCCCTCTCCCTTCCCCCGGGCCACTTAGAGATGCCGACGGTGGATGGCGCTGCTTAAGTTTTTGCCCGTCGCTGTGCAGCTTTGCGTCTCTCCGTTCCATTGGATTCCGCATGAACAACTCGGCTCCCTCCTCTACTCGTCGAAACCATCTGCCGGCCGTCTGAGCAGCCTTTCGCCACCCTTCGAATTTTGTTCCAAAGACCGGCATATCCTCCTTCAGAGGAGCCATCCGGTCTTTGTCATGCCCCCCTGGTTAGCCCTTACTCCCAACAAGCTCCCCAAACATTACCCTCTGTGGCAGACGCTCCTCCCCCATACGTGCTACGAATCTCGCAAACAAAAGCCTCCTTTTGCCCACTGTTGCCTCTATACTCTCGGAAGCTGTCTTGGCAAGCGCGTCGGTGTACGATAGGGTGTGGTCGTCGCGCTTCTGTTTCCACCATCCGAGGCATCGGAGGAGCATGGAGTGGTTAACCCGTCGTAGCCTGGCATAGTCAGGCTTGTTCGGGCTGCACGTCATGCAACCATAAATCAGTGTCTCGACCACATCAGCTGTCAGCAACCGCACCTTCAACCGTAAGCGCACACCCGGGCGATCATGGATTCCATATTGTATCGCTGGAAGCACACCCCGGCCCTCTGAAGATGCCGCGTTATTTAAATGCTAAGGTCTCTCTCTGCGGTGACAGCCCCACCTAAGTACACAAACTCGACCATTCGTTTGTATACCTGGCCGGCTGCATTGATTGTAAAGGACACCTTCCCCCCGCCTTTGATGTGCATGCAAATTATCTATGTTTTTGCCTCGGAGGCCGTAAGCCCGAGCGACGAACACGCCGTCACGATCACCGTCACCATCCACTCCAGCCCTTCTAATGATCGCGATATGATGCCCGCATCGTCCGCGTACAGCATACCCCACAATATCTGCACCTCTTCTCCCCTCTTCTCCCTTCGCCTGTCGAATTTGCCTTGCATTAAGTGCCCTTCTTCTCGCCTTTTTTTTTTCGTTGAAGCTGCATCATGTTGTCTGTGATGGCTGCATCAGCGAGGAAGCGGTTCTCGGCCACACGCAGTACCGCCGTGAACAATGTGTTGAACAGCAGTGGCGCGAGCACGTATCTTTGCCTGAGACCTTGCCCCACGTCGAACGTATCCGAGCACTATCCATCATCCAACCGCACGCATGCTTGCATGCCGTCGTGGAATTGGCGGATGACGGCGAGCATTCTCGGTGGCACGCCAATACGAGCAAGGACATCCAACAGAAAGGTTAGGTCGACAGAGTCATATGCTTTGGTGAGGTCGATGAATCACGAGCACAACGGGATCTCCTTCCTCCGCACCAGCTCCTGCAGGCGTCGTACTACGAACATCATGTCAACCGTCGAGAGTTGGGGTCTGAACCCATACTGTTCCTCCGGCAGAATGTTCTTGCGTTCGGAATATTCACTCAGGCGATCCGCAATGACTTTGATGAGGAGTACTTTGCCGGCGTGAGCAGCGAGGGAGATGCCACGATAATTGCCACACTAAGTCCGATCTTTCTTCTCGTGAAGCACCTTAATCGTTGCATATTTTCATTGTTGCGGCATGCCACCTCCTCTCCACACAGCGACGATGATAACGTGGAACTTTCCGAGAGTGTTCAATTCTCCTTTGTCGGATAAAAGCTTGAAAAACGCAACCGGGAGACCAGGGCCCTACCGACGTTCGGTTAGTCAACGACCGGATCACCTCCTCTACTTCGTACCTAGACGGGGTATCGTCTAGTGGTCTGCACGGGGGGCACTGCTTAAGCTCACTCACAATGCTCGGGTCAAGGGTCACCGACTTGATGTTAAGCAGTTTGTAAAACCACCTCACCATCCGCTCACGGATGAGGGCATTATCCCGCAGCAATCGACCTTCCTCGTATTTGATGTACTGCGAGTTAAACGTCCTGTCTCCTTCCACATCCATCCCCTTGGGGCGTTTGTAGAAGCCAAATTGATCACCTTTTCGGGTTCACCCTTCGAGTTGGCCAACGTAATCTTCGAAGAACCTTTGTACAGCTTCCTCCCGCGTTTGTTTAAGCTATTTGTTGGTCGCCTCCGAGGCTCGATGTAGATCTCGATCGCTTGAAGCAGAACGGACCCGTTTCATCGCGTCTTCCCTATCCTGCCATCATGCGTTCAAGTCCGCTTTCGTCTCTTCGGTCGCACATCAGCCCCTCGGCACTTTTTTTCGCGACGAATAGGGGGCGCTACGTCGGCCGCATTCGGCAGTAGCGTCTCGGTCAGTAATGAGATCATGCCATCAACGCTTCCGGCATTAGTACCGGTTATCTGGGAGGCAAGTGTTGCTGCTATCTGGTTTTGGAAGTTCGGAATTGCGGGTTCGCCATTAATCTTGGTATATCAATTGTTCACCGGTTTTTGATGACTCCCTTTGAGCGATTTGGTGCGATGCGACCCAAAAAGCATATATTGCCGATCACATGGTTGTGGTGCTACTCCGGGTTCTCTCTGGGTGGAGTCCGCACAGTGACGTTACGTACCAATCGTCTCTCCACTTGCCGTGTCAGTATGTAGCCAAGCCTGTACTGGGCCTTTCCTCGGTTAGGACTCTGAAACGTGTACGACACACCACGAGTAGGGGTAGCATAGTACGTGTTGAGAGGAGGGCGAGTTTGATATCGGTTGCGTGAATCAATAGTCACTGTTCGTTGTCGTTCAGCTCGTCACGACCGTATGCATCCAATACCTTGCTGTCGGTCCACCCGATCCCACTCATGCCTATACGAGCATTTGGGCCCATCAGGACAAGGAGGTGGTGGCTACTGGGTACCCTCTTGACCACCTCATCACGTGAACTCCAAAAGTAATATTTTCCGCTGGTGCTCTGGTCGAGAGTGGGAGCATAGCCTACCATAAAGGACACACCGTTAGATTTCCCTCTGAGTTGGATGCGAACCTTTGTCAATCTAGCACTGATGCACTCAAACGCGACTTCGCTCTTATCCATCGCTGCCACGATAGACTCTGTAACAACTAAGCATACCCTGTGGTTCCCCTGCATTTCGTGCTTTCCTCCTTCTGCTTCTGAGCTAACCACAACATATCCTGCCGCCGTAAAAGCACTATGTCCAATGCGCCTCTCTTCCTTCGACCCTATGATATCACAACCTGCGTCCTCGCCAGTCTTCAGTATCACCTCGGCATGGCCTATGCCGTTCGTGCCCTGGAAGCAAGTGTACGAACGTCGTACGTACCCACGACGAGTTTCCCTGCTCACGACCTAGCCCTTGCAGCTGTGCTAATTTTCTGATCAGCCCATCGAATCCTCCTGCGTCTCCTCCTCTTCGTCTAAGCATCTGATTTCCTCCCCTCCACCCTTCGTTTTCCCAGACAGAGTATTTCCTTCTCTCCTTCTCCCTTCGCTCACCCTGGTTCTTGCCTTAGTGCCAACGTGAAGGGGGCAGCAGTCCCGACACGCCACGTCCATCTCCGTCCAGACTTTTGTGCTTACTCGCGCGGGTTCGGTCCCGTCTTTCCTGTTCGATACGAGCCCCATGCTTTCCACGGCGTTCATGCGACACTGCCCGCAGGCAAGGCCGCTGCGTAAAAACATTCCGCGAGGAATTTTTTGCTCTGTCGCTGGCTGTCACCGCCGGCCCGGCCGTACCCGAGGGCTAGCTCAGCGCACGATTACGGTCGATGCCAAACCCCCCCTCAGGGGCTGTGGCACGTCTGGGGAATCCTCAGGCCCGAGCACCACCTCGGCCAGGGAGCAGCCGAGGGGCACTCTACACGTGTATGAAAGCACATAATCGCTCACGCGTTATTCTGTTTGTTTCTTCCTGTAGGTTGTTGATCGTTGTTGTACGTTGTTACGGGCGCGTTCCCATTTAATATTGTACCAGATATTTTATGTTCATGTGCGTATTCACCCGAAGTTTTACACATTCTTCACAACTCCTCGTGCATACGTTATTTGCGTAATAAGGTCGCGCAAAATTACGAGTTTGAGACTATGTCAGATTGACGTGCAGACCAAGCACGCTCGAAATGAAAAACACTTCAACAACACCAAACACTATATTATAAAAAGACGAACTAGAGCTATTATACCACGCGCTCAAGCCCTGCAGACGTCAAGCAAAACAAACGCTCGAGAGTATACCACCGCAAAATTATAAACTTTAGCAACTACCTACCGTTTAAAAATGATGACAGTTTTGGAAGTTATCCAGACGCTGCAGACGTTCAGATACAACCGAACTCGCAAAGTTACCTCCTCAAAATACATTTTTTTTGCAACGTTTCCCTTGTCTCGCTCAGCATCTATCCGAATTCACGTCGAGGTGCCCAACGGATGAGGAAGAGCGAGGGGCGTTGTATCCGCCCCCCGAAGACGTTTACGCGTTTCATTCGTTCAAGCCCTGCAGACGTCAAGCAAAACAAACAAACGCTCAAGCCCTACAGACGTCAAGCAAAACAAACGCTCGACAGTATGCCACAGCGAAATTCAAAACATTTTAGCAACTACCGTTTGGAAATGATGCCAATTTTGTAAATCATCCAGGCGCTGCAGACGTCAAGATACACCAGAATCTGAAGCATTCCTCCTCGAAATGCAATATTTTTGCAACTTCTCGCTTGTCTCGCTCGGCATCCGTCTGGGTTCACGTCGAGGTGCGGAACGGACACGGCAGGGCGAGGAGCGTTTGAACCGCCCCCCGAAGACGGCGCTCGAACGAAGCTATTTGACCGAGAATTCCAGTTCCGCGAATCGCATTCTGAGACCGAGACGAAAACAGACTCCTTGAAAATATAATGATCGTATATACATAGCCAGAAACAAATTATGAGGCTTTAACACGTTGTTCACCACACCTATAGATTGTGTTGCATACCACATCTAGCACCAAATCGTCTAAAATAACAAACAATACCAGGCAGGTGATATAAAGGGATGTCTTCTTGCTACTTGCACAACCGTCAGGTTTGTCCCCTTCAAAGATTTATAGTTTCCGCGCACATATTGAAGTGTCCCACCCCCCCATCGTCCCCCCGATCCCTCTTGTTCAAACGCCCCACCTAAAAAAAAATCTGCCAGAGGGTAGTAAACACTACTAGACAGTTGATATCACCTCATTATCTTTGCAGCCATCCATGCCGTAGCTCCAATTCACCCCCCCCCCACCCCCCGTCCTTCTTTTTTTTTTTCCCCCGCCCTTTTGTTCCAACGCCCCAGCTGCAATCGAAATCGGCTAGGGTAATAAACACTTCTACGCAATTGATATCACGTCATTATCTTTCTTGCCATCCAATTTGTAGCTTTCATTTATCCTCCCCCCCCCCCCCCCCCCCTCCCCTTCCAACGCCCCCTCTTTCCCCACCACGCGCACGATCGCCTAGACCTAGCACCATGCGTATAGCAAACCCCCACGTATACGCGTAATGCGCGCGATTGGAGTATATCACACAAGCTTGCAAAGATAAGTTTCGACCAAATATTCGGTGTCACAGCTGAAGTGTATTTTTGTATTACATGTGACGTACACCTCTTGAAACCCTTCCCCCCCCCCCTCTTTTTTGGTTTTGTTCCCGCTCCCTCTTGCTCAAACGACCCACCCAACATCGAAATCTGCCAGACTAATCAACATGACCACGCACTTGATATCACCTCATTATCGTTCTATAGCCATCCATGCCGCTGCTGCAATTCACCCCCCCCATCACCCCCTGCCCCAACGCCCCCTCCTTGCCCACAACCCGCACCATCGCCTAGACCAGGCACCACGCGTATAGCAAACCCCTACATCTATGCGACCTAAAGATGCTGTTGAAAAGCTCTTTCGCCCCCCCTTCCCCCCTCTACCCCCCCCGCCCCCACCCCCTCGAACCTTCCGCCCTCTCTCAACTGGTTGTACGGCATATATATATATGCACTGAAAATTTCGACGCACAGATTGAGCTGCCTCGCCTCCCCCCCCCCCCCCCCCCCCCCCGGCTCCCTCTTGATCAAACCTAGGCGCCCACGTCTTAAAAAACTCCACCCTCCCCTCACCGGATATTCGACATACTGGATGCACTTGATAAACTGATGCATTTCCTTCCACAGCTGTCAGAGTTTGTCCCCCTCGAAACCGGGTTTTATAGTTTCCGTGCACAGACTGACTAATATCACCCTGTTGACCCTCATAGCTACACTGTAGTTGCAAGGGGAGTCGCTGACCTATATCCTTAATGAGGACACAAAACCCGTGAAACGCGCGATCGGAGTATCACACATAGCATGTAAAGATGAGTTTCGACAAAATCTTCGATCTCACAGCTGGAGCGTATGTTATATATTTACAGCTATGATCATAGTCTACACATCCATCCAACGAAGAAAAACCAACAAGAAAAGCAAATATAAAATATGCGTCCGGTGTAAGCCAGAATAAACGGAATATATACTGCATGGGTTTTCCCATCACACTAGTGTTGTGGGTCCATTACACAAGTTCACACTAGTGATTAAAAGATAGCCATTATATTAGAACCGTGCTCGGGGAGGTGAACGCGCTGGACCGGGGCTAACTCAAGACACAATTTTCCCGCGATGCTCTAGGAGCGATTTTTCTTCGTCATCGACCTTTACCATACACGCGACAGTAACGGAACTCGCACGTACACCAGCAGCGACAGAAAGCAAGACCATCGAGACGCAGCCTAAGACAACCAGATACAGGAAGAGGCTGAACAGTCAGGCATGGACAGCGTGAGCCAGAAGAGCCACGGTCCTTCACCTGCTAGCCCGACCTCCTTGTACGTGCTTGAATTGAGCGGGCAATTTCAGGGCTGGCTTTTGAGCTTCAGTTACGAGCGATTCTGCGCGACGATAATTGGGAAAGGGGGGATGGCAGTGGAAGGACAGCCAGCGAAGCTAAGAGGAACGAGCGTGGAGCAGCAGCATGCATGTGCACAGCAGGAGATTTGGGGAAGGTCAGGGGAGGAAGCGAGCAGGACAAAGCAAGGAGGAGGAGACCGCCCCTTCCGCGCCAGCTCGAGCTTCGGCTCACAAAAGGCGCGTATTCGTTTCTCTTGATTATTGTGTTGTTCCATATTCATCTCTAGAGTTGGTTCATGTGTCGTTGTGTTTGTGTGTGTATCAGGTGGTATAGTCCGTGCACAGAAGTTGTAAAAATGTCGGAACAGTCTGCAGTTTGGCGGAATAGAGAGGAAATTTCGGAGAACCGGTAGATACGGGGGGGTAGTTCTAGGGGGAGGAATGGCGCGAAAAATGGGAGGACTTCAGCAGCAATAACGTAGCACAGCAGCAGCACACCAGCAACGAGTATCGGACACAACAACCGGTAGAGGTAGAATGAAGTAGCGCCCACGCATGGGCGACAGCAGCAGCAGTAGAAGTAGGGAGAAGACCGTCGGCAGGAGCATAGGGGGCAGAGAGGCGGCACGGGGAGACACCAATCGCAATCCACCAATCGCAATATATATTCTTGGCTGGAGAGTGCGATAGATGATGCAGTTTCAATGGATACAGCAGCAGCAACACTGGAGCGCCCGCAGAGTAGACGGAGAGTCGTACGACTGGAGCATAGGAGAACAGGGATACAACACGTACAACAAGACAGTAGTAGTGTCATTGATCGCAAGCGACTGAAAAACAGCACACATCGTGGTGAGAGCGTGTTGTAGCAACATGGACTGTGGTTGGGTAGAGAAGAAATAAGAGGTAGGAAGTTGTACAAGCGTTGTCGTATAGAGATGCCGAACGAGCGGGTAAACGCAGAGATTCACGAATAAGGACATGTTTTGGACACCATGGCGCATACCGAGAACAAACAGTCAGGCGAGTCCCGAGTGTATGGGTAGCACAGCGATCTGTTTCTTGAAGCCATGCACCACGTCAAGAGTCACGAGAGAAAACCCGAAATCGTAAAAGGGAACTCAAATTTCGATTTAGGGGGGAGTTCATATGAGACAGACGCCGGTGGGAGACCAGGGGCAATTGATAATTTATCCACCGGCTTGTCTGTTAGATTGGCTGCTATTAATAACTAAGCCAGGCCTGAATATTAATATATACCGTGCACTACTTTATATACTCTGGTGTGTCATACCAGTAGCGTGCGGAGGGGTTGCCCTGAACGACATTGAGGGGCGGCAGGTCCTACGAGTATACTGGCTTGGAGTTGGAACAATAACGTGTCCAGACAAATTCTTCAAAAACATAACGATACCAAAAGAAAGCGAGTACTAACCACTAACGGCACTAGACTACAGCCTCAGCGCAGTACTGTTAATTATCGGGCGTTGCAGTGTTAATACTACTAGAGACCATACAGGCCGACATCGACCACAACCTCACGCTCGAGCAGAATATAGGCTACATCAGGAAAGCCACCATGGAAACACCCACACAAATCGGAAAGTGCACAGTCCGCGCCACAACAGCAAGACCCTTAAGGGCTTGGAAAGCCCACAGGGACGCAATCCGCAACAAGGCAAGTCTCCATGATTTCTAAGGATCAGCGCCGGGCCAGGAAAGACCTAGGACCCGCGCGTTCTAGACACAGGGACGCCTTGAGAGCATGGAGGCGCTTGGGGGTCTTGCTGTTTGGTGGCACGAGCAGCAGCTCACAAAACAGATGTTATGGACTGCCGGACTATTCGATGAAATACAGGGGGACATTCTGGAGGCGAGAGATATTGCTTTTGTTGTAGGTTATTTGAATGAAAAGGAGGCGGGGGCGGTAGAACAGAAGCGTCTGCCACCGGGGCCACCGCCGCCACCGCTACAATCGACACCGCCGCTGCAGCTTCTCTCGCCCGCGAAGGAAGCAAAACAGCTCCCGCTTGAACAAAACAACGCAAAGGAGGACAAGCGAGTTTGTTTTTGGGAAGAGCTGGGAGACGTGAATGACGAGCAATGGTGGAACAACATGGTGGTAGCTGAGCTGGGGGTGGTGGAAAAGCAGCAGCAGGGATTACAGCCGGCGACCTGGGTTGACAAAGGCGATGATACCGGTGGAGAACAGTCGATATCGTCGCCGCCGAGGGGAGCTTTATCGGTTACACATCTGACGTTCTCGTGTTAGGCTGTTGTTGACGGTGTGCACCTTCAAGCCGGCGATGCACAACGTGGGCGGAAATTTCAGACGGCGGCGCAGGAGGGTGGAGAACAGGAGAGTCGGAGGCTTGGCGGTGGATTAGGGTTCGACTTCTTCGTGGGGCCTGGGGAGGAGCATGGACGGCGGAGAAGGTGCTGCCCGCTACGAGAGCGTCTAAGTGAGAAAGAGAAGACAATCGCCAGCCGCAGAAGCACTTGCTCCAAAAGGCACGTATTGCTTCAAAATAGTCTATATTATTCTTATTGTCTTGAAGATTCGGGATTTGGTTCGGTTCTTGGTTTGGTATTAAAGTTGGCATTATGAGGCATTGCTGTGTGTTCACCCTCAGTAGCTAGTAAGCATAATACTGCTGTGCTCTTAAATCGGGCACTCTCACAACGAACGGTGGCGTTACGTATTTGTTGTGTATTTCCTGAAAAACTGAAGTTTTCACCATGATATTGTGCCTGCGTGAATGCAGTACCTGGTATGTTGAGTTGATATTTATTGACTGACGTACATTGCTTGTAGGATGCTTGATAAGAAATTCAATTTGAGAACGGACATATTTGTCTTGAACAGGTAGAGTAGGTAGGTATGCATGATGAATGCTGGCTTCCAGAGTTTGTTGAAGAAGCATATGTCCTAACCAGGGTGTCCTGTCATACCAACGCCTGTTGGGAGCTTGGTATGGACAAAACCAGAGCGAAACTGATTGGACAAAATGTCGCTTGACTCCGGAGTAGAGGAGTTATATCATTGCTTAATTTTTTAAGTTGAAGGCAAACCTCTTATACTTTGCTTGAATTTGAGGATGGTACTTTTTTAAGTTTGCAGGAATGTAGGATGGCGTGATCATATCAGTGCTGATTTTTTTTTCTGTCAAATTTGTTGGTACAGGTCGCAAGGCATCGGGTTCGTGTCTCGTTCAGCGGACACGTCGATGCAAAATATATGCGATTGGACTGATGATCAGATTGATGATGGTGATTTACTGTGGGTATAATAAAGAGTTGGGGGGATATTGGATTTGAATTTTTGACGCTGTCATTTATTCGGGTTTTGGGTTTGTGACTGGTCCATGTCCGGGGGATGTCAAATATTGTAGACTATGTATGTGCTGGTAGAATAAGGGAACTTTGTTTTATTTTCGGGATAAGTGCATCAGATACATGTACAGGCACTGCTATCAAGGCAGACATGCAAGCAGAGGGGGAAAAAAGATCTGGTACTTTCAGCCTGCCCGATGAGCCGTGAAGTTTTGTAATCCACGGACACATGATTCATGATTCACGTATGTACGAGCAATATAGGATATATAGTGATAGGAGGTGTTAGGTGCTCCTACAGCAATGAAGTAGGAGATAGGTATTATAGTGGGTTATGGAGTGTCTGCCATTGGAGTAATATCTCATACTTATGGTGTCTGGTATTGCATAAACTCCTTCAATGCTTCTAGACCTAGGTAGGGCGAGATGCACGTCAAACCGACAATGGTATCATAAGGGGGGATGTGAGAAGTTATGATATCATGGCTCGATTTGTGGAACCGCATTGCATCAATAATATGTGCGATGGGGTATTGTGTTCGGGGCCATTCGCCGTCTAAGGAATAGTGTGTTAGTTGGGGAGATACGCCGTCAAATGTTACTGTGTGAATCATGCGAGGAATATTTTATAACTACTGTATTGCAGTTTGTGTCATGTCATGTTATAAAGGCATGGATATTTCATCAGGCGGACTATCCATTGGAAAACGTTCCTACATATATTTGTGCGGTACGTACGTGACCTATGGAGCCACCAGTAGCAATATGTACTGGTGCGTGATATGAGTTGTTATTGTATGATACACGTGAAAACAGTTGCTCGTGCGCCACATACATCGTCATCATATATGGTACAATAAGAAACGCAATATGCACGTTTGCATATATGCTCTCATACGCTCGTATTAGGAGACTGAAGTATGGTATGTAAGGTAGGGTCAGTATTATGACTAGGCAGCGTGAGTGTATTGTGCGGTACGATAGAATTATCCAAGTTTGAGACGAAAGCGCTTGCCGCTATTTGTGGTTCGGGGGCAAAGCGAGCTTGGGGGAGGGAGGGCCTCTCTTGGTCACTTCCAACTTCCAACTTCCAATTTCCCCCTCCTCCTCCCATCATCCTCTCCGGGGGTGGCAATAATAACATACATTTTCAACGTCTTCTGCACTCCCCGATGGCGGCATCGAGGATCATATTCCTACGTCTCTAACCCATGCACCGGTGTTCCTATCAGAAAAGGAACGCGGCGACGGGGCCGCGAAAATAAGAAGGGGGGGGGGGGATGCGGCAACGGGGCCGCACACACTCAGGTCGGGAAGGAACGCCGCGACGGGGCCGCGCAAAGAAAACGGGGAGGGGGGGGGGGCAGCAACGGGGCCGCACACACTCAAGTCGGGAAGTAACGCGGTGACGGGGCCGCGCAAGGAAAAGCGGGGTGGGGGTTGCGGCAACGGGGCCGCACACGCTCAGTTCGGGAACGAAAGCGGCGACGGGGCCTCGCAAAGCAAAGGGCGGGGGGGGGGTGGCAACGGGGCCGCACACACTCAGTTCGGGAAGGAACGCGGCGACGGGGCCTCGCAAAGAAAAAGGGGGGGGGGGGGGGGGGGGGGTGGCAACGGGGCCGCACACACTCAGGTCGAGAAGGAACGCGGCGACGGGGCCGCGCAAAGAAAAAGGGGGGGGAAGGGGGGTGCGGCAACGGGGCCGCACACACTCAGGTCGGGAAGAAACGCGGCGACGGGGCCACGCAAAGAAAAGGGGGGGTGTGTGCAGCAACGGGGCCGCACACACTCAGTTCGGGAAGGAAAGCGGCGACGGGGCCGCGTATACAAAAGGGGGGGGTGGTGTGCGGCAACGAGACCGCACACACTCAGTTCGGGAAGGAAGGCGGCGACGGGGCCGCGTATACAAAAGGGGGGGTGGTGTGCGGCAATGGGGCCGCACGCACTCAGTTCGGGAAGGAAAGCGGCGACGGGGCCGCGTATACAAAAGGGGGGCTGGTGTGCGGCAACGGGGCCGCACACACTCAGTTCGGGAAGGAAAGCGGCGACGGAAACGCGCAGAGCGACGGCGGCCATGGCATGGGTTCGAACAAACGGGGAGTGCGAGGCAAAATGGGCCACACAAAGGGTGGGAGGACAAGCAGGAAAAAGAGCCGCGCAGAGCGACGGTGGCTAGGCCGCGGGCTCAAACAAAGGGGGGGTGCGCGACGAAGGGGTCGCGCAAACGAGAGGGGGGGGGGGAGGGGGGGGAGGTACGGCAACGAGACCGTAAACGACCCGGCCGGGAGGCAGCGCGGCAACGAGGCCGCCTAAAATAAAAATGGCGGGAGGGCGCGGCGACGGGGTCGCACACGTTCAAGCCGGGGGGGGAACGCGGCAACGGGGCCGCGAAAAGAAAGGGGGCCGGAGTTTGCGACAATGGGGCCGTACAGGACCACGGGGGCGGGCAACGCGGCAATGGGGCCGCGCGGGGAAGAGGGGGGTGGGGGGGCGGCAACGCACTGCTGGAACAAATAGCGACGGTAGGCATGCCGGTGAATGTGGGACCAGGATGTAATTTCGAGCAGGGACTGGCATACGGGAACCATAGCAGAGCTAGAAAACACGTGGTGGACGTGTTGGAAAACGCAGTGAGAAACGTCAAAACAGAGAGACGTGCGGCGGCTTCCGCAGCTGACCAAGCTGCATATGAATGGGCAGGAGAAACGTGGGGGAGGGGGGGCCTGGGGAAGGGGCAGGGAAAAGGCAGAAGCAGGGAGGGTGTTATATCTGACGGAAGAGTTCATGGCGGACGTAGAGTGGTGGAGATGGTGCATGACGGAGGGCTTGGCCGGGCGAGAAGAGGAGTTGGCGGCACCGTTCTTCCGGTTGCTGAAACAGCCCCATAGATGGACCTGGTTTTCCGACGCATTATTCGAGGCAGTAGGGTGGCTATGCCTGGAGACGGGGGCGTATTGGAGGTACAACCTGACCGAGGAAGAGAGAGCGAGGACGGTCAGGAGGAAAGAGAGGGGAGCACGTCAACAAGCTGTCCATCAATTTTCTGGAGCTGCTCGGATGGTCATGACGGCATTCCTGATGATCGTGATCAAGAAGGATAGGCCGGGGAGGGCGGGAGAGCCAGTGCTGATGTGTGGGGATAGCTCGTCAGCGATTCAGTGGGGAAGAATTGCAAGGGGGGAAAAGGGGAAGTGAGATCGGGAGGGATGATGAGAATTTCGGGGGTGTTGGAGCAGATAGGGGGGTGGTGCCTTCAGGCAGAGCACGTGCGGGGGGTGGAGAACGAGTCAACAGACAAGATAACGAGGTGGGAAAATACGAAATCCAATCGAGGCTGACCAAAGAATGCCCCGCCGTCCCGTGGCAGGCCCAGGAGCTTGGACGAGAAGGAGCGGGGATGTGTTCGGAGATTTTGCACGCGTCTACGGACTTGGGCGGGTTGCGAAGTCGACTAGAAAGACTCACGCGCAAGGTTCGAGAATGTGGGTGAGTTGGAGGATGATGAGGGGAAAAGGGAACTGGTTGGGAAAGGGACTGGGCGAGTGGGAGCTGGTGGAGGAGCTGACAGAGTTTATGGCCGACTGCTGCGCGGAAAGGAAGAATAAGGAGGCGACCGTGGCAGGGAAGTTGATGGCGGTTAACGTTTATCACGAGCAGTGGGGGGGGGCTGTCTCTGCCGCTGCAGTACTTCGGCATTCAGGCAGTGAAGAAAGGAAACAGGAAAACGCATGCGGAGGCGGGGATTCAGGCACGGGGAAATGAGGCCGCTGACGTGGGAGATAATCAGAGTGATGGAGGAGAGTATGGGCGCGTGGGGGGTAGGGGGGAGGATCGCGTGGATCGGCCTGGCACTGACGTATCAGCTGCTGCTAAGGGGCTCGGAACTCTTCGCGAAGGAATGAGGAGAGGTGCAAGAGGTTCACTGCTTGAGGAGGGGTGAGGTGGCCTTCTTCGGGAAAAGGGTACAGCTGGGACCGGGAAGAAGGGAAGCCGCGGATATATTGGAGATCCGTTTCATGGGGGAGAAGGTAGACCAGGGGAGAAAAGGCGCGGTAGCCGAGAGAACAAAGGGATCCGGAGGGGTCGGGGGAGGGCCGGAAAGGAACGTAGTGGACCTGATGGTGGAGCTAGTAGGCTACTGTGGGAAGCCGGTTCCGGGGGGGGGGGACGCCCCGTTGACGACATACAGGAGCGGGGGAAGATGGAATGTATGGAGGAAAGGGCAAGCAACGTTTTGCTCAAGGAGCGGGCTGGAGAGAGTGGGGAGGAAATGGAAGGAGCAAGGGAGGGGAGCAGTGGGAGAGCTGGTTCCAGAGGAATTTGCGCTGCACTCGGGAAGGGTAGGGGGAGCGACAAGGCTGGCGGAGAAAAGAGCACAGCCGCGGGTGATCCAGAGAGAAGGAAAGTGGGCGTCGCATTTTTTTATGGGGTATGTGACATCGAATATGGAAGACCCCCTTTGGGTGTCAAGGATATTTGTAGGGAGGTCAGGAGCGCCTCGCAGACAGCCGGGGCAAGGGACGAGATGGAGGAGGGGCGAAAGTAGAATAGGGTAGGCGCGGGTGTAGAACGCGGCTTCCGATTGGGCTTCTGGTTGGTGAGGTTATCTGTCGGAGTAGGGGGCAGGTCAGCCGCGTACAATAGCCAGGAGAGGGAGCAGGGGATGGGGGCAAGGAAAACGGGACGAGGGAGAGCCGACAGTTTCCACTCCCCCCACCATAATGCTAATGAACACGCATATTTTCGTGAAGAGATCAAACTCAAAATCCTGAATTTCCCAACACAAAGCTCAACTTCTCTCTGGCAAGTGGTTGTTCCGAAATCTGGAAGTACCCGCAATCGCCCTGTATACAGTTGCATCGCGTGACTTTTTTTTTTATTGACTTTTTTATCCACGATAAACCGGAAGGACGTGTTTTGCTTTTCTAGTGACGTACTGTTTGTCAATGCCAAAACAAATCAACGGTTTTGAAGAGATCTCGGAATTTTCCATGTGGGTGATACGTATTTTTTGAAAATATTCGAAATTGACGGAGATATCGCGCGAAAACTTGATCTAGACGATCAACTTGTTTTGTTATATATGCGATAACTAACCGACCGATTTCAAAATAGAGTGCGGTAAACGATTCCTCTCATCAATCCCCAGATGGGTTCTTTTGGGTTTTGCTGGGAAAAATCTGGTTCCCGAGAGAATGTTCACATTTCTGTTGTTCCGCACCATGCGGCGACTTTTTCTTTCGCTGGGTGCACAACAACACAACAACCGCACACGCGGCAGCCTGAACAACACGAAACACGCTCGCAAGCACCATGGGGAAGCCCAAGGTAGGGCTAAGAAGAAGAAATTCGGTAATCGCGGAGCCGATGGCCGGGCGGTTTCTAAGAAGCGGAAGCCGGCGCAGCAACATGATCTTCTATCGCCCGGCGCTGGTGATGCACCCTTCGATGTCAACGACGGCGCGGATTTGATGGACGTGGGTGAGGAGGAAGGGAAGGCGGCAGACGAGGACGCCAACGACGAGTAGTGAAGCGCTCGAGAAGAGCGCGCCCAGCCTTTCATTTTTCAGAAGGCATGGGGAAAACTGAGGCTGCCGAGAAGGCTGCGCTTGCGTTCGTTTGGTCTAAGGTGCTCTTTCAGCAAGACGATTTTTAAATACATTGGTTATGTGCAATGCCAAGTGGTTTTTGCCGCTGCTGTTGTACGGTTGTATTTTATGGATATGATCACCATGCCAATATAGTTTACTACATGGTGGTGAGATTTTGTGGCGATATGGCCGTGGCACAAGCGGTTGCCGAGCGGCATCTGGACCTGCATAAGCAATTGATGAATAAAAATGCAAACCTTGTGGCAAAAAAAATGGTGTATGCAGCTGGCAAACCGAGGAAGGTATCCACGCATCACCTGACCAACCCCACGATAATTTCGCATCTCTCCCCTCGAAAAAAACACTGCTCTACTCGAGTATATACTGCTTACCTCGGGTAGTCATATATATATATATATTTTTTTTGATATTTTATATGTATGCAATATATCGTCCACACGTCGCAGTTTTCATTTATTAGATGGCAAGTATATTCCGTGGATGATAATGTATATATCAGGTACTAACACACAGTGTAGCAAAGTAACCAATACACCATTAGTAAAACTATGAAAAGTAACGGTATTATAAGTGTATTATGATACCACTACAACCCATAGTTGTCAAGGTTGGTTGTTGCATGTTTATCTATACGCATTTAACCATACTTGACAAAAGCCGCGAGGGGGAATGTTGAAAATTTCCAAACGTCCCTCGCAACTTCGGTTTTAACCCCCCAAAGCAGTGTTCTCGGCGTACATCACTACGTTTTGCGGATACGCACCACAGGCCACCCCCCACAACCACTGTAAACTAATACCAGGAATGTATTTGAGAACACCCTTCTAAACCAACACGATGACGAAATCTAGAACACAACCCAAAACATACACGTGTAGCAACAACCACGCGGACACAAAAAATTACGTGTTCAAAAACACCACTCTGGCACAACACGATAACGAAGCCTAGAACATCAACGAAAACATACACGTGTAGCAACAACCACGCGGACACAAAATAATACGTGTTCAAAAACACCACTCTGGCACAACACGATAACGAAGCCTAGAACATCAACTAAAACATACACGTGTAGCAACATCCACGCGGAAACATATAATATATATATATGAGAACTCCACTCTGAAACAACACAATAACGAAGTCTAGAACATCAACCAAAGCATACACGTGTAGAAACAACCACGCGGACACAAAACAATGTGTATTCGAAAACACCACTCTGAAACAACACGATACGAAGTCTAGAACATCAACCAAGAACGCCCACACACTAAAACCACATGCACGTCCTCATACGAAACCCAGTCAAAAGATGGTACCCATGTACCCTGGATTCCAAATTGAGGTCCCTACGACTCAGAAACATCACATAGTATACATAGAGTTTTTACACACACCTGAAAAACGTCAAAATTGCTCGTTGCCAAATAACAGGTAAATCAAGAACGCAAGAACAAACAGAACAAGAGACGGGGTAATAGTAGCAGCACCTATCATTGTAGCATTCACCCACCACATCGCCTCATTTGAAATTGGTTTTGGGCATCAGCGAACTGGGTCCAACGCATGCCTGTAGTGTCTTAGATGGAGTGAGGAGCGGTAGTAAAAATGAAGTGCGCTGCTCGATAACCCGTCCCTGACCGTCGGTAGACTGAACAATCTTCGGGCCGCGTCTCCTCTGTATGAGGTGTGTGAGGAATTATATTTGTCGTTTTCAAGCAAGCGGTTGCGTTGACATATACTACCTGGCTTGATGAAAAGGAAAGGAGCACCACTCAGCGATCATCTACTACACGCTAGGACATGTTTTCATGAGCACCACTAACAAGAGCACCCGACATGGACGCGACATTTACGGGACCACAGAATCTTCGACGACAGCGTGGGGAGAAAACAGGCCGTATAATCGTTCACTAGATAACAATGTGAAAAGTAAGTGCAGACAAGATATGTTAACCCTGCGGTAGACCACACTACCATCCTATTACGCAGGGTGTTTCGTGCCTCCGGCCGTTTGCATGATCGCCTCACAACATCTACCAAACAAGGTGGCATATGTCTAACGAAGAAAAGTCACCCTCGCGTTCAACAGGGGTGACATCGCATGCCCACGTCACCTCGCTCGCTATATGTGTAAGAATGTAAGAATGTCGGAACAGTCTGGAGTTTGGCGGAACGAAGAGGAAATATCGGAGAACCGGGTAGCAGAGGGGGTGGGTGGTTCCAGGGGAAGGAAATATCGGAAAATAGGAGGACCTCAGCAGCAACAACGTAGCACACCAGCAGCACACCAGCAGCGAGTATCGGACACAACAATCGGTAGAGGAAGAAGGGAGTAGCGCCCACGCAGCAGCGACAGCAGGTAGGGAGAAGCTGTGGGCAGGAGCATAGGGGTAGAGAGGTGGCACGGAGAGACACCAATCGCAATCTTCCTGTTGAACTTCGCAATATGTATCTCTTTCTTATAGTTAGTGATATCAGAAAGTAATGGTACCTACATGATTGTACCTATTCATTAAAATATTCTGACTGTCGATCCATGTACAATAATAACAAATAATGAAGCTTTTAACACGTTGTTTACTACACCTAAAAACTGATTTGCATACTACATGTAACATCAAACATTCTAGAATAATAACCATTATCAGGCGGGTGATATAAAGGGGTGTCTTCTTGCTGCAACCGTCAGATTCGTCCCCTTGAAGGGTTTACAGTTTGCGCGCACATATTGAAATGCCCCCCCCCCCCCCCCCCCCCCCGCGTCGATCCCTCCTGTTCAAACGCCCCACCTTAAATCAAAATCTACCAAAGTATTAAGTATTACCAGCCAGCTGATATCATCTCATTATCCATCTAGCCATCCATGCCGTAGCTCCAACTCATCTCCGCCCTCTCCCCCCCCCCCCCCGTCCCTTTTGATCCCCGCCCAGTTCGTTCACACGCCCCACTTATAATCGAAATCGGCCAAAGTTATAAACACTTCTACGCAATTGATATCACGTCATTATATTTCTAGCCATCCATACTCCCTCCCCCCAACGCCCCCTCCTTCTCCACACCCCGCACGATCGCCTAGACCCAGCACCGCGCGTATAGCAAGCCCCTACATGAATGATTAATACGCGCGATCAGAGAATCACACACAATGTTGCCAAGATGAGTTTCGACCAAATTCTTGACCTCATAGCTGGAGTGTATTTTAGTATTACATGTGACTTAAACCTCTTGAACCCCCCCCCGATTTTATTTTTTCCTAGCTCTCTCTTGCTCAAACGCCTCACCTAGTATCGAAATCCGCCAGAGTAATATACACCTCCATGCGCTGGATATCACCTCATTATCGTTTTAGAGCCGTCCATGCCGGTGCTGCAATTCCCACCCCCACCCCCTGCCCTCAACGCCCACCACCACCCGCACCATCGCCTAGACCTAACACCAGGCGTATAGCAAACCCTTACATCTATGCGACCTAAACCCTCCCCCCCCCACACACACACATTATCCCCCCCCTCCCTCAAAAGAAGGATTTATAGTTTCCACGCACATATTGAGCTGCCCCACCTATCTCTCTCCCCCTCCCCAACTCCCGCCCCCCCTTTTGATCAAGATCAGGCCCCCACGTCCTTAAAACTCCGCCCTCCCTTCACCAGTTATTCGACTTACAGGATTCACTTGAAAATAAGCTGAGATGCATTTACTTCCACAGCTGTCAGATTTTGTCGCCCTCAGAAACGGGTTTGATAGTTTCCGCGCACAGACTGACTAACATCACCCTGTTGACCCTGATGGCTACACTACAGTCTGTATGTAGTTGTAAGGGGAGTCGCCGACCTATATCCTTAATGAGGACGCACAACCCGTAATACGCGCGATCGGGGTATCAAACACAGCTGGCGTTTTTTTTTTTTTTTTTTTTTTATAAAAATAAAAATACACTCTAGCTGTGAAATCGAATATTTCGTCGAAACTCATCTTTGCAATCTGTGTGTAATACTCCGATCGCGCGTGTTACGGGTTGTGTATCCTCATTAAGGATATAGATCGGCGACTCCCCTTGCAACTACAGTGTAGCTATCAGGGTCAACAGGGTGATGTTAGGCAGTCTGTGCGCAGAAACTATAAAACCCGTTTCTGAGGGGGACGAAATCTGACAGCTGTGGAAGGAAATGCATCAGTTTATCAAGTTAATCCTGTAAGTCGTATATCCGGTGAGGGGAGGGCGGAGTTTTTATGGACGTGGGGGCCTGATATTGATCGAAAGGGGGGCGGGAGGGGGGGAGGGGGGGGGAGGGGACGAGTGGGGCAGGTCAGTTTGTGCGTGGAAACTATAAATACCTCTTGTGGGGGAGGGGAGGGGGATATGGCGGGGGGAAAAACCGGGGGCGGGAGGGGAAGGCTTTAGGTCGCATAGACGTAGGGGTTTGCTATACGCGTGGTGCTAGGTCTAGGCGATGGTGCGGGTGGTGGGGAAGGAGGGGGCGTTGGGGGCTGGGGTGGGTGGAAATTGCAGCAGCGGCATGGACGGCTCTGAAATGATAACGAGGCGATATCCAGGGCGTGGACGTGTTTATTACTCTGGCGGATTTCGATAGGAGTTGGGGCGTTTAAGCAAGAGAAAGCGAGGAAAAAATATATAAAGTATGTACCCGGCTCCCGCCATGAAACTGCAGACAATTTGGGGTATCTTCTTTGATATCATTTGGTTTGTCATAAGGTTTTATCGGGGTTGCGTTATAATGCTGAAAGTATACCTTGTAGTATTGGGTGAAAGTGTACACAAAAAAATTGTGGACGATTTGTTCTTGCGCAAGCATACGCACATAATTGTCCCCCTCAGAAACGGGTTTTATAGTTTCAGCGCACAGACTGACTAAAATCACCCTGTTGACCCTGATAGCTACGCTGTAGTTGTAAGGGGAGTCGCCGACCTATATCCTTAATGAGGACACACAACTCGCAATGCGCGCGATCGGAGTATCACACACAGCTTGCAAAGATGAGTTTCGACGAAATCTTCGATCTCACAGCCGGAGTGTATTTTCATTTTTTATAATAATATGATCTCACAGCTGGAGTGTATTTTCATTGTTCATAATAATATGCACGTATATCCCACGAATGATTTTTGATGGTCGGTTGACTTCTGGTTATTCGTGGTATAATTTTTGTTTTTCGCACACTTCTACTTTCCAGCTTCTGGACAAAAGCCGTGGTCACAGGCGTCATCCCTTCTCCCCCCCGGCTCTTGCCTTCATTTTTTATTGCGCATAGGGTTCAGCAATCCCAATGCTCGTCGATTTTTCATCGAGTGTTGCTAACTCACGCTCTCGCGCCCGATGGGTGCCTTGGTGCAATCCTCCAATCCTCATTACGGTATATGATATGATAGGAGATGTGATGTTTGATTGCCTGATCATGTGATCAGTGGTGAAAAGTGATTTTTTATCTCAACTCCGTTGGTACAGGTGGCAAGGCATCGTGTCTCGTTCAGTGGACACGTCGATTCGTAATCGATGCGCTTGGACCGACGATCAGATTGATGGTGGTTTACTGTAGGTATAATAGTATGTTGTGTTGGGGGAATAATACATTTGAATGTTTGACGCTGGTTACTTATTTGGGTTTTGGATTGTCGACTGGTCATGTCTGGGAATGTCAAGTATGTGCTGGTGGTGGAATAATTAAACCATGTATATTTTCGGGATAAACGTAACAGATGTACGTAGAGGCACTGCTATCAAGGCAGACATACACGCAGAGGGGATAAGAGATCTAGTACTTGTGCAGCCTGCCCTATGAGCCGTATAGGTTTGTAATTTATGGAGACATGATTCATTATTCACGTATGTATGTACGAGCGTTATAGGATATTTGGTATTGGGAAATATGTGTTTTCTATCGGATGGTGGTGCGTTGTCAGAATGTCAGCCACCCCGCTTAAAGCATGCCTTCTACGGTATGTTTAGTTCTGGGTTGATTCTGATGGGGTGCGCCCTTTGTATCGGTCAAGGTTTGGTCCTGGTTTTGCCCCTGATTCGTGGGCGGCTTCTGGCCGATCTTGACTCATTCCATGTCTTGATTGTGATAATATACTCGGATGTACGCGACAACAATAATATGGATTCTTCGACATCATGATCAACACCTAAGACTTCTATTCTATCCGCTGCCACCGCGAAACCAAGGCCTTTTATATACTGTTTCCCCCCCCCCTCCCCCCCCCCCCCCCCCCCCCCCTCCAACGCCCCCTCTTTCCCGACCACCTGCACGATCGCCTAGACCTAGCACCACGCGTATAACAAGCTGATACATATCTTTGATCTCACAGCCGAAGTGTATTTGAATATTATTTGTGACCTAAACCTCCTAAAAAATCTCCCCCCTCCCCCCCTCTTGCTCTCCCTTACTCAAACGCCCCACCAAATATCGAAATCCGCCACATTAATAAACTCTGCACGCACAGGATATCACCTCATTATCTTTCGAGAGCCATCCATGCCGCTGTGTCCCCCCCCCCCCGCCTCGAACGCCCCCTTCTTCCCCATCACCCGCACCTTCGCCTAGACCTAGCACCACACGTATAACAAACCCCTCACCTAAAACTCTCCCCCCCCCCCCCCCCCCCCCCGCCCCCCCCCCCCACCCCCCCTCCCCCCTGCCCCCCCAACCCATCCCAACCCCACCCCCTCGAACACTCCACCCTCTCTTTACTCACTGATTGTACGACTTACCCCAGGATATACATGATAAACTGATGTATTATTTCCAAAAATATCACATTTATCCCCTCAAAATAATGTATAGTTTCCAGGCACATATTGAGCTGCCCCCCCCCCCCCCCGCCCCAACCCCCCCCCCCCCCCCCCCCCGCCCCCAATAATATACTGGTGCCAAAACCGTCAGATTTATCCCCTCGAAAGGATTTATAGCTTACATGCACAAATTGCCCCTTTCCCCCCCCCTCCGCCCCCCTCCAAACCCGCTCGCGTTTGATCAAAACCAGGCCCCCCTTTCCCTTCACAGCTGTCAGATTTTGTCCCCCTCAGAAACGGGTTTTATAGTTTCCGCGCACAGACTGACTAAAATCATCCTGTTGACCCTGATAGCTACACTGTAGTTGTAAGGGGAGTCGCCGACCTATATCCTTAATGAGGACACACAACTCGTAATGCGCGCGATCGGAGTATCACACACAGCTTGCAAAGATGAGTTTCGACGAAATCTTCGATCTCACAGCTGGAGTGTATTTTAATTTTTATAATATAATGAATAAAAATACACTCCAGCTGTGATATCGAAGATTTTGTACAACAAGCTGTGTGTGATACTCCGATCGCGCGTGTTTCTGGGTGTGTGTCCTCATCAAGGATATTGGTCGGCGACTCCCCTTGGAACTACAGTGTATCTTGTACCAGGGTCAACAGGGTGGTGTTAATCAGTCTGTGCGCGGAAGATATAAACCCTGTTTTGGAGGGGGTCTGACAGCTGGGGTGGAAGTAAAGGCATCAGTTTTTCGATTTGGTATGCTTTAAGGCGTACAACCAGTAACGAGAGGGCAGAGTGTTCGAAGGGACGGGGGGGAGGGGGGGTGGGGGGGGGTAGGGGGGGAAAGGAAAGGGGTGGTGGGGAGAGGGGGGAGAGGGGGGCGCGGGGGGGGGGGGAGGGGGTGGAGGGTGGGGAGGGATGTACGTCTACCTGTAATATGTACAATCACGCATACATACGGCATACTCGAGTCAATTGGAAACAAAGAAAAGGAAAAAGAGCAAAAAAAAAACGAAACGACAAACAAGAGGAAGCTCGCAAATGAAAGAAAATTACACCACCACCAGCTGGACAATGCCATACACAATATATATGCCCCCCTCTTTGTACCCCCCCCTCGCTCACAAGCAAAGGGAAGCTCGCAACGGAAAGGAAATAATACCAGCAGAATAATACCATACATAATTGACACCCCCCCCCCCCCCCCGCCTCTTTTTTTTTTTCCCCCGTTCCATATTTTTCAAACACCCCACCAAAAATATAAAAATACCCCAGAGAAACAAACACTATCAGGCAGTTGGTACAACCTCATTATATTTCTAGCTATTTAGGCCGTAGCTCCAACTCATTCCTCTCCCTCAGCCCCCGCTCCCGCCCCGGAATGCCCCCTCCTTTCCCACAACCCGAGCCATCGCCAAGACCTAGCACCACATGTAAAGTAAGTTCATACATTTATGCGACATAAAGCTGTTGAGAACCCTCTTGCCCCAACTCCCCTTTCCCAACCCCTTCGAACACTGCGCCCTCTCCTCACTAGTTGTACGACCTGCAGCATACACTTGATAAACCGTTGCATTTTCTTTCACAGCTGTCGGATTTTGCCTCTCTCAATAAAGGATTTTATTGTGTTTCTGCGCACGGGCTGACTAACATCATCACCCTGTTGACCCTGATAGCTACACTGTAGTTGCAAGGGGAGTCGCCAACCTATATCCTTAGTGAGGACACAGACCCAGTAATAATACGCGTGATCGGAGTATCACTCACAGCTTGCAGAGAAAAGATGAGTTTCGACAAATATTCAATTTCACAGCCGGAGTGGGTTTTTACTACTTGTATGATGAAAATATAGACTAGTCTAAAGCAGACCCTAGGAGAACTTACCACATGCAGCAATGATCACATCGAGGCTACTCGTATCAAGTCCATCAATGACACCGGGATGTATGATGAACACAACAACCCAAAGACGTCCGGGCGGACATTCATTGCTATATGATAGCTTCATACGGTCATTGGAAAGCTGATACACGTACTACTACACATTACTACTATTGCTGCTGCTGTTACAGCGCCGGCGCCATGTCGGCATATAGCGCCTAATTATCTCAAGACCAACTCCGCAGACGGCGCCTGACGTCCTTGACACCTCCATCGCTAATTGTGTTTGTTTGTACATGTCCCGTACACTACTGGCGCCACCGTCGTTAAAGCTATGATAATATTCGAGTGTTTTCGTCAATATTAATCACTAAAAATTCTTGCATTATGCTAGATAAAGGCCAGGTTCACTCGGACATGTTTTTGGTTGTTTTTGCGGTGAACGAACCGCAGAAAAGATGTACACGGCCTCCATATCACATTCGGGGAGCGGGGAGGCAACATCAAATTTTGAATTCAGACACACACGTGCGGTAGCACCTAAACTCACCGACAGGGGCAGGTCCAGCACAACACCATCAGACAAGCAGCAGCAAATAAGCAGAACAGAGGCAGCAGCAGCAGCAGCTGCAGCAGCGGCGGCGGTGGCGGAGGTGGCGGTGGCGATGGCCCCGCCAGAAGAGTTGCGGCACAGCAGCTCGGCCTTGCTCGATCACCACGATCATCACTGTCACGAATCGAAACCTAAAAGTGAAGTCTGTCTGGAATCAGGGTGAGACATGCGAGGATATTCATGGCAAGCAGACGAGGGTATCTCGCCTACTAGAATCGCAAGGTCCACATATATAGGCCATATCTGTCGCACGCCTCAGGTATTCATTATGACTGACCTCCGAAGGACCGATACGACCGAAGTCAGAAGGCGCTCGTGAGTTCCTCGGAGAAAGAGAGCAAGTCCCTTGTGAAGGTGCTCAAGATGTGAAGCTTCCCAAGAAAGTAGTGTGAAAATGGTCACTTGATTGCTTAATAACCGAAGGGTTGATGAACGTGAACCCAAGGAATTGTGAGATGGTTGATTGAAGAAGAAGAAGAAGTGAAGTGTCCGGGTGGGGCAGGCACACCCGACTTCGGGAGGGGACGTAAATATCGCGGCATCTATTGTCACGAAAACGCCTCTGTCATAGCAACTCTTGAAATTGTCACAGAACCGTAACCTTTGAAATATTTTGGCTCAAGAATTGTGGAATTAATTTACGCAGAACAATGATGCCTGTAAGGCACCCACATGGTACAATGGGATAACCTACTCCCAGAACTAGACATGGAAAAACACCCTTCGGGCTAACCCGCTACGTTTACGTTTCGGCCCCGTACCGCCGAGAAAAACGGAAACCCTGGCCCCACTTTTCTGCTACTATGTATGTTACACTTATATTATACTAAAAACCTTACTGCCCCCCCCCCCCCCCTCTCTTGAGCGTTAGGGTGGGACGGTGGGGAAAAAACGATCAATCCCGAAATATACGAAACCGATGCTCGCTGCACCTCCCCTTGCGTCTGCGTGTTGCTCTGCAGTTCGTTTCGCTGCTCGCATGGAAGTGTCAAGCTCCCACGGCACTTTCACCGAAAGCCTTCCACGATAATACAACCCCTCTCCCATTCCACATTCTTGCCTCCTCAAACTGCACAAACTCCATATTCGGAATGAATTTGAATATATTAATTTGTTATATTTTGGCTCAAGAATTGTGGAATTAATTTACGCAGTAAAGTGATGCCTGTAAGGCACCCACATGGTACAATGGGATAACCTACTCCCAGAACTAGACATGGAAAAACACCCTTCGGGCTAACCCGCTACGTTTACGTTTCGGCCCCGTACCGCCGAGAAAAACGGAAACCCTGGCCCCACTTTTCTCCATTGGGCAAGCCCGAATATCTCTGAAACTTATCTTGTTACTTCTCTTCCCGCCTTACCTTGTTAGAGCTTCTGACACAAAGTCTGCCCCCTCCCCTCCCGCTCTTACGTAAACCATGAACGCCAGAGACTTCCACCTCCCCGCTGTTTGGATCTGAATGTCCAAAGCACCTTGTGCCGCCAACTGCGTAGCCCCACCAATCCTACCTGAGTGTAAGGCGTACTGCGTCGGGTCTCTCCCCGAACTACTGACCATCCGCCTCAAGGCCTTCGTCCCTACCGCACGCGAGATAACCTTCCACCCGCTTGCCGTGCGTGTCTGCATGAGTGGTGCTGACCCGCTCAATTCGGGGTGAAGGTCTAGCAGGTCCAGAATTATTTCCAGGGCCCCGTAACCACTCACACCCCTCGTCGCTTGATCCTTCCCTACCGTTACGCTCGTCCTGGTAACCGTTGCTCCCAACCTCTTGTTGTCTGACTTGGACGCGCGGAATGTCACTTCTACTCTGTCCGCTATGCGCCTGTCATCCCACGCCAGTTGCGACGCTCCCGCAAAAAAAACCAAGTCCCTTCTCGTCAGACAAAAAACCGGGTGTACCAGGCCGTTACCAAACGCCCAAATTTCCGAGGCTCTGCACAACAGATGAAACGACAAAGCGAGACCGCACCACACTACCCACCCTTCGGTCTCTACACCGGCCACGCACCCCCTCCCCTTGGTTAGCAGGTCCCACGACAGAGGTTTCCTTACCTTGGGGCGTACCTCCGACTTACCGTGTGCTCTGTCGATTCATTTCCCTACTGCTGTCACCATGCAGTGTGAAGTGGGCAATTCCCAACCCTCAAACATTCTGTGGAAATACTTGATCGCTGCTAGGTAACCCCGAACCGTCTGAATCTGGTTTTTGAAGCTAAAGCATCGCAACGCCATGAATTTCGTCAGCTCTGTAACTGCGGCGTCGACTCCGTCTCTTTCTAACAGCCACGCCCCCTTCCCTTCTATCGCTCTGAGACGGCACCACGTTTTCCATTGATTCCAGTACACCTTTTGCGTGCTTCCCCCCACCGAGGCCAACGCTAGGGTCGCCACCAGTCTTTTCGCCTCGTGCTCATTCCCTCTCTCTCCCGCGTATGATCCTGCTCGGAGGGGTTTGAGCAAGTGTTCATGATTCTGCTGTTCGTGTCATCGCATCCCATACATCGTCATCCATGTACTCTGTGGGAAAATTGGGCTGTAGAATTGTCTCGAAAAATCCGCACCCGCTCTGACCTATACTTTGCTCTCTCCATTCCCCGTGTACGAGGGGCTGCAGGTTGCGCGCGATCTGTTCTTTTGGCCATCTTGAAATGCCGTCAGCCACCACATTCTGCACACCGGGAATATGTTTTGCGTCATGGGTCCAACCGCTCGTGATTTCCAGTCTGCCCAGTAATCTCATGGCTGGGGCCGCACGTCTGTTACGTGATCCTCTCCTCATCTGTTAATCCACGACACTGCTGCCACGTTGTCTCCTCTCAAAAGTACTGGATCTCCTGGCGTTTTCGGCCTATCTTTCAAAAGGACTTGTGTCACGTACGCTGTCATTACCATGCCACACAGGTCGAGCAAGTTGATCGTTATTGCGTCCTCGCCCTTTGTCACCACCTGTTTTCGCAGAAGCTCGGACAGCCGGTGGTTCAGATCGTATCTCCAATACACCTGGAGCTCTGGGCAAAACCCCCCGACTGCAGTACTGCTTGCGTCTGAGTAGTATCGTCGTAAGGCAGTTCGTTGTACGTGTGCGTAAAAAGGTGCTCCAAGCGACTCCTCGGCGTTAACCAAGTTGTGGTCGATTGCCCACTTCCAGAAGGCAATATCATTGTGGAACTCCCAGCCCAGTTTAACTACTCTCCGCGACCGTTTTTTCGACTTAGCTATTTTGTGAAGATCGGTCAAACGTAAACGCTGCCAGACAAAATATCTTCCCGCTCTGACTACATACGTGAGGTTCCATAATTCCCCGGCCATGCTGAGAACGGCCTGCGCGCCTGCATGCGTTTTGCTACTCGGCCACTCAAGTTCTAGGAGTAGTCTAATCGCTTCTATCCTTTCCTTATTGACAGAGATTCGCATGGTGTGGGTGTTGATGGTAAAACCGAGAGCATCTACAGTTGAATTCCAATTCGTGCTCTTCTTCGGGGCAAGAATTGGAGTTTCACCTTTTTCGCCTGGTGCCAAATAATCTTACGTTATCTGATGCGAGAGAAGCCGACGCTATGAGGGCTGTCTGATCTGAAGCGTTGAGCTGCACGCTGGCTATAATAAAATCATCAACGTACACGGACGTTAAAAACGGTTCGCTTGGCCCGCCCCTTTTCGGGGAGTTAACTCTTACTCCGGTCGGAATCCGGGTTGGACTTCCGTTCTCCCACGGCTTCACGATTTTGACGTGCGACATCATGGCCTTTCCTTCTGGTAGGATAACGGCGCTATTTACCGTAGTGTTACAGTGGGCGTGTTCGGCCGCTGCGGCCATGAGGCCCCAGTACCCTGGCGAGGCTGCCCATCCAAAGGTGAGTCTGAAATCCGATACCAACACATCGTCTACCACGTAACAAAAGTTCTGTGCCTGGTGCGGTGCAATTCTAACGTTCCTGAAAGCGTCAGTTACGTCTGCCTTTGCCAACAGTATACGACGGTTGGGGAACCTTATTCGAAGGTCTGTTAGAGCCTTTAGAAGTGCGGGGAGGGCGTCACCACAGAGACATTTTGGTACCTCTTCAGTTTGTGTGTCTCTGTTCAGTCCCCCCTTCTCCCCCCTGGCCGCTCCGGCCTCAAACGAGTAGTCGTTAATGATTCTGACCTTGTGTGTGACCACCGCCCCCAGAGGTGCCACCCGCAGCCCTTTTAAAGAGGCAGCGGATTCTCTTTCAAACACGAGCACTCGATTTCGTCTAATATCTTCATACAGTTTTTTCCAAACTAGGTCCATGTGTTCTGCCACGGTGCTGTGATTTCCATACTGCATTGCTCTGGTTGGGTCGAGGTCCGTGACCGATGTTTTTACCGGGACGCCATTCTTGATAATGTCTACGAGCTCCGTTATTGCTGGGAAGCCCTTAATAAGCCCAAAATAGTGTTTCACTTGGCTGAGAGAGAGAGGAGGTGACACCAAGGTGCCTCCGATTCCAACCGCCACGTCTCCCACACCACCATCGCGTACATGTAACAGCTCTGAGCCTATTTCTGCCATCTCTCGAATGACTCGTTTCGTTCTAGCAAGGTCGCGGTTTTCGGCGGCCATCGACACCTTTGTTTGATTCCATCTTCCGTTCAGCTCGGCGATTTTTGCTTTTCTGCTGTTGCCATTTTTGGTTACATTGCATGTCTGAACTTGAGTGTAGTACGATTCTTTTCCATCTAAAGGGGCTACTTGTCGACCCGACTCGGGTACATATTTTTCTTTTGCGTACTCGCTTAAGTTGGTTGCCTTTGAGGACTCTCGCCAGCCTTGCGCCGACTGGACACGACCAACGTCAGGCAACTGGCCATGACTCTGGAATTTATTTTCCGCCCGGGATTCATGATCCGGCAACTGGTCGTGACCATGCCGCCCCTGCGGTGCTTTTGAGTACTCTCGCAAGCCTTGCGCCGACTGGGCACGACCCAGGCCAGGCAACTGGCCATGACCTTGGTAACGCTGTCTAGATTTTCTGCTATCCTGTTCCGACTCGGAACGATCAAAGGCAGGCAACTGGCCATGCCCACAGTAAATCTGTCTTGCGTTATTGCTTTTAGACAGTCCCAACTGGGGACCATCACGGACAGGCGACTGGCCATGCCCAGAGTAATTATGCACCGTGTGATTGAATTGTTTTTCGAAACTACCCGGGTTCGGCGACTCACCTTTCTCCTGGAAACGCTGTGTGACCCTACCGCCACTCTGTTCCGGCTCGTTACCAACCGAGTCCGGCAACTGACAACCATCATTTCTAGCGTTGCTACGTTTCTTACCGCTATGCTGGTCAGTAAAAGTTGTCCTACTGTCAAGAACCCACTCGGCACATTTACGGTCACACGACTCACCCACGAACACCGCTTGCGACACCGATCCCGGTTGGGGCGCGCCAGTCAGTCCCACCGACTTACTGGTGTCCACGAACGGCGAAACTCCACCCTCGGCATTGCGCCACTTGCCGTCCGGCCCCGCCATCAGACGAGACCCGCCCTGTCAATTACCACAACCTCTCCCCGCCCCGGGTCCCCGCCTGCCCTGAGCTCCGCCACCTCTCCCCTGGTTCTGCCCGTGCGAGAAGCTGAACCTCGCGACGGCCGCCGGAGGCTGCTGCTGTTGCTGAGGCTGCTGCTGTTGCTGCTGCTGCTGCTGCTGTTGCTGTTGCTGTTGCTGCTGCAGCTGCTGTTGCTGCTGCAGCTGCTGTGGCTGCTGCTGGTGCTGCTGCTGCTGGTACCTCGGCGGCGGCGGCGGCGGTGGCGGGCAGGGCAATCTCGGGGACCCCGTACCGTCCTGAACGAACGGGCCATGCCAGTATTGACAGTTGGTTCTGTTGCACTGTTGCCTCCGCCACGCGAAATGGCAAGTTCCTTCCGGCGTCTGCATCTGCTGCAGGCCCGAAACAAAAGGCCAACCTGCCCGCGGTCCCCCGTCCGTACGCGGCCGCGTGGCTTGTGGGAGAATCCCTTCTGTGTTCGCCTTTCTCTTGACCGGTTTTGCTGCCGCCGTCGAGCCGCCCAGCCAGGGCACTTCCAGCGATGTGTCCATCCGACCCAGCAAACTGCAACTTCCCCGCGATGTCAGTTCGCGGAGCATCGTGAATGCTGAGGCTTTTATCCCGGCGCACTCCCCTTTCGGCGGGGCGGAGTTGGGAAAGGCAGTCTTCACCGGAACCGCGGCGTCTAAAACCAGTCCGAAAAAGTCGTTGATGTCTCTGTTGGCCGCGAAAATCACTCGCTCGCGAACTTGCTGCTGCCTTGGCAGTAGTGTGTTGTAATGCGTGTTCGTGTACGCGGTGAGAGTCTCGGACATTTTCTGCCATTCCTCGATCAGCAAGTCCCGCCTGCCCTGCGACACGCCCCCTGCGGACTCCGCTGCTCCCTGTTGGGTCACTTTCACCAGAACTTCGACGAACGTTGGGAAGTGCACCTCTGCGGCTCGGGGCACTGCCGCGGTTCCCGGCTCGACCGGAGGTGAAAACGCGTCTATGTCGATGTTTGCTATCGGGGGAGTAATCATGTCGATGAGCCGCATGTTAGGGTCGACGATGAACCTGAGCACATGAGACAAATCGCTAGACGACAATGGCAGCACAAACAGACCACCTCGGAGCACAAACATCGCCGCTGCTCCTGCTTCCTGCCACATCCTGGTTTTTTGCTTGGTGGAGTCCGCCGAGATGGTACGGGCTCCTACATTGCTGGCGTGCTCCATGCTCCCAAATTCGCCGCCCACGCCACCCCACGGTGGCTGCAACGGAGGCCCTCCCCCCTGCCACCATCCTGGGAACTGCATGCCCAGAAGGTGTGGAGCTTGTGCGTAAGGCGGTTGTTGCATGACATGCTGCTGCTGCCCGGCGACTACCTGCTGGGGGTGTTGTCCTGCCAGCTGCGGTGGCTGTTGTGGTAACTGCGGCTCGATCTGCTGAGGCTGCTGTGCTGCGGGCTGCTGCTGTGCTGCGGGCTCAGCCGGGGGTGCTGGTTGGAGGTGTTGCTGCTGCTGGAGTTGCTGCTGTACTGCGGGCGCACCCGGGGGTGCTGCTAGGTGTTGTTGCTGTTGCTGAACGAGAGGGGCCTGCTGCTGCTGCTGTTGCGGCTGTTGTGCTGGTTGCTGCTGCGCTGGCTGTTGTTGCAAGACTTTTGTGAGCAGCAAAACGGCTTCCAGCAGCTGCTCAGCTGGCGCCTGCCTGCTGCCGCTGCTTCCTAGCGGCTCGTCGACTCGAGCTACGCCTCTGCCGGAGCCCGTGCCCGAGCCTGCTCCGAGATCCTCTCCCTCGGTGCTGACGGTGCCCTCTCCGTCTTTCTCCTCTTCGCCTCCCCTTCCCTCGCTGTTGCTGGCCCTTGCTTCTTCGCGGTTGCGGCCTGTGTCGTCCTCATTCGCCGCAAATAAGCGAGCCCGTCGCTTGCCTGCGTTGCTCATCTTGCCCGCGAAAAACGATC
Organism: Undaria pinnatifida; assembly: GCA_012845835.1. Classification (NCBI taxonomy): domain Eukaryota; class Phaeophyceae; order Laminariales; family Alariaceae; genus Undaria; species Undaria pinnatifida. Next base: position 316,295 of record JABAKD010000005.1, read on the forward strand.
AAACCCGAAATACGAAACCGATGCTCGCTGCACCTCCCCTTGCGTCTGCGTGTTGCTCTGCAGTTCGTTTCGCTGCTCGCATGGAAGTGTCAAGCTCCCACGGCACTTTCACCGAAAGCCTTCCACTATAATACAACCCCTCTCCCCTTCCACATTCTTGCCTCATCAAATTGCACAAACTCCATATTCGAAATGAATTTGAATATATATTTTTTTATATATATCCTCCGGCGGATGGGGAAAAATGAAGCTTTATTAGCTCACCACACTTCCACGTATTTTCAGTACGCGTCGTGTGTCGATTTAACTCAGTTGCTTCCGCAGCCCAACGCTAGCTGGCGCAGAACCGTAACACCCCCTAGCATTATGCGATGACAACAGCAATATGCTATAGCAATCCTGGGAGTGTATAGCCAAGGGTACAGAGAGAGAGCCGCAAAGCTCTTTACAGAAAAGTTGACCTCGAGGATAAGCTAACAAACCGAAACCACAGGGGCCATAAGAGGGAAATCCTCGATAAAACCCTCCCCCCTGCCTTTTCACTGCATATTTGATCGCCTGATCACGATTCAATGGCTAAAAGTCCGTATGTAAACGAAATTGACTTGCATGAAAGCAGCACGCAACTCCACGGGACGGATCCGTTTACTCCTTTCTAAGTCTGCCCACATACAATATAATCATCCACCAAAATGCAACGTCGGTAGCTCAATAACACACCGCAAAAAGAAGAAAAGCACGACGGGCGAAGAAATCCTAAACCTTTGGCAAAAGCGGAACTCCGATGCCTACAAAGCACAAAAAGGAAGCATCTGACACAATAATAAACCGCAAACAATATAACACACGGCCAACAATAACCAACACCAGAAGATTGAAGAATTTAGAAGGGCAAACCAAGACCGGTCAAGAGCACAAATTACTATGACTAAACACGTGAACATACGTCTCACACACCAGAGTAATTCCCTAGATTCAGATACTCACACATAGCATTCACCCCGCTACCGCAGAATGGCATGATTGCGCACATATACTTTTGCGCTCCTTTGTTTGTACAAAGACTCGCATACTGCGCCATATTCCTCAGTTAGCTGTCGTTCACTTATTCCTCGTGTTGCTTTCCGCTGCTGTTCTGCTGTTGTTTTTTTGCCGCGGTTGCTGCCTTGCTTTGCGACGTGCACATGTATTTCTTTTCGTTTTGTTTTTTTCGTGCTTGTGTTGCTTCTGTTCGATATGACGTGTTTGTTTGGCAGGAGGGGGAATGTCATTTAAAGATGGCTCCGCACTTATTGTTTGGACCTTTTTTGCCGTCTCCAATTCGAGAGGAGGGCGGCAACCCGGCCCCTGTTCGGCTTCGTAGCTTCATCATTATTTACCGCCGCCCTGTTCACATCCGTGCCCACAATGGTTACAATTGTTCCTATGTTCCTTTCTTTCCGTGAATTTTCAACTCGTGAAGGGGGGGAGGTGCCGCCGTCGTCAGAAGCCTGCCACGGCACGGAATCACCCGACACCAAGCGACGGGTACCAAGCCTGCATATCTAACGCGAAGGCGATGGAAGCACACCAATCTAGACCAGCCCTTCCCCGCGCGCCGTTCCCTCGCGTCGAACCCCGGCTTGTGCGCACTCTCCCGTCACGAACCCCTGTTAGCGCGCTGTTCCTTCGCCCCGAAGCTTTACCCGTGCGATGCTCCTTCGTTCCGAAGCTTTACCCGCGCGATGCTCCTTCGTTCCGAAGCCATGGCCCGTGCACCGATCGCTCGCTCTGAAGACTGGCCCGTGCGCTGTTCCGCCGTTCCACAGCTCCGAACCCTCGCCTGTGCGCTGTTACGCCTTTGCTTCGCTCCGAGCCCTTGCCCGTGCCTCCTTCTCGTCGCGACGCCTCGTCTCTGTCCGCGAAATAAGTGTCTGCGCCATGTGTGTAAGGACCTGGGTTACTTGTTCAGACTGCTAGTGTCACGTCCCGAATTACAACACCGGCTGCTGGCGACTGCGCCAGAGCGACCATAACTGGGTCCGCCGACGAGAAAAAGAGTTTCTTACCCTGTTTCTGATTCTCGTATTAGTTGTTCAGTTACACTTTGACCACGAGTCCTGTTGAGAAGTTGTTTGGAGTGGGTTAATAATTGAGAAGGACATGCGAACCAAACAACCAGCAGTAGAGACAGGCGGAGGCGGTCAGACAGCAACAACAGCAGAAAGCAGCGGCCTAGCAGCAAAATACACTGCTTGAGAGATGAGTGCAAACGGCAGGGAGTCGACAAATACAGCGGAGCATGTGAGCCTTTCAATATATACGAAGAAACGAAACTATGCGTGCGCACATGACATCCCGTTCAATAAAAAAAAAAAGCCCGAATGGGTAGGGTGGACCGTAACTGGACCAAGTCCGGCGGAAGGCCATCTCCCATGGCCACGGGTTTTGTTAGTGGGTGAGCTTGCGCAAGTCCCACACTACCCGGAAAGATGACATTCCGGGTGGCTATCTCCACCGAAACTGACCCTCAGGGGACAGGCCGGGTCGACATACACACGCGCCCGTATACAACGGCAGCTTGCGCTGCCGGGGTTGTAACGAACACCACTGATAGGGACAGCTTACGCTATACCTACAATGGGACCCGAAGGGTGCGCCACCTAGCGTTGGGCTGCAAAAGCAACTGAGTTAAATCGACACACGACGCGTATGAAAATACGTGGAAGTGTGGTGAGCTAAAGCTTTATTTTTCCCCATCCATCCGCCGGAGGATTAAAAAAAAAAAAACAAGATACATCATCAAGCGGCTCTAGTATCCGTGTCGTTGCCTTATCCCAGAGAGTTCCGACTATGTGGTTACTGCTTTCTGTGTCTGACGACAGCGATATCCACACCGCAATCATCGCCTGCATCCAAAACAAAAAACAAAATAATGGGGAAAAGGAAACAAAGGAAGGGATGGAAAAACAGGAGGGCGGTCCAGCAGCTACTGCATCACAGAAACAATGTCGCGGTAGCCACAAACCGCAACAACAACCCGACGAGGCAGCAGCAACAACAATGGAACCCTTCCCAGCAAAATGAAATGACAGATGAAGGTAGGCATGAATAGCGTACGTGACCAATTGACAAGCGTCATTTTTTCATTGATCAACAGCGACCACCTCCAGCTTGATCACGAGCAAACGTGGAGTTGGTTTGATCACGGGCAAACGTGTGTGATAATGGGCAAACGAGTTTTTGCTCAGAAGTCGGTTTAATCACGAACGAACTAGAGCAAAAACGAGGAAACATCAACGTTAGCGGGAGAGCAAGTGAGAACATCACCAAAAAACCGTGCTCAGCATCCAGTCATGTGTACCCGGTACACTAATGAATCCGCAAGCGATACCAGAAAGCATATCGAGCTAAACAACAATGATAACAAACTGCAGTGAGCTCAGCGTACCACAGCGCCAACAATTGAATTAAATGAAATAAAATGAAATGAAATTATACGCGTATGAAAATTCGTGGAAGTGTGGTGAGCCAAAACTTTTTTCTCCCCATCCGCCGAAGGATACAAGATCAAAAAAAATAATTTATTGAGTAACACAGCCCCTAAAGCGGGAAAACGAGGAGCATGTTAGCCCCTTCAGCAGTAGTAGTTTTTTTCCTTTTCTTTTTTTTGCACACTTTTACTTTCCAGCTTCTGGACAAGCCGTGGTCACAGGTTTCATCCCTTCACCTCCCCGGTTCTTGCCTTCAAATTTTATCGCGCATAGGGTTCAGCAATCCCACTGCTCGTCGATTGTTCATCGAGTGTTGCTAACTCACGCTCTCGCGCTTTCCGCAGGTCAATTTGTCCACAACAAAAAGTCCCAACGAATTAATTCGAGTATATGAACTCGGCGGGGCTCGAGCTCACAAAACTGACCTATACCAGGCTCCAGGATAACCTGATACGCCAAAGGAACGACCGGTGTGGTAGTATAGCATTACACGGCGCGGGATAGCGCAGACCGAGAGGAGACTGGTTTCTGTCACCCCCAACATAGGAGGCAACAACACGGCTCGACCAGGCGCAGACCCTCCCATTGTAGGCTATATAACAGCAATGGGTAGTGGGGCATGTGAACATACAGCAGTATTAGTATGGCATTACGGCGCAGGAAGGCTCAGACCCGGAGGAGACTGGTTGCTGTCTCCCTCAACATAGGAGACAACAACACGGCTCGACCAGGCGCAGACCCTCCCATTGCAGGCGTGGGCAAGCATGCATACATGACCGACACAGACATGTGAACGCACAATGCGAACATGCAGCAGTGGTAGTATGTATAGAGTTACGGCGCGGGAAGGCTCAGACCCAGAGGAGACTGGTTGCCGTCTCCCTCAATATAGGAGACAACAACACGGCTCGACCAGGCGCAGACCCTTCCATTGTGCCGTTGTGGCCGCGGAACACATGTTAAGTACGTCAGGCGTGAGTTCAATTGTTTCAAAAGTCGAGAGTCTCCCCTCTTATCAACACACACATACATCACTGCTGTCCAATTTCTCGGCGCAAGGTACTGCTGTTGTGGGGGTAAAACTTCTGCGTACATAGACCTAAGCCTCCTAAAAATCCCCCCCCCTCCCCCCCCCCCTCCTCCCCTTTCTTGCTCTCCCTTGCTCAAACGCCCCACCTAATATAAAAATCCGCCAGATCAATAAACACTTCACGCACTGGATATCACCTCATTATGTTCCTAGAGCCATCCATGCTGCTGCCCCCCCCCCCCCCCCCCCCTTCCCCTCCCTCCCCCCCGCCTTCCGCCCCCACCCCCCACCCCCACCTCCACCCCCTCCAACACTCCGCCCTCTCGCTGCTCACTGATTGTACGACTTACCCCAGCATATGCATGATAAACTGATGCATTCTTTCCAAAAAAGTCACATTTATCCCCTCATAATAATGTATAGTTTCGACGGACAGATTGAGCTGCCCCACCAGCCCCACCGCCGCCTCAACCCCCGCCCCTGTGATAAACTGGTGCATTTTTTTTTTTTTTTCCCAAAACCGTCAGACTTATCCCCTTAAAGGATTTATAGCTTCCAGGCACAAATTGCCCGCCCGTCCCCCCCCCCCCTCCCCTTCCTTCCTCCACCCCCCTCCAACCCCGCTCGCTTTTGATCAAAACCAGGCCCCCACGTCCTTCAAAACTCCGCCCCCCCCTCACCGATTATTCGACTTACAGGATTCACTTGATAAACGGATACATTTCCCTATACAGCTGTCAGATTTCGTCCCCCTCAGAAACGTTTTTTTTTTTAGTTTTCGCGCACAGACTGACCAACATCACCCTGTTGACCCTGATAGCTACACTGCTGTAGTTGCAAGGGGAGTCGCCGACCTATATCCCTAATGAGGACACACAACTCGTGATACGCGTATTCGGAGTATCACACACAGATCGCAAAGATGAGTTTCGACGAAATCTTCGATCTCACAGCTGAAGTGTATTTTCATTTTTATAATAAAAAATTTCAATGATGAATTGAGTTAAGACACACGACGCGTATGAAAATACGTGGAGGTGTAATGAGCTAAAGCTTTATTTTTTTCTTCCGCGGGAGGATAAAAATAAATATATGATGAATTGAAGTGTCGGGAGCCAATCGATTTCCCTCTAGCCATATGAAAAGAGCAACGAAATTAATGGGAACTCGGTCGCCCCGGTGGCGTATCAGGTTATCCTCGAGCCTGGTATGGGTCAGTTCCGTGAGTTCGAGCCCCGCCTAGTGCATACTCGTATTTTTCGTCGGGACTTTTCCTTGTGCACATATTGACTTGCGGAAAGCGCGAGAGTGCGAGTTAGCAACACTCGATGAGAAATCGACGAGCACTGGGATGGCTGAACCCTATGTGCGATGAAAATTGAAGACAAGAACCGGGGGGGAGGAGGGAGGACACCTGTGACCACGGCTTTTGTCCAGAAGCTGGAAAGTAGAAGCGTGCGAATAAAAAAGAAGGGATTTACGCCCTGCGAGTTGGTCGTAAAAAAAGAATGGATGCGGTCGTCATTACCACGAATGCTAATCACCGCCACCCCGGCCTTTGCACTCATCAGCCCGCCCCCCGTGCACTGTCGTGACTCTTCTTGTCACCCTGTGCTCACTCGCTTACTACTCTCCTACTAAAGTATTAGTATCTGCTGTTCCCAACACCATCCCGGACCGCAGCGGTGTCCGAGATTAGGAAAGGCCAACACGCGGACCTAACTAGACGTGGTACCGTCCTGTACACCAAATGAAAACGCGCGGGAAGCCCAGCCACAGGCAGAAAACGCGTGCCATGCGAGCGTTTCTGGCGGCATTTACGGTAGCTTTTTTGGCGACGCTTGCGTCCTGTTTCTCCACCTCGAAAGAGATAACACCCCAGCGGCAATATGATGAGACCACTCGTACCAGCCCGGTTAACGTCTATGTCTACGAGGATCCCGAGTTCGATCAAACGCAACTTTTGCAGTGCCACCACGATCGCAACAACAGGGGCCCGGCCCCTTGGCAAAACGAGAAGGGAAGCGGCGTCCAAGACATGGCCGAGGTCTGGTTACATCAGTCTATTCTTTCGCATCCGTGGCGGGTGTTGGACCCGAAGGAAGCGGATGTTTTCTTGATCCCGCTGTACCCCGTTTTTGGCGCCAAGCTCGGCAGACAGGGCCGGAAGTGCGGTGGGCTTAGTCATCAGCAGAGAACTACCAGGGCCTTGACGCACCTTGTCAAGACTAGTCCGTACTTCAACAGGTTCGGTGGAGCAGACCACGTGATCGTGTGCTCCTGGTGGAACTGTGGCAGAGCAGCGCTTCAGCCCGAACACCGGATGCTCTTGCGGCGGGCTGTGGTGGGAATCAACGAGCAGATCGACCTCTGGTCCATGTGGGGCTGCCGCAATCGAATGGTCACCGTTCCATACACAGCGAACAGTGCCCTGACGACATCGACTATTATCGGCGGATTAGGTCAAGAAGCAAGGACGATTCCCTTCTTCTTTGTGGGCACGTCGCGCGCCAGACCCGAGAGGGATAACCTACAGGTGAGGTTTACAAACACACGCGATGCAGCAGTCAGCATCGTATATCATCTGAACCAAACCCTGGGGTACGACTCTTTTCGGCTTGTTGTTGTTGTTGTTGTTGTTGTTGTTGTTGTTGTTGTTGTTGTTGTTGTTGTTGTTGTTGATGTTGTTGTTGTTGTTGTTGTTGTTGTTGTTGTTGTTGTTGTTGTTGTTGTTGTTGTCGTTGTTGTTATTGCTGTTGTTGTTGATGTTGTTGTGTTGTTGTTGTTGTTGTTGTTGTTGTTGTTGTTGTTGTTGTTGTTGTTGTTGTTGTTGTTGTTGTTGTTGTTGTTGTTGTTGTTGTTGTTGTTGTTGTTGTTGTTGTTGTTGTTGTTGTTGTTGATGTTGTTGTTGTTGTTGTTGTTGTTGTTGTTGTTGTTGTTGTTGTTGTTGTTGTTGTTGTTGTTGTTGTTGTTGTTGTTGTTGTTGTTGTAGTTGTTGTTGTTGTTGTTGTTGTTGTTGTTGTTGTTGTTATTGCTGTTGTTGTTGTTGTCATTGCTGTTGTTGTTGTTGTTGTTGTTGTTGTTGTTGTTGTTGTTGTTGTTGTTGTTGTTGTTGTTGTTGTTGTTGTTTTTTTTATATTGTTGTCTCACATGTAGGCTAGTCTATTCTCTTCTCGACCATTTAAAGACCGTGGTCACACTCGGCTTAGGATGCGTTGAGATACCATGTTCGCTTGTTTTGTGCTTCTTTCTGGACGCAACACCGCTGAGTACTTGTACTTGTATGCGTAGCAGGTAGTGATAGATACTACGTGTAATATACGAGTATACGCGGTAGTCTTCCTTGGGTGGCAATCGGAATATTTGGTTTCTCCAGGCGTGAGTAGTGAGACGTATGCACCGGCCTGGACCTGGCACATCGTAGACTGACTCCCGATTTCACTTTTTTATGTTTCTGGTGGAGGCATGAATTGCGTCAGCTGTGATATATGCGTGTACCACCTTGGGTTGTGTGTGTTTTTCCCTGGGGTATTCCTCAGCTCCAGAGTGACTGGAGCCTGTCCTGTGATCACGGACTTGATTATGCGAGTTAATGTGAGAACAACAACAACAACAACTCGTGCCTGGATTCTGTCCCGCGACCACAGACCCAATTATAAAACTATGCAATTATGTCATATCATGTCATGTCACGTCACCATGGCTTATTTTGAGAGCGGTAACAACATACTGCTCTAGCCCAGTCCGTTTCGGGCCCAGGCAAGACGAGCCCAAAACCTCTCGGAAGATCGTGCTGCGTTATTCCGCAAAGGCATCGTTGCAATGAGCACGTGTTATACGCAGTAGTAGCTGCTGCCACTCCCGTTCGTACACAGACCCTCGCCCGGCAGCCCGGCAGCACGCAAAACGAAAATAACAGAGAGAGGGTTGTTATTTCTGCGCGAATCAAGAAAACGTCGTTTCTTGTTCCAATTATTATGATTTAGTTGCTTTTAGTAACCCCCCCCCTCCATGCGGCTGCTCGGAATGTGATGTCTTGGTACTTTGATTTTTCCGTGAATTTATTTATTTTATTTTATTTTATTTTTTTTCTTTCCCCTTCTTATCCTTATGAAGGGAGTCTTGCATGGTGGGTAGGTGACGAGCCTGTTTTATTTGGCCCTCCGACCCAGGCTACGGTAGGGGGGTCCCCTTTTGGGCCTTTTATTTCAGTGGCTAGGGGTCACTCGCGCGAGTAACCCCTTCGTTCCTATGCAATCTTACGTTTTCTTTATGTTTTACATTGACGAAACCAATCCGCAATGCAAAGGTGATCTAAGCTGCGCCAAACCAAGTGCCTAAACCATCTTCATCCGTAGGGTACAGAGCTACTCGTGCGAGTGGCTCAAACACATCAGTGAAACTGGGGGTACCCCCCCTACCGTAGCCTTGGTCCTCCCAGTCTTCCTTCTTCTACTTGTTTCTTTTTTCCGGGGTATTTTTTCCCTTTCTTTCCCCCTTGCATGTCCATTTTGGCTCATGCTCGGGGTATGTTTCTATCTCCCGTGCTTTGGCTCCCCTTTATATTTATTTATTTATTTTTTTTGTCTTGGTTTCTTTCGTTGTTTCTCTCTTTTACAAGGTATTTTGGTTTAATGAGAAGAACACAAAGGGGGAAGGGGGGGAAACAGGAGGAGTAGAAGGAAAGCCGTCCAAGGGAATGGGGGCAGGGGGGGCAACAGGAGGAATAGAAGGGAGACCGCGGTGGACGAAGGCAGGAAGGAGATGGCAGACAGGGTAGCAAGGTACCAGGCCGACTAGTAGGTACATAGCACTTTTCGTCTCTCTGGGGTATTTTTTTCCCCTTTGTTCCCTCCTTGCGTGTCCAGGTTTTTGGCTCGTGTTCGGATTATCTTATTTTGGTTTTACTTTACTTTATTTTATTTCATTTTATTATGTTTCTTTTCCGAGCTTTGGCTCTCCTTTGCGGTTGGGTTGTTTCTTCGATTTCCCCTTCATTTTGTTTGTTTCATTTTTTGTTTGTTTTTTATCTTTGTTTTTATTTGTTTTCTTATTTTGTTTTATGTTTTTTGTTTTTGTTTTTGTTTTTGTTTTTGTTTATTTCGTATTTCTCTCTTCCAATGTATTTCTGTTGCTGACGTATGTATGTTGTGCCTGTCGTACCCAGTACTAGGGCATGACATTGCGTTGTCGAATGCATTACGATGCATTATCTCTGTGTCGTGGCTTGTGACCACAGAGCTGATCTTTCTAGGGTGAAGAATCAGTACGGACACTGGGTGTGCTGGATGTCGACGAGTAGAAGAACGGTTTAATGTAAAGAACACACACACACACACACATGTCTGGTCCCCCCCCGAAAAAAACTGTGGATACGTAAGATTTTTAGTTTGTGCTGCGGTGTTCGATCCCGTACCATCTATCTGTGGTCAGAATCCTCACGAATACCGCAGAAAAGGTGTCGCTCATACTGTAGCGATACGTACAAAAAATCAGTTTTAGATGAAATTTCGGTATTTATTTTTCGAAATCAACGAGGGTATAAATCTATTTATTAATAATAGTCAGTAGGTGGCCCTTTAGACTACTGTGTGTGTGTGTGTGTTCTTTACATTAAACCGTTCTTCTACTCGTCGACATCCAGCACACCCAGTGTCCGTACTGATTCTTCACCCTAGAAAGATCAGCTCTGTGGTCACAAGCCACGACACAGAGATAATGCATCGTAATGCATTCGACAACGCAATGTCATGCCCTAGTACTGGGTACGACAGGCACAACATACATACGTCAGCAACAGAAATACATTGGAAGAGAGAAATACGAAATAAACAAAAACAAAAACAAAAACAAAAACAAAAAAACAAGAAACAAAATAAGAAAACAAATAAAAACAAAGATAAAAATAAAACAAAAAATGAAACGAACAAAATGAAGGGGAAATCGAAGAAACAACCCAACCGCAAAGGAGAGCCAAAGCTCGGAAAAAAAAAAACATGATAAAATGAAATAAAATAAAGTAAAGTAAAACCAAAATAAGATAATCCGAACACGAGCCAAAAACCTGGACACGCAAGGAGGGAACAAAGGGGAAAAAAAATACCCCAGAGAAAGACGAAAAGTGCTATGTACCTACTAGTCGGCCTGGTACCTTGCTACCCTGCCTGCCATCTCCTTCCTGCCTTCGTCCACCGCGGTCTCCCTTCTATTCCTCCTGTTGCCCCCCCCTGCCCCCATTCCCTTGGACGGCTTTCCTTCTACTCCTCCCTCCCCCCTTTGTGTTCTTCTCATTAAACCAAAATACCTTGTAAAAGAGAGAAACAACGAAAGAAACCAAGACAAAATAAATAAATAAATAAATAAAAAGGGGAGCCAAAGCACGGGAGATAGAAACATACCCCGAGCATGAGCCAAAATGGACATGCAAGGGGGAAAGGAAGGAAAAAAAAAAAAAAAAAAAAATTACCCCGGAAAAAAGAAACAAGTAGAAGAAGGAAGGCTGGGAGGGCCAAATAAAAGAGGCTCGTCACCTACCCACCATGCAAGACTCCCTTCATGAGGATAAGAAGGGGAAAGAAAAAAAATAATAACTGTAGTTGTTGTTGTTGTTGTTGTTGTTGTTTTCCCACATTAACTCTTGTCAAACACCTAGAGTCCGTGGTCACACAAAGGTGCTGGAGCCCTAGGAAGATCCGAAAAACCAAGTGAAATCAAAATTCGTCAGGGAAATACTACGCTTTCCCGCCTAAAAACGCACGATACGAAAAAAGGCGCACAAGTGAAAAGGTCAAATGTGCTAACTGAACTCACATGGCCGCGGGTATCCACTCATTTGTTTTTATTTGTTTTCTTATTTTGTTTCTTGTTTTTTTTTTTTTTTTTTTTTTTTTTTTTATTTCGTATTTCTCTCTTCCAATGTATTTCTGTTGCTGATGTATGTATGTTGTGCCTGTCGTACCCAGTACTAGGGCATGACATTGCGTTGTCGAATGCATTACGATGCATTATCTCTGTGTCGTGGCTTGTGACCACAGAGCTGATCTTTCTAGGGTGAAGAATCAGTACGGACACTGGGTGTGCTGGATGTCGACGAGTAGAAGAACGGTTTAATGTGAAGAACACACACACACACACACACTCAACTACAGCATAGAGTTCCCCCGTCCCCACAACTAACCAACTCGCGGCTACAAACTACAGTGGTTGGGCGGCCTGCACCGTACGAATCGCACGGTAATCATGAGTATAGACGAACGCGCCTGCTGTCTGGAGTGCTGTCAGAGTGACGACCCGCGGGCATGCAGTGAAACAAGACTACTGTAGTACAGTACAAGGGCTTCGCTCGCGGGCGGCTGGGCGCCGCCCGCTACGCTTGCGGAAGGAGGAATAGACATTCAGTAGAAAGGCGGAAAAGAAGCACAAATGGCGCAACTGGCGACTTGAAAATGCCAAGAGGTCCATATATAGTACAACGGTACAGGATAGAGACGATTATGATTATGAGTTTGTTATTATCATCCATTCGCCCAGTCCATGATGGGCACGTCGGAGGACTTGCTTGGCATATCCTTCCACTTCTCAGGTAGCACCTAGGTCCTGTACACTTATTAATAGCTCTCTCTGAGTCGATCATCAATAATAAATTATCGCAGTGCATAAACACCAGGCACGCGCTTGTCAAGGATAGAGACAGGAAAACTACAACTTAAGATGTAAAGGAGCGCAGTGCCAAAAAAAACATGCTGGAAGCAGGAACTTGAACGCACACGCCGCAAACATGTGAAGTACATTTGTATTCCTGAAAGACGAAAAGCACGCATTTAGGCATAGTTCTCAAAAAACGATGCTGGTATAATAAACCACAACTTAACGTTCTATAAAGAACGTGCTGTCAACATTGCTTTCGAAGGAGCATGCAGGCTTGCTTGGACTCTTCCTCCTCAGCGGGGGTACCCAGCACCTTGCACTCTTGTTTTTTGTCGATGGTCTTGTGGATCTGTCCACAAAAACGTTGAAGCATGGCGGGAGAACGTCGATAAGTATGTGTAAAAAAGTATTCGTACTCCTCTCCAGCAGACGTCGTAACCATCCAAATTATTGGAGCTCCTTTCGTTGTTAGTAATTGTTGTGGTATTGTTGTACTTGCTCTTGGTACTTGGAAAAAGAGCCGCACTTCATAGACTATATATCTGCACGCCATCCCCTAGTCTTGAGCAAGAGACATGGATGTCTCGACTCGTGACACACAGGACGCAAGATAAGAGTAGAACGTACCTCGATGTCGAACGCCCTCGTGGCACCGTGGGAATGGAATGCGGGATGTATATTGAGCAAGTGGTCGCCTGCCTTCTTCAGGAGGTCACCGACCTTGATGTCGCCGGTGCATTTCGTGTTTATGTCCTCGCCGACTTGGCGGCCCTCGGCGGCTGCTTCGCAGGGCTTCTGCAAACGACAACAACGGATGGGAATACCTAGCGTTCAGTGAATGTTCAAAATAGTGAGGCCACGTAGCTGTCGTCGATTTCCAAAGTTTGAAAGGAAGTCGTACAATTTAACACTGTTGTAATGAAAGCGGTCGTTTATGGACAAAGCCCTGCCTGGTACCACAACGTTGCTAACACCTATGAAACCACCACTGGGACAGGAACGAACGGGATTCACAGTCGCAACTGGTAGTAAGCGTAAGCCCCGGTACACTGCTATATAAGGCCTACCGGCGGAATACCGACCACGAAGGGTAAGAGACAGTACCTGCTGTATATATTGTTCGGTACTACTCTATTACTGCTGCTATCAACACTATTACGACCGACGTGTATTGCGATTCCTGAAGAGGTTGCGCACCCTACTTGTACTCGTTAATACAAAGAGTTCATGTGGTTGTATGAAAAATGAGTAACAGTAGTAGTACACCGCGTCACTACATGAACAACTCGCTAACCCCAATCACGGGACTGCTCTCCAGCATCACCCAGGTTAACTTCAGCTTCTGTTTACTGCTATATATCAACCTCCAGCGTGTACTGCGACTGGTGCTGAGGTATCATGCTGCTGTGTTATTTATCACTGCATGGACCATTTTTACAACCCTGGCTGACCCCCGTGATGAGACTTGCCCGTTTTCATTGCGTCTTACATGACATATGTATAGATACCACGTAGTCGTAGTCGTACATCCAAAACCTGTGTTTATATCACAGCACAAAGCGTCACTGCATGGACCACTCGTTCAACCCCCGCTTACCCCGATGACGGGACTGCCCCGTACTCGTAGTCGTACATACATGAAGTGTGTTTGGCTGTACGTATGAAAAAGAAATCGCATCACACAGCGTCACTGCATAGGTCTACTCGTAGACCTGAGTACTTGTACAATTCCCGCTTACACCGCGATGACGGGACTGCCCCGTACACGTACTCGTATCGTACATGCAAAAGTGTGTTCGTACGCATGAAAAAGAAATCACAGCACAACAATAGAAATGTAACTCACGTTTCGTCAAGCTCTCAGCTCCTTCGTTAGGGACGCCGATCGAAGGTGAATCACAGGTGTCCGCGTCACACCAGTCACACACACGAGGGTTGTCGCCGCTTCCCCAGTGCTTCTTGTTAGGGTTATGAAAAGCTTGGCACGTGGAAGGCTCGTCACTCCTGCAGGTGTCGCAGACAGCGTACTGGGAACTCCTGTTTTTCCTATTTCGTGCGATGAGGAAGCCGTCACAACCCTTGCTCGGGCACGGCCAATCAGGATTGCCAGAAGAAGCTGAGTCCCGTTCTTGCCCGACCAGCTTCCACACGCCTGATCCTGAACCTCCACCACCCCCACTGTTGGCGGAGCCTCCTCCCGCACTAGCCTTGGTCCGCTTCGCAAATTTCAACCTCAAATTGTTATTGCCGATCCGGCAAATTTCAAATTCAAATTGTTTGCAGCCGTCAACGGCAATTCCCTCTCAACAGCCAGCAATTGGCCAGCTTCAAAAGTAAAAGTACAAAAAAGAAGTTGCTGTGAAAAAGCAAAATAAAAATATCAGAGAGCAAGCAGTAAAGATCAGAGAATGAGAGCTAAAAAGTAAGTAAGAATGAGACTAGGGAAAGCAAGGAAGGCAAGGAACTTCGGGACGGTTCTTTTTCCCAGCAACTAATTTTCTTTTCGGCAATTACGGGCTGAGAAGGGCTGAGAGGGGGGAGGATATGCCGAGCGAGACGTCCGAGGGGGGCGAGGTCTAGGCATATAGTTTTATAGTGGCAACCTCAATAGTGAAGTGCCCTGAATAGTGGCATACAAGTATCCTGGCAAAATCTCAACCCGATATAGTGGCACTTTCCCAATATTAAATTATTGATGACGGGGCCCTCAGTAGTGGCATGTTGGGCATCTCACACACCCAAAAGATTTCCGTATTCTGAAGTTGTAGTGCTGCTGTACACAGCAGTAGTGCTGCTGTTGTTGTAGTACTAGTGCTGAGCACAGCAGTAGAGGTGCTGCGGCAGTAAACCATGCCGGCTGTCCTCAAACCAGCCCGGGAAGAATGAAATATAGATGCCAGCTACATATACACAAGGCTTAGGCGTGGCGGTAGAGTTGGGTCGTACGTGGTGCGTCAGGCATGGTCACTACGATTCGCGCGTCTTTTTAGGCAGCAGCGGCGGAGCAGCAATGCTCAATCGGGATGCTCGTGCGCGGAGGCAGGCGCCACCACGAGCCACGCTACGGCGCAGTCTCGGTTTGCGTGGAAGAAACCCCGCCGGCAGGAGGCTGGATTCGACGACGAAGGAGGAGGGCGACTGGCCGTCGACGGGCGGGGAAGAGACGGATTGAACTCTCCTTGAACGATAATTTTTGTTTTTCAGATCAGCACCGCAAACTGCGTGGAGCATTTTGTTTTTTTTTGGACGGGGGAGAAGGGGAACCGATTGGAATTGAGTGTGAACAAGAGCAAGTGCGAACGAGCTGGCCGAGTGAGCTAAGGCGATGAGGCGGCCACGGAGAACCACAGCAGGAGAATGGCACACGGAGACCCACGACCGGCACGCACATCATCATGAGAGCAGCGATCGTCTTTTTTTCAAGGGTTATTTTTACGAGGCAGTAGTACAACATGTCACTTACGTCACTGATTTTTGTAGAGTTTGTAGAAGAGTTGTATACCCTTCACGGGAAACGACCCGTCGCAATTTTCAATTTTCAGGCACGGGCGTCGTAGCTGCGCTGCAACATGTCAAATAACTCGGGAAGGTGGGGCGATCATTGATATCTGTACTGTGGTTTATGGTTCCATTGCTCTTGTTTCACTGCATGCCCGCGGGTCGTCACTCTGACAGCACTCCAGAAAGCAGGCGCGTTCGTCTATACTCTCGATTACCGTGCGATTCGTACGGTGCAGGCAGCCCAACCGCTGTAGTTTGTAGCCGCGAGTTGGTTAGTTGTGGGGACGGGGGAACTCTATGCTGTAGTTGAGTGGATACCCGCGGCCATGTGAGTTCAGTTTGCCCATTTGACCTTTTCACTTGTGCGCCTTCTTCCGTATCGTGCGTTTTTAGGCGGGAAAGCGTAGTATTTCCCTGACGAATTTTGATTTCACTTGGTTTTTCGGATCTTCCTAGGGCTCCAGCACCTTTGTGTGACCACAGACTCTAGATGTTTGACAAGAGTTAATGTGAGAAAACAACAACAACAACAACAACAACAATCGTGGTCTATATATATTGTAAAAATGAAAATACACTCCAGCTTTGAGATCGAATATTTTGTCGAAACTCATCTTCGCGAGCTGTTTGGCTGTGTGTGATACTCCGATCACGCGTATTACGGGTTGTGTGTGTGTCCTCATTACTACTCCGGAGTATATTATAAAAATTAAAATACACTCCAGCTGTGAGATCGAAGATTTCGTATATACATGAACGAGTACCTTTTTCATAGACTAAACTATCGTATTCATGTGCTGAACCTCTTTGGTGGTTCGTTTTCACTCGTGGAATTGAGTAATTTCAATAAAACAAAGCCAAAATCACTTACACCTCTTCCACTTTTTTCGGGCCGACAACAGGTAAGGGCCCGAATTAACGAGGAACTTGCAAAATCGAATTTCGATTTTTTTTTTTTAATTTCATGAAAAATCCACAAAAAATTCAACTTTGGTTCTTATCAAGGAACGGCGCAGTGCGTTCTAGGAAATAAAAAAATTCTAAAAACGCAAAAGGGTCAACGAACACCCGTGGGCAATGGCCGAGGCGAGCGATGGCTCGCGTCCTCCCCGGAGCGCCGCGGCTAGCCGCAGATTCTTTTGGCCGGCAGCGGCTTGGAGGCTAGGGCTCTAGGTGTCTCTTGGATGGGCTGGCGCCACCCCGCCGCCCGACACGGGCAGCAGCGACGGGGATATAGCTGTCGAACTTCTGAGCGAAGTCATCATGTGGTAGTTGGTCGTGTAACTTTCGAGGTGCAGGGGGACGAAAAACTGGGTTTGCGGCGGTCTCGGTTGTTTTCGAAGCGTCGCAGGCGGTCTAGGCTGTGCTAAGGACCTTCGGAGGCCGCGCTGCGGCTGCTCCGGTGGTCCTACCTCTCGCAATGTTGGCTGCTCGCCTCTCAATCAGCCGACGACATGGCACCAATTCGCGTGGCCGGCTTCGGTTACACAGAACAAGCCATGTCTAGGTGGACAAACTCCCTAAATTCAATTTCGATTTTCGACAAAATTCGACCGAGAAAGTCTTTTTTTACTTCTTTGTTGAATTTGATTTTTCGTAATAATTCTGAGAATGCCTGCTTGGTGATTCATTTCTTGACCAATCAGATGCAAATTAAATTAAATTCTATAAAAAAAATCGAAATTCGATTTTGCAAGTTCCTCGTTAATACGGGCCCTAACACTGAAACCAAAGTAAAAACTACACTCCACGAGCGGTGTCTTTGGCCGCGAGGAATGACGCCAATTGAACCGAAGAAAAAAATAAAAAAGCGATAACAAAATTAAAGAATAGCCGAGCTTCAGTCGTCAGATCGCACAAACCATCGGTAGAGATCCCGATGAACCCGTTTTATTTCTTCGTTTGTTTTTATCCCAAAATCAATAAAAATGAACGAAAAGGGGTAGACTTCGTAATGGAAACGATTTTTTTATGGGACAAACAGCGAGAAGAGGAACATAGGGTGACCGGATAGTTGGCGCACGGTGGGTGGGGTAGTACGTGAGGCTGCCACGGTGGTTGTCCGCTGTTCAAGCCAGCATGTACGGGTAGGTTATTACCAAGGGGTGGCTATGCAAGAAACCAGAGGGTCAGGACGGGGCTGTGGCGACATTTTTTCGATGAGGGGTGCCACCCATTAATCCAACGGCTGCCGACAAACAACCATGACCATGACCCAAACACAACTTCTAGAGCACTCCCGGCGGAGCGGGTTAGACCACGAGCACCGCCTACTGCCAGGAATGCGTCGGGTGTGCGAGTTTCGTGTGTTAAGCTGTGTCGTCGGGTGCATTCGCCGCGAGTCGGTGTGTTCTGGCGGTTGAAATATTACGTGGAAGTAGGTCAAGACACACCGCGAGTTGTAGCATGGAAGATCAACATTTTTTTTTTTTTTTCTGTTTTGTTCGAGTGTCGTTTGGAACAAAAATGCCATTTTTATAATGAAACGAAAAGGATCTTCCCTTTCTCGTTTTGTTTTCGTTTTTTTTTTGCAACTATTTCCTCGTTTAGACTGGCCCTGAGAGAGCAGACTTCAAGACATTAGACTAATCGTTCAGGTTGAAAACTATATGAAGTGTTCTGTTGCCGTGAGATTATACGAAGTACGGTAGGCAATGGGCACCACGGGCTCCGCTTGGACATGGGGAGAGTGTCACCAGGCTTGGTGTTTTTCGCCACGCGCCGGGAGGTTTTCTTCCTTCTGCCCCCATGCCAGCTTCGAAGGCTGGACTCTCAACTACTATTTCGCTTTGCCGAACCGCTTCCTCGGCACGAACTCCTTTTGTACGGTACCACAACTGAGACGAACGAACTGCTTGTGTACGGTGGTGGTACCACAACTGAGCCCACCTCCACCTCGACTGATATTGCATTGTGCTTTCTGCAACTTTGAGACCGAGAAAAGAGGCTGCAAACTGAGCACCAACACACTTGCCATCATTTCTTTCTTGTGCAACACTTGGCATCACCCAATCTTAACGTACGTACGTATGTGAAATTAAAGGTGGGGGACACAGAGTGCCCCCTGCAGGTCTGCCAATTGAGCAGGTCCTCGGAGAGTACTCACTTTCGTTCCTTCGTAGAGATGTAGCTTCATTCGTTTCCATCAGAGCCCGGGATAGCTTCTGAGATCGGAGGCGCGTGCCTCCGATCTAATTCCTAACTTCCCGAATATAAACCGCCAACCTTGTCATACGAAACCCATCCAAATGATCTCAAATTCAGATACTTACAGGCCTTTCGAGGCCGTATCTTAACACTAGCCCACCCTGATGAGTCGCATATGCAGATATATGGGAGATTCGGCTAAACTCCGGTTCTACGAACTAGACCATGAGTCGAAGATGCGGCTCCTCAAACCCCACTCCCACACCTCTAACCGTCTGGCTATGGAGCCAGGAATCCGCGAAGAAAAGCAGTAGAAAGAAAAGCAGACCCTACAGCAAGGCAATAGTCACCCATCAAAAACCTGCCGCATGCCGCCGGTGTGGCGGGGGGGGCAGAAAAGGCTCTAGAACCTGCCGCATGCCGCCGGTGTGGCGGGGGGGCCAGGAAAGGCTCTACGGTAAACCAACCACAGAAGAGGTTCTAGGCCGTATCTTAACACGTACGTGTGTGCTACATATCGAAACACGAGCGATCGCCATCAAATTGCATCTCACGCCAGCTAGCGTTGGGCTGCGAAAGCAACTGAGTTAAATCGACACACGACGCGTATGAAATTACGTGGAAGTGAGGTGAGCTAAAGCTTTTTTTTTCCCCATCCGCCGGAGGATAAAAAAAGAAAAAAAAAAAATTGCATCTCACGCCTCTTTATTTATCTCGAGAACTGAGACGATTCGAGAACACCCAAAACGAGCGATTGGTTGATGCATTTCGGAGACCGACTCAGAAAGTGAACTGAATCACAATACTTGGCATGTTTTCCTTCTTCCGGCAACGCTTGGCATTGCCTTGATTATATTATAGGTGTTATGTGTCAGGTTTCGAAACACGAGCGATCTCTGTCGCCTTGTCCTACATATTGTAGGGATTGTACCAAATAAAATATTATGCATATTTTCTAATCCGAACCAAGGGTGTTGGCGAATGCCGGGGCGCCCGTGCGGAGCCTTTGGATATATACCTATCGAATAGGTCGGCGACTCCCCTATGAACTACAGTGTAGCTTGTACCAGGGTCAGCAGAGTCATATCAATTAGTCTGTGCACGTAAGCTGTTAAACCCGTTTTTGAGAGTGACGAAATCTGACGGCTGTTCAATGAATCAGTTTGTCAAACATACCCCGTAGATCGTATAACTGATGAGGGTAGGGTGGGTGTAAGGGGGGATGAGGGGGTGGGGTTTCCACCTTTTTTTGTTTGTATAAATGTTACCAGGGAGCTTATTGTAGGTGTGATGCTAAGCCTAGGCGATTATGCGGGTGGCGAGGAAGGTGGGGGCGGGGGGAATGTTAGTTTGAGCTTGAAAACCATATACATGACAGTTCTCTGGCCGCCGTGTATCACCGCCACCTTTTCAATTGTGCTGGCTCAGGGCAAGGTGCTCTTTTTAATACCCTGACCCTGATCCTGACCCTGACCCTGACCCTAACCCTGACGAACAGCTTTGCCCAGGGTAAGAATAAACCGCTACTGGATCGTTTGCGGCGAGACTTCGTTAGCCCATGAGCAACTCCGTCTTTGAGCTAGTCATTTATCTTTCCTTCGGCGAATCTTCTCTATCACCAGTACCATACCACATGGCAGGTATTTTGAATGAGGGTGATGCCCAGGGAAGGTGATTGAGCGAAGTTGCCAGGCCTTGTGCATGGTATGTGCATGGTATGTGCGATGGTTGAAAAAAGAAGCTCGTCACGACAGAGGTAGCGCTTTTGGTCTGACATCATTAATTGCTTGATTAATGACGGGGCACCTTGACCAACAATCGTCGAAAATGGGACATTTTTTCTTCATGATTCTCCTTGTGTACCTAGGCCACGGGAGTTTTCACCCGACTTTTAAAAAACAGTTTTTTGGGAGAGGCCTTGAGCTCCCGATTTGAGGAACCTCGGAAAAAGCTGTCTCACGACTACCGTAGCACGCGTCCAAAATTGGTCAAAACCTGAAAATCCAATGGCGTTGACAGGTCAATAATCTCTCCGTCTATTATCCAACTCCACCGGAACTGTCTGTATTCTCGAACCGGTGATGTTCATATTGAAGGAATTTTTCATTCGACATATGGACATCTACCACACCCAATGTTGGCACCGATGCGTCTTTTTAACACGGAGACGACCTCTAGAGTCTGTGGTTATAAACTACGAGACAGAGATGCACAGTGCAAAATACAATCAATCGCTGAACTAGGCGCTTCCCAGACATTATGAAGCATGGCAGTGCCCAACCGAAACGAAGCGAGTAACTTGTTCGCACCAACTACGGCAATAGACGGCGAACACATAATACACGAATATCACTGCTTAGTAGGACGAAATGTGCGATGTTCCTCTGAGGAATGCAGCTCCTAGTAAGGAATGCAGCTACTAGCCTCAACAGCTCTGTATCTCTTTTCAAAACCGACTCGAGCCTATTTCTTTCCAAATCCGACTCGAGGGAAATCGAGTTTCGCTCTCATCAATGGCGACATCACTTAAGTAGATGACAATATAGTGACAGCAAAACACGCAACATGTATTTGTCGAGGTACAATGTACTTTTATTTTGTCAGTACTGGTAGTTCCTTGGTGGGGGAGCCCCCTCCGTCAGAACGTCTTTGGCTGAAACCCACACTTGCTCTCTATCGTAGCCCTTGACGTTGTTGATAGGAATATATTGCGCCCCTCTCTCGTTTGATTTCCAAGGTCGGCTTGTTTTTTATCCTCGATGGCGGCAATTTGTTCGAATCCGTGCAACTGGTTACGCCTGGAATTACAAACTAACCAGCGAACGGACCAACTAATTGACTAACTAACTAACCAATTAATCTGTCTAAGTAAATAAATAAGGGGAAGTAACAAACCAACTAACTGGCTAACTATACGAAGTATTCAACGAACTACCTATTTAACTACCCGATTGCCGGCAGCCAATAAATAACTAACTACCTGGTACCTAGCCACGATACCCAACTAACCCGACTGCTCTCTTTCCTCCTGCTATGTTCGCCCGGTTTTACGTGTTCTCGGTTGTGCTCACGACTGGTTGGTGTTGCCTCACGACTGGATGGTTGGCTGTTTGCTCGAAATTCGTGGCTGGACCTGAACGACGCATGGTGTTCGATCAGGTTGTGAAACAGCTCTCACCGAACAGCGTTATCGAGATTGGGGAAAATGAACACAAATGGTCCGAGGGGGCAGGGAGCTACGCCTACCTCATGTCTCGCAGCAGGTAAGACCAAAGACGTCAATAGGCGCAAACCCAGACCCATGCTACGCTGTCGATGCTGATACTGCACTACTGCACTACTCCAGTTGCGGAGGTTCCTCGTTTGGAGGAGCTCAACACTTGGAGAATATCGGAAGGTGCAATCAGGCATTAATTCCACGGCTTAGATGTAGTAACGACTAACTTCATTAATAAAGTACAAGGGCTCCGCATGGGCGCCGGCATTCGCCTGCGCCCATGCTTCGGGTAGGGCAGGACGGCACTCGGACGAGAAAAAAAATGGGGGAAAAGTTGTGGCTGTTCGATTCGACATTATTGGAAGCTTGAAGTAATGCCGAGAGTTTAATACGAATATGAGGTTCTAAAGATCATAATTTGACATTTCATGGCGCCCATTCCTTGGGTGTGGAAGGGTAGCACTCGACGACATAAGTTGTAGTAATGAAGAAATTGAAGCTTAAAGTAATGCCAAGAGTTTAATACGAACATGAGGTTCTAAAGGTTCACTTTGATGGAGGAAAAACATATAAACGAAGGAAGCAAGCATAGGCGAAACACTGTTATTAAAACCGTCGCCAAGTAAAACTAGGCCAAAAATGCCGTAAGGAGAATTTGATAACATGCTTGGTCTTGAGGCCTCGAGGCGAAAGGAAATAGGAGATGTCATCAATAAAATGATATCGGGCGGAATGAATGGTTGAAAATGTTGAATTTTCCGAAGAGAAAAAGGATGGCGCCGTTGATTGCGCCTTCCAAAACCCCTCCGTGTTTACTCCCACAGTAGACAAAGAACTTACCATGTTTGTTTACAAAATATAATACGAAGAACTCACTCACAGAAAAGGACGAAAAAAGACGACACTGCATGCCCTCAATAGCTACTTCAATGTACGCGGCACTTACACTGACTGGTGAAGATATTCAAAAATTAACAACGAATTCTGCAGACTTGGAGAAAGGCGCTAAAGGGGATATAGAATGCCCTCGATCCAATAAATAATAAAGGGCATATAGAAATGCCCTCGATCAAATTAGTACGTTCAACGCAGAGAACTTGCACCAGAGAAATGACAAGCTAAACGGAAAAAGGCGGATAATCAAGCCTCATACAAGACAAACAAAATAATCCTAGACCGGTATGAAATCGTACCACTATCACTAACAGCCACACCGACTCTGCGAAAGGTAGGCCTCAAAACAACTTAATCTGTATGACAGATCAGTATTTGATTGTACCATAGTCACAAAACAGCTCTCCAACTCGGCGTGAGATACACGATGGGTCCTCCGGGCTTACTTGCACAATGTACGAAGAACTCACTTAGAGAGAAGCCCTAAAGGGGATATAAAAATATAATTCTAGACCGGTTTGAAGACGTACCACTATCACTAACAGCCGCCGACTCTGTGGAAGGTAGGCCCCAAAACAACTTAATCCGTATGACAGATCAGGTTTGAGCCTATTTTAGACCAAGCACGCTCAAAATGATGAAAACTCCAACAGCACCAAACGCAATAATATAAAAAGCCGAGTTATTAGAGCGATCTAATACTACTGGTATAGCATGCGTTCTTATGCGTTCTTCTGGACGTACCATGACACATGTATGTGTCGTCCTGCAGTCACACCTTCAGCCACATGGCCAGCACGCACAGAGCAGATGACAGTCCAACAGCACACACGCAACCAACCGCTGCACGTATGAAGCCTACAGCGCGGCACCATGAATAACAAATGACCGCGACGGCTGGATTGGCCCTTTGACAGACCGGCGTCCCTGCTCTCGAGCCCGGGCAAGATGTGTGTCTGTCTTGGCCTATTGGGCCGAACCATACTAACTCTAAGATCGCAATTATTTGCGCGGTCGCAATCCGGAGCTGGTCATTTGCGTCATGTACGTTGTCCAGGGATTTTTTATTTGTTTGTTGTGAAGGGTGTCCGTCTGATTTTGCTTCGTAACAAAGTTGTATTCCCGCTTTCGTTGCAGGCCGTAGAAAACCTTTCGCAGATGCCGTAGTATGCAATTTGTCTACGAAAAGCACGCCATCGCTCACGCGTTATTTGTTCACCTGGTATTTCTTTTTGTACGTTGTCCGTCGTTGTTGTACTAATATCTTATTACACTCCTGTAGAGCAGATGTATTTTTTTCATGTGCGTTTTCACCCGACGAAGTTGTAGTCTACACATTCTTCATACGGTAACTCCTCCTGCAGCGTGTTTTTTCGACGTCGCGTAAAGGAACGGTTTGAGCCTATCTGTATCTGCAGACCAAGCACGCTCAAAATGATGAACACTCCAACAGCACCAAACGCGATAATGTAAAAAGACGAATTATTAGAGCGATCTACTACTGGTATAACACGCGTTCTTCTGGACGTATCATGCATGTGCCGCCTTGCAGCCACACACATGCAGCCACATGGCCAGCGCGCACACAGCACGTGACAGCCCAACAGCACACACGCAACCAACCGCTGCACGTATGAAGCCTACAGCGCGGCAACACCAACAACGAACGACCGCGATGGCTGGATTAGCCCTTTGACAGACCGGCGCCCCCGCTCTCGAGCCCGGGCAAGATGTGTGTCTGCCTGTTGCTTGGTTTCAGCAACTAAGTTAAATCGACACAGGACGCGTATGAAAATACGTGGAAGTGTGGTGAGCTAAAGCTTTATTTTTCCCCATCCGCCGGAATGGATAGAAATATATAAAAAAAAAAAAAACGGTTGATGAGGGCACTCCGACTGTGACAGATGCAATTTTTCCACGTGCGTATTCACCCGACGAAGTTATACACATTTCTCATACAGTAACTCCTCCTGCTGAATGTTTTTGCGTAAGGTCGCGCAAAGGAACGGTTTTGAGCCTGTTTTGAGCCCATCTGTATCTGCAGACCAAGCACGCTCAAAATTATGAACACTCCAACAGCATCAAACGCAATAATACTAAAAGCCGAATTATTAGAGCGATCTACGACTACTGGTATAGTCTAGACTAAGTAACACGCGTTCTTCTGGACGCATCATGTGTCGTCTTGCAGCCACTCCTTCAGCCACATGGCCAGCACGCAGACAGCACATGACAGCTCAACAGCACACACGCAATCAACCGCTGCACGTATGAAGCCTACAGCGCGGCACTATGAATAACGAATCACCGCGACGGCTGGATTAGCCCTTTGATAGACCGGCGCCCCTGCTCTCGAGCCCGGGCAAGACGTGTGTCTGTTGCTTGGTTTCAGTTGATGAGGGCACTTCACAGCAGTAGCTAGCTGGAGCACAGCAATCAGTTATTCCTTTGTTATGTCAACCACCTTGCCTGCGTTCGTTCAAGCTACCCCAACAGCAGTAACCACGTAAAGCAAAACTCGAAGCATGACCCATGGCGGCTTCCGCGCGTTTATACTGTGGCGGGCAGTTGTTGCAGGCAACGTTTTCTAGCCCATGCCGTGCATGCCTCGTCTCACCCCCGGCAGCTGGTGCCCTACGCTGCTCTGGGTCTTGGACGGGACGGGGCTAACAACCTTGCTTCGTCTCGTCTCGAGTGCCTGGTACACAATCTGTGACCAAACAATGATTAGTTGCCACCGCAAAATTCCAAACATTATCAAGTACCTAAATTTTTGAAACATTATCAAGAAAGTACCGTTTGTAAATGATGCCAATTTTGTAAATTATCCAGGCGCGTGCAATTAAAAACCTGGTGCACAGGGTTGAACAATAGTAAGTTGCTCACGCCACCGCAAGATTCCAAACATTATCACGTACCGTTTGGGAAGTATGCCAATTTTTGTAAATCATCTAGGCGTTGCGGACATCAAGATGCAACCAAAATTCCCGAAATTCCTCCTCGACATGCGGTATTTTTGCAACTTCTCGCTTGTCTCGCTCGGCATCCGTCCGCGTTCACGTCGATGTGCGGAACGGACACGGAAGGGCGAGGGGCATTGGAGCCGCCCACCGAAGGCGGCGCTCGAACGAAGCTATATTCGACCGAGAATTCCAGTTCCGCGAATCTCATACTTCGGCCGAGACTAAAAACTCCTGGCCAAGTACCAGACACCAAAGAAGGATTTTATATATATATATTTGTATATATATATTTGAAACAGGAGGGTCTCCGTCCCAATCGGGTCGTTTCTGATTCATATGACCAGCCCAGACAGTCATATACTTCGAACCTGGTGTTGACCAAGCGGTGTAACCTATCGCATCACGCATGAGCATGTTACAAGTGGGACCGACCACATGTATGCCCTGTAGCAGGTCAAAGCAAACCCCGTTCCACGGCATGCAGCGGCAGGCAACCGTAAGACCCAACACATCAACATGCGCATTAGCATTCACATTCATATCCACATGGACATGCACATTTACATTCACATTCACATTCACATTCAGGCTACGGTAGAGGTTGCACCTGCCCCACAGCCAATACCTGAGTACTTCGATACACATGGAGCACCGACAGTCCAGAGAAGGTTTGGCCCACATGTTACCGTTACCTCGAATATATGCCATACGTCGACGCAACGTACCAGCGCGCGCACGGGGGGTGGGACGCTGATGACGCACGCTGTCGCAGGGGTGCCCGTCCTTTTTCTGTGGATCCTAGCCTCAGGAGCTGTTCAGCTCACCCAATAGACATATTACGGAAGCATTACAGAAGAATCACCGAAGCACTACCGAAGAAATGCAAACTTAACCCGATGCACCATCTCCACGCCTACGAAATAGGTTGAATATATCGTGTTGGAAGCCATAACGATACCGATAGGGTCTAATGACTAGTGTCTAGTGTGTAGGAGTAGTGTTCGTGTTTTTGCACTTAGTACCAAGTACCTGACCTTGAGTGAGAAATCGAAAGTGCCGGAAGGAGCTACCCTATTCGCAAGACGCCTCTGAAAAATATACGAACCTCGATATCGGAAACACTGAAGGAACAGAGCCCTTCTCTGCCCAGGGCAGGCGTTGGGTTCATGCTTGTGTTGTGACCAATTGGTAAACGTGTTGTGACTATGTGGTCTACGTCATGACCTACATGTCGGGTGTTATTCCGCGGCTTGGAACATGTGTTGTGGTTATTGTACCTCGCTCACGACGATCGTGAACTCGATAAGGTTGCCCACACTTGCCAGCATTGGCCGGTAGGCATGCGTCGTGAGGGCGAGAAAAGGCTGAGGCGTCGCTAGCGACACGCTAAAATCTTCTTAATTACGTTTACTCCCTCGATCGTGCGCGTGGAAGTCAATGTCAAGCGTTGGCTAGTCACCGTGGATTCGAGCCGGAGAAATTGAATCACGTACGAATATCGTCGTAGTTCTGACGTATCTTCTCGACCCTTTTATGGAATACGGCAGGAACTATTAACGAGCTGCCCATCTCAGACGACGACAGCAACAAACAATACAATACATTACAAAACACGGCTTGGATATTCGGGACATTGCGTGGTTGTATCATGTATTCTGATATTTGATGATAGTCCGATGTATTCCTATCAGTATACTTCTAAGTAACAGGTTCCCGGTTGGAACGTGCTGAACACGAATGAATCCCGGGATTGTCGCAATTTCAGAAAGGGCAGACGACAGAAAGCGGTACAGCACAAAACACCTACCAGGTAGATTTCTCACCCCGATAGGCGACGCTGATTGGCCAACTCAGCCAGGTATCGGTTTTTGACATCAACTCCCTGCGTTACATCCTCCCGCGGCTTTTCAGCTCGGCCGTCACCGCTTTCTGACGTGACCCATATCACCTTCTGTATCGGAAAAATTACCATGCGGGCCGACTTTGCCCAAGGCTCTTTGACGCCCCGCACCCTTTCAAATCCCGATCGAATCCCAACCATGGACGCCACGTCATCTACACTGCATGGCTACAAGACAACATGTAGAAGGCCATGTACAAAACTACAGTAATATTGCAAAACTAATGTAATATGCTCCCGATTATTTCAAGGTCCACATTTCAACAGTCGATAGAGCCGTTGTTTTGTACATAATCAGCAGTGATGTGTACAACTACAGATGGCGTCATCACTCAAGCCTATCTTTTGTTGCCCGAGGCCCTGTTCTTTTTCATTTTTTTATTAATGGAGCATCATTTAGTCTATAGGTTTTATTTAAATGGGTGCATTGTATCTTAATGGTTAATTTCCAGGCATCTCAATCAAGTGAGCCCACGTTACTAACTACCAAGTTTTAGTGGTGACGTCCACTCCTTGCGTGAATGTCGACGTAAGGCGGTATTCGAATACCCAAGGGGGACGAGAGAGGTGTGTGTGCATCGTCAGGGTCGATGGTGGCGCCGTCGGTAGCGAGGATTTCAACAGAATGAGGTGTACGAACGCGCGCAAGACAGACGCAAGGGGGCTTATGTGTGGGCCAAGAGGGTCGTGCGCGTGTAGCAAGACTGTCGCTCTCCCTTTGTGCCTGTGTCCCACCCCTTTCTCCGCCACGCACACATGCAAACGTGTACGTTGGGTGTGCGAGCTGTCTATGGTTGAGCAGTGGTTCGTGCTGTGTCCAGATGGGTTGTTACAATGATTTTCCTGAAACCATCCGCTCTTTTGAAGCTCGCAGCGCAGTTCTCTGCATGCTGCATGACGTGGCGCCTTGGGTTGAGATTCGATCGGAATTTGAAAGGGTGCGTGGTGTGAATAGCCTGGGGCAAAGAGGCATGTTTTCCGACAAAAAACAGTATGCGTCCGGTCAACAAAGCAGTAACGGCCGAGCGGAAAAGCCCCGGTGCGATGTACCGGAAGGAGTTGGTTTCAAAAATCGGTACGAAGCTGAGTTGACCAATTGGCGTCGCGGATCGAGGTCAACAATCTAGGTGTATCATGCTGTACCGCACGGTGGCGCGGCATGGGTGGGGTATACCGCTTTCTATAGTCTGCCCATTTCAAAAGGAGCAACGCGGGCGATAAGTTCTATATCACACAAAACGCGCGAACCTCCCCCGAGAACACATAGCCGGCACCGCGTATGTTGCGGTCATCGAGGATACAGCAGTAGGGGTCACCTTGGTTTTTCGCGGCGGTAGATCGTGGTGATTTGCGCGAGTGACCCCCTTGTTTCTTTCTGGCCTTTATATTCTATGCTTGCTTAATTGGCTTGCTTATTAAAATTGCTAGCTGGATCCGCAGTCAAGTGTTACGCTGTACGGCGCCTAAAATTTGGCCTGACGTATTTTTTTCCGTGAGGTACAGAGCCCCTCTCGCGAGTATGGTACGATATGATAGGGTGCGATAGGATATAATCGGGTATGATGACTCAAACCTGGTAGCGAAATGGGGGTATCCCCCACACCCCTCACACCGCGGCCTTGGTCAGGGTCAAGCATCACCGACCAGTCCAAGCGAGTATATCTTGAGAACAGGGCTCAAGGCAAGGCGAGATATGGTATGTGAGCGTCTCCGGTTTGTTGAAGTGCCATAAACGTTTTGCAGGGGATGATCGGCAGCTGAAAAACGACGTCTCGTCTGCAATGTTCACATTTTGCAAATATTATGCTAGCGTTAGCCCTTGCCATCCTTACTGATGATTGCCAACTTACCCTTTCCCGTTGTATCGTATATGGTATGATATATGTTCACGTATACTATGATATATGTGTCAGGTTTTGCTTCTGCCCAAGGGGAGACACAATCTCCAGCCGGCGAATCTACGACGCCATTGCGGCCGGGTGCATACCGGTTATCACAACTACAGAGGTGGAAGCCCTCCCATTCAGAGGGTGAGCACATAGCCAGGCTGCATGTACCTGCATTTCCCTTTTGTTATCGAAAATCTTACGCTTGCTGGCGTGACGACACATGACCCTTGAAACATTTCGCGGCAACGAATAAAGGCTGCGGTAGGAGAGGTTACCTCCACTGAAATTAAGACGAGCGAACTTAACAGCAGTGGCGTACTTTGCGGAACACGAGAGCACCAAGGCTCAACACTTGCAAAGTAATGGGGTAGTCACTTACGCCAGTGGCCGCGAGTCACTCAAAGAAAGGGGAATTTTAAGTGCCTCATAATAGTACAATCTTAGGGTAGTCTGTGTCAACGGCAGAGCACGCCAAGCTACAGTGACACTGTAGTCATGGTTTGGATGCCCAGGCAAACATTACCACGGAGATCGGCCGTCCGTTTCCGAGGTTGCTCTGGTGAGGAGGACCACTCACAAGAGACACCGGGCAGGTAAGGGCCATCCCACGTTTTGGGAGTGCAGCAGATTCGGAGGATTTTCTGAGCTCCTCCTCCTAACATGAGGATCTGAATATTATCAACATCATCATCACCAACATCATCATCGCTAACATCATCATCATCAACATCATCATCATCACCGTCGTCTTCATCATCATCATCATCAACATCATCATCGTCGTCATCATAATCATCACCCGAAACATGACTTGGAAGGCATTCGTTCGCGCTCCCCGACCACAAGCGTGGTTGCCCAATTAATGCCCTGTCAATTCCCTATGAGTAGTCCTCAAACAAATCGTACTCGTACAAGCGTTCGACAAACAAAAACGAAGGTAGCCCCTCAGTTGAAGAGATCAGCCCCTAACGACACTCACATTCACAGTAACATTCACATTCACATTCACAGCAACATTCACATTACCGCACAGGTTCGTGGGGTCCAAAACGTGCAACCCCGGCCGCACCATAGAGGGATGACTCCTGTGTACTCCTATATACACCTATAGAGTGGGATGATTCAAACAACACGTATCTGCATCAAAACAGAAAGTGCAACCCCGTGAATAGGCACATAAATTAGACGTACAATGTTGTGAAGGTCGACGACCTTGAGCAAGTCCTCATTCGAACACTCGGGTGGGCCACAAACGTTTGGCCTCAAAGTAGCACGATTAGTACGATCACGATAACGATAACCTGCGGTGTCGTGGCATGCGTCCGCAATCCTCGGTGGGCGTCGCTGGCGTTATCGCCAGGCATCGATTATCGAAGGCAAACACATCACTGGAACGGTCTCACTGAGGTAGAATTTACCGGCTACCGCTGTAGGGAGTTCTATGTATTTTGGGCAGTGAATGCGAGTGAAATTGCCGGCACGCGCTGAGGGAGGCGGACGACACGGGTGACTACGGTGTGTCAACAATATCTTCGAGCTTGCTGGAGCCTCCTGCGATTTCAGCTGGGATAATCAAAGCGACAACAAATATATGAAGGGGTCGTCTCGCGCCAGGTAGGGTATCTGCTCAGGCGGTACCATGGAGACCTACTTGGGCATGACCCAACCTGTTCAGAAATTTCACCGGGGTGCACGACAGGTAGGACAAGACGTTCCTCTCAAACATAAAACACTACTTCGAGGTGTATGGTACAACAACCAACCCTCCAGACTATATTTCGAGTGATAATTTCGATCAGGTTTTAAAATATGTGTCCCCTAAGCGGCATGTCGGTCATTGACATTTTTTTTACAAATCCACAAACGTTGACCGGGAACTTTGGTTTCAACGATCGTTCGTGCTTATTGACATTGTTCTAATTTGTTGTAAATGACATCATCGCTCCCTCCAGAACTGGGCTGGACTACTCGGAATTCTCCGTGATAGCAGCAGAAGGAAGCCTCAGCACGGTGGAGGGGGTCAAGGCCCTCGTGAAAGATCTCTCTTCCAGGTGACATATATGTTGACATGAATACGCGCTTTATTAAAAGCGAATGCGAGTTTCGTGGTTGCGCCAAGCCAGGACCTGAAAGTTGGAGCCGTTATGAGATGGCTGATGCCGGAGGTTAAATCAGGGATTCGTAACACCGCTCACAGGCTGGTGGGCACATCGATAATGCCGCAAGCCGGTCAAACGTGGTACACGCTCCGTAGAACCGCAGCCGGCAAATTATAACCCTCAAGTTCCAAACTATGGGGTCGCGGGGCATGTAGGAGTTTCTAGTGTATACGGAGGAGGCGTTTTCCATGAGAGGAAACCAAAACAACGTTCGAAGCCACAAGGTTTGCGCGAACCACATGCAATTTCGATACCGCTGAGAACCTTGTGCTGGCACCACGTATCACTTTTGTAGATGAGCGCGGCGTGCGACGCTGACCAAGACTCATCTGTAAGACTCTCGAACTTTCTGTCTCGTTGTGATAAGAGCGACGCATGAAGCTGATCTTAGCAACGATGTGGCCAACCGAAATTCTGTAGTTGTTGTACAGTAGGATACGCTCGTTGTAAAGTAAGAAATTTGGCGTATAGACAATACCAGGGTATATCGATTTCACATCATCGGAGGACCGATATAGTTTGTGCCTTCACTGATTGGTAGGTTAGGCTCCCCGATCTGTTGATTAAATGGGCTACAGCACTGCGCCAATTGGACGCCGGACGGTCTGAAGTGCTTAGCACTGTTTAGTGAACTGGGTGGGTGCTGCCCAGATTCTGGCCAGACTATGATGGCAATGACAATGGATGTAGGATCTACTTCGCCTAGATCGTATCCTGCCCGTTGGATGTGTATATATTTTAACATGTACCGTACGCGGCGTGAACAGATCGGATGAGCAACTGGCACCGCTCCGCGAAGGTCTCGCGCGGGGCAGATCCTCGACCATTTACGGCATGACTTCGGGACCAGCTCTTGCTGACATGACACCTTTCCACGATACGGCATCAAGATTCCTGGAAGAGGTACGCGTTAGGGGATGTAAGCTTTCCACACACACCACACACACTACCACACGCACCACCACACACACCACCGGTCTTTTGGTGAGCAAGGATGCCCACAGCAAACGTGGACAGCTGTTGTACTCAAGGGAGTATAGGGTACACCCTCCCTCGAATAGCGAGTCTACGTCAAACCCGACATATATTTTGGTATCCTTCCAGAGGGATGATATTGTATCCTAGAAAGCGATTAAATACACTTCGAATTGAATCTATAAGCCTAACGCCAACCTCAACACATCAACCAGTATACAGCAGGGGCTAGCACTTTCGGATCGTTCACGACGTGCCTCAATCATTTTCTCGGATCCGTGATAGCAACCTCCATACACAACCGATATGGACTCTGACCCAGGCTACGGTAGGGGGGTCCCCTTTTCGGCCTTTTATTTCAGTGGCGAGGGGTCACTCGCGCGAGTAACCCCTTTGTTCCTATGCGATCTTACGTTTTCTTCATGTTTTACATTGACGAAGTTAATCCGCAATGCAAAGGTGATCTAAGCTGCGCCAAAACAAGTGCCTAAATCATCTTCATCCGTGGGGTACAGAGCCACTCGTGCGAGTGGCTCAAACACATCGGTGAAAATGGGGGTACCCCCCCTACCGTAGCCTTGGTCCTCTAAAGTCTAGTGGGTTTAGATTGGATATTGTGTGTCGATGCCGGCGGGCAGGATCCACAACAAACCAACGGGCGATACAATTTTTTGGAGATCACACATTTTTCCTTTCGGTCGCTGTGTGTGCGTGTGGGCATACGTTGTGTGAGTTGTCCGCCCTTTCCCTTGTGTGACGCACGATTGATTTCTAGTATTTTGTGTCTCGCCCACATACATACATGACTCTGACGGCTGCCAGTGATGGCCAGTGATATCCAGTGATGATTCTCTGTTAACAACCACAGTTGTACACAACATCCCAGACGTATACTTGTAGTTTCCTCTAGCGTCCTAAACGTACAGGCGAAGCGGTCAAGACAGGCAGAATCTTGGCTGTACCTGGTAATGCCTTTGAGCCTCCTCACATGAAGAGCTCAATACCTTGTACCTTGTACCTTCATCAACAATTACCTCTAAGTAATACATTGAGTCCGACCCCCATTGCGAAGTCTTGCACTATTGATGCATGACAGGAATTTACTTCATCGTAATCTAAATCACAAACGGGGTTTCAACGATATTTTGGTTTACCTTAGTCATTTGTAAGGATCTGGTACTGATTAGAAACATACCGTCAAGGCAGGAACCAGCAATCAATGTCCTGGTCAAAAGGTGGTGTGGATGCATCCCTGTCGCAGCATGCATTCTAGTGTGATGTTGTCGTATGTTTCCCTATATGACCCCGTCCAATGGCTCCGTCCGCGATTCAACCATGTTCGGATCCGTCAACCCTCAGGTGCACAACATGTCTGCTAGTGAGAACAAGTGGAATTGCCCTTCGTCTGAGATCAGTGAGAGCATGCTGTCTCCGAGAACTCAGGCCACGTTCCCCCCTACGGGGAAGAGCAGGTTTGCAACACGGTTAAGGCGACCGCTTTCCTTTAGTGCCTGACTGCACCAACGTCTCATCCGCGTTCTTGATTTAGCGTCTCAAGCGTTTTTTGGTTTTGACGTTTTCAACACTTTGGTGCTTCTGGCAGTTACAATGTGCACCGCCATGGACACCGTTCATAAGCTGCCTCGCTAGTCTAGGGTGAAGATCTCATTTTAAGTTTCATGTGAGGTATTTAACCACTTAAGCCCGTGGCCTCGACTTGATTGTAACCGTTACAGTAGTACCGTAGCCATGGTAGCCGCATGTGTCTTCTTGTGGTGTACCGAACCATGTATATCCGCGTAGTGATTGTAATCCAAGACCGGCTTTGTCACCATCTGTTCGAAACGTTGGGAGGTAACCTTCTACCGCGGACGTGAGAACCCACGCAGGCTCGACGCACTGTCAAAAGTTTTTGTCAGCTGTCTTTAGCTTCCCCTCGACATTGCGGAAACAGAACGCGGGCGACACTCGTTACGATAGGTACGAAGTTTGGTCCGGTCGAGTGCTAAGAACAATAAGAACTTGCTTTGCCCATGGAAGGGGTTCCTAACCCTGACCTCATCACACATCACGCCCACCCAATATCGTTGGAACACCGTACCATTCTAACGATGCGTACCTAGGCCGCGATTTTTTTCTGTGTTTCCAAATCCATTGCTTTTATCGAAATCCGCTTTTTTTGCTAGGTATAGGGCTCCTCAAGCAAGTACACACACCGCGAAATATATGTGCACCCATGCCCTGGCGTGCGTCAGCCCTCACGTGTCAACGGCGTTCCGCCACGCGTCAAGTCAACCTATGCATGCCTTGAGTTCTGCGAACCGGGAAGTTTTATAGTATGCATTGGCCCTCACTTATCTGCTGCCTCCCGGGCCCATTTTATTGCCAACGCCCTGGAATGACGGCTCGCGCACGGTGCGCCTTCTCAAAACAGAAACCTGTGGCTCCACCAATCGGAAACCATCGTGAACGTGGAGCACTCTCTGCTCTTCTGTGCCCCGCCAAACACCGGCTCACTACAGTTCAGAATGCTCGCGAAACGCATAAAGGTGTGTCTACGTTCGATGTGTGCCAACACATGTGGGTGTGTCGACCCACAATGCGTGCAAGCGCGTGCGCGCGAAGGGGCGTGTCGATTAGTTGCTAGTGTAGAGTATACAAACCCGGTATTGCATTTTGTTGAAAGAAGTGACCAAGACGACGGTAGCAGGTCCCTTTTGTTCACTTCGGGCCTAGTTTTTCAGTGGCTCGGGCCACTCGCGCGAGTTACCCGTCTGCTCCTTATGGATCTCTACCACCAGGTTTGGTGCTTGCTGCAACACCTGCTGTAACACCCGCTGTAACACCCGCTGTGAGACCTGCTATAACGCCTTGAATATAATGGAGTAAAAGAAATCTGCAATGGCATGGCAAGCGACATACGCTGCGGCAAAAAACGTGCCTGAAGTATTTTTCGTCCCCGATATAGATTGAATGGTAGTATAATCTATGGTATGGTATGGAAAGGTATGGTATGGTATGGTATGGTATGATAGCGCTAACCATGTGGTGACAATGGGAGTATGATAACAAACTACAATATCGTCGCCTTGGTCACGTAGAGGTGCAACACTGGTGTTGAGGTGGGCGAAGGCATGGGGTGCGGGCATTATTAACGCGCACAAATGCATGGATTAGTGTTTGTTGTTAATGTGCACAAACACATGGAGGTATGCTTATTGTTGTCGGTGTGAACAGCAACGGCCCGACTTACCAGACCAGGAAAGTTCGTCCCGAGAAGACGCGCGTGCAAGAAGATCGATACTTGGCGTGTGATGCTTAAATTTCTCACCTTGTGCTATCTTCCTTGCACGGACGGCCGCCGAAACCTTTAGTCTCCATATGCTACCCATGTGACCGCGGAAACGGGTCCCCAGCAAGCGCATGCTATGATAGGGACAAGACCTTACTCTTACGAGTACTCTCGCTTGGATAGCGCTCTCCCCTTCCCAGCACCAGGGTTTCAGAAAAGGTGTAAGCAAAACAGGACAAACAATCTCATAGGCTAGGAATCTATCAGGTATACCCAACATAGTGTAAAGTACATGTCGAATTCGCAGATGCTGCGTAGTCCCTCACTTAAGGAGCGCGGTGACTGAAAAATGCGTACGTTCAAGAGCACAATACTTACTGCAGCATGGTTTCGGCTTGAAACAAGCTGCCGGGAACCATTGGTGTGGCATGGTGGCTTCGATCGGTACACATGCGTTATCGGCGTACGATGCACGAACTTCACTGCGAACTTCTGCGCGAAGCTCCCTACGCTTTCTCTTTACACGTAGCACGCGTACAGTCTCGGTCAGTATCTAACATGCCCAACCTTTGACACACTTACAGAGCGTATTTCTGTCGCTAAAAACTCGTGCTGCAAGAATTTATGTCCATCTTCAACTTCTATGAGTCGATTGAGGTTTGGGGAGTATAGTATACGAATATCGATCGACGGCGTACACAAACCAAATCAACACTGGGTTTCTGTCATCTCGAGAAGGGTCCTTATTTGTAACTATGGCGAAACTTCAAAAATCGTGCTCGGTTAGTAGCAAGTCCACGTCGATCCTATCCGCCATTTTCTCTCGTGTTGATAACCTGCCCTTCTGCGTCGCCCGTACAACGTGTAAAACGCACTGAAGGGAGTGGATCACTGGCAGGTTTCGAACGTGCCGTCGTTACTGTTTGATGTGGTGGAATCTAAACTTCCCGTCTTGGACTTGAGCAATGCTCCGTTGATGAACAAAATCTACAAGGACAACGGCAGTGGTTGGATCAAGATTGGGGTCGTCCGGGACCCGGTGACGCGGCTGCTATCGGCATACCTCGACCTCGTTCAAACGTGGCAAAACATCGAAAATAAGTCCCCAACCGACATATACGGCCAGCACCAACCGCATCGCGGACTGTCTATCGCCGACACATTAGAATGGTTCGACATCATCAGACGCCACCGGGATTTGAAGGGGGATGAAACCAAACAGCACATAGAATCCAGAGGCAAGGAACACATCATCTCACGGTCTCTGGTGAAGGATAACGATGACCGGGGAGAGAGCGACGAGGCGTCACGACGGTTACAGGAGGCAGCCGGACGTAAGATTCCTACCTTTAAGGAGCTGCTTGATGTGCTGGATGTCCATCTATGGAAGGCTCCGTTGGCGTTCAGACCCGTTTCGGGTCAATGCGGGATGGGACTGTCGTCTTTCGACACCATCATCCCCTTCGAGACACTGCAGGTATGTAATATAGTCTACAGCACTCGAATACGGGCGCTGCAACTACATGCCAGAGAATATCTCCGACGAATGTTGTTTCGCAAATTTTCACTTGAATTAATTACGGCCAAAGGGGTAGAGTACCCCCAATTTTTTTCCGAGGAGCACAACTACTTGAGCAGTTCGTAGGCGGCGCAGTGGGCGATGTGGTGATGCGTGAAAACTAGACACTTGAAAGGGGATATGGTCGCGGCTGGCACAAGTGGCACTGTGCCGCTGAAATAACCGGCCAAACAAGGCTTTTTTCCTGCCGCAAGGTTAGGGTTGATGTTCGATCGCCCACCCTCATCTACTCATCTTACACTAACCACCGGAGCGTACTTGGACAATGCCTAAAGTGACTCGAGTACACCCCTGCCGTATCCGTAACCTCGGTATTTGGTCATGATCATCATGATCAGCCTCATTATATCATAATCTACTGTGGGGATGCAAGACGACACTACGCCATCCTAAACGTGACGAACACGGTCCGATCGCAGACATGGTCCAATGGCAGACATGGTTATGGTCAGCTGGACACATCATACGCAGTTGTTGGGTATCAGCGTTTGGCTGAAACGTTATCCGTATCACGGGGTTTCTTTGTCTACAATCGTTGCAACTCGACTCTTTTTTACCAGCATTTCCGTCTTGTACATATACGTAGGCAACGGGGCTATTCATCGGACAGCACGAAATCGAAATCAGTTTTCGGGCGTCGTATAGAGCTCCTCAAGGGGGAAGCCTCGAAGAAAAGATTATGCACCTTTAGCGTAGCATGCGTCGCTGCCCGCCCATCTGTGCAACGCCAACGGTGCATGTGCCATTCCATGGTCTCCAGGGAAACAACGCAGCATTGCATTCCAGGTACACCGCGGACAACACAGCATTGCATGTACCGGGTGTTGACATAAAACGCACACAGCACACCCAGTGCACACATGACATACGGCGCATGCATCACATGCAACAAGTAAATCACATAGAACCCACACATTGTATAAATAGATACCGCACATGCAACGCGTATAAACTTATGTGTAAGTACAATATGCCCAGGTTTGGTTTTAGCATGGTGTTCTCCTGCGGCCGAAGCTTTTCCCATGGCTTCGGCAGCGGAACAGGTAAGAGGGCCGTGGGCAGATTACGGCGCATGTGTGGATATCGGCCGAGCTGCGTGGGGGTGCTCTGAGGTGTCAAATCGCTGAGGATTAGAGCTAGGATTAAGGTGGTACCTATGTTCGGGCTCGCTGACGCGATCAGGTGCATATACAACGCCGCGGTTGTTCAGTCCGTTTTATAAACGAGCCCGTTCCTCCCTCACATTATTATATCATTCACTCGGCTCTGTCGCCCGTTATAATCGTCGTTCCAGTACCAAGTATGTTTTACCCTCTCTGCTGTCTGCTACGATGCGCAGGTTTACGTACAACGAAAAGCAGAGCAACAAAAGCAGCATCAGCAACCGCAGGAACACGCCTTTTGAACATCATATGTGTCTGTTACACCTAGCCCCGTGACTTACGCTGCGTAACTGACACAGAGCTTGTAACGCACTCGCCTGACAAAATGTCTCTCTCTACCCGTCTACCCGGGAGATTCGCACCTAGCTACCATTTGTCGCGTTGTAATTGTGGTTCATACGCTGCATCCGGCGGGAAGTCTCACCGAGAAAGACCCACGCAGAACGGCCCATACTGCCGCCTGCCTCGTTTGGTCGTGTCGCGCAGGCTCTATAGAAAATAGCGTTTGTCCCGTATTGTGAAAGTATAAACTCCACCACATTATTGCTCTTGTCGCTATCTTGGTGTTGCTGTTTTTAGTGGTCGCTCAAACTCGGTACTACTTGCCTTATACTTGCCGCAGTCACGGCACAACAGCCGCCGTGCTGTTCTGTCTCTCGGTAGTCACAGCCGCAGACGATGGTTTGCGTGTATTTGTATCTTTGTGCTCACTTGATTGTACCAGGTGTGCGTGTGTGTATCTGTTGCCGTCACAATAGTTTATACATATTGGAGGAGAGGCACAGCACCAGCAGCGGTAGAACGCCAGCCGTGCTTCAAACTACTTCCTTAGTGTCTGTAGTGACGGTGCATGAGCATATGGTTGGTGGACAGCGGTAGGTCGAACCACGACAACAAATGAGGCCCCTTTGTACCACAGCGAAGCATCTGACCCGAAACGTGCTCCCATACCGTGGGAGGACTCCCCACCTCGACAGACATTCCCTGCCTGTAAGTACCGATGACGAGGCATAACCACCAGCAACATGCATACGCACTTTCGATGAACTTGTTACACCGTTCTACAGGAAACGTCAACAATGGTGTTCAAGTCTTTGCCCGGCGACATCTGGCGTAATTTCGGGCAGTCGGGGTGGGGTCCTCACGGCAAGCACGCTTTCATGGAATTTGACTACGGAACCGTCGCGCGCCACTACCCATACGTTGAAATAAACACTGATGGATTGGTCTCAAACAAGGCTATTGAACCAGACCTCCCCGAGTACGAAGAAGGGCAAAACAATGCCGCCCCGACGATCTCCCCCCGCGCCCAAGAGCTGTTCTCGGATGGATCGTGCGGGTGGGCCGAGTTCTACACTGATCTGAAGATGCTTGACTCTGTCGGTCGCTTGTACGGCGACGACTACGAGTTGTTCGGGTGGTATGATCTCCAGCCGTGGCGGGAGAGACTTGAACTATGCTTACATTGACCGGGGATATCCCGCGTGAAATATGCAAGCCTTGATGATTTGATGGTAAAAGGGTTGAATGCTTTTGAACGAACAATTTCTGACGGTACGGCATTGCGGAACCCCCCAAAATGAAATGGGTTGCAAAAACTATGTGCTTTTCGTCGTACACCTCGGCCAAGGGATTGGTTTCGCTGGTTGTAGTTCTGCTTTAGGTTGAAGCCAGTTGGTTTCGACGTGTATAGCCCCCGCCAGGTGGATATGGTTTTCAGAGCATCCATGCAGTAGCAATAGGTAATGATCGACCACATTCGGGGCCCTGGCGTGAGCCACTGCTTTGGGAAGCCTTGAATAGTGGGCGTGAGTCGGTCAATGGCGGGTTGTTAGCTGCTTGGAATGGTTCGCGCGGGCGTGTTTGCCGTGTTCCTCTACTGCGGCGTGAAAACGTTGTTAGGGAGAGTGAGGCGGTCCTGACGGATGAAGGCGCTGGAGCTGGAAACGCCTTTTGCAGTATGGGATGGAGTCGAAAGAGAGATCGAGAGTGGTGCCTCTTGGATTATCGAATCATTAACCAAACGGCTGGGGGTCGCCGTTTGTCTTATCTCATCGGCAATCAAATCGGTGACAGCAAAGTCAAAAATTGTGAGCGTTCGCTTGTTCTACCCTATCTCTGTAAATGCTCGCGACGACAGGAAAAAATACAGAAGGAATCGCGGCCTGTTGCGCAGATACATTAAGAAAATGCGAGAATGGCCAAGTTGCGCCAAATCTGGTGGTGTCGTTTTGCGGCGGGGGCGAGATCGATTTGTCGCAGCAGTGACTTCGGCATTTTCTAGAAAAAACAGTGGAACATACGGTTGCTGGTTTGGGAAGGGAGGAAGTTGAAACGGTCGGAAAGGTTGTAACAGGCGAACCGAGACTAAACAGTTTCAGAAGCTGATCCCATCAAAACAGCAATGGCTGCGGCAGTCCATGGCGGCGCCCCCTCTCTGGCTACCTCCCCCACACTGAGCTCGAAAATGGACCAGGCAATATCGAAAAGGGGCTGTTTAGATAGCAAGCTGATTCTTGACAGTCTGGTTTGACAGCTTAACTACAAGCCATTCACCGACGAGCCATGTCCGCCGACAGTGAATGTGAAGTATAGCTGCCATCGGCAGGAACCCAGAAGCCTTCCCGGCTTTTGAGCCTGACTCGCCAGACAGCCCTTTCCGTGTTGTGTTTCTGGGTTTCGTTTGCTCATTTTCCGGTCGCCCCAATTGAGCGCGGTATGTATTATGATGTATTTTATTTTGCAAATATACTGGTGGCATAGGCGATATGAATGGTACTTATGGATGATAGCACTTGGGCCTTTCGTGGTCGCGTCAACAAATATCTCACATGTCTGATGCTATCCAATATCACGTACCAGTCCTCCGATCCCCTTGCCGCCTCGGTAAGGCATGCTGCGAGGCATGCCGTAGCAGGCTTGTAGCGGGTGGGGGGGATCTTTCTGGCGGGTGTAAGGCCGGTCTCACCCTCAATGAGTGAAACCTTCTTGCTGCTGCGTGTGGCCGCGAGCCTTGGGCGTGGCGGAAGAGTTGGGTCGTACGTGGTGCGTTAGGCATGGTCACTTACATTCGCGCGTCGTTTTCGGCAGCAGCGGCGGAGCAGCAATGCTTAATTGGGATGCTCGTGTGCGGAGGCAGGCGCCACCACGAGCCACACTACGGCGCAGTCTTGGTTCGAGTGGAGGGAACTGCGCCGGCAGGAGGCTGGATTCGACGAAGAAGGAGGAGGGCGACTGAGCGTTGACGGTCGGGGAAGAGACGGATTGAACTCTCCCTGAACGAGAAATTTTGTTTTCCGCATCAGCACCGCAAGCTGCGAGGAGCATTTTGTTTTGTGGGGCGGGGGAGAAGGGCAACCGATTGGAATTGAGCGTCAACGCGAGCAAGTGCAAATTCACGGGCAGAGTGGGCTAAAACGATAAGGTGGCCATGGAGAACCTGTTTGTTGATCCCAACGAAGCGTAGAGGGCTTACCCGTCGAGCTGACGTTAGTGGGGTAGTGGAGTCACCGGTACCAAGACAAGTAAAAGACACAAATATATAGATATATATTACGTTGCTCCTCGCCAAGGTACATCGTCGAGAGAAGACTCACTCGGTAGAAGAAGCACGAGGAGGAGTGGCGGCGAAATACCTAAAATTATTCCACCATCCCGATATATCGCTACGATGTAGCCAACTTTTTACTGGAAACCCCTACACAATACTCAACCGTCATAATATCCGCATCATATTCAAGCATACAATCAACAGCCTCCCTGCGTCGTAAATGATACGGTATGATGCTGTATTGTCATATCGTCAGGATAGAACGATTCAATAAAAAATACAGTCAATCATTATCCTCCTAGTACTACTGTGACAAAAAAGATTGCAGCACCATAGTCCTTGACAAGTATTATATAAATCTAGAGGTACAATTCAGGGACAGTATCCAACATCAATCTTCAAGAATCTAAGATCTAAGTCGTAAAATACTAAGCCCGGAAACAAAAACCCAAATCCGAAATCCAGACCGAAAGCTCAAATCTGACATTTGAATTCCGAAAATCCTAAAACTCAGCCTTCCTTATAAAAGTGTTGTCAGCTCCATAGAACAGGCGTGCCAACAAGTGTGATCGGACAGCAGTCTCAAAACCTAATTTCGAATTAGACAAACGCCTCCCGGCTGGGTACATACTAAAAATCCATTCAGATTCCAATTGATCAAATCCAGAGCAAAATAATGTCATACGAGACAACGCAATTGTGAGAAAGTAATATTTCAAAATTCAAAAAACAGTTACTCGCCTCCATAACTACCATGCACTCTCTGAAGGACTGAAATCCAGCTGATATAAGCAGAATAATCCGTCAAAAAACAATTCAAATAATCTCGCCAAAACGTTAGTCGTCCTCGGGTTCAGACGTATCAAACTTGTCGAGTTTGAGACCTTTCTCTTACTTGACGTGCCATAATCCTCTCGAGTGGTCAAGCGAATCCTTCCCCGCACAAGCGGTAACAGGTGGGCGTGACCCATCATTGCAGGAAGAAAGCTAAACGATTCGGCTCAGCTGGGTCTCATTACGTGGTCAGTTGTGAAAACCATAAACTGATTGCGCAGGGATGACCCCGGGTAGTTTACCAAAAACCGTTGCCGTCCCCAAGTCCCAAAAAATAACATCTAAACGATTTGACTCAGCTGGGTCTCATTACGGGACTAGTTGAGAAA
Organism: Undaria pinnatifida; assembly: GCA_012845835.1. Classification (NCBI taxonomy): domain Eukaryota; class Phaeophyceae; order Laminariales; family Alariaceae; genus Undaria; species Undaria pinnatifida. The sequence goes on from JABAKD010000005.1 coordinate 359,837, forward strand.
ACCATAAACAGATTACGCAGGGATGACCCCGGGTAGTCTACCAAACGCAGAACATCAAGGACGAGGAAGTTCGATTGCAGCGGGATAGTGCCCTCATCCGCGAGCGGTGGATGAGGTGGTTTCACAAACTTCTCAACACCAAGTCGCCGACCCTTGATCCGAGCACTGTGGACAAGCTTGAGCAGTGGGCCCCGTGCAGACCACTGGACGATGTCCCGTCGAGGTACCAAGTAGAGGAGGCGATCCGTGCGTTGGCGAACCGAAAGGCGGTAGGGCTCGATGGTCTCCCGGCCGAGCTCTTGAAGGTTTGGCCGACGAAGGACAACTGAACACCCTCGAAACCTTCCACGATATTATCGTCGCTGTGTGGGGGGGGGATGGCGTACCGCAACAATGGAAAGATGCAACGATTAAGGTGCTTCATAAAAACAAAGATCGGACTAAGTGTGGCAATTTTCGTGGCATCTCCCTCGTGGCTGACGCCGGCAAAGTACTCCTTTAAGTCATCGCGGGTCGCCGGAGTGACTATCGCGAACGCGAAAACATTGTGCCGGAGAACAGTGTGGGTTCAGACCCCAACGCTCGACGGTTGACATGATGTTCGTAGTATAACGACTGCAGGAACTGGCGCAGAAGAAGGACACCCCCTTACACATGCGCTTTATCGACATCACCAAACATACGATTCCGTCGACCGAACCCTTCTGTGGGATGTTCTTGCTCGTTTTGGCCACCGAGAATGCTCGCCGTCATCCGCCAATTCCACGACGGTAAGCAAGCATGCGTGCATCTGGATGATGGAGAGTGCTCGGATAAGTTCGACGTGGGGCAAGGTCTTAGGCAAGGATGCGTGCTCGCGCTGCTGTGTTTTTCACGGCGGTACTGCGTGTGGCCGAGAAGCGCTTCCTTGCCGATGCAGCCATCACGGACAACATGGTGCAGCTCCAACGAAAGGAGGAAGGCAAGGAGAAGGGCACTTCACGCACAGCCAAAGTCGACGGACGGAGGGGGAAAGAGGGGATGGAGGTGCAGAGATTGTGGGGTATGCTGTACGCGGACGATGCGGGCATCGTTTCGCGATCATCAGAAGAACTGGAGAGGATGGTGACGGTGATCGTGACTGCGTGCTCGTCATTCGGGCTTACAGGATCCGAGGCAAGAACAGAGATAGTGTGCCTGGAAACCAATAGCGGTGGGAAGGTGTCCCTCACATTCAATGCAGCCGGCCAGGTATACAAACATACAATCGAGTTTGTGTACTTGGGCGGGGCTATCACCGCAGACAGAGACCTTAGCATTGAAATAACGCGGCGTCTTCAAAGGGCCTGGGCCTGCTTCCAGTGGTACAAGATGAAAATATATAATCGCCCGGGTGTGCGCTTACGGTTGAAAGTGCGGTTGCTGAAAGCTGAGGTGGTCGAGACACGTTTTCACGATTGCATGACGTGGAGCCCGAAGAAGCGTGACTATGACAGGCTACGACGGGTTCACCGCTCCATCTCCTCCAATGCCTTGCATAACGGAAACGGAAGCGCGGCGACCACACCCTATCGTACGCCGACGTTCTTGCCAAGACAGATTCTGAGAGCGTAAAAGCGATAGTGCGCAAACGGAGGATATTGTTTGCTGGATTCGTAGCACGTATGGGAGAGGAGCGTGTGCCACAGAGGGTGATGTTTGGGGAGTTTGTTGGGGGTAAGGGCTACTCAGGGGGCATGAGAAAGACCGGACGGCTCCTCTGAAAGATGATATGTCGGTCTTTGGAATGAAATTCAAAGGATGGCGAAAGGCTGCTTAGAAGGCTGGCAGATGGTTTCGACGAGAAGAGGAGGGAGATGAATTGTTCATGCGGAATTGGTATTAAACGGAGAGACGCAAAGTCGCAGAGCGACGCGCAAAGGCTGCGGCAGCGCCATCCACCGTTGGCATCTCTACGCGGCCGGGGGGACGGGGGAGGGGGAAAGGGGGGAAAAGGGGGGGGGAGAAGGTGGGGGTCATGCCGAAGAGACTGTAGTCTGGGTTTGGCCATCATCGTCTTGAAAGTTATGGGCCTTCTAATGGCGGTCGCAAGAAAGCATAAGACCGCCCTGACTTTTTCGCCATGTTGCGCTCTCTCCCCAGTGCCATTGATGATGCAATTGATACCCCCTATGAGCCCAATGCCGTCTTTAGCCAGTTCCTAGGGTCTGCTAGTATGACATCTTTCTTTCTTTTCTTTTTCTTTTTGTTCTTTTCTTCTCTTTTCCTTGCCTTGCTTCCTCTTCTTGTCTTGTTTTTACCTGCTTTTCTTGTCTTTTAATTTTATTTTCTTTCTTTTTTCATTTTTTGTTGTTGTTTCGCTTTCTTTTCTTTTCTTTCCTTTCCTTTATCTTTTTTTCTTTGCTTTGTTTATTTTTTCCTTTTTTTTTCATCCAGTTGACTTGCGTCTGTCGTGCGTATGCGTCGTGATAGACTTTACGTGTAATATATTCGTGGTAGTCTTTCTTGGATGGCAAGCGGTATAGTCGATTTCTCCAGGCGTCAGTAATGAGACGTATGCACCGGTATTGACCTGGCACATCGTAGACTGACTCCCGATTTCATTTTCAAATATTTCTGGTCGAGGCATGAATAGCGTCAGCTGTGATATATGCGTGTACCATGTTGGGCTGTTTGTGTTTCCCTGGGGTATTTCTCATCTCCAGAGTGACTGGAGCCTGTCCTGTGACCACGAACTTGGTAATGCGAGTTAATGTGAGAACAACCACAACAACAACAACAAACACAACAACAACAACAAACACAACAACAACAATCAAAAACCGTTGCCGTCCCCAAGTTCCAAAAACCTCAAACTTCCTGCTCAAATATAATTGTTCAACAGTAGAAACAGGGAACCTAGCGTACTAAATCATGAGATATTCTACCATTCCCCAAACATCAAATGTTCCATCACAAAATCTCGGTGAAAGCGAAAGTACCAACTGCAGTCTCCAGTGTGCCTTCCTCAGTGAATTCGTGTTCCTAGACACCGCTCTCACTGCGTTCGCAATGTCCGGACGTGTCTGGTTAGCAAGCCACATCAAGCATCCGACCAGCTCGCGATAAAGGCCAGTCTGTTTGAGACCGTCCTCGAGCGGGTTTGTCCTACCCGAACTAACGCATATATCACCATTCACCGCGAACCCCGCAAAAATATATAAAATCCCGCAATAGGTCACTATATTTCAGACTTGACTCGACAACTGTTTGATGCCGGTATAGCACGAATTCAACCGCGTGTTTCTTGCTGTTTCAGAGTACCGATAGATCAATGCGCAAACGCCTCGCAACGCGTGATGAGGTTGTCATGTTGAGGGTCAAGTTATTCCGCATGTTCCTTCCCGGAAGAGCGACATGTAGTATCACACTGTTGCAACGAGTGTTAGACCATGCTGCTACTTGGTAAGCTACCGTGATAAAGAAATAACGATCCTTTAAACTGTTCTGCAACCTTGATTAAAACGCGTATATATAGGATACGGTTTCAGGTGAACTCCATAACGAACGCAGGAATGTTGACTATCTTCGTTTGTACTCAAAATGCTCGTATACTACGTACCTGGTACATGAAATGTTTGTGCACCTAACTGTGAACTATAAAAACCTTATAATCTACCCCATTCCCCCTGCTCAATATTTTTTGTCCGGCATACAGCAGACACCGCTTACTACAACACTCTGCACACGCACACGATAAGGGCGAGGGGGGTTGAGGGGGCGATCTAACAAAAGGAGGCTTGAACATGATCAAAATCCTATCATCAATCATTGTCAAGCAAAGCATGTCAGACTAAATTATCATATTCATGATACAGTAGGCACAACCGTGAAAAAATACGGCCTCGAAAGGCCTGTAAGTATCCGAATTCGACATCATCTGGATGAGTTTCGTATGATAAGGTTGGCGTTTTATGTTCGGGAAAGTTAGGAAGTAGGTCGGAGGCACGTGCCTCCGATCTTACAAGCTATCCCGGACTCTGGGGGAAACGAATAAAGCTACGTCTCTACTAAGGACAAGAAAGTGAGTACTCTCCAAGGACCTGCTCAATTGGCAGACCTGCAGGGGGCACTCTGCGTCCCCACCTATAACATGACATGTGGCGTCGACGACCTCGATATGCTTATGTAGCGGCGTTTCTCTGATCTCTCCGATGTTTGTTTTCGTAGCGATTTTGCTTTTGCTTTCCATCGAACCCACAACCCCTGTTCCTTCTCGGGTGGCTTCTCAATGGAGGGAGCCCCCTTCCTCCCACAACGGCGACAACAACAGCAGTGCGATGGCAGGGGCCCCTCCTGTTGGTCGCCGGGCACGTACCACAATGACGACACCTTCCAAGTACGTGCGGACGACACTGCTCTGCCGAGCACACTCCTCGTCTCGGATTTAGGTCCCTCCTGTTGGTAGCTGGGCATGCACCACACAGACGATACCTTCCGAGTTCGTGCGGACGACACTGCTCTTCGGAGTACACTCCTCGTCCCGGCCTTTAGTCGCACCAGTTCACCACCAGTTGGTCATAGACCACTCCGTAGTGAAACTGCCCGAGCCCCACCCATCAGACTTGTTTGCTCCGCGCTCTGCCAGCATGTTGCACAGCACATCTCCGCGAGTTGCCAGCACAAGCCCCAAGATCGGCCATCGACTTGTACTTTTTTTGCGCTTCGGGGCTCTGAGGCATATATGCACGACACGCCACGGACAAGCATACTTGAATCAACCCTTTGAATGACCATCGACGATGACTTCGCTTGCTGGGAGAGCCCATCGACCAGCATACACCTTTGCTGTCGGAGCCAGACCGCCCTTCGCGGAACACCCTTGGACTACGGGTGCCATGCTCTAGGAGCTCATGTCGGGGCTCCTTCCTTGTGATCCTACCTGGGAAGGAACAGGCGGTGCTGTTGGAATGTTTGGGCTTTTTCGTTTGGCGAATTTTCCAGTACACGCATTATCGTATGAATTTCAGTACATACGTCGATCCGTCTTGCGCGTCGGACAAATTGCTGCTCCCTTTCTGCCGAAAATAGTACAGCTACTAATTTGACGCAGCTCGGACCCCTCTCCGATCTTTCTCGATCAACAGCGTTCCACTACTGTGCGTCACGTAGCTTCAACCACCATTATGTTTGCAGAGGTACCAACTACGGCGCAGCATAATGGGCTCGCTGTCAATGCATGCCATTTACCGCCGGATTCTCTGCTGTAGAATTCACTGTACAGCAGCCAAGTCGCCTACTTTGCTCCTGCCCATCAACCACATGGCTCGACCCTTCACTGCCCCAGCGTCCACAGGTACAGCACCGCAGCTCTGACACCCTCCACTGCTGTGCGAGTGCTCCTTGCAAGTTCGATTCGATAGTTTTTTTTTCGTCCTGGCCCCCCGTGACTAGAACTCGAATCTAGTGAACGCTGAAACTCTGTGCTGGGTTTTTTGGGCAAGGCTGTTGGCGTGTGCGATGCCCTATATTCCACCATTCATGGGTACGCGGGGACTATAATACCACTTTTTGTGTGGGCACAGCTGCGACCGTGCGGCACTCTGCAATGCTGTCAACGTAACTGTCCCTTTATCGGTGGGAGTGGGTACGGAATTTTCTTCCAGCTGTCCGGGCGTTAGGCCGTCTTCCTGGCGGTACATGTGCTGCCCCTCCACAATGCTGCTAGAATAAATGCTGCAAAAAAACATTACAGGGTTCTACAACGCTGCTAGGATAAATGCTGCAAATTTTTTTACAGGGTTCCACGATGCTGCTGGGATAAATCCTGCAATTTGTTTTGTAGCTGCCACGACGGATACTGTCAGTTGCAATAAGGTTCACAGTTGGCGGAGATGCTGAGCACTATACTACTGTAGGCGTAAACGCTACCTTTTTGCTGCTGTCGGTACATGTGTTGCCCTTCACGATAATGCTAGCGCCTACGCTGGAATTTTTTTCTTCTTATCTGCACATAATCGGACAGCTACTGCCCGTTACAGAGCGCTTACTACAGTTCGCGGAGATACTGCGCTTCACGGGTTTTAATAGTGCAGTGGGGACCAGCCTGTTTGATGCGGTACCTTTGGGGGCAAACAGCCTTGCTATTCGACTGTGGGCGTACTCATCTTTTCTACAGCTGGTGTTGGTACTACACTACCCATCTTGGTGCGGTTGAAATTGCCGTTACCTGTTAACACAGCAGAGATACTGCAGCAATCAGTACTACTGTAGGCGCGACCGTCCCCCTTTAGTGCGGTCGGGGGTAACTACCTTGTTCGGGGGGTTATACTGCCCGCTTTTTATACGGTTGGTGCGCGAACCTATACGGCTGTCCTACCCCCCCCTACACTACTGTAGGGGGCGATGCTGCCCGTGTTTATACGGTTGGCTGCACGATCGTTCACTGTGCTACCCCCCCCCCTACACTACTGTTGGGGCAGATGCTGCCCATTTTTTTTACGGTTGGCTGCGCGATCGTTCACTGTGCTACCCCCCTCCCTACACTACTGTTGGGGCGGATGCTGCCCGTTTTTCATATGGTTAGTGCGCTATCCTCTACAGTCATACCCCCCCTACACTACTGTGGGGGTAGATTCTGCCCGTGTTTTATACGGTCGGCGTGTTGGGCGACTCGTAGCCGTGCTTCCCCCCTACACTACACCTAGGGTAAATTCTGCCTGGTTTGGTGCGATGAGTGTCACCGCGTTGGGTGACCTTTCACTGTGCTACCCCCCTACACTACACTTAGGTTAAACGCTCCCTGTTTTGCTGCGATGGGTGTCGGCGTGTTGGGCGACCCTTCACTGTGTTTCCACCCCTGCACTACACCTCGGTTAAATGCTGCCTGTTTTGGTGCGACTAGTGTCGGCGTGTTGGGTGACCTTTCACTGTGCTACCCCCTTACACTACACTTAGGTTAATGCCGCCTATTTTGGTGCGATGAGTGTCGGCGTGTTGGGCGACCCTTCACTGTGCAACCCCCTACGCTACACCTAGGTTGAATGCTGCCTGTTTTAGTGCGATGAGTGTCGGCGTGGTGCGCGTCCCTTCACTGTACTACCCCCTACGCTACACCTAGGTTGAATGCTGCCTGTTTTGGTGCGATGAGCGTCGACGTGTTGGGCAAACCTTCATTGTGCTCCCCCCTACACTGCATCTGGGGTAAATGCTGCCTGTTTTGGTACGATGAGCGTGAGCGTTTTGGGCGACGCTTTCCTGTGCTACCCCCCCGCCTAGATTAAATGATGCCCATTCAAGTGCGATGGGTGCAGACGTACCTTTACTGTGATGCACCCCCTGCACTGCGGTTAGGGTCAGTGCTGCCCATTTTTGGCTGATTTTACTGCGGTTCGTGCGGGCGTTACCCGTATACCCTACGGTCAGACTGGGCGCTGCTCTTATGTTGCTGTACTTGTTTTTATACGGGTAGTTGGCGTGGCTGCTACCATCACTAATGCTGCACGGAGTCGAGGCCCATGTCTTACTATTTGCTGAAACACAGATATACCGCTACTTGCAGCGGGGACACCAAAACAGTACATCTGCCTCCATAGCTTCTTTACGCGTCGTTCCCATCCCGCCACCTTCCCCCACACCCCCTCCTTCCGCTGTTCTCCATACAGACAACAAGCAACATGTCTACCTGTGAGGAAGCGGGCTACTCCGGACAGGCTGAGGTCTTCCACGCACCTCAACCTGGATGCCCACGAGACAGGGAGAGCTCGCTCGAGATCCCCCGACTCGGGACGGGGGAAACCACCGGAGGCGGGTTCCGGTGACGAGACAGAAGACGGAGCACCGTACCTCCACCCGGACCCACCAATCAAGAGGGTTGACTGTTCGGTTCGCGCTGAGAAGAAGACGGACCAACCCTCACCGGACTCGGGGGCGTCTTGACGCCAGCTCTCGCCAGCCCCGGGAAAGCTCCACCAACTAACCCCCCGCGCTCGACAGCGCACCACCGCCGCCATCTGGGCTCTCCGCGCTCGACAGAGCGCCACCCCCAGGGCTCCCGGGACCGAGGCGCCCATGTCGCCCCCTTTGACTGGGCATACGCGGCGGCGCGCCCGCGGCGGCGCGGGCCCAGCTGGCGCTCGACGACGCTAACCAGACGATAGCACGTCGACGTCGGTTTTACGACGATATCGAGCAGGCGAAGACCTCTGCGCGGGAGGCGTCCCTGGTAGCAAGGAGGGCGCAACAAGCCCTCGCCTAATCAGTTACGTCGGCTGCGGCGGGAGCTACGGCGGCCCTTTTGCCTTCGTCGCGCCCGCAGGGTGTCGCATCCCATCGACCACGACCCGGGAACGACGCCTTCTTCAAATGCATCGTCGCGTGCATGGCGTCTGCACCGAGGGTAGACTTCTCCTCAGCGTTGGCGACCGCGGCGGTGGTGGAAACGGCCTGGGCCCTCCTTCTGTCAGAGAGGCCGGCGTCGCGGCAAGCGGACGTCCTCAGTGAAAGCGGCCTGGGCTCGCGAGGGTTGTGCGCCCTATGGTGGACGAGAGAGGGCCGCCCCGACCCTTGCCCTTGTCAAGGCCCTGCTGATAGCCCACGACGAGGACCCCGACCCTGTCTTTTGGCCGAACCCCGGAGGAAGAGTTGTCAGAACGAAACCGGGGTAAACAGCGACGCAGCGACAGTCGCGACTGCGGGGACCGAAACCGTCGAGGTGGCGGCAGAAATAGTGGGGGTGGCGACCACCACCCACCGCCACGGGGGTGACAGCGGGGGTGGGGGCGGGAGAGGCGCATCGGATGCTGGCGTGGCTGAGGGCGCCGATGAGGGGGCAACTTTGGTCCAACAACCAGAGCAGTGGCCGCAGCTCTGGTGGAGAATAGCGCGAGAGGAACGTTCAACGTGGGACTGCTCACCAACCTCCTCCCGCTCGTCTTCGTTCTCGAGCACGGACGACCACAGCGAGGCGGCCGTGATAGTAGGCAAGAGGTGTCGAGAGCCAATGCAGGAGGAGCACTTGTGCCTGAGGCTTTCACCCTCCTGTTGCGTCTGCTGATGACGCACTTCGACGGGGTAGACACGGAGGAGAGCTACACTAAGTTGCATACTTTTGGAATGTGTAACGTCTTGCCTTTGTCTGATTTCAGTGCGGAGGTTCGCGTACTTGTGCCGACCGCTACGGGGAGGGAGCGTGTTTTGTCTCCGGGGACAGATGTGGTGTTGAAGATGGTTCGGGTGGCGTCGAATGAGCAATTTCCAGCTTTCCTGCCTGCGTTGTACGCTGGTTCGAAGGCAACGGACCCGCGGCCATACGCCTCGTTGGATGCTATGTAGCAGGCTTTTGGTGGTTCGGGTGGCGTCGAATGAGCAATTTCCAGCTTTCCTGCCTGCGTTGTACGCTGGTTCGAAGGCAACGGACCCGCGGCCATACGCCTCGTTGGATGCTATGTAGCAGGCTTTTAGTGAGTAATAAGACACCTGGCGTCAACGGCGAAATATTTTTTTTCTCTCCCTGTTTCTTCGACGGGAGCGCGGTCATCCGCCCCGTCGGGGCCCCGGCCCGCCGATCATGGGCGCGGCCAGGGCCGAGTGCCGTCCCAGTCGCTTTCGTGGCAGACGGGATCGAGCCATCATTCAACTGTCATGCCCATCGACGATTCATCTAACCCATAGTTTGACCACACATCGAACTGCTGGCCACTAGAAGAGCATCACTATGCAGAATTTTTCGCCGTTAAGGCCTCGTTTAAGACAGACGATCCTCCTCTTTGGAGCGGCCTCCTTTCACCTCGCGCTAATGCCCTCCGAGAAAACCGGGGGCTTTGCCTCAACTGCCACGAAGACAACCATTCCTATAAGCATTGTAGGCTTCCTTTCAATACTGCGAGTGGCTGGTTGAACCCTGAACTTGGCCAAGTTGGCGACGATGACGCACAGCAACGTTGACCAACACGCATGGTCTGCTACCGCCGAGACGACAAATCCTCCCTCCCGAACAACCACAAAAAAAATCGTCGCCATCTTTCAAATCAATCGTCGCCATCTTCAAGGATCAGGGCCAGGTAAACTGTCACAACGATACCACATACACGTCGGATCACCATGGTGGTATCCTGCGCTCGCCCGCCTCTTCTGCCCACGCTCCTGCTCCTGGAATGCGCTTTGGAGCCACCCACAACCCGGGCGAAAATACATTCGCGCGCAAACCTGGCACATTTTGTAACGTTAATCGACAGCTCGACGGCGGTACGGCACCGTCGATAACACTGTCGGGGAGGTACCTATTTTGGTTTCAGAGGATGCTCGTGTTTTGTTGCTAGCCTGTCCAGCAACGCAGCACAGATTGCCTGTGTCAAGAGCCCACGGGCTCTACGCCGTCTGCGGACGATTCTCACGGCGTAGTACCGGCGGCGGGAACTAGCGCTTCGACCGTGGTCTCCCTCAGCCAGGTAATTTTTTTTTTTTTTTTTTTTCGACATGGAGATCGCGCGCTTTCAGCGTCGTTCTCCTCGGTCATGGTTTGAGTTCAGCGACGGGAACCGCGCTTCCAGCGCCGTTCCCCTCAGCCGCGGCATACACTCAGCAATGGGGGTACGCGCTTCAAACGCCGCCCCCATCAACGATGGCACGGGAGCCTGCGCTTTGCGCGCTCCCGCGTCGCGTAACAATATAGCTGCGGCAACGGCGCGTCGCCTTTTTACGCGTATGTGTTCATCCCCTCCTCTCCCTGACCAGGCGGTGGCAGTCGGTTTGAGGTGTGGGACGGTCGACCCTCGAAACACTGTTTTGTGACCACGAAGTGGCGGTCGATTTGAGGTGTGGAAAGGCCAACACTAAAACACCGAGATCTTTTGCGAGGCTCGATCCGGTGTTTGCTCGCGATAACAGCGGGCGCTCTGCCCTTTTTTCCATCAAGGAGGAGTCGACAATATTAGCTACCTCGTCTCCCTTCCCCAAGAGACATAACGGAAAAGATCCTCCTCGGGTAAAAATATTATTGCCTTGCCCGAGCCCCGCTCCAGAAAACGCCCACAGGGTCTGCGGACCCTGCTTCGTCTTTTAACACGCTAACCCACGTGTTTCAGGCTACGTCTGCCCCAGTGGCACAGGAAGAAGATCCGACACTACTCGACGGGCCAGTGGTGATGCCACGGCCTCCAGACTGATCAGCTGGACGCTATTCCCGTAAATTTACGGAAGAATCGCGCCTCTCTTCGAGCAGAAACAGCTTAGAGCTCCTGCCCCTTCGGGCGCAGTTAGAGCTGTTTTCTTGCAATTATACTGTATTGAGCGAAGAGGCCACGACGCGAGAAACCGTGGGTTCGGCCTCGCGTCGTGCTCCCGAGGCCTGGTGTTCCTGTGGGGGACACTACAGGCCCAAAGAGCCGAGGACTGGTGTTCCCAGACGGGGACATTGCAAACCCAAATGCCAAACGAGGCTACCGATGTGTTGGCACCGTCGGTGTTGGACTCTTTTTTGGGTGCCGCGAGGGCGGCTTGTTTCGAGTTTCCGCCAGCGAGCGAGGAGGACCCGAGGCGAGAAACCCCGGGTTCGGACTCGCAACTTGCTCCCGAGGCCTGGTGCTCTCGCAAGGGGATATTGCAGGCCAAAATAACCGAGGAGTGGTGTTCCCAGCAGGGGACATTGCAGACCCACCGAAATGTCCAACGAGGCTACCGACGGGTTGGCATCGTCGGTTTTTGCCATTTTTCTGGCGCAGTTCGAGCGGATTCTCGCGCTTTTCCGCCAACGATCGAAGAAAGACCCGAGGCGAGATACCACGGGTTCGGATTCGCGTCGTGCTCCCGAGGCCTGGTGGTTCCGTATGGGGACATTGCAGACCCAAATTCCAACACGGCTTTTGACCCTTCTCTTTAATACTCCACAGACAAAGTGGTTTTATTCTGGCAGCCCCAATCCTATTTTCCACCGTGGTTCCCTTCGTCGTTTGCCGTGGACGACGTGCCATATTCTTGCGCGGAGCAGCACATGATGGCTGAAAAGACCAAGCTTTTCCAAGACCATCGAGCAGTGGGACTCATCATGTCGTCGCCTAGTCCAAGCATACGCAAACGCATCGGTTGAGGCGTGCACAACATTGACTCCGGTGTTGGGGGCAGGGAGAAGCAAAACGCCGTGTTATCTGGCACCTACGCCAAATTCACGCAGATTCGAGCCATAAAAAAGTCACCTTTGGAGCTCTGACAACAGGCTTCTGGCTGAATTCAGTCCTCTGGACCCAGTGTGGGGCATTGGTCTCCGGACGGATGGTCCCAGGGCCAACAACCCATGCCAGGGGAGAGGAAAAACTTGCTCGGAGAAGCACTTTCTGCCGTTCGCGAAGCTATTCGCGACAATGAGACCGGGTCGGCGCACCCGGCCTCCCCTAGTCGGTTCCGCACCTGCACTGCGAATGCAAGAACCAAGAAATCTCGTCTGCGCCGCAATCGGGCGGTTAACAGCGGCCAGCGCTCGCAAAACTTCCCTCTCGACGTTTCCGACCGATTTTTCGGGCGCGTTGGTCAATTAAAAGCCGTGGAGGTTTAGAGATAAGTTCTGGCGTCGGCCCTGACCTTACGCTGTCAGAACACGGCCCCTGTTTCGTCAAGGGTACTGTGACGCTGGACGGCGTTTCGCTCACTATGAAAATCGCATAATCAATCGAGCAACGCTAGACTGGGACAGGCATTGAAGTCCTCTAGATTTGGGGACCGGCAGCATTGGTTGGGCTCCAAAACGCCTCCGAGGGTACTGTGGGGAACAAAGTTTCGCATATCCTCCGGCCACAAGACACAGGAGAGCACTGGCAAAGGGAGGACCCTCAAAGCACGAGTCCAGCGGTAGCTTGAGTTAGTCACCGCGTTCGATTGCACATTCGAGTACGGCAAAGGCAACGCTTGCTTTCTGTCTCGCTTGCCGGGGCCTGCCACAAAACACAACCGCAATGGTTCGACGAGTCTCACCCCTGTTGAGGATGGTGGCATTTACCTCGTAAGGGCTTGCGGGCTGTACACTCCTTCCTCTCCGATTCCGGCTGTCGGCTTGGGTAGGCTAATGCCCCGCACCGAAAGTAATGCCTTGGGTGGGCTTCCTCTCACTCTTGCCGACTTTTGCGTTTTTCGCACAAACGAGCCACGTATGAGGCTTGACGACCTTCCTACTCCTTCCAGGAGATTCGTCGCTCGTGTTTCTGCATCCACCGCCACCGTCGATAGCACGCCCGGCCGAGGCGGGAGCTCGCGTACAGCCGACTACGATTTCGCTTCGGTTTTTGCTGTACCCACCGTGACCAACGAGGACTCCGCCAAAGCCCCGGCTACCACGACATCATGGCCCAACCGACTCCTTCCCGGATCTCGGTATGAGGGACTAACCAAGTCGAGCCCACGGACCTGATCGCGCCCGTGACGACCTCGCCTGGATCTCCGGCGCCCCAGACGATGACGCCTTTTGCGGACCACATCTCCACTCGGACGCGCCGGCGTTCAGCAACAGCAGCTGGTAAAGCACCGCCTGCTGTCGACTATGGCTTCGGGCCCGGCGGGGTTCCCCAGCCATCGTCCAGACGAGTTACAGCTCGGCCGCGAGCCCGACGGCTGCGGCCCCTACTCTTGCCGACCCGCCGGCTCGCGCGGTACCACTTCCGTCCGACCACGACCACGCAGAGCCTTTGGGAACTCCGCTCCTACGGATTACGCCTCCTCCTGGTGATACGCCGGCTACACTTACAAGATCGGATGCCCTCGGCGACGCTGCTGAATTGCGGTTTGTGGATATTCGCATGCCGATTGGAAGCGCGAAAAATACTCAGAACCGACGTGCCACGGCACGATACGTTACATCTCTATCGGCCGGTCGTCGGCCCTGCCACCCGACGTCTTGGCATGCTACCCCCCGCCCAAGCACCCCTCTCTCTCAGACACCCAGGAGCTGGTGGGTAAGGGTCGACTACATACAACCGACCACGACATCGTCCTACTCGTCCGTAACCCGACACTCCAGCCAACAAGCTCTGACATACCGAACTCTGTGGGGCGAGCTGCTTGCTTGCTAAACGACGAGCCAGTTCGCATCTACGTTCCCCTGCTCATGAGCCATTGGATCATGCAAGCTTGTCACTCGTCGGCCTCTTGTCACCTTGGCACCACGCGCACGTTGCGCCTGCTGGAGCATTTTTTTTGGTGGATTGGCATGAGCGTATGAAACCGGTGGTCGCTTCGCCACTGCTTCAAGTGCCAAGCGCGGAAAACCCCACGGCTAACTGTCCACTGGCCCATCATCACAATGCCTCTGCCGGAAGGTCCAGGTATCGCCGTCAGTGTTGACTGCTTCGGCCCCTTTCCGGTCACACCACGAGGCAACACGTACATGCTGCTGTTCACCGATCACTTCAGTCGTCGGGCCGACATGCTCCCCGTCACTGCCGCTGAGTTCACCCCGGGGGGTACAGCCAATATCCTGGTGAACCAATACATCCCCTTGTGGGGGTGCCCGCGCACCATACTCTCGGACAACAGACTCAAGTTCTGCTCCAACCTTTCACAAGCTGTATATCAGCTGTTGGGTGTGCACAAGCTTGCTACAAGCTCCTATCATCCCAACTGTAACGGGGGCGTTGAGCGGGTAGATTACACTATAGCACAAATGCTGGCTATGGTCGTCAACGAGCAAACACGACGATTGGGACTTGCATCTGCCCCACGTAGAATTCGCTTACAACAACTCCGTCAGCGCGGCGACGGGTCTGACGTCTGACGGGGTCCACATGGGCAGACTCCCACGGCCCACCATGACGGTTTTCGACCGCACTTGTGTTGTGGGACACCAGAGACTGGCCCGGGACCACCTGGCGTATTGCGACTTGGCCACCGACCGGCAAAAGCGCGCGAACGACATTGTCCGCGCACACCACGCCCTCACCGTTTCCCGTGTTAACCGCAGAAACTCCGCCCTCGCCGACGCGCTGCGTCCAGCACCTAACTCCACTGTAGGTGGTTGGGCATGGGTATACAATTCTGCCTCTGCCATCCGCCAGGGTGTGAAGGCGAACACCGACGCCAAGGTACTCGAGTCCAAACTCGCGCTTAACTGGACGGGCCCGTACAAGATCCTGGCCGTCGGTCAAAGCTCCGCCGCCGAGACCCCGCACGGCTCGCCGCTCGGGAACAACCTCCTCTATTCGGATCTCCCTTCCGACCTGCCCGGGTCGGGCGCTCGTTGGCGTGTGGCCATCGAGCGCTGCAAACCCTGTGCCAACCCCCACGACAGCGGGGACATGCCCAAATACCTACCGGCGGGACTGACACAGTACGTGCTCAACAAATTTTCCAAGAAGTCCCCGCCGTACCACGTCAGTCAAGACGACGTTTCGACTCCCCACCAACGACTGGAGGTGGAGCTGATCACTGGTCATCAGTCGGTACGGGGGCGAGGTGGCGTCATCGCGGTGCTATACAAGACGCATTGGACGCGACTCTCCGATCCTTCCTGGGAGCGGGAAATGGACCTCCACCTCTCCCGCTCCCACATCTTGCGTTGTTGGACCGGAACCCCGGGCCATCACCGCCAAACCAACCGCCTCTACCGCCGAATGCGGATAGGGGCGGCACAGCGTGAGCTTTCCCGCAACATCGGAGAACGTTCCCTAGCGCCGGGCTACGCCTGTGTTCCCTGCAATGATTGGCTCCGTCGCTACCACGACACAGTACTCCCTAAGGGATCCCACTTTTGGTACAAGGGAGACAATGGGTTATGGTGGCTTGGAAAAATCAGCGCGAGCACTACCGAGGATAAGGTATACCTGGTCCGCTTTCTGGACGACCCGGGACCGATTAAACTTCATCTTCCCCCGGCGCGCTACACGACTTCGGCCGGAGCCGTACGAGGCTCTTGGTGCTTGCAAGTTCACATCGCCAGTGCGTTTTCTCGTTGGAATCCAAGGTAACCTAGACGAATCTCGAGGCGAGTCCGTGGCCAGTTGACGTTCACGCCGACACCGCTTCTGGATAGATCTTCAATTTTGGGGTTATGAGTTTTGAGTCATTGTCTTTGGGTTATTCGTAGTGTCCTGAGAGTCTTCGTCGGTTTTTGGGGCAAATCTTCCATTAATTTTTCTTTCTGTCCTGCCGAACCCCCTGCTCAGTGCCGGGTCAGGGTTCGGGTAAAACGCCGCTATCAAATTCGCAGGGCTATCGCTTATCCGTCATTATTCAATTTCACCCTACCGACGCCCTCCTCAGCCCAGAGCCGGGGGGCGACCAGGGTACCCTGTTCGCGCATAACGTGGTACAGGGCTATGTACGGGTCTGTGTGCCATCTTTTATGTTTTGTGTGTTGCATTTGTTCTACTTTGTTTTTTTCGTTTAAACACTTCCTCCCCTAGCGGGGCTGTAGGTGTTGCCACCTTCCATCCCGGGTATTTGTCGTTTCCTCGTCTAACCCCCCGCCTTGCCGACGGCCTGCGGGAGGTTTTTCGCATGACTTCTACCTTGTGTTAGCGCCTGTGTTCCCCTCCATATCGACGAGGGCTCGCCTCGCCATAGTATATTTTCTGTGGTTGGTTTGCCGTAGAGCCTTTTCTGCCCCCCCCCCGCCACACCGGTGGCATGCGGCATGTTTTTGATGGGTGACGTTTGCCTTGTTGTAGGGTCTGCGTTTCTTTCTACCGCTTTTCTTCACGTGTTCCTGGCTCCATAGCCAGACGGTTAGAAGTGTGGGAGTGGGTTTTGAGGAGCTGCACCTTCGACTCATGGTCTAGTTCGTAGAACCGAAGTTTCCCATAATCTCCCATGTTTCTGCATATGCGACTCATCAGGGTAGGCTAGTGTTAAGATACGACCTCGAAAGGCCTGAAAGCATCCGAATTTGAGATTATTTGGATGGGTGTCGTATGATAAGGTTGGCGTTTTATAGTTGGGAAAGTTAGGAAGTAGATCCGAGGCACGTGCCTCCGATCTCAGAGGCTATACCGGACTTTGGTGGGAACGAATAAAGCTACGTCTCTACGAAGGAAAATAAAGTGAGTACTCTCCGAGGACCTGCTCAATTGACAGACCTGCAGGGGGCACTCTGTGTCCTCACCTTTCACTTCACAACCGGGACAAGATCAGGGTGGAATCTTGAGTTTAACGAGAAAAACACATCCTGATTATGCCAACACATATTGCATCATAATACGTGAGTAATACTCGTACTATTTATTTTTTTATTATATGATACTATATTTCTTCACTAGCGGTTTCTTGATTTCGTGTACCGTACTATGCTAGATCGCTGTTAAGGTTGACAACCAGCTATTCTGGAAGTAGCCCTTATTGTATAAGACAAACCTAACTGCCACGTATGTTGTCATCATCTCTCGTGCGTACCCGATGTAATACATTTATCCTCTCAAAATAATGTATAGTTTCCAGGCACATATTGAGCTGCCCCCCCCGCCCCACCCCCCCCCCGCCCCAACCCCCCCCCCCCCCCCCCCCCCGCCCCCAATAAAATACTGGTGCCAAAACCGTCAGATTTATCCCCTGGAAAGGATTTATAGCTTACATGCACAAATTGCCCCCTCCCCCCCCCCCCCCCCCCCTCCCCCAAACCCGCTCGCTTTTGATCAAAACCAGGCCCCCTTTTCCTTCACAGCTGTCAAATTTTGTCCCCCTCAGAAACGGGTTTTATAGTTTCCGCGCACAGACTGACTAAAATCATCCTGTTGACCCTGATAGCTACACTGTAGTGGTAAGGGGAGTCGCCGACCTATATCCTTAATGAGGACACACAACTCGTAATGCGCGCGATCGGAGTATCACACACAGCTTGCAAAGATGAGTTTCGACGAAATCTTCGATCTCACAGCTGGAGTGTATTTTCATTTATTATAATACTACTGGTATTAACAATACCCGTCATCATCTCCAGGCCGTACCATAAATATAATACTACTGGTATTAACCATACCCCTACAGCCTTCGGCCGTCACCAGTTTATCTGTAAAACCGGATGACGTACGATATCGTACCAGGATTTTTTTTTGTTAGCAAAATACACGGCACACAACCGAAATCGAATAATTGTGATTCGGAGATGGCGAATTCGTTCTCAATTCCTTCCCTCTTTGGTGCGTGAGGGAAAATGGTAGATTGAAAATGAACCAAAGTACCAAACTGCTGTACATACTATACGACAGACAGAAAATACAGCTGTCGCAAGCAAGCGCTAGCTACTGCTGACATCATCTAATATCAACCCGCTGAGAATCCTGCATCCTGCGCCTACCTGTTGATCAGCAGACCTATCATACCACAAGCAGTCACGTTTGCCGGTGGGTAGGGCTGGAGGGGCTAGGGATCAGGCACAAGCATTTACCCTGCCTGTCCCTCTCCCCAAGCTACTCTGTCCTCTGCTACGATTTAACGCGAAAAGCAACGTCTTGACTGCAAAGATGAGAAAGAAAATGATCGTCTCAGCCTCAAATATAACCATGTCATCGCTGCGTAAGTCAACTACTGCTGCTGCTGTATAGTTACCAGTATCATATGTCGCGACAGCAGTTCACATGATGCATTTTCACACGGCAAACTTCCACTACCTGCTGTATTACTCTAGAATCAAGACAGCCCAGACAGAAACAATTGTTGATAAGATAACCTGTGGTTGTTGCCTTAGCCTGGGGCAAACGGTGGGAAGGATTCTCCACCCGGGTGTCCACGCCTTCCACACCCAGCGTCACCCACACCAACCAGCCAACTTGTGCCGACCCCAACCCGGGCCCACACATAAACGGGCTCAGCAGCCGGCGCTCCCACGGAGCACGATAGATACTGCTCGTAATTTAGTTTCACAACCAAATTCTCGAGCAATCTCTTCTCCCCCGTCTCAAACTGCTCCTGCCGACCCTACGGCTGCTGCTGTGCAGTGCGCTCGCTCCCAGTCCCAAGCATTGGGAATACGAGCTGTGACGTCCAAACACGGTGTGGTGCCGCCGGAGGCTGCAGCTGCTGCTGCAGCTTCAATTGCAGCTGCAAGAGCTCCTCCTGCTCTCCCCCTTCGTCTCTAATTCCACCATAAAATTTTTCTCCGTCTTGAACCTGCTGCTGCTGCTGCTGCGGCGGCGGCGGCGTCTGCTGCTGAGCAGTGCTCTCACTCCCAGTCTCAAGTACTGGGATTACGATCTGTGTTTCACATCTGGCCACGCCCGCTCCCCTCTCTAGTACCTGAGACGGCTGAGAAATATATCGCATTTGCTCCAGTCGTAGAGAGAAGCTTGAGGGCTCGAGGAGAAGTTGCGAGTACTCGCGAGTTATGAGTTCGCTTTCCTCAATGCGACCTTCGATTCTATAGAACTCGTGCCGTCCTGCCGAAATCTGGTACAGTCGTCCCCGATTTAAAGACACTCTTCTGAAGGAAACTCCCCGCTATAAAGACACATTTTTTTCCCAGAACATGGTGCCCCGCAGATGTACAATAATAAGCGGGGGGTACCTTTTCCACTTTGCGGCCCCCCCCCAAATTTGTTTGCTGGGGCAGCACACTGCTGTATAACATCGGCAGCGGTCTGCTGCAGCCCGCGCTACCGCGTGTGGGTATGGAGAGATTAACCCTAACCCTAACCTAGGTAACTTGCGTGTATCGTATCAGAGCTAGTTCCAACGAACTGAAGTGTCTCAGGTGTGTTCGCGATATCTCGGGCATGATGTTCACCGTGAGGATAACGCCTTGACAATAAGAAAAGCCTGCAACAACACCAGCGCACTGCCGTACACATTACAGCAAGAACCTGCATCAACAACAGCGCACTGCCATACACATTACAATAGGTCGTGCTGCACTCCTTCCCGCGTTTCGGTGGTGGAGGGAAATTCAAAATGTGTAAGGTATTGGAGTGTACTACAGCAGAGTAGTGTTGCGGCCTTTCAAATCACGTGTTGTAGTTTTTGAGCAACACAGTTTCGTGGTCGCATTCCTGCTTCAAATGCGCGTATTTTGACATATGTTACCCCTCCATTGGCCCCGGGGACGGTGAGTTAGTGGCCCCGGAATCCTAAAGACACTTCCCCGCGTTGAAGACACCCCCCCAAAAAAAAACGCGGTGTGTCTTCAAAGCGGGGTCGACTGTATATGGTCCAAAAACCATAACGGAAACCACCCTCGATTTTATTTTCAAGTTGGTCCCGTATTGCGAGCAGCTCTTCTTCCAGCTCCCGCATCTTGGTCCGCTGAGAGCTTCCCGCTCTCTGCCAATGTCTTCACGTCCACAAAGCCTACTTTTACCTCGCCCTCAGGCATGGTTCAAATAAGGCACCCAGCTCGCGCCCTTTCACAGGAAGTGCTGTTTTTGTGATATTTCCAGCTAGCGCTCTTCCGCAGAAGAGCCCACGTCACTCAACACGCTTTGCTTCGAACAGGGAAAGAACAGCGTACGGTACGCGATAATTATCGTGTTTGTTGATCCCGACGAAGCGTAGATGGCTTACCCGTTGAGCTGACAATAGTGGGGTAGTGGAGTCACCGGTATGAAGACAAGTAAAAGACGTACAAACGGCTGACGTCCTTGAAATAGTTTTATAAAACATAGTCTATAGACTCTTACGTTGCTCCTCACGCCCTTTTGAAGGCACATCGTGGAGGGGAGAAAACTCACTTGGTAGAAGGAGCACAACGAGGAGTGGCGGCGAAATGCCCAAAATCATTCCACCATCCCGATTTACCGCTACGATGTAGCCAACTCATCACTGGAAACCCCTACAATACTCAACGAGCTATACTCAACCGTCATCATATCCGCATCATATTCCAGTATACAGATCCACCACTCGCACGCACGCCATCATCACGAGAGCAGAAATCGTCTATTTTCAGGGTTTTTTTACGAGGCAGTAGTAGTACAATATGTCACGTACCTCACTGCTTTTTGTAGAGTTAGTAGAGTTGTATACCCTTCATGGGGAACGACCCCGCGCGATTTTCCATTTTCAGGCACGGGCGCCGTCGGTCAGAGATGCGCTGCAACCTGTCAGATAACTCGGAAAGACGGGGCGATCATTGATATGTTGTATAGTGGTCTTTGGTTCGATTGACATTTTTTCACTGCGTGTGTGGAGTAGGTTGGTACGTGTGGCGCCCCGGTGGTGGTGTAGGTGGAGGATAAAGGTGGCGTAATAGCCGGTGATCGGTAAACTACAAACTACTAACTAAGGCGGGTGTGATAACCCGATTTACCCGGTACGTGTGTGGTGAAGCGTGATAGCTCAGGTGTGATAACCCGGAAATGGGACTCGGAACTGTGGCGTGGTAGCCGGGATGTAAATACACAGGCGTGGTAGCCGTGCAGTGGTGAAGGCGTGATAGCCCTTGCAATATAGATGGGGCGTGGTAGCCCTTGGCGTGGTAGCCGTAGAAGAGACACAGAGAAGACACAAGGAGAGGCAAATATGGAGTCGAAAATGGAGTGATATTATTCGGGCACATAAAAACCCACAACACAAAATCCCGTTGTGGAGATCCATCCCACACATATACGAAACCCCCAAAATTCTCCGATCCATCTTTTCGACGGATTCTCGTTTGCAATCTGACAATGGAGTGAGTACGTCCAACAGCCCCCCTACTCGCAACATTGTCATGTTTTATCCAGACTACCCTTTTAAAACGTACATTCCCAGATACCAAAATACTGCAGAGTTTTTCTTTACTCAAGTCCAGAAAACAAAAAATGTTGCATTTGCAAAAACACTCAAATCCGTTCTCATCACATCCATGACCATTAAAACTCAAACACTATTCAGTATTTTCCAACGATCAATTTGGATGCAAGTCCTTGAACCCTCATAACGATACATCAGAAAACAAAAAAAAGATACATGTAAGAAATAGAAAATCAGAAATCAAGCACTATCCGAGAGAGAAATCACGTCAAGTTCATCACTATCCCCCGGTGGAATTCAAACTCCCTCTCAGGTATCGCCATGGTGAGGAAGTCAGCATGCTGGTACTGCGACGCTACGTGGATAATTTCGACCTCCTTCCTTTCTACCAGTTCCCTCAAAAAGTGATCCCTCGCGTCAATGTGCTTCGAGTTCGAGTTCGAAATCGGGTGCTTTGCGATTTGGATGGCACCCTCATTATCCTCATACATGGCAATACATGGCATCCTTGCCTTCGGCAACATAAAACACCCAACCTGCCTCCAAAATAAAATATCCTTCCCCATGTCCGACATAGCCACATACTCCGCCTGAGTAGTCGAGAGAGTCACACACTTCTGCGTCTTGGAGTACCAGGAAATAGGTCCCCCCTCACACATCACTACCCCCCCCGACACGCTTCTCCTGTCCGTACTGCGCGAAGCATAGTCGGCATCTGCGAACGAAATCAAACTAATCCCCGTCAACGTCCCCTTCTGAAAGGAAATCCCAAAATAACTCGTCCTCATTGCATATCCTAGTATACTACGTACCGCTTTCCAGTGGATCAGCTTGGGCGCACTGCAATACTTTACTACTGCCCTCACTGAATTCGCGATATTCGGCCTGGTCAACAAGGCAATCCACAAAAGCGCACCGATCAACTCTCGGAAAGGAAACAGAAGATTCGGCTCGTCAACATCAAAATCCCAAAGCCTCCATGTTGTAAGAAATCGGGATAGCGTTGCCCCATTCCACACCATACTTCTCTCCCAAATCTTCCGTGTACGTCTGTTGCGAAATAGTCAACCTCCTTGCCTCCCTGTCTCTCTCGTAATAGCAACCCGATTACTACTTGAGCTCGCCCAACGACTTAACTGGAACGAAAGCGGCAATCCCCGCCCCGACAGCCCAAGCGACCCATAGCTACCCCCGCTCTCCTCCCCGCCCTTGGTATCGTATGGCGGTGCACCTTTGCTCTCCTCCACGCCCCCCGACCCCGCATGCTGCTTGCCTCCGCCCCCCAGCTCACCAGATCCGTGCCCCTGCAGGAGCACCCGTTTCGCGTTCAGGGCCCGCCGGTTGGCCAGCAGCGACAGCAGCACATCCTCCCCCGCATGAGATAGGAGCCTCACCCCATGGTCGAACGACGTCGCCTCCGGCAGCGGCGTAGAGACCGCTTCTTCCGGCACGCCTGAAAGCTGACGGCCCTCCGACCTGGTCCTTCCCGACACGCGCTCGCCGCCCCTCTCGCCCAGCATCCTCGTTGCATGTGGGGTGAGCGGAGTCGAATATCCTGCGGCGACCGGCGGCGGCTGCCCCCTTTTGTACGTCCGCGGGGCCTGTGTCGCCGCCGGTGACGGCGATGACGATGTCGTCGAGCCGGCGTCCTCGATGGAAGAGAATGACCACTCCGGCATCGGCGAACATGCGGCAGGCGGTGTGAGAGCGCTGGGCGAGTGCGCAGGCGGCGGACCGGCAGCAGCGGGCAAAATAGCAACCGGTCCGGGCGGCGGCGAGGTGTGAGCGCTGGGTGAGTGCGCGGACGGCGGTGATGACGATCGCAGCGGTGGTGGCGGCCAGGTGGCTGCTGCAGGCGGTGTACCTGCAGTAGCAGGCGGGTTCGAGCAAGTGGTGTGAGTGCTGGGTGAGTGCGCGGGCGGCGGACCGGCAGCGGCAGGCGGCATACCAGACGGTCCGGTCATCGGCGAGGTGTGAGCGCTGGGTGAGTGCGCGGACGACGGTGATGACGATCGCAGCGGTGGTGGCGGCCAGGTGGCTGCTGCAGGCGGTGTACCTGCAGTAGCAGGCGGGGTCGAGCAAGTGGTGTGAGTGCTGGGTGAGTGCGCGGGCGGCGGACCGGCAGCGGCAGGCGGCATACCAGACGGTCCGGTCATCCGCGAGGTGTGAGCGCTGGGTGAGTGCGCGGACGACGGACCGGCAGCGGCAGGCGGCATAGCAGTCGGTCCGGGTGGTGGCGAGGTGTGAGCGCTGGGTGAGTGCGCGGGCGGCGGACCGGCAGCGGCGGGCGGCATAGCAGTCGGTCCGGGTGGCGGCGAGGTGTGAGCGCTGGGTGAGTGCGCGGGCAGCGGAGATGCAACGGTGGGCGGCATACCAGTCGGTCCGGGCAGCGGCGAAGTGTGAGCGCTGGGTGAGTGTGCGGGCAGCGGACCGGCAGCGGCGGGCGGCGTCGAGGCAATCTCGAATGACACCCCCGGAGGCGTGGGCGGTGCTGGCGCGGAAGGGGCAGCACTGAATCCCCCCCCCCCGACTGTGGCAGCGGCGCCCATGTAACGTTGAGTCGGATGGTGTAGAGGGAGTTGTTCGCCGATCTCCGAATGAAGCGGAGCCTTCCCGCCTATTTTCACACTACGTGCGATGAAGAGCTGCAGGGGAGCTCCGCTGGCGTGAGCTGCGCCGGGAGCCGGAGAAAAGAGAGTTGTAGTAGCAGAGGTAGACGTGGCAGGAGACGTGCCCTCTTGCTGTTGTTGGAACTGCTGCTGCTGCTCGGGGGTCCCCGACTCCGCCGTCGGTGGTGGTGACCAGTGCCTCGCTGCTGCCCCCCACCCCGAGTACCCCATGTATTCGTTCTCGTAGGGATAATCTGCTGCAAAAGCGTGCCGCGGTGCGTTGGGAAATTTTCCAGGCGGCAAATTAGGCGAAAGATTCGGCGGCGAATTAGACGAAAAATTAGGCGGTTGTACCTGCCCGAATCCCTCGCCCCTGCCTCGGCCGCGCCCGCCCAAAGGATGATTCCAGTTCTCGTGGCCATGTCCTCCGGGGTAGGTGTTCGCATACCCGCCAGTCCCGGTTCCGTGTCCTGGCGGCGGCGTTCTCTGCTGCTCCGGCGGGTGGCCCCGACTCCAACGCGCACCCGAGTCGTTGGGGTACGGTTGATGGTAGGTGTTCGCATACCCCCCAGGCCCGGGTCCGTGTCCTGGCGGCGGCGTTCTCTGCTGCTCCGGCGGGTGGCCCCGACTCCAACGCGCACCCGAGTCGTTTGGGTACGGTTGCTGTCGATACTTACCTTCCGCCCCGCTACCTCCTCCGCGTCCGGCGTACGGCCCGAGTCCCCGCGACTGCAGGTATTCGTGGAAATCACCGTAGTATCTGTCGAATTCTCGACGCATGACGATGCATTCGGGGGTGTTGTGGCCTTGCCCCTCGCCGTGGAGCGCGCAGTAGGTGTACGTTCGGTCGCGCTCTCCATACCCCCGATCACCAGCATTCCTCCCACCCCGGTCGCCCCAACCTACGCCGGCTGCGGTCAGGGCATGCCTTGTCTCCTCTTTCTCTTCTCCTGATCTCCCATTGCGCTCCAGCTCGTGGGCAGCTCTCCTGAGCAAATCTTCCATGGTACGACTCGAAAGATCGGGAAGGAGAAGCACGTGGTCACTACAGAGCTTAAAAGATGGTAGCATTCTACGGGCAATATTTTTGCACATAGATGCGTCTGGTCGCTTCTCTCCGTATGATTCCAACTTCATCCTAATGGCCTTTGCCCTACCGTAAAATGACATGATGCTCTCTCCCTCCTTCTGCCTCAGTTCGTTCCATTCATCCTCTACTATCTCCCTCTCATGTTCACTCTTGACAGCGTAGTGAGACTCAAACACCCTCCACGCTTGTTGGGGTGACCCCGCAGCAAAAATCATTTCTTGGACTGGTTGGGCTGTGATTTTTGCAATAAGTTGTGACCATAGCTTGAGCGACTTATCTACTCTCTCCTTCCCAAAGTAACTCCTGAGTCGTGACAGGTCTACATCCGGAACCCCCACTGGTATCGATTCTCCCCTCAATACGTCCATCAACCCTTCAGCCGAGACCCAGGAAAGAACAGAACCTCGGAAAACACGGAAAGCTGATCCAACACTTTGCCCGCTCTCAAACTTTCCAGACCAAGCAAGCATTTCATTTTTCTGACGGATTTCTATGGGTCTAGACTCGTACGTGCCTGCTGTTGGGGCGGTTGGCCCTCTCCCGTTGGTCGTCTGCAGTACTTGGCGAAGGGCGTTGGCTAGGTCCGCGATCATGTTCAATGAAGTTGCTGATGGAGCTGCCGCTGCTGTTGTTTCATGATGTTGTGCATTGGCGGGGAAGGACTCGCGTCCGTCTCCTCCATGGTGTTGTGCATTGGCGGAGGAGGACTCGCGTCCCTCTCCCCCGTTGCCTACTCCCGTGGGAGGGGTGCTCAACCTTTCCCCCGACGAAGGTCTTGTGTCGGTTCTCCTCATTGGCGCTTAGCAACGCACAACCCACTCGTTCGTTGAAGATCGTTCACGCTAGCGTGTGGAGTAGGTTGGTACGTGTGGCGCCCCGGTGGTGGTGTAGGTGGAGGATAAAGGTGGCGTAATAGCCGGTGATCGGTAAACTACAAACTACTAACTAAGGCGGGTGTGATAACCCGATTTACCCGGTACGTGTGTGGTGAAGCGTGATAGCTCAGGTGTGGTAACCCGGAAATGGAACTCGGAACTGTGGCGTGGTAGCCGGGATGTAAATACACAGGCGTGGTAGCCGTGCAGTGGTGAAGGCGTGATAACCCTTGCAATATAGATGGGGCGTGGTAGCCCTTGGCGTGGTAGCCGTAGAAGAGACACAGAGAAGACACAAGGAGAGGCAAATATAGAGTCGAAAATGGAGTGATATTATTCGGGCACATAAAAACCCACAACACAAAATCCCGTTGTGGAGATCCATCCCACACATATACGAAACCCCCAAAATTCTCCGATCCATCTTTTCGACGGATTCTCGTTTGCAATCTGACAATGGAGTGAGTACGTCCAACAGCATGCCCGCGGGTCGTCACTCTGACAGCACTCCAGACAGCAGGCGCGTTCGTCTATACTCACGATTACCGTGCGGTTCGTACGGTGCAGGCAGCCCAACCGCTGTAGTTTGTAGCCTCGAGTTGGTTAGTTGTGGGGACGGGGGAACTCTATGCTGTAGTTGAGTGGATACCCGCGGCCATGTGAGTTCAGTTTGCCCATTTGACCTTTTCGCTTGTGCGCCTTCTCCCGTATCGTGCGTTTTTAGGCGGGAAAACGTAGTATTTCCCTGACGAATTTTGATATCATTTCATTTGTTTTTTCGGATATTCCTAGAGCTCCAGTACCTCTCTGTGACCACGGACCCTAGATGCTTGACAAAAGAGTAAATGTGAGGCAACAACAGCAACAACGACACAACAACAGCAACAAAAACAACAACAACAACAACAACAGCAACAAAAAAAAAACAACAACAACAACAACAGCAACAACCAGGTAGAAGAAGGGTGGGACTGAGGAGCTTGCCAGACGCCTTCAAATGGTCAAACCCCTAAGTGAATTATACATATAGTAATAGTATGCATTACTGGCCGGTGGGAGTAATTTAAAATTCGTGTAATAGACTAGACTAGACTAAACTAGACTATATTTTATTCATATTGTTTTTGACCTTGCTTGGAGAGTAGTCTAAAGCGTAAATAAATGCCGTTCCGATGTAAATCGAATGTCCTTC
Organism: Undaria pinnatifida; assembly: GCA_012845835.1. Classification (NCBI taxonomy): domain Eukaryota; class Phaeophyceae; order Laminariales; family Alariaceae; genus Undaria; species Undaria pinnatifida. Next base: position 387,197 of record JABAKD010000005.1, read on the forward strand.
CATAAAACAGCAGTAGAACCTAATTAATGTGAAGTCCAATAATGGCACGACCATGCAGTGGCATCTTCCGCGAACCATTTGCCCATTTTATTGTTTTCTGTTGTGCCTTGCTTCTCACCTGGTACCAGGTATCAAGACGATTTCTTATCTGTTTCTTTTTCGTGCCTTGCTTCCCACAGGTGAAAAATCGTCACCAACGTCATATATATATACCTAAAATCAAATTCTGCCAGAGTAAGAAACACTACCAGGCAGCTGATATCACCTCGTTATCTTTCTAGCCATCCATGCCGTTGCTCCAAGTCATCCCCCCCCCTCCCCCCCCCCGCTCCCTCTTGTGTGAACACCCCACCTAAAATCAAATTATGATGAGTAATAAACACTACCAGGCACTTGATATCACCTCATCCATGCCGTAGCTCCAATTCCCCCCCCCCTCCCCCCCCGGCAAACGCCCTCTCCTTCCCCACCACCCGAACCATCGCCTAGACCTAGCACCACGTGTACAGCCAAACCTCACATCTACTATGCGACCTAAAGCTTGAAAGCCCCCCCTCCGCCCCCCACCCCTTCAAACACTCCACCCTTTCCTCACTAGTTGCCCGACTTGCTTACAGGATGCACTTGATAACCCGACGCATTCCCTTTCACAGCTGTCAGATTTTGTGCAAAAACGGGTAATATAGTTTCCGCGCACATATTGACTAACATCACTCTGTTGACCCTGGTGCAAACTACACTGCAGTTTCAAGGGGAGTCGCTGACCTATTTCCTTAATGAGGACACACAACTCGTAATACGCGCGATCGGAGTATCACACACAGCCTGCAAAGATGAGTTTCGACAAAATCTTCGATCTCATAGCTGGAGTGTATTTTTCAGTTTTTTAATACTCCGGAGTATATATTAAGTACCAGGTACGTACACATTTCTGTCATTTCATTGTCTACTCTGCCTACATAGTGAGGGGGGTGTAAAGGCCCGTCGCCTCGGTGGCGTATCAGGTTATTATTCTCGAGCCTGGTATATTTCAGTCTCGTTAGTTCGAATCGCCCCGAGTGCATACTCGTATAAATTTGTGGGGACTTTTTCGTGTGTACAAATTGACTTGCAGAAAGCGCGAGAGCGTGAATTGGCAACACTCGATAAAAAATCGACGACCAGTTGGATTGTTGAACCCTATGATGCGCGGTAAAAATTGAAGGCAACGACCGGGGGAGGGAAGAGACGATACCTGTGACCACGGCTTGTCCAGAAGCTGGAAAGTAGATTGTGTGAAGAAAAAAAAACATATACGATGTACCACGTACAGGTATCGATACCAATTCTCCGCTATATATATATATGCCGTTCTCTGGGGGCACTATAAACCATTGCACAAAAGCATAAACAACGTTACTGTCAGTGGTCAACGCATTCATGCGCAAACAGTTAATGTCCTGGTGTGTCATTAGACTAGTCTATAGCTGGACAACCCCAATATTATCGCACATTATACAAGTATGGTTGGATACACGGTCGTGGCAGCCCAGCTGTGACTCCTGGTGTGGGCATACCTTGAGTAAGCTCGACGAACTCAAAACTGTTTTGGACGCGGACAGAGGTGGTGGATGGATAACATAATAAAAGATACCTCCACAGCCGCCCTCGCGGTCGAACACGAATCCGCGCTGGTGGTGTGCTCGATCTAAACGTCGACTAACACACAAGATATACACAAGGGAAGAAATATAAATTAAATTAGATACAGCCGAGCTGTGGGATAATGTTCTTGGATTATTTTCACACAGGCATCTGTAATTTAAGGCTTAGTTTGGGCAAAGCTATTGGTTAACCTTTTGCAAGTGGTCAAACGGTAGGGCTGTGAGTTGGCTGACTATTAGTTGCCAGCTAGTTATTAGCTGGCTAGTTTAGTTAGTTAGTTGCGGCGGTGCCAACTATCCAACTATTTTTGGGTTTTGGGTTTCCTTGCTTGTAGGAAGGCTTGTTTGGTACGGGGTGCGTAGTTCTCGGCGTCCCCAAGCAGTACCAGCGTACCAGCACGCACAGAGAGAGGTCTTCCACAACAACTCATGGCGCATCAACCCATCGCCATCGACGGTGCCGGTGCCGATGGCAGAGCCGAGGGTGCCGGCACCGCTGAGCCTGGCCTGTCGACGGACCATGGCGGTGATGGAGCGTCAGACGAAGAAGTGACTGCTGTACCGAGCGCTCCTCCGAAATCGAGTGCACGCGACAAGGCAGCGGTTCGCTACCGCGTACAGACAACTGTGATGGCGGGACTTTGTCCCAGACGTGCTATTTATTAATGTAATAATACAAGTATGTCTCTCTCATGAGTGTGTCAACTGGATGATGAGCACCTCTGGCTCGGGTGTTTGAGCGATGCTCGCCCTGAGCTGTGTGTCGATCCCAGGCTATTTTGTGTCCTATTTTTAGTTTGTACTGGTGATGTGCTACTGCCTGCTGCGCGAGTATGTACGTATGTACCATATACGTTTATGGCATCTCTTTAATATCCGACAAACTGAGACGAATTTTAGAAATATACCTGTTTCGTGATCAAAACCAGAGATAAACTTGGCCCATTTATCATGCTTCTTGTGTGTAAAATGAAGGCAAATAGCGTAATTTTTGCCTCCGGCGGCGCCTTCAGCGGGATCCTCCGGAGGCGCCTCCGGCGGGCCCTCCGGGGGCGCCTCCAGCGGGGCCCCCTCGGCCGGGGGGGGCTTTTTTGGCTCGCTTCGCTCGCCTAACTTTAGTCGACTAGTTGGCTGGCTAACTAAAGTTAGTTAGTTGGCTGGCTTCGCCAGCCAACTAATAACTAGGCGGAAACTCCAGCCAACTCACAGCCCTATCAAACGGACTAATACCGCACCAATACCTTCAACAAATGGCGTCGTCGACAGACCATGGGAATTTTGAGTCGTGGGTTCGAATCCCACATCCACCGTAACAAACTTTTTCAAACTTTCCCCATGCAGCATGTCGAACTTGAAAAATACTCTCCCCGGTATACCCAGGAAATAATACTACTTGGATATTGACTGGTTCGCCTGTCTATCCGGCCGACCCGCTATCCCGCCGTTTCAGGGGGGGGAGAAGTGTTATAAAGCTTAGGTTGGGTAAGCTATTGGTTAACTTTTTGCAAGTGGTTAAATGAACTACTACCTCACTAATTCCTCAACACTTGCCACTCCTCATTATTGATACGGAGAGACTTCGTCCCTCGCTGTCGCTTCGATCCAAGTGAGTGCTTTTCGATACGATTCCAGCATTTGATTTTCTTTGCCCTTCCGATATCAGACACTCGTGCCTAACAGTCTTTCCGAATTTCGGTGCGACATTTACAGCTCGATGGCTGTTGGTTGATGGCTGCCTTGCTAGCGCAGGTTGGTAATTGCTCGCAACGATGTTTGTTTTTGCGCTTTCGACTTGAATTATGGCAGAGGGACAGAAAATATTGAATGCTGTCCAACCCCCTTCCCCCCACCCACTCTCCTCAAGTCTGCTGCAGCTTATCGTGGCAGATTTGCGTGCCGTTGCTGTTAACCTACCGTAACAGCTACTAGTTATAAGAGTTGGAGCATTTCTAAAACATTCTAATGCTACCGTTTGCCCTCACTCGATTCAAGGGGTCGTGACACAGGCATATCCGAAAATGGACCTGATCTTGGTTGTTTGCCACGTCAGATATATATTCTTTTTTTTTTCCGCGCAGGTTGTTCAAACGCCCCACTTACAATCGAAATCGGCCAGAGTAATATACACTTCTACGCAGTTGATATCACGTCATTATCTTTCTAACCATCCATGACGTAGTTTCCATTCTCCCCCCCCCCCCCCCCCTCAAGCCCCCCCTCCAACGCCCCCTCCTTTCCCACCACCCGCACGATCGCCTAGACTTAGCACCACGCGTATAACAAGCCCCTTCATATCTTTGATCTCACAGCCGAAGTGTATTTGAATGTTATATGTGACCTAAACCTCTTAACAACCCTCCCCCCCCCCCCCCCCCCCCCCCCGGCTCTTTTCTTCTCTTTTTTCTCGCCCTTCCTTGCTCAAACGCCCAACCGAATATCGAAATCCGCCAGAGTAATAAACACTTCCACGCACTGGATATCACCTCATTATCTTTCTAGAGCCATCCATGCCGCTGCTTCCCAACCCTTCCTTCTTCCCCACCACCGGCACCATCGCCTAGACCTAGCACCACCCGTATAGCAAGCCCCTACATCTATGCCATCTAAACCCGTTTCCTTCCCCCACCCCCTCCCCTCCCCACTTCCCCCCCCCCCTCCCCCACCCCCCACCTCCCCTCCCCCCCATCCCACCCGACCCCCACCCCCTCGAACACTCCGCTCTCTACTCACTGGTTGAACGACTTACGGGATATACATGATAAACTTGTGCATTCTTTCGAAAAACGTCACATTTATCCCCTTGAAAGAATGTATAGTTTCCACGAACAAATTGACCTGCCCCAGCCGTCTCCTCCCCCCCCTCCCCCCCTCCCGCCCCCCTTGTGATCAAAATCAGGCCCCCACGTCCTTCAAAACTCCGCCCTCCCCTCACCGGATATTCGACTTACTTACAGGATTCACTTGATAAACTGATGCATTTCCTTCCACAGCTGTCAAATTTTGCCCCCCTCAGAAACGGGTTTTGTAGTTTCCGCGCACAGACTAACATCACGCTGTTGACCCTGATAGCTACACGGTAGTTGCAAGGGGAGTCGCCGACCTATATCCTTAATGAGGACACACAACCCGTAATACGCGCGATCGGGGTATCACACACAGTTTGCAAAGGTGAGTTTCGACGAAGTACTCGATCACAGCTGGAGCGTGTCTTCATTTTTTAAAATGTAGATAAATTTATTATGTGAATGTTCCCATTCGGAATGCGGGTAACGTGAAATCCCGGGGGCTGAAGGCGCCGGTGAACTACGTAAAAATAGGTCTCCACCTAACTATCGTGATGGTGTTACGCGTACTCACATAGATGGACCCCACTGCTCTTCTTAGAGGAAACGTGTGGCAAGAGCTAGTGCTTTGCTCCCAAAGAAAGAATAGTAGTAAAAAAAGTGTTAGTGTTAGTGTTAGTGTTAGTGTTAGTGTTAGTGTTAGTGTTAGTGTTAGTGTTAGTGATAGTGTTAGTGTTAGTGTTAGTGTTAGTGTTAGTGTTAGTGTTGGTGTTAGTGTTAGTGTTAGTGTTAGTGTTAGTGTTAGTGTTAGTGTTAGTGTTAGTGTTAGTGTTAGTGTTAGTGTTAGTGTTAGTGTTAGTGTTAGTGTTAGTGTTAGTGTTAGTGTTAGTGTTAGTGTTAGTGTAAGTGTAAGTGTTAGTGCTAGTGCTAGTGTTAGTGTTATTGTTAGTGTTAGTGTTAGTGTTAGTGTTAGTGCTAGTGTTAGTGTTAGTGTTAGTGTTAGTGTTAGTGTTAGTGTTGGTGTTAGTGTTAGTGTTAGTGTTAGTGTTAGTGTTAGTGTTAGTGTTAGTGTTAGTAGTAGTCGTAGTAGTAGTAGTAGTAGTAGTAGCATTGGTAGTAGTGGTAGTAGTAGTAGTAGTAGCATTGGTAGTAGTGGTAGTAGTAGTAGTAGTAGTAGTGGTAGTAGTGGTAGTAGTAGTAGTAGTAGTAGTAGTAGTAGTAGTAGTAGTAGTAGTAGTAGTAGAAGTAGTAGTAGTAGTAGTGGAAGTTTTAGTAGTAGTAGTAGTAGTAGTAGTAGTATTAGTAGTAGAAGTAGTATTCATAAGCGTCAAGAGTGTGATAGCGGTGCGTGCACGTTGCACTGATGTACGCGCAAGCAAATTTTTGATGGTCAGAGGATGCTGTGTACCATACGGAGATTAGTGCTAGTTGCTATATAGTACATCACGTCCATGTGTTTGCACTTGGTGGTAATGGACAGGATTGACCAGCCAATATTAGTCGCTCTTAGACGTTGTGCAATAAGTTTTTGGTTGGCGGCAACATTTCTGTGTGTGTGGCGTACGTGACAAGATTTTCTATGTGATGGAGGTAGTGTTTAACGCTTTGTTTAGTACTGTGTTTGAAGGGAACTGAAACCTTGATGTTCTCCTCGTTAATCCCCGTAGAAAGTAGAGCTATATCAAAAGTGTTCCCGCCCGAACCCGCCATTTTTTTATGCATGTGGTCAGAAGTGTAAATGTGTATAATATGTGTGAACGATAACAGCAACAGGTCTACAGAGTTTACAAGAAAATTTAGACCCGTTTAAACTTTTTGAAAGCTCAGACCCGATCCACCCAGCCAATCAGACGGCGTCCTGGGCGGGTGGCAAACGCTGAAATAGAACCGTACCTGATTTTGACCATGGCAGCACCGTGTCTTTATGTTAAGTTATGGGTAGGGACACCGAGTGCCCCCTGCAGGTCTGCCAATTGAACAGGTCCTCGGAGAGTACTCATTTTCGTTTCCTTGGTAAAGACGTATATATATTCCATTCCACCAGAGCCCCGGATAGCTTTTGGGATCGGAGGCACGTGCCTCCGATATATTTCCTAACTTTCCCGACTATAAAACGCCAACCTTATCATACGAAACCCATCCAAATTATCTCAGTTTCGGATAATTACAGGCCTTTCGAGGCCGTATCTTAACACTAGCCCACCCTGATGAGTCGCATATGCAGAAATATGGGAGATTCGGGGAAACTCCCTTTCTACAAACTAGACCATGAGTCGAAAATGCGGCTCCTCAAAATCCACTCCCACACCTCTAACCGTCTGGCTGTGGAGCCAGGAACACGCACAGAGAATCAGTTAAACGAAACGCAGACCCTACAACAAGGCACGTCACCCATGAAAAAACTGCCGCGTGCCGCCGGTGTGGCGGGGGGGACAAAAAAGGCTCTAGAACCTGCCGCATACCACCGGTGTGGCGGGGGGGGGCAGGAAAGGCTCTACGGCAAACCAACCACAGAAAATATTCTATGGCCAGGCGAGCCCTCGTCGATATGGAAGGAACACAGGCGCTAACGCAAGGGCGAAGTCATGCGAACAACCTCCCGCGGGTCATCGGCAAGGCGGGGGGTTAGACGAGGAAACGACAAATACCCGGGATGGAAGGTGGCAACACCTACAGCCCCGCTAGGGGAGGAAGTGTTTAGACGAAAAAAACAAAGTAGAACAAATACAACACACAAAACATAAAAGATGGCACACAGACCCGTACATAGCCCTGTACCACGTTATGCGCGAACAGGGTACCCTGGTCGCCCCCCGGCTCTGGGCTGAGGAGGGCGTCGGTAGGGTGAAATTGAATAATGACGGATAAGCGATAGCCCTGCGAATTTGATAGCGGCGTTTTACCCGAACCCTGACCCGGCACTGAGCAGGGGGTTCGGCAGGACAGAAAGAAAAATTAATGGAAGATTTGCCCCAAAAACCGACGAAGACTCTCAGGACACTACGAATAACCCAAAGACAATGACTCAAAACTCATAACCCCAAAATTGAAGATCTATCCAGAAGCGGTGTCGGCGTGAACGTCAACTGGCCACGGACTCGCCTCGAGATTCGTCTAGGTTACCTCGGATTCCAACGAGAAAACGCACTGGCGATGTGAACTTGCAAGCACCAAGAGCCTCGTACGGCTCCGGCCGAAGTCGTGTAGCGCGCCGGGGGAAGATGAAGTTTAATCGGTCCCGGGTCGTCCAGAAAGCGGACCAGGTATACCTTATCCTCGGTAGTGCTCGCGCTGATTTTTCCAAGCCACCATAACCCATTGTCTCCCTTGTACCAAAAGTGGGATCTCTTAGGGAGTACTGTGTCGTGGTAGCGACGGAGCCAATCGGCGCAGGGAACACAGGCGTAGCCCGGCGCTAGGGAACGTTCTCCGTTGTTGCGGGAGAACTCACGCTGTGCCGCCCCTATCCGTATTCGGCGGTAGAGGTGATTGGTTTGGCGGTGCTGGTCCGGGGTTCCGGCCCAACAACGCAAGATGTGGGAGCGGGAGAGGTGGAGGTCCATTTCCCGCTCCCAGGAAGGCTCGGAGAGTCGCGTTCAATGCGTCTTGTATAGCACCGCGATGACGCCACCTCGCCCCCATGCCGACTGATGACCAGTGATCAGCTCCACCACCAGCCGTTGGAGGGGAGTCGAAACGTCGTCTTGAGTGCCGTGGTACGGCGGGGACTTCTTGGAAAAATTATTGAGCACGTGTCAGCCCCGCCGGTAGGTATTTGGGCATGTCCCCGCTGTCGTGAGGGTTGGCACAGGGTTTGCAGCGCTCGACGGCTACACGCCGACGAGCGTCCGTACCGGGCAGGTCGGAAGGGAGATCCGAATAGAGGAGGTTGTTCTCGAGCAGCGAGCCGTGCGGGGTCTCGGCGGCGGAGCTTTAACCGACGGCCAGGACCTTGTACGGGCCCGTCCAGTTAAGCGCGAGTTTGGCCTCGAGTACCTTGGCGTCGGTGTTCGCCTCCACACCCTGGAGGATGGTAAAGGCAGAAATGTATACACATGCCCAACCAGTTAGGTGCTGGACGCAGCGCGTCGGCGAGGGCGGAGTTTCTGCTGTCAACACGGGAAACGGTTCGGGCGTGGTGTGCGCGGACAATGTCGTTCGCGCGCTTTTGCCGGTCGGTGGCCAAGTCGCAATAAGCCAGGTGGTCACGGGCCAGTCTCTAGTGTCCCACGACACAAGTGCGGTCGAAACCCGTCAGGGGGGTCCGTGGGAGTCTGCCCATGTGGACCCCGTCGGGCGCCAGACCCGTCGCCGCGCTGACGGAGTTGTTGTGAGCGAGTTCTACGTGGGGCAGATGCAAGTCCCAATCGTCTTGTCGCTCGTTGACGACCATAGCCAGCGTTTGTGCCATAGTGTGATTTACCCGCTCAACGCCCCCGTTACAGTTGGGATGATAGGAGCTTGCAGCAAGCTTGTGCACACCCGACAGCTGATATACAGCTTGTGAAAGCTTGGAGCAGAACTTCAGTCCGTTGTTCGTGAGTATGGTGCGCGGGCACCCCCACAAGGGGATGTATTGGTTCACCAGGATATTGGCTGTACCCCGCGGGGTGAACTCAGCGGCAGTGACGGGGAACATGTCGGCCCGACGATTAAAGCGATCGGTGAACAGCAGGATGTAGGTGTTGCCTCGTGGTGTGACCGGAAAGGGGCCGAAGCAGTCAACACTGACGGCGATACCTGGACCTTCCGGCAGAGGCATTGTGATGATGGGCCAGCGGACAGGGTTTTCCGCGCTTGGCACTTGAAGCAGTGGCGAAGCCACCACCGGTTGCATACGCTCATGCCAATCCACCAAAAAAAATGCTCCAGCAGGCGCAACGTGCGCGTGGTGCCAAGGTGACAAGACGCCTACGAGTGACAAGCTTGCATGATCCAATGGCTCATGAGCAGGGGAACGTAGATGCGAACTGGCTCGTCGTTTAGCAAGCAAGCAGCTCGCCCCACAGTGTTGGGTTCGTCAGATCTTGTTGGCGGGAGTGTCGGGTTACGGACGAGTAGGACGATGTCGTCGTCGGTTGTATGTAATCGACCCCTACCCACCAGCTCCTGGATGTCTGAGAGAGAGGGGCGCTTGGGCGAGGGGTAGCATGCCAAGAAGTCAGGTGGCAGAGCCGACGGCCGGCCGATAGAGATATAACGTATTCTGGCGTGGCACGTCGGTTCTACGTGCTGTTCGCGCTTCCAATCGGCATGCGAATAACGCGCGACGGTATCCGCGAACCGCATTTCAACAGCGTCGTCGAGGGCATCCGACCTTGCAAGTGTAGCCGGCGTGTCACCAGGAGGAGGCGTAAGCCGTAGGAGCGGAGTTCCCATAGGCTCTGCGTGGTCGTGGTCAGACGGAAGTGGTACCGTGCGGGCCAGCGGGTCGGTAAGAGTAGGGGTCGCGGCGGCGGGCGGAGCATGCCGCGGCTGCCGGCTCGCGTCGGAGTTTTAACTCGCCTGGACGATGGCCGGGGGATCCCGCCGGGCCCGAAGCCATAGTTGACAGCAGGGGGTGCCTTACCAGCTTCTGTTGCTGAACGCCGGCGCGTCCGAGTGGAGATGCGGTCTGAAAAAGGCGCCATCGACTGGGGCGCCGGAGATCCAGGCGAGGTTGGGACGGGCGCGGTCGGGCCCGTGGGATCGATTGAGTCAGTCCCTTGTACCGCGCTCCGGGAAGGAGTCGGGGTCGGGCCACCGATGTCGTGGCAGCCGGGGCTTCGGCGGAGTCCTCGTTGGCCACGGTGGGAACAGCAAAAACCAAAGCGAATTCGTAGTCGGCTGTACGCGAGCCCCCGCCTCGGCCGGGCGAGCTATCGACGGTATCGGTGGATGCAGAAACACGAGCGACAAATCTCCTGGAAGACGTAGGAAGGTCGTCAAGCCTCATGCGTGGCCCTTGTGTGCGAAAATCGCAAAATTCGGCAGGGTGAGAGGAAGCCCACCCAAGGCATTACTTTCAGTGGGGGGCATTAGCCCACCCAAGGCGACACCCGAAATCGGAGAGGAAGGAGTGTGCAGCCCGCAAGCCCTTGTGAAGTATATGCCACCATCCTTAACAGGGGTGAGACTTGTCGAACCATTGCGGTCGTGTTTCGTGGCAGGCTCCGGCAAACGAGACAGGAAGTCGGCGTTTCCGCTCGCGCTTCCTTTTCGGTATTTGATGGTGTAATCGAATGCGGTGAGGAACTCGAGCCATCTCTGGACTCGCGCGTTGTGGTTCCCCACTTTGTCTATGCTTTCCAGAGCCTTATGGTCAGAGAACATTCGGAACTAGATGCCCCAAAGGTAGCCGCGGAGGCGCTTCAGAGCCCAGACGATGCTGCCAGCCTCCGACTCGAGAGGATTCCAATGCCTTTCCGAGTTGAGCGTAGCTCGGCTGATGTACGCGATGGGTCTTATGGAGCCGTCCGTTTGCTCCAGTTCGAGAGCGGCTCCAAACCCGTAGATGCAGGCATCGCAGTACACTGAATCGGGCGTGTGCCGTCGGCGACGGCGTCCCAATCAGGGAAAACGAGGACCGGCGGGCTCGTGAGCCCCGCCAAGATTCCTCTCACCAGCTTCTCCAAAGCAGGCGTAAAAGCACTTTACCCCCTTCCAAAGGAACGCGTTAATCGGAAGAAGTCTCTTCGATAAGTCGAGCAAACAATTGCGGTAATAGTTGATACCACCCATGAATGCGCGCACCTGCTTAACGTCAGTAGGCATCGGCATATTGGTCAATGCCGACACTTTTCCCGCATTTTTAGGCATAGGCCCGCTGGAGAAATGGAGTGGCCGAGAAAGTTCGCATCGGTAGCGCCCAAACGCGCCTTTAAGGGGGAAAGCTTGAGGTTGTGCTTTCGAAGAATCGTCCGAATATGCGCTACCGGGTCGGAGTCGAACACGATGACATCGTCGAGGTGAGCTGCCACCTGTTTCAAGCTCTTGATCACCTCATTGATGACCTTGACGAACCACCCAGGCGAGGCGCTGCTGCCCTGAGGCATAACAAGTCACTCATAAAGCCCCGTGGGTATGCAGAACGCTGTAAAGAGAACTGTGTCTTTTTGTGCCGTTATCTGGTGGAAAGAGGAAACCAAGTCGAACAGGGAAAACACCCGACCTGAGCCAAAGGAGTCCAGGACCTGGTCCACGCGGGGAATTTGCAGTTGGCTGAGCTTGATAATTTGGTTGAGCTTCTTGTAGGTCACCGTGATCCTTACACCGCCAGATTGCTTAGGGATGGCCACCAGCGGGCTCGAGTACGGTGATGTCGAGTGCTGAATCTGCCCAGCCGCGAGGTACTGGTTAAGGGTCGCGTCCACTTCTATGGCCAGTATAGGGTTTACGCGATGGGGCCGTGAAGTGACTGGAGCGCTGCCCTCCGGAACCGAGATTTCAAAGGTCGTTAGGGAGCATGACCCATAATCCGTCTTCGAGGTGGAGAACAAGTCAGAAAAATCGCAGATCACATCCCCCAGTTGCTCAATGGTCGGGAGGTCCCAACCAGGGTCATTTAAGTCGAACGTGATCTCCCGCAGATGCGGTGGGAGTCGGGCCCAGACGCGTATAAATGAAGAACGTTGGGCTGGGTTCAAACGTTTCATTAGCGTCGGCGAGGGCGGCGGCACGGCATGAGCTATCCCTTCCGCGTCCGTCAAGCTCACGGCCGCAGAGACCTGGCTGTCCGAAGTCTGACCAGGGTGGGGACCCGCAGCCATCATGGGGTGTTGCAAGGCACCCAGCGGGATGCGCAAACGTGGGGCGTCGGCGACCCCGACAAGGTTGCCTGGCTCGAGGTCCGCGACATCTGTTAAGGGAAGCACCTGTTGTCCTGAAGCAACAAAGTGTTTCTTCCTCGAACGAATGTTCGGCTGCGGCACTATGTCGACAATATAGTGTCCTGTGAGCGCAGGAGAGCCGTTGCTACGCACCAAGTTGACCGCGAGCAGTTGGGGCTTGTCCGACAACATGACACCTGTAGTGCCATCATAGCGAAGGTGGAAAGGACCTTTCGATGGTGCGGGGTCGACGGCCTGAGCCGCTTCGCCTGCTGTGGCGTGGTAGGAAAACGTCAGCTCGCCCAAAACCCGATTATCGAGAGGACCAGGGGGCAGAGCGCGGTACCAACGGGTGTTGAAGCGCATCCAACTGTCGCGGCCCAGCAAGACAGCGTGCTGCATGACCGATGGAGGAACCACGGATGCCCACACCGCGAGAGAGCATGTCGGTTCATTTTCGTGAAAGAATCGAACGCTCAGACGAATGTGGGTCGCGCTCCGCAAAGGGGCGGATTCGCCAAAACCACCCCAGGAGCGAGGGCTGCTGGGCCGCTCGCACGCCGATGAGGCGGCGCCTACCGATAGCATACGATCCAACACGTCACGTCGGATGTAGGTTTGGGGGGAGCCAGTGTGAAGCAGCGCCGTACATCTGTAGGGCGCAATGGCGTCCCCTCCGCTATGTATTGCAATATCGGTAGTAAAAGAAACGGCGTCCAGCGTCACGGTACCCCCGATGAGGCAGGAGCCATGTTCTGGCAGCACGCCGAAACCTCCGGGCTTTGGTCGGCGGGTGTATCCGAAAAATAGGCCGAAGGAGGGCCTTGGTCAGCGCCGACCGCGGTTCCCAAGCGCGACTGCTGAGCGGACGAAATTTCGTGGATTCCAGCATTTCCGGTGGGGCTGCGGAATCGACGAGGGGAGGTCGGGTGTGGCGATCCGGCCTCGCTGTCGCGAATTGCTTCGTGAACGGCAGAGAGTGCCTCACCGGGAATTGTTTTTTCTCTCCACCTGTGTGGATCCTTGGCGTGGGGGTCGTCCGCCCGGAGACCTATACCCTACACTGTGTCTAGAGGACTGACCTTTGATAAAAACGTTTGTTGCCAGTGCTCGAAAGGTGAAGTTTCATGGCTGGGTTCTGCGTAAATTTGGCATAATTGCCAGATAACACGGCATTTCGCTTCTCCCTGTCCCAAACAGCGGTAGCAAAGTTCCGCACGCCTCGACCTACGCGTTTGTGTGTGCTGGGGTCAGACGATGACATGATGAGCGATCGTCTTTAAAAAGCCGAGACTTTTCAGCCATCATAAACTGCTCCTCGCAAGAACATGAGACGTCGTCGACGACAAACGACGAAGGAGACCACTGCGAGAAAAAAGGACGGCGGTTGCCATAACAGCATTACTTTGCCTGTAGAGTGTTCGAGGGAAGGGTCAAACGTCGACGGTGGCAACCCGTCGGAGGCCGTGTTAGGCATATGAACCTGTAATGTCCCTGTCCGGGGTCACCAGTCTCCGGCACTTTGGGCCTGCAGCGTCCCCGTCTGGGCACGCCCGGCCTCGGGAGCACGGCGCGAGCCCGAACCCACTGGTGGTCGAGTCGTGGCTTTGTCGCTTTTTGGCGTAAAATCGCAAGGAACTGCTCTCACTGCACCCGAAAGGACAGGGGACTCGGAGCTGTTACTGCTTGACGAGCGGCGCGATTCTTTCGTATCTTCACGGGAATAGCGTCCAGCCGATCAGGGCTGGAGGCCGTGGCGTCACCACTGGCCCGTTGCGCAGTGTCGGATCTCTATCCTGTGCCACTGGGGAAGACGTAGCCTGGTTCACGTGGTTAAGCGTGTTTAAAGACGGAGCAGGGCCCGTAGACCCTGTGGGCGTCTTCGACAGCGGGGCTCGGGCAAGTGGAAATTATTTCCTCGCCAGAGGGGGCTTCTTCCCGTTAGCCATCTTGGAGGAGAGAGACAAGGTAGCTAAGCTTGTCGGCTCCTCCTTGATTAGAAAGAAAATAGAACGCCCGCTACTATCGCGACGAGACACCGGATCAAATCTTGTAAAGATCTCGGTGTATATGGGTTGGCTTTCCCACACCTCAAACCAAACGCTGCTTTACGGTCAGGAAGAAGTGGAGACGAACTCGCTCGCGTATAAGGGCGAAGCGTCGTCGCCGCACTCTTCTTGCTGCGCGACGCGTGCCTGGGGGGGGCGTGCAAGGTGCAGGCTCCTGTGTCATGGTTGAGGGGGGCAGCGGTAGGGGCGCGCCCTCCATTGTCGAGTTTGAGCCACGGCAGGGGGTAACGGCGTTGGAAGCGCTGGTCCTCATTGCCGAACTTGGACCATGATCGAGGGGGGCGTCGCTGTGAGCGCGCACCCCCTTCGTAGAAAATGTAACCTGGCTGGGGGGGGTATGCTGGGAGCGTTGGTTCCCACCGCCGGTACTACGCCGTGAAAGTCGTCATCAGGCCACGTAGGAGCCCGTGGGCTCTGGACAGAAATAATTTGTGCCGCGCTACGTGTAAGGCAAACGACAGGCACTCGAGCATCTTGTGAAAGCAAAGGAAGTTTCCCCCACAGTGCCGTCGGCGTACGGGTCGGGTGTGCCGTTCCGCCGTCGCCCTGTCAGTTGCCAGTGCGAAAGGTAGCTGGTTGGCGCGTGTTGGGGTTTCCACTCGAATTGTGGGTTGCCCCGAAACGCTTCCCCGGAGCAGACACGGAAGCCGAGGAGGCTGGCGAGGGTGCAACAGCACCATGTTGGCCGGGCGTGTATGTGCTGTTATAGTTACCGCTGTGGCTGTTTGTCTGTCCCTGGTCCCGTGGGTACCCTCGTGATTGGTTTGAACGATTTCGCTGATTTTTGTTGTACGTTTGCGTGCGAGAAGACCCTTCGTCGCGGCGGTAGCTGACCATACGTGCTTGCCACCGTTGGAAAACATCATCATCGCCGAGTTGGCCGAGTTCAGGGTTTAGACAGCCGCTGGCGTTGATAAAGGGATGCCTACAGTTGCGTAAGGAGTGAGTGTCATCGTGACAGTTGAGGCAATGATCCCTGTTTTCTCGGAGAGATGCGGCGCGGGCGGAAGGCGTAAGGAGGCCGCTCCAGACGGGAGGGTCGTTGGTATTAAATTCGGCACTAACAGCGAAACCTTCTGCATAGTGTTGCTCTTCTAATGGCCAGCAGTTGGACATTGTGCCGAGCCAGGGGTCGGTGGAATCAGCAATCGGCACGACAATGGGATTATGGCTCGAACCCGTCTGCCAAGAAGGCGACGGGGACGGCACTCGGCCCTGGACGCGCCCATGAACGGCGGGACGGGGCCCCGACGGGGCGGATGACCGCGATCTCGTCGAAGAAGCAGGTAGAGGAAAATGTTTTTCATCGTTGACGGCAGGTGTCTTATTGTGCGCCAAGTCACTAAAAACTTTCCACATGGCATCTAACGAGGCATATGGCCGTGGGTCCGTAGACTTCGAGCCAGGGTACAACGTAGACATCAGCGTCGGAAACTGCTCGTTGACCGCGATCCTAACCACCTCCATCACCACATCCGTCCGCGGAGACAAAACACGCTCACTCCCCGTGACTGCCAATACTAGCACACGGAACTCCCGACTGAAATCAGAAAAAGGCGTGCCGCTACACACTCCAAAAGTAGGCAACTTAGTGTAGCCTTCCCTCGTGTCGACCCGGTCGAGGTGCGTCACGAGCATGCGTAGCAGGAGGGTGAAAGCCTCGGGCCTAGATGCTCCTCCGTCCAACGCTCTCGACACCTGCCCAAAGAAATCGTCGATCAAAGTGGTCATGCGGGCGGTCGTGGGCCTGTCAGGTGTTATGGCACGGTTGAATGCCAGACGGAGGGGGTGGATCCAACCGTGTACCCACGTGGGCGCACGTACGCCCTCGTAGGCAACTTAGTGTAGCCTTCCCTCGTGTCGACCCGGTCGAGGTGCGTCACGAGCATGCGTAGCAGGAGGGTGAAAGCCTCGGGCCTAGATGCTCCTCCGTCCAACGCTCTCGACACCTGCCCAAAGAAATCGTCGATCAAAGTGGTCATGCGGGCGGTCGTGGGCCTGTCAGGTGTTATGGCACGGTTGAATGCCAGACGGAGGGGGTGGATCCAACCGTGTACCCACGTGGGCGCACGTACGCCCTCTTAAAACGGTCGTCACAGCCCATAAGTATGTCAGTCATTGCGGACCGAACCGAACGCGTGAGTTTCTGTGTGCCGTCAGACTTGTTCAAAGAGGCTGGGAACGGTAGCGCAGAAATGCGTGATACGTCCTTGTAGGAAAGCTTTACATAGGCACGCCTAACCGAGTCATCAAGCATGGATTTGGCTAGAGCCGGGGCGGTAGCAAGTTCGGCGGTACGCTCGCAGGCCAAAACCGACGAAGCAGGCTTGGTGCGGTCACTCGACGCAGTCAGTTTGCTCAGCCGTTCAGCGGAGGAGGCAATATTATCCACCAGGAAAGGAGTTTCTTGCCTCTTGCCGGCTACCACTGTCACCTCGCCGTGGTCCGTGTTCGAGCTCGAAGACGAGCGGAAGGAGGTTTACGAGCCGGCCCACGCTGAAGGCCCACGTGCGCTGTTTCGGCGTCTTCCGGTGCCTACTCCCGAGCTGCAACCGCCGCTCCGGTTGGTTCGGGCCTGGTTGTTCCCTTGGCGGCGCTGTGGGCAACCACCAGTACCCGACGCTCCTCCCGCGCTTCCACCACCCCCGCGGCGGTTGTGGTGGCCACCACCCCCACCATTTTCCCCGTTTCCCCCACTCTGGCTGATGGGAAAACCCATGCTCAGGATCGGCTTGCTCGCGTGGGCCACCTCATGCGGCGGCCTTGGTTGCGCGGTGGCAGCGGATAAAGGAGAAGTCCCAGATGTTGATCATAATGTAGAAAAAAATATTGTATCATTGTCGCGTATTCGAGTACATAATCACCATCAAGCCATGGGATGAGTCAACCCAGAGCTCAACATACCGTAGAAGGCATGTTTCCAGCGGGGTGACTGATATTCTGACAACACACCACCATCCAAAAGAAAACACACTCATTTCCCAATACCATATATCCTATATCGGTCGTACATACGTGAATCATGAATCTTGTGTCCGTAGATTCCAAACCTATACGGTCCATCGGCCAGGGTGCAAGTACTAGATATTATACTGGCCGCCACCACCCCCGGAGTTACCACCTCCACGGTTGCGATCCCCCCGATCGCGGCTGCCACCGCGCCGCTGTTTGGTGGAGCGCCTTCCTTCCAGCGCTTCCTTTGGAGTCGGCCACAGGACTGGGTCAGGGGCGTCGTCGTGGGCCAATCTTAAGGCTTTGACCAAGGCGTGGGTAGGTGCTCGCCTCACCTGCGCGAAGGCGGACGAGTTGTCGCGGCGGGCCCAGACTGCTCCGACCGAAAGGTCTTCCGCCTTGAACAACGACCGTCGCTCTGACGTTAGGAAGGCCGTGGCAGCTGCTACCACCGCCTCCGCTAGATGTGCCAAGAACTCGACCCTCGGCGTGGTAGCCATGTACTGAAGGCTGCCAGACATGAAAGTGTCGTCCCCGGGTCGTGTCTCTTGGGAGGCAACACCCAACGGGCGCGCCGGGGAAGGGGTAGCTCTCGCCGGAGTCGATGTAGCTGGAAGGGCAACGCCGTGGCGTGCCCACTCTACCGCGCGGGACGCCTCGCGAGCAGCGGCCCTCGCCTGGTCGAGGGCTTGATCCTGGCGGTGTCGACGTTCGTCATCGTGCCGTCTGCGTTCCTCTCGCCGAAGCAGGGTCGCGTTGGCTTCGTCGAGAGCTCTTTGGGCCCGAGCGATTCAGACTCTGCGTCTGCGGGCCGGCATGGGAGTGCTGGTCTCCGTAGGTCTGGGGAAGGTGCTCTGTCAAGCGCGGAGTGGTCAGATGTCGGCGGTGGTGCTCTGAGGATAGCTGGTGATGCTCCCTCGAGGCCGGGGGTGTTTGGAGTCGTGATGTCTCCGCGCCCGGTAGGAGTTTTTCCATCCCGTCGACCTTCGAGTCCAGGCGGTCAGTCGGTGTGATGTGTTGTTGACTCGTATTGGAGTCGCTATCGTCGTCAAGGTTCGCGGCCCGTCCTCCCCGTCTCGATTCGCGGGACCTCGAGCGTTCCCGTCCTTCTCCCCGGGCCTCCTGGACGGGGCGTGTGGAGGACCGCAGCCTGCCCGAGCAGCCCGCATCGTCACCGGTAGACATGGTGCTGGTAACGGGGTGGGGGGGGGGGGGGGGGGGTGGCGGGATGGGAACGACGCATCAAGAAGCTATGGAGGCAGATATATTGTTGTGGTGTCCCTGCTCTAAGTAGCGGTATATCCGTGTTTCAGCAAACAGCAACATATGGGCCTCGACTCCGTCCAGCATCAGTGATGGTAGCAGCCACGTCAAATAGCCTCATAACAGGAGGACAGCGGTAAGATGGGTACCATCCACCAAAACCGCAACACAAGAGCAGCGCTCAGTCTCACCGTAGGGTATATGGGTACGCCCGCACGGACCGTAGAAAAAACAGCCAAAAATGGGCAGCACTGACCCTAACCGCAATGCCGGGGGTGTACAGTAAAGGCATTTCTGCCCCCAATGCACTTGAATAGGCATCATTTAACCTAGGCGGGGGGGTAGCACAGGAAAGCGACGCCCAAAACGCTCACGCTTTTTGTACCAGAACAGGCAGCACTTACCCTAGGTGCAGTGTAGAGGATAGCACAATAAATGTTCGTCCAACACGCCGACGCTCATCGTACCAAAACAGGCAGCATTTAACCTAGGTGTAGCGTAGAGGATAGCACAGTGAAGGGTCGCCCAACACGCCGACAATCATCGCACCAAAACAGGCAGCATTTAACCTAGGTATAGCGTGAAGGATAGCACAGTGAAGGGTCGCCCAACACGCGGACACTCATCGCACCAAAACAGACAGCATTTAATCTAGGTGCAGCGTAGGTGGTAGCACAGTGAAGGGTCGCCCAACACGCCTACAATCATCGCGCAAAAACAGGCAGCATTTAACCTAGGTGTAGTGTAGGGGGGGTAGCACAGTGAAAGGTCACCCAACACGCCGGAACTCATTGCACCAAAACAGGCAGAATGTACCCTAGGTGTAGTGTAGGGGGGAAGCACAGCTACGAGTCGCCCAACACGCTGACATTCATCGCACCAAAAAAGGCAGCATTTGCCCCAACAGTAGTGTATGGGGGGGGTAGGACAGGAGAGCTTCGCGCACCAACCGCATAAAAAACGGGCAGCATCTACATCAACAGTAGGGTTGGGGGGGGGTAGCGCAGTAAAGGATCGCGCAGGCAACCGAAAAAAAAGGGCAGCATCCACCCCAACAGTAGTGTAGGGGGTGTAGGACAGTAGAGGTTCACGCACCAACCGCATAAAATCCGGGCAGCATCTGCCCCAACAGTAGTGTAGGGGGGGGTAGCACAGTAGAAGATCGCGCCGCCAACCGTATGAAAAACGGGCAGCATCTGCCCAACAGTAGTGTAGGAGGGGGTAGCACAGTAGAGGGTTGTACATGTGCCAATCAGCAAACAAGGTCAGTACAACTCTTGAAGAAAGTAGTTTCCCCGCCGACCGCACTAAAGGGGGACGGTCGCGCCTACACAGTAGCGCTGCTCGCTGCTGTGCCCATAGGGTACCGGCAATACCAACTGCACAAAGATGGGCAGCATAACCTCCGAACAAAGTAGTTTCCCCACCGTCCGCACTACAGCGGGACAATCGAGCCTGCAGTAGTGCTGATTGCTGTAGTCTCACTGCCGTGTTAACAGGAAACCGCAATTCCAAGCGCACCAAGATGGGTAGTAAAGCGTACGAACAAGGCAGTTCCCCAACCGACTGCACGATAGAGGGACGATCGAGCCTACAGTAGCGCTGATTGCTGCAAGTAGCTCCTGTGACTACGGGTAACGACAACACCAACCGCCTCAAAAAGGGTGGTATAATACCAATACCAGCTGTACAAAAGGTGAGTACGCCCACAGCCGAATAGAAAGGCTATTTGCCCCCAAAGGTACCGCATCAAACGGGCTGATCCCCTCTTGCACTATTACAGCGGTAAAGCGCAGTATCTCCGCAAACTGTACTAAACGCTCTGTAACCGGCAGTAGCTGTCCGAACATGTGCAGAGAAGAAAAAATAAACGCCAGCATGGACCCTACGAAGCAACATCGTGAAGGGCAGCACATGTACCAACAGCAGCAGAAAGGCAGCGTTTACGCCTACAGTAGCGTAGTGCTCAGCGTCTCCGCCAACTGTTAACCGCATTGCAACGGACAGTACACGTCGTGACAGCTGCAAAACAACAAATTGCAGCATTTTTCCTACCAGCTTTGTGGAACCCTGTAATTTGTTTTTGCAGCATTTATCCTAGCAGCATCGTGGAACCCCGTAAAAATGTTTGCAGCATTAATCCTAGCAGCATTGTGGAGCCCCGTAAAAATGTTTGCAGCATTTATCCTACTTGTAGCAGCATTGTGGAACCCCGTGAAAACGTTTTGCAGCATTGTGGAGGGGCAGCACATGTATCGGCAGGAGGAAGACAACCTAACGCCCGGACAGCTGAAAAAAAATCCGCACCCACTCCGACCGCACTATAAAGGGACAGTTACGTTAACAGCAGTGCAGAGTGCCGCACTGTCGCAGCTTTGCCCACACAGAAAGTGGTATTAGTCCCCGCGTACCCATGAATGATGAAATATAGGGAGGGCATCGCACACGTCGACAGCCTTGCCCAAAAAAAGCCAGCACAGAGTTTCAGCGTTCTCTAGATTGATGTTCTAGTCACGGGGGAGCCAGGACGAAAATAACCTCTCGAATCGAACTTGCAAGAAGCACTCGCACAACAGCGGAGGGTGTCAGAGCTGCGTTGCTGTAACTGTGGACGCTGGGGCAGTGAAGGGTCGAGTTATGTAGTGGATGGGCAGGAGCAAAGTAGGCGGCTTGGCTGCTGTACAGTGACTTCTACAGCAGATAATTCGGCGGTATATGGCATGCATTGACAGCGAGCCCATTATGCTGCGCTGTAGTTGGTACCTCTGCAAACACGATGGTGATTGAAGCTACGTGACGCACAGTAGTGGAACTCCGTTGATCGAGAAAGATCGGAGAGGGGTCCGAGTTGCGTCAAATTAGCAGCTGTACTACTTCCGGCAGAAAGGGAGCAGCAGTTTGTCCGACGCGCAAGACGGATCGACGTATGTACTGAAACCCATACGATAACGCGTGTATTGGGAAATTCGGCAAGAAAAAGCCCAAACTTACCACGAGCACCGCCTGTTCCTTCCCAGGCAAGATCACAAGGAAGGAGCCCCGACATGAGCTCCTAGAGCATGGCACCCGTAGTCCAAGGGTGTTCCGCGAAGGGCGGTCTGGCTCCGACAGCAAAAGTGTATGCTGGTCGATGGGCTCTCTTAGCAAGCGAAGTCCCCGTCGATGGTCATTCGAAGGGTTGATTCCAGTATGCTTGTCCGTGGCGTGTCGTGCATATATGCCTCAGAGCCCCGAAGCGCAAATAAAGTACAAGTCGATGGCCGATCTTGGGGCTTGTGCTGGTAACTCGTGGAGATGTGCTGTGCAACAAGCTGGCAGAGCGCGGAGCAAACAAGTCTGATGGGTGGTGCTTGGACAGCTCCGCTGCGGAGTGGCTTATATTGCCAGCTGGCGGGGAACTGATGCGACCAAAAGCCGGGACGAGGAGTGTGCTCCGAAGAGCAGTGTCGTCGGCACGTACTCGGAAGGTGTCCTCTGTGTGGTGCGTGCCCAGCGACCATCAGGAGGGACCAAAATCCGAGACGAGGAGTGTGCTCCGCAGAGCAGTGTCGTCCGCACGTACTTAGAAGGTGTCGTCCGCGTGGTACGTGTCCGGCGACCAACAGGAGGGGCCCCTGCCATCTCACTGCTGTTGTGGTCGCCGTTTTAGGGGCAAAGGCGCTCCCTCGATTGAGAAGCCACCCGAGAAGGAACAGGGGTTGTGGGCTCGATGGAAATCAAAAGAAAAATCGCTACGAAAAAAAAATCGGAGAGATTGGAGGAACGCTGCCACAATAGCATATCAAGCTCGTCGACGCCACATGTAAAGTTATGGGTGGGGACACAGAGTGCCTCCTGCAGGTCTGCCAATTGAGCAGGTCCTCGGAGAGTACCCACTTTCTTTTCCTTCGTAGAGATGTAGCTCTATTCGATTCCACCAGAGCCCCGGATAGCTTCCGAGGTCGAAGGCACGTGCCTCCGATCTATTTCCTAACTTTCCCGAATATAAAACGCCAGCCATATAATACGAAACCTATCCAAATGATCTCGAAGTCGGATAATTACAGGCCTTTCGAGGCTGTATCTTAACTCATACCTGAGTTTGCTATCGCTAATAAGGAGTTATATACCCTTGAACCCTAACCTACGATACCGGTTTTGTGTTAGAGAGGTATTTAGAAAGGAGCCCAAGAAAAAAATGTTGCTACCCCTCTCGAAACATGCGTGATACTCACCACATTTTCACTTACTCACCTTCTCGGTGGCTTGTACAGCTCTTCAAGAGATGACGAGCCTCAGAAATACTTGGTGCTCCCCCATCGCAGCATGCGACCGACACTACCACACTACCACACACTACCACACACTACCACACTACCACACTACCACACTACGCCATTATGCTTGTCCTCATCCGTGCGCCTACCCCTTCTACTTCGAAGTATGCAGGTTGTGCAATATACGTATGCTCCGGGCGTATTGAGCAGCTGTCATGAATGCTCTATGGAGACCAAACCTGGCGCTGGATAGTGGCACTTGCAATTGCAGTCCTAACACTCGTGATCTTTGTGGTGGCGGGTACTCTTCGACGGAAGCGGGGCAAAGGAAGTAACAGCTGTTCCCGGATTTTTTATTTGTGCTGTCACAAATTTCTTGCGAGGAAAAGTTCTCTGCCATCAAGATCGTTCGTTATCGTCGTGTAGATCACCACGCAGGTGTGTGCTTCGATAGTGATTTCCAAAGATGTGTTTTGCCTCTAACCAATGTTTTTCTTGGAGTCGACTGTTGGGTGAGGCGTAAACCTCGTTATGTGAGCCGTCTTTCATTTATGACTGAGGTTTCATTGGCTTGCGTATTGTGTGCCCATATCTTGCACAGTCGCCAGTTCACCGAGATCGCAGGTACGTGCGGTGTATCACGATAAATACGGTGCCTTCCTGTCGAAGCTGACAGCAATCAACACGGATGTCGGATTAATTGTCTGTGCATCGTGACAACGGACTTTTTCAAATTCGACAGGCTTTCGCTTGCGACAATAAGGCCGGTAATCGTGATTTTTGCCGTAGTCGGAACCCTTTTCATGGCGAGGAGGAGGCAAGCGAACCACGTTGAAGCTACGGCGCCCATCTTGCATTACAAGCGAGCGTTGACAGCGCTCTTCATTTTGTGATTTGTTGATTCGACGGCCTCCTTCACTGATCCTCAGATGTTTTTTGTGACGATCTAGGCGATGGTAACCCTTACCTCTGTGGCGACTACATCAGACATGCTCTGTTCTGCATAAAGGCACCTTGTTATGCATACAACGTACGCTCGCGTAATGGTATGTGTCTATCCAGTGGGCATTCCCGCGTTCTTTGTTGGGTGGTGTCTAGCGACATATAGCCTAGACTTGGCAGAATCTGGCCGGGAAGGAATGTCACACCTTAAGGCATTTCGTGGTGTTTGGGCCACCTACAGCCCCAGGAGTCACTACTATACTACGACGTGGAGTGCCTCCGTCAGAATACGCAAACCCGAGCGGCCGTTTTCGTTCTGACGAATAGTGTTGCACAGGGTGCAATCTTATGTCTCCTGGCAGTAGTATTCACATTTACATCCGAGTCCCTTTCTCTGTTCGAAACAAACTCCGATGTGCGGTTGTACCGTTGAGGGAATGCCACGATCCTGGCGAGTATGTACGTAGCCCTTACTTTGAAAGCTGGGCTTACTGACTAGGGTAGCTAGAATTCGTCTGCCATGACGGCGTTTCTCATCCCGGAGAACGTGGTTTGATGGTGGCTGTCGCCCTTGTTCAGGCTGCGCTGTTAGTCAGAGTGTTGTACGCGCCTACGGTTGGTTGTTGAACAGGTTCACCCTAGTCGTTGGTCGTTTGAAATGTTGGCATTGATGAAGGAGCGGCATATGGGATTGGATGACTGCGACATATAATGAGCTCGCCTCGGTAGGTGGTATTCGTTACGGTGTGGTGTTATGTCGGCAATTGTTGGCTAAGACTACGGAAGGGGGATAAGGGGCGTACAAAGCTGACTATTTGAACGCTTCATGACCATAGTGGGAGCGGCAACTCTTGTAATTCCATGTGCGGTAATGTAATGTAATGTAATGTGATGTAATGTAATGTAACGCAATGTAATGTAATTTGATGTACTGTAAGGTAATTTAATGTAATGTAATGTAATGTAATGTAATGTAGTGAAATGTAATGCAATGTAATGTAATGTAATGTAATGTCGTGTAGTGTAGTGTAGTGTAGTGTAGTGTAATGTAATGTAATGCAATGCAATGTAATGCATTGTAATGTAATGTAGTGTAATGAAATATAATGTAATGAAATATAACGTAATGTAATCTATTGTACGACGTAGTGTAGTGTAATGTAATGTAGTGTAATGAAATATAATGTAATGAAATATAATGTAATGTAATCTAATGTAGTGTAGTGTAATATAATGTAATGTATTGTAATTTAATGTAATGTAGTGTAGTGTAGTGTAGAGTAGTGTAGTGTAGTGTAGTGTAGTGTAGTGCAGTGTAATGTAGTGTAGTGTAGTGTAGTGTAGTGCAGTGTAGTGTAGTGTAGTGTAGTGTAGTGTAGTGTAGTGTAGTGTAGTGTAGTGTAGTGTAGTGTAGTGTAGTGTAGTGTAGTGTAGTGTAGTAATAGCGACGCGTGCTACGATAGAGGTGCCCCAACCATTGTTTTTTTAGGTTCCAGAGTTCGAGAGCTCAAGACCTCTCCCAAAAACTGATTTTGGAGAAAAACAAAAACTGCCACCGAATGAAAGCCCATGGCCCGAGTACACAACAACGAGAATCATGAAAAAAAGTGATCAATTTCCAACGACTTTGGGTTAAGGAGCGTGCCCCGTCATTCAGAAAAAAAAGTAGCCAAAAAATGCTGCCTACATCGTAGCATGCGTCAAAATTCAAAATACAATATAGTCTTGGCGTCCCTACATCGGAAAATAAGCCCCCCGTTTCTGGCTACTCAACATGGAATGGAACTTGGGTGGAAACACCCAACCGTCGCTTCGAAACGTTGTACAAGCTTTGCCGCTAGTGAAACGGCTGCGTACGTGTAGGAGTGTTGAACACCGTGCTTCTTCTTTTGGGCGGGTTCCGACCATAAGCCGGACTGCTCTTCCGAGCTTGGAATAAGAAAGAAAACAATCGACTTCGTGGTTCGCTTTTAAACGGCCAAATACGACGCTTCAAAATTGTCCCCGAAAAAAGTTCCCCTTTGGGTCAACTTTTTTTTTCTCCGCATTGCCGAACTTTTTTTTCCTCGGACATGGCGGCAATCGCTTCCGCTTGGTCGAATTAGGGGGGGTAGAGTCACTCAGAAAGTTGTTCAGACAAGACCTCGAGCCCGGAACCAACAATAAAAAATCCCAGGGAATTTGAAATTGCTCACAGCGAAGGTCAGCTGTTGGGCAGCCGTAAGTCGATTGCAAAAGCATAACTAGGACAATCCACTGATATCTTCGTGTTCCCCACCCTAAAATCACCTCAAATCGAAGTTTTACAGAGCTCCAATGAACGTGTGGATCGTTTTCCACGGGTGGGAGTTTTTCAGTCTAATCCCTAGTAAATCCCAGGTTATGCCCTCTTTTCGCCCGTATCTTCGCGCAGCTGTTGTATCAAGGCCAAATCGATCCCGATCAAAACTCTATTGACGGATTCGTGATCGACATCCCAAAATTACTAAAAAAAGCTGAAAATGGTACAAGAATCGGAGGCGTTTGAAAATTTATCGGGGGCCCGCGGATGCTATTTTACCTCAATTTTGACCACTTATTCGTGAGTAACTTACCATCACGACGGCCATACGAAAAAAAACGAATATCTTCGTAATCACCATATATATATAAATAACCTAGCGGAAGTTTGTGCAATTTTTCACGGCTCAAATTCTCGTGGTTGCCGCGTTCTGAAAATCTCGTGAAAAATTTCCGGCTTCACCTCGGAACCCGCCTGTCTATTTTGTTTCGTCCACGACGACCACGGAGTCATCCTTGAGTTTGACAGGCTGCAACACAGCAGCTCGTGCAGTTAGGCCGTATATTTTTATCTTTCAGGTATGGTGGTTGTTGGTGTGCAAGCTGGAACAGGGCTGTATACGACGGAGGTGTACCCTGCTCCAAACTGTTAGTGAAGGGAATCTTTACACTTAGCGCTCTCAGGGTTTGGTCCTTGTTGTGCTCAGTTTCATCCGGAAGTTCAAGCGAAAATCAGCGTGTTTCGCTAGAGAGCACTGATAGTATTTTCTGTTGATAGGGGGCATTGAAGGCCTGTTTCGTCCTCTTTAAACTATCGGTCATACCAGCCAGGTACGGTATAAGCTATGAGCCCGCTTGCGTCGAAAAATGAGGCAAAAAAAAGCGGTCCCACGTAAGTGTGTTTTTTGTTGAACCCGTCGGCGATTTGTGTTTCGTCGCAACAAAAAAAAATGTTTCCAGCCAAAATCAGGTATAACTGCCACCTTTTGTGCCAAAAACAGATACGCACTATAATCAAGCAAAAATCACACGCCAGGACACCTGACATTAGCCAGCTTCACACGACCTAAACTGAATTTAGCTTGAGATGGCCAGGTACACCTTATTTGTCTACTTTGTCTAGCTTCCAAATGATTTTGGCGGTTTTTGAGCCAAGCAGAGGCCATATCTTCTCTACTGGTAGCTAATATCTACACTGTCTCATACACGCCCGACACGAAGACATCACCACGCTATTAATTCGTACATATACGACATACAGCACGCCACCACGACATACGTATGATACGCGCATATACAGCACAATGGACACAGACAGTAGTTCGTCTGCCACTCCCCGCGTCAAGGTCAGGCTCAGTTTATATCACGAGTATACGACTTCGAGAAGTATATATATGAATAAAAATACATTCCTGCTGTGAGATGAGAAGATTTGGCGAAACTCATCTTCTTGCAAGCTGTGTGTGTTACTCCGATCGCGCGTATTACGCGTTGTGTGTCCTCATTATTAGACTAAGGATATAGGTCGGCGACTACCCTTGCAGCTACATGGTAGCGATCAGGGTCAACAGGGTGATGTTAGTCAGTCTGTGCGCGGAAACTATAAAATCCGTTTTTGAGGGGGACAAAATCTGACAGCTGTGGAAGGAAATGCATCAGTTTATCAAGTGTATCCTGTAAGTCGTATAACCGGCGAGGGGGGGGCGGAGTGTTTAAGGACGTTGTGGCCTGGGTTTGATTAAGAGGGAGCGGGGGCGGGCACGGGCGGGGCAACTCAATATGTGCGTGGAAACTATGAATCCTTTAAGGGGATGCATATGAAGGTTTTGGAAGGAATGCACCAGTGTATCATGTATATCCTGTAAGTCGTATGACCAGTCAGTGAGGAGAGGGCGGGGAGTGTTCGGGGGGGGTGGGGGGGTGGGGACGCGGGGGGGGTGAATTGGAGCAGCGGCATGGATGGCTCTAGAAAGATTATGCGAGGTGATTTTGATGTTAGATGGGGCGTTCGAGCAAGAGGGCTACGTAGTACAGCAAAGGAACTCCGTGCCGCCGTGTGTATGTGTTTTTGTTTCAGAGAAATCTTGGTTTGTACAACACACGCCGCAGGCGGGTTGCGCACCCGCGCAACATGTTAAAGTTGCCACAGGCTATTTTGCTTGGGCTAAAGCCAAAATGGAGTACTTGTATATCATGTCGCTTTGAGTCACAATTAGCTGTAGGTACGAAATGAAACCAAGTAAGAAACGCACGCGACGACCGGTGTTTCTCAGGAGTTCTTGACGAGAAATCATGAAATATTTTTCATGTGCGCCTGAAAAAATGAATGGCAGCGATTGATTGTGCGTTCTATAAAATATTGATGTTTTTTTACGGCCTTTTCTGTATTCATTTAGTCTAGTCTACACATCTCTATGTTTTCAAGTGTTTTCGTGATCACACTCACTCAGCCTATTACGTCGAACATGTTTTTGAACCTGTTCGTTTTATTGAACTGCCCGCTGAGCTACGTAGTAATTATTAATCAATGATCCCTGGTAAAAAGTCGATGAGATTCAGTTTACGATGTATTTTTTTGTTGGTTACACAGCACTACGCACTGAATTACGTGGGGTAGTGCTATGGAACCAAAAAAATATATATGTTGTGGGTCCGAATCCCATCGACTTCATATCTTCGTTTTTTTTCGTGAGCTCCGCATACCTCAGTGGGTAGTGCTATATAACTCCAGAACCCATTCCCCACCTTTGCGGTATCACGTGCATATACAGCGTATTTCTTTCTTGTACGCAGTGTGTACGTCTTTGTCTTCATATTAAACCGTCCTTTCTATTAATACATACTACATCAGTAGTCTACACCCAGAGTTCGTGCTGGTTCTTCATCCTTGAGAGATGCAAATTATGTCGTCACAGACTGCAGTGAAACCCTTTACATTGCTGCTACGACGTCGTACCGGTGTGTTTCCTTCGCGTGCAGTGCCCTGTTACAGTAGTATATCATACTTCAGCTTTGAACAAAGTAGCATATATATTCCATTCCCTTCTCCCCTGGCAGCTGGCCTCGCCCGGCCCACGAAAGAAAAAGTTCCTCGCAGCTCTTTATGGTGCTGATCTGCCATGTTCATCGCCTTAGCTCACTCAGCCCGCTCATTGGCACGTACGTGCTCTCGTTCCCATTCAATATCCAGTCGGCTCTCCTTCTCCCCCCCCCTCCCCCCAAGCTAAAACAACATTATTTGCTCCTCGCTGCTGTCGTTGCGTGTGGTGCATTTTTGCACTGGTACGAGCCCCTCTACTACCACCACCACCACCACCACCACCACCGCAGGGTTATACGTACCCAGTACGGGCTGATGATGATAGCTCCTTCGCACGTGCTCTCGCTGACACTTAATTCCAGCTGGCGCCCCCTTCTCCCACGCATCCCAGACTAAAAAACAACATGATCTTTGCAAATTTTGGTGATGATGATCGAGAAATGGCATTGCTTCCATATATGCTAACGTACGGTCGCCTCCACCTACACCTCCGCCACAATCACCACCACCGTCCATCACCATAACCCACCCACCCACCCACCCACCACCATCACCACCATCACCACCATCACCACCACCCCGTACTCCGTACATACTCCTGCCGCGGTGGTGGTGCCGATGGTGGTGGCGGGTGGGTGGGTGGTGGTAATGGACGGTGGTGGTGGTGGTGGTCAACCACTCTGATGATGCATGGATGGTGATGGTGTCGTACGAGACGTGTGAACGTTGCGTGGGTGAGTGGAAATAACAGGTTTGTGTGAGGAGAACCGCCCCCGCCCCCCGATCACCGCCGACCACCCCCCCCACCCACCCGATCACCGCCGACCAACCGGCTGGCTGGGCGAAGCGCATATCACGAGCAAGATCTACGATGGGTTTTGGACGCGGTCAGAGGTGGACGTATGTCATCAATAGGGGCGTCTGTAGCCGCCGGGGTGGTCGAAATCGTCTCCGAGTTGGTTGAGTTGGTTGTCTTGGAGGGGGCATGTTTCCTGCACAGAGGGGTGCACACAGACACACACACAAACACACACATCTGCAATAAGTCTGCGCGCGTAAACAAAACAAGCCTGTTTTGATTTTTCTGTTCGATTTTCTTTCTCGCAGACAGCCTCGACACAGCTGACCGCAAGATACCGAGAGGAAACATCGAAGCGCTTTCGCCTTGCTTCATCGCCTGCTCCTCATTACAAGAACGGTGGGAATGATGAGCATGACAGACGCCGTCAACTGGTCAAGATCCTAACTGCATTAAGCTACTGATTTTTGGTGGTTCTTGAATTATTGTCATGCGTGCATGCGTTCTTGTACTCAACATGATACATACAACTAGCTGCAGTAATAGTCTAGTAGTACAGTAGATAGTGTAGTTGTTCAGCTTTGGAATCATTGTCTTTTAATCATAGCGCGTCGGCGTGGAAACCTTGCATTAATTGGTCCTGGTTCGTCGTACGACAGACCTTGCATTTTTGTTTGTTTGTTTGTTTGTTCGTTTGTTTGTTTATTTTCATCCCACTATTTCATTATCCTCGCACCACTCTCGTGCTCACTCCTAGTCGTAACTCAGGTCCGGAGTACAGGATGTCAAGTAAGTGCTCTTCCTTTATCGCACTACTACCAGGCAGGTTAGTATCGTATGTATATAGCTGAAATGGCTAGGTAGAAATAGCAAGTTTGTTGTGAAACATTAACACAAGTCAAGCAGGTGACAGGCGTCTACGTACTTTTATTATTTTTTCTGTTATAAGGCTTAGTTTGGATAAACTCTACGAGCGATTGTTTTGGTTAACTTTTTCACAGTGGTCAAACGGCCTAGACTATTAATAAAAAACTACAAATTCCGTAGCAGATGGTGTCGTCGACAGACCATATGTTTTTGTGTCGTGAGTTCGAATCCCCACCATCCACGATGACAAACTCTTCAGATTTTCCACATGTCGAACTTGAAAAATGCTCTGCCCGGTATCCCCAGGGAATGAAACCGCTTGGATATTGACAGGTCCGCCCGGCCGACCCGCTATCCCGCAGTTTCAGCCCCTGGGGAAGAGTGTTATGAGGCTTTTAGTCTGGGTAACCTATTTGTCAACCTTTTCCAACTGGTGAAACGGACTAATACCCCACCAGTTCCATAGCATTTGACGACGATGGTGATCGTGCCTCTTTGTTTGGAGCGACTATATTCCAACTATCTGGAGGGGGTGTACTACGTACGGTTGTTGTGTTGACCGAGATCTTCTCTCATATCGAACGAGCCAAGTAAATCGAGCACTCAGAAAGTAGTACCGCACAACAAACGCCGAAAACGACATCAGCACTTTCTTCCCTCGTTGACTCGCGTATATATAGTGTACTTTATTAGACGCCAAAGCAGTCGTGACCACGCGATACGTACCCTACATCGTGCACGTTACCTGCTGTTTCCAGTCTGTTACAGTGCGTTTCCTTCACGCTCTTGGCATACGAGACCTTCGTACCATATGGTGCAGAAATTCAACAAGTACCAGGTACCATGTAAAATGGCGCTACTGCCTCCTACAAAAACAGTTACAAAAACTCCAGAAGACAGACGATCATTGCTCTCGCGAAGGTAAGCGTGCTTCTTGTGGGTCTCCGTGTGTCATCCTACTACTAGTAACTGCCGTTCTCATCGCCTTAGCTCACTCACCAGCTCCCTCGCACGTGTGCTCGTTGGCGCTCAACCCGAGTCGGCTCCAAAAGCAAATGCTCTTCGCTACCTGCATGTATGTGGTGCTTGTGGGAAAAATCACCAGCCGAACCACGTACTACGTACGACGACCCAACTCTACCCGGTCTCCTGCATTACTTGCATTTTGCGTGGAAGCTCATGAAAGCTTCCGTGGAAGCTTTCACCGCTTCCATGGAAGCGTCCACGAAAGCTTTCATGGAAGCTTCCATGCTTCCATGGGAGCTTCCATTGCTTCCATGGAATCTTCCACGCTTCCATGGAAGCTTCCACCACTTCCATGAAAGCTTCTATGAAAGCGATGGAAGATTCCGCGGAAGTCATGAAAGGTTTCACGAGCTTCCACCAAAAATGCAGATAGTGCAGGTGGCCCACTCTACCGCCACGCCTCGACTAGACCGCTACCACCCCCACCACCACCACCACCACAACCACCACCACAACCGTCACCGCGGCAGGAGCATGTACCGAGTACAGGCTGGTGGCGATGGTGGTGGTAGATTTGTGGGTGGTGGTGATGGATGGTGGTATGGTGGTGTTGGGGACAAAATACTCCTCGCTGCTTGTACGGAGCCTTTTCACACCGATGGTGGTGGTGGTGATGGTGGAAATGCTTGTTGTACGGACGGGTGGAAAAAACAGTTTTGTGTGTGAAGAATGTTGCGATTTATCGCCCCCCCCCCGATTTATGGGATACCTTCGGCAATATCCGAACCCCGCTGAAATATATCATCCCCGCCGAAAATATCTGATCCCCCCCAAAAATATCTGATCCCCCCCTGAAATATCCGATTCCCCCCTGAAATATATGACCCCCCCCTGAAATATCTGATCCCACCCTGATATATATCACCCCCCCCCTCCGCCTCAAACGGCCGGTTGATTACCTACGAGCAAGGGTGAATTATTGCCCTCCTATATTCTATCGAAGAGCGGGGTGATATATTATAAGAAATGAAAATGCACTCTAGCTGTGAGTTCGAATATTTAGTCGAAACTTATCTTTGCAAGCTGTGTGTGATACTCCGATCGCGCGTATTACGGGTTGTGTGTCCTCATTAAGGATATAGGTCAGCGACTCCCCTTACAACTACAGTGTGGCTACCAGGGTCAACAGGGGAATGTTAGTCAGTCTGTGCGCGGAAAATATAAAACCCGTTTCTGCGGGGGACCAAATGTATACCGCATTTCATCTAGGGTGAAATATCTGAACCCCCCTTGACATATCGTGACCCCCTCTGGTACAGTGTATCAGGGTGGTACAGCGTGTCAGGGGGGCCTGATACAGTGTATCAGGAGGGCCTAATACAGAGTATCATGTAGGCCTGATACAGTCTATCAGGGGGGCTGATACAGTGTATCACGGGGGCGGTATCATCCCATGATACAGTATATCACCGAATGAAATATCGGATCCACCCCTGATACAGTGGGGTCTGTATCATCCCTCATACCGCATTTCATCTGGGCTGAAATATCTGACCCCCCCTTGACATATCGTAACCCCCTCTGATACAGTGTATCAGGGTGGTACCGGGGCCTGATACAGTGTATCAGGAGGGCCTGATACAGAGTATCATGTAGGCCTGATACAGTGTATCAGGGGAGCTGATACGGTGTATCACGGGGGGCGGTATCACCCCACGATACAGTATATCACCGGATGAAACATCTTATCCCAGTGGTGTCTGTATCACCCCTCATACAGAATTTCATCTAGGCTGAAATATCTGACCCCCCCCTGACATATCGTAACCCCCTCTGATACAGTGTATCAGGGTGATACAGCGTATCAGGGGGGCCTGATACAGTCTTTCAAATAGGGGGTTGTATAACCCCCTGATACTGTATCTAACCGGCTGGAATATATGACTCCCCTTCGAAATACGTGATCACCCCCTGATACAGAGGGACTACATCATTCTGCTACGGTCCATTACCGGCTGCAATATATCTACCTTCCCTCACACAGTGCATCAGTGAAGAAGGGGGTCTATATCCCCACGTGAAACAGTATATCACCGGCTGTGATACATTACCCCTAAAATATACCCCCTCCCCGATACAATGTATCACGGGGGACTATATCATTCCGTGATACAGTATATAACCGTCTGAAATATATCTACCCCCCCTGATACAGTGTATCATGGGGGCCTAAATACAGTGTGTCATGGGGGGCTGTATCACCCCATGATACAATATATAACCGGTTGAAATATCTGATCCCCCCCGGTGATATACATTGTATCAAGGGGGCCTGAGATACAGTTGATCACGGGGGCCTATATCACCCCCTGATACAGTATATCACCTTCTGAGAGATCTGATCCCCCCTGAAATATGTCACCCCTCCCAGATACATTGGGACTATATAACCCCTCATACAGGATACCGCCTGTTGCGATATATCTGGTCACCCCGTGAAACATATCACCCCCCCCGTGATACAGTGAGGAGATATATCACACCTGATACAGTATATATCACCGGCTGCAACATCGAAATCCCCGCCGCGCGTATTAGACGCAATACCACCCCTGATACAGTGTATCGGGGTGCGCGGAGGGTGTGGCGATTTCCCACCCACTTCAACATACCATTTTCATTTTTTATAATATATCACCGCGCTCTTTGATAGAATACAGGGGGGCAATAATTCACCCTTGCTCGTAGGTGATCATCCGGGCGTTTGAGGCGGAGGGGGGGGGTGATATATATCAGGGTGGGATCATATATTCCAGGGGGGGGTCATATATTTTAGGGGGGGATAGGATATTTCAGGGGGATCAGATATTTTAGGGGGGGGTCATATATTTTAGGGGGCGATAGGATATTTCAGGGGGGCATCAGATATTTTAGGGGGGAATCAGATATTTTTGGGGGATTTTTTTTTTTTGGCGGGCATGATATATTTCAGCGGGGTTCGGATATTGCCGAAGGGACCCTAAAATCGGGGGGGGCGATAAATCGCAACAAAGAACCCCCCCCCCCCTCCGACCACAGGCGACAACCCGTCACCCGGCTGGCTGAGCAAATCGGTCATCCCGAGCAAGCTCTACGAATTCAAAAGGGTTTGGAACGCGGTCAGAGGTGGGTGTATGTCATGAATAGGGGCGTCCGTAGCCCCCGGGACTGTCGAAATCGGCTCCGGGTTCGTTGGTTTGGCTGTGTTTGGGGGGCATTTTCTCTGCACAAACGGATAAACACACACTCGGATACACACATCTGCAAACTCTCTGAGCAATATAATAAAGCCACCCTGTTTGGCTTTTTTTTGTTCGGAATTGTTTCTCGCAGACAGCCCGGACACACTTGACCGCAAGGTACGGAGACACTACGTCGCAGCGCTGTCGCTTCGCTCCATCGCCTGCTCCTGAGTGTTACCAGGTTTCGTTTCACTGCTGTACATCAGCAGTTTGTCCGCGGCAATGTTAGTTGGATACGAGGTACGAGTCATACCAGTTAAGTAGGGGATTTGTACTCATTGTAGGCTACTGCTCCTGTTGCTTGCGCGCTGCTGGTTGTACTCGAAGCTACCAGGTACCAGGTACCATAGCTCTGGGCATGCGATACCTGCTACCTGGCACGAAGTATATATTAAACCTGACCTCTGATTAATCATGTGCCAGATACCAGATGCAGTAGTACAGGACACCTAAAAGATACTTAAATACCTACCTTGGCTAGCTTTCGTATTTGGGAGGGGGTGCACTCTACGTTATTCTACATTAACTTTATCAGTATAATGTATCCTGAGATTCATTTATTTCGTGTAAATAACAGCCTGGACAATTACCCTATTTATGTTTAAGCCACTGCTGCTGCTGAAGCTTGTTTGCTGTCGCAACTTGTACACTCGTACACGTGGTGTATTCTAGCTCTGAGAATATGATGACTGGTACATTATAACTGGCACCTGGTACAATTGTGGCTGTCGTGTCTTTTGGTTCGGCAGCTCGCAGATGGCGCAAGGTGTATTCAATTCGAAAATTCTCGCTTGCGTTTCCCAAGGTAAATAGCCAGCGTGATTTGGTACCAGGACGCCATGGTAGACTCTGCCTCAACACCAAGTCAGACGCGACGTATTTTGATGAGGTCAAAGCCGCGAACACTGTAGACGTGCTGACTCGTCCGAAAGCGTGTTGGGTGCAGACGCCATCTCTTTCGCTGGCGGGTACAGTGTCTATTATACTTGGGAAAGAGTTGCCCACTGACCTGACACTGTTTCGCTGGAGTTCTCCCCTCAACGCCCAACCGGTGATACTACTGTAGTCAGCTATGCGCGTGTCCTGTTCATGCCCGTTGTAGTTTATCGAACGTTTCTTGTAGCCAGCTTGAGTGTTGGCGCCATACTCTTGAATCTGCCTGTAGGTGGAATGTTAATGATGCCTGTATTTCAATATCCTTACGGTGCTGTCACGGGCACAGTATGCCTGCATGGATGCTTACGCGTCCGTTCTCTTTACGTAGAGATCGAGATATTGAAGGATCCCATACGCGGCCCGGTTCCGACCATTTTGCCACCGGGGACACAGATGCGATTGGGATTTGTGTACCAAGTGTATCGAGGCCTTACTTCTTGCACCATCTAAACCAACAACATGCACGGCACATCAGCATATAACAAGCGACTAAACCTGATATCACCCCCCAAAACCTGGTCCATTTTATGATGGAACTCTACGTGCGACTCCACAGCAACAACCATGCCACTTGTGTGGTGTTGGGAACGTAAAGGGCCAGGATACTTCCGCTGGATCTTCGCTATTGTGGCGTCCTCAATCACGTCAATCTGGCGGCCAGAAGCGCGTCGCAGTCGAAGTGAGCGGCGCGGTCAAGCCTGATGCGTACGCGGCACACAGGAGGCACCTTGCTCCGCGGGCGGGGGTCGTGTGACGATGAAGGAAATCTGCGAAGGCAGTGGTGACGGGCTTGTTCGGTGGGACATTACCCATGTTCGCCTTGCGGCCGATTGGACAGCCCCCCCCTGCGACACCGGCACCGTCGCCGAACCCCAATGCATGTGCCGCTTCAACGATGACGCCGGCTTCTTCGATACCGAAGCACCCTGACACGCGGTGGGCTCGCTAGGTAGGGCGTTACCGCTTATCCTAGGAGGAAATTGATCTGAGTTGTCTGACGCCCTGCCTTATGGTCGCAGTGTGTTTCTCATTTTCTTGCTGACGTTTCTATTATTCACCAAATAAACCGAACGTTTTCATTGGTGTTCTTTTTAGATGATGCGGACTCAGAAGAGGGCAAAGAGGACGGGGGCGACGGGTATGACTTTGATGTTGGTCACGACCGCGCTTGCGACGACCTAGGAGCCGGAGACGAGGTCGATGGCAACGTCGACCGGGACGACGTGAGTGCTGTAGAGGTGGCAAATATGTTTTGGCTGCTGCTGCAATCTGCTCGGCGATAATGTGCGCTTTGTATACGATTTGGTTATGTTCGAGAGTTCTTAATTCATATGGATTGAAGCAGAGGGATGGCCCACTCATGCTCAAGGTTCGCCTGGATACCTTCCGCGTGCTTCCACGTATCTCGCGCCTGGTTAAAAAGAGTCACGACACCTGCAGCAAGCCATTCATGGCTTGGTTGAGAGATGCTTGCTATATCGTTGTACCGGAAGATACCAAGGAGGCAAGTGAGTTTGTCGTCACTTGTGCCGGTGTCCGGATTGAATCAGTGATACGGAGAGACTTTTTTAGCTGTCGCCGAAAACAATGCCTGTACTGGCTCATGTATCGTGACCAATACGCTCATGTCGATCTCGCTTCCAACTGTAGGTACAAAGTGCTCTTCAAGAGCAAGCAATGGCATCGGAATACGTGGCAGAGTAAATAGAGACGAACTGGATTTTGTTTCTTGCGGAATTGTCGGCGATTGGTGACCGAGCGGACACGATTCTTGACTCGCTTTGATCCAGTGATTGATCAGTTCTGCGACGTTATCGATGCGAAATCGGGAAAAAAATCTCCGTCGCCCGAAAGCACTAGAGGTCGTGAAGCTGCTCCGCAAGCACATCGAAGCTGGTTGTCCAAGCGAGCCTGACGGCGCGCCGCTGCTGTTCTACGCAACAAAGTAAAGCGGGGATCATTACTCGTCACTGTGTCAGAGGGACCAAAAGTACCGAGGCTTGGTCTGTGTATTTTGCGTGACTTTTCTATCATTAGCAGGTACAGCAACTATTTTCACCCATCACATGGCCTCACGTCATAACCTTGTGCTCAAATTATTTACCGTCAATGTACCCCACGGTTTCTTTTGTTGCGGTGTTTGTACCATATGTCGAAGAATTTGGTCCTCGGTTTGGTGGTCGACCAAGTAGTTCGTGTTATCATGGACCTAAAGTACAGCTATTCAATATTTTTTCCGTCTGCCGTAATCGTCAGTACTTTTCAAGGGGTTCTCATCTTTACCTCCGTAAGCTACTATTGCGCTTATCTTGCCATGGCCCACTCGATTCTTCTGGACTTTATTATTTGCTGGGATATTGGGTTGGCTGCGCAGAACCGCGGACTGCCGAAGGAGATTGGAGGGTGCTACGATAAGTTTGAGTTTGAGGTTATCTAAAGCGACACGGCTAGCAGGTCACCAGATAGCCCCA
Source organism: Undaria pinnatifida (assembly GCA_012845835.1). Taxonomy (NCBI): domain Eukaryota; class Phaeophyceae; order Laminariales; family Alariaceae; genus Undaria; species Undaria pinnatifida. Next base: position 425,553 of record JABAKD010000005.1, read on the forward strand.
TGTTTCCTGGTTGGGTCTCTGTTCTTGACGTGGCAAACACTGGTGGTGAAAGAAGTCACCTTCCTCAGATATTGTGCGGACCTAATGCTCGGGGTGCGGGGGCGGTTGACCTCGTCGACCTCCCAAACACTTTACAATCATGATCATTAGCTCAAAAGGCACGCCAACGTTAATAATACGATTATCTCTATCAGTCAACGATATGCTGCATTGCATGCTAGGTTGCAGGAAGCTGACGGGGGCGCGATGTTTGCGGGTGTTGTCGGTAGCGCTGTTCCCTCTCCTGTTCCGCAGAGTTGGTCTAGGGCAGGTGTTGTTGGCGTTCGTGGCGGCAGTGAAAGATGGGCGCAACGGCAGATGCAGGCGTGTCGACGTCAGTTGCAGATGTGTTGGATTTTGCCCGCGGCGGGGATGAGGCTGGGTAGGTTGGCGTCGCCAACCGAAGCCCATGAAGCCCAAGGGCCCACTCCAGGGCCCTCAGATTTCCTTTCACTGCGGCCACCGTCGACAAGAGGGCGCGTACTAGGAGGCTCACCCTGCCCCGCGTGGGAAGGAGGGGCGGCCCCAATGCAATGTGCCGCGAGAAAAGCACCGGCCCGAGGCCTGCGGAACTCAGAAAAACAGTTCAGACGGAAAGCGGTCATGGTCGCGGTGTGAATGTAAAAGGTTTACAGAAGGATCGACGCATCTGATCGCCGCTTGATATTCCGGTCTATCTTGATGTGGTAGGTTAGCGTTTGCAGTGTCGGGTCGACTTTGCGTTTTCTTTATTCACAGCGTGAAGGCCATACGAGTTTATATGTTTTTTCTTCGTTTGCGAGCCGGCCATTTCGTTTTGTGTATAGAACTGAGATTGATTGTCGATTTGATCTCGGGGAGGGGTGCTCAACTGCGATACTACCACCGTTGTCGACGAAACTGTGACCCCTTTTTGTTTTGTTTTCCCTTTCCCATGTTTTCCTTTTTTGTCATGGCTGGGGAGAGGGAAAGAAGAAGGGGGGAGGGGTCACCTGGTACCTACTCATAGCTATTCCCCACCCCCCTGTTATTTCTCTTCTTTCGCCGGGCATGGTGGGTATGCTGGATGTCGCCGGGCGGCAAGAACGGTTCAGTGCCAAGACACTGTGAACAGCCTGTGAACACAATGGCTGTGTGGAGGCTCTGGCTTCTATGCGAAGAGATGCAGAGGTGGTACCGAAGTGTCTGTTACGATCACTTGTGATCAGAAAGAAAATGGATAGTTTGGAATGGGCGCTTGAGGCCAAAGGGAGAGTAATAGGAAAGAAAAGAGAGAAGGGAGAGAAGAATAGACAGTAGGCATGGTGGGTTGCATCACCACTTGATCATCACGGAGCAATGCTCGTAGTTCGGTAGAATACCGGGACATAAGGGGCAACAATATCATACTAAAATCTTCCTTTACATCTAAGTTTCACCGAGGATTCAACGCAAGAATCAACGTAAGTTTCAACTGCTCATCTTATTCGTGCGAATAGGCTCCCCGAATAGACTGCGCATTAAGTTAGATTTGAATCCAACGTTCATACTCTCAACACGCCCCCTTAATGGAAAGTCAGATTGCTGGAGAAGCCTCATACTTAGCAATCAAATTCGTAATTTAAAAAAATGGGTCATATATTCAGTCCGGTGTATTAACCGCAGCAACATGGATGTAACCGTGTTATTGACACATTTACGAAAAACAAAAACACAAGGGAAGATACGAATAAAACCTACGCTTGGTGTAATTACCAGAGATAAATACCCTAGAAGATAACACTCAAAGATACGTTTACTGGGTTTCAAACAAGGTACCAAGTAGATAAACAATACTAAACAAATCAAGAGAATTGTGGACAAGGGTCCACTACGACAAAAAATGTATTCTCACTATTCAGTTTTGATTTATATACTTACGTACGTAAAAACGATAGACACAGATAGAACTACGAATACTGATAGTACTCCAATATACTATGATGGGTGTAGTCATAGTCCATCATCGATCTATATCCTGAAAAGAAAATAATAAAGGTCACTGTTGTAAGTTAACAACGTCACCTCAATATGGTCCTAGGATACGCATAGAACAACAAACTGTCTGATCCAAATCGTACGCTGATGAGCATAAGATAGGCAATCTTTGTGAGCTATTGCTCCTTAATTCTGGAATAAAAACTCGTACGCTTTTCGATATAACGTAGCCTATCGCTGTACGATCGGTGACTTAAGTTCATACGACCCCTAGTTCCAGCTTTACTTATACGTAACTGGCGAGCAGATGTAACTTTACAGTTGACAAAATACCTACTTGCACTAAGTAATATGCTCTAGTTAAACATCATTTTTCAACTGTTTCTACAAGTACATCTCGCACGATAATATTACCGGTACAACCATACGCCCGTCCCCGTGCGCGTGGTCCTTGTCCGTTTTTGGTCCATTGCAGTCTTGTAGCTGAATTCTGACAGGCCAATCGCTTTGTCGGTACATTGCCTATTTGGTTGTGCGTAATGCGCTTCTCCGTCCTCAGTGCATCGCGGTTTGTCCGTGATTGAAAAGTGCGGTCGCACTCAGTAGAATCCGGTCGCACACGGCAGAATCAAAAGAGGGGTTATTTTTTTCCCACTCATGAAACGCCACAGTCTTGTGTTGAACTCCACAAGGCAACAGTTTTTTAGATCATATGAGGGAACCTGAGATTTTTACGAGGCAGTCGCGATGGTCGAAGGCGGTCTTGCGAGCCGGAGCTGTAGTTGCGACTTGCGAGCCGGAGCTGTAGTTGCGACTTCAAGGTGTTGTAGCTTAGGAGAAGTTTTCCGTGCTGAGGTCGTTGATCTTCGAACAGAGGTCGCTGAAGGTTTGCATTCTCCAATTGTGGTGAGGTCATAGGTTGCGCGTAGGTGTTGGTTATCGAATTAGATGCCGAAGGGTTTGTTTTGTCTATTCCGACAGCCTTGGTGTACTCCGAAATTGCCTCGGTCTGCTGTTTCGGAGAATCTTGGCATTGTAGGGCCAGCTGACGCACTCTTACTTGACATGAGGCCGAGGGTGTTGTTGGTGGAACGGGAGGCGACCCTTCGATGAAGGAGGCTGCTCGTAACCTGCTGTGATGATTGGTATACTTTGCCATGTAGGCGCATCCTCCGATCGCCTTGGGCGTCACCGGTCCTATTAGGTCAGTCCTCACCAGCTTTATACATTCGCTGCAAGGGTCAGGCCGCTATGCCCTCGTTGGATGTTTCCTATTGAATGCTCTTGTTGATTTTGCACGTATCACACGCCGATAAAGTGTCTGCAAATTGTACTCAATTCTCTGCGATATTTTTCACATTGGCCGTCACATGCCCGTTGGTATGACCCAACCTTTTATGCCAGGTGTCAGCTGGAACCGGTGTAGGCAGGGAAGTAGCTTTAGTAGCAGTTAAAGCGCGAACAGAAGGACGGTTTCCGGTTTAAGTTCCTGTCGGAAATGGTCGGAAAAGATCTTCGGTGTTCGGCTGGTAGCATCAGTGTTGAGGTCGAGATGATCCAGAGTAGAGCAGTGGCTGTCTTTGCGTAGGGGTACAGTAAATGCATCCATGTCCAAATACGAATTATTGGCGATGATCATATTGCACCCTCTCGTAGCTGCTGATCCCCCCGAAAATGGGTGCCTACCTAGTCCTGGTACGATCGTGACGGGAAGCTGCACAAAGTGCTTAGAACCTATATGATCCAACACTTGAACGACCAAAACCCCTCGACCAACGCCATAAGGGCAATGGTTTCCCGCTACGTTGATTGTTGCAGGAGGGTCCAGCAGTACGTCGTGGTTCATTTTGAGTTCGATGCCAGGAAAAAGCTAATTGTCGAAGAAATGGCTAGAATCTTCGCTGTCCGCAGTCATGGACAATTCAACGGGCCGAGCGGCGACGTTGATCGGAGGTGCGACGATGAAAGAATAAACTATACCAACTGGAGGTGAGGATGGACAGAGAGGAGTCACGAAGGACGTAAAAGTAGCTGCTGTAGTCGCAGCCGCAGTGGATAGAGCATGTGTCAATGGGACGTAAGCTTCCATTTGCGTTGTTGAATGTGGAGTTTTTGCGGTATTGGCGTGAGCACTGCGGTTGTTACTATGCCGGCCATTTTGTTGACCGGGACGAGGGCTACGGTTTTTGTTGTCGTCTCGCTTTTGAGACCGACAGTCGCTGTTATCGTGGCGATCGGTATTATGCAGGCTACAACACAATATTTTTCAAGGTGTTGGGGGAAGTTTTTTCCTGGCATCGTTCCCTTGCGTTTAAAGCAATTTTCGGATCGATGGCCTGGCTTTTTGCAGTTTGAGCAGGTCACTACTGCTGAGGGTGTTGACGTGTTTACCATAGCATACTCACGCACCTTCGCTTTTCGCGAAGGCCCGTTTCGCATAGCTCATTTCGCCTACATATTGCGCATTGCTCTCTCGGCTCGGTCGAGTGTGACGTCATCATCTGCTTCGGCGCTGTATATTATGTGCAGGTATTCGTCCGTGAGTCCTTCCAGCACTATATCCAGTATGCTGTCGTCGTTGAATACCATCCCCCACATATATTAGTTCATCGCTCAAATAGTATATTTCATTTACAAAAACGTCTGGGTCTTGCCCTTCATTCATATCCAATTGAGTTAGTTCCTGTTTTAGTAGACGTCTACGTTGGCGGGTGGGACTTTGGTATTGTGTAGCCATACCATCCCAAGCAGCCTTTCCACTCCCAAGTACACCTTGTTTTGACTTGAACTGTATGAGAAAGCTGGCCACAGCTACCGATGTGCTCATGAACAACAAGTCGAACAGAAGACGATTGTCGCGGTGCCGGTTCTTGATGTCTTCCAAATTCGACATGTCGTCATCCGTGGTTTATTTAACTGATGTTGCGGCTGGGAGTGTCGAATATCCTAACGATGATGGTAGCAGATACGCCGTGTCCACGGGAGTGCTCCCTGCGTCCGGCTGTACACGGTCTTCTGCTGTTTCAACCGGGGGGTTTTCCCCGGACTGAGTGTACGTTTCGTTAGCGGCCTGGTTGCGAGTTACAGCTCGTAAAGGCCTACTTATTATGTAAGATGGACGAGGACTCATTGGTTTGGGCTCGGGGCAAGGACTCCCTTCCAGAATATCATAGATCCCGGCATGACGCATACTTATCACATTCTGAGTCATGCGTTTCCATACGTCGAGCTTGAGCCCATTAAATTTGCCGTTGAGAGCTCTAACAGGCTTGTCTACCGCATCACCTGCTTTCGAGGACTCCCCCATGCTGATGCTGATGCTGGTGCTGGTGCTGATGCTGAGTTGTAGTCGGATTTTTGAAGGTTTCCTCTCAAACTTCCCGGACATACACGACAAGCTGCAAAAAAATGTCGCTCAGTGCCGATCGTTGTTCATATAGATGGTCGAAGGCTCATAACCTGTGAATAGCCTGTGAACACATTGGCTGTGTGGAGGCTCTGTCTTCCATGCGAGGAGATGCGGAGGTGGCACCGAAGTGCACTTGTGATAAGAAAGAAAAGGGATAGATTGGAAAGGGTGTTTGATGCCGAAACGAGAGTAAGAGGAAATAAAGGAAAGACTGGAGAGAAGGAGAGAAAGAGTGATCATGGCGGGTTGCATCACCAATTGATCATCACGGAACAATGCCCGTAGTTCGGCAGGATACCGGGACATAGGGGACAACAATGACATACTGAAATCCACGTTTACATCTAAGTTCCACCGAAGATTCAACGTAAAATTGCACGAATTTTTCAACAACTGTAATCAAATTCGTGCGAATAGACTGCTCAAATAGACTGCGGATTATAAGTTAGATTTGAATCTCAGGTTCACACTCTCAACGGACACACACCACACAAAAGTGTCAATTGGAAGAAGGAAGATCTTTCAAAAGCATCGCCAATCATCTGGTTGAATTGGAGTTACGCGGGTCCTTTTTTTTGTGGTGTTCGTCGTGTCGTCTGTTTTGGCGGAACCATTCCCAGTCGAATATTTTTTGTCTCCGAAAGCCCCACTTTATTCGATACACACCAAGGAGTTCAACGCAAAAGAAACGCGCTCGTTGCATTTGCGTATTATTATGTCATGAGAGCAACGACAACATTTGTAGCACAAACGAATGAAAAAAGAACTGCTTTGCGGCTGGTTGGGTCTGCTTGACGTTGTACATATTATGTTATACAGCACTACTAGTACTAGCACTACATAAAAAAATGTAGAAAACAAACCGGGATATAAGAAAGGACTGATCCTACGATAGCCCTCCGATTTTTTCTAACGAACTTTTCATGGCTGCTCGACGCAAGGAATTATACTATTGAGATAAAAGTATTCATATATTTCCTGATGATGTGCAAAGGTCTAACGATGGACTACGCCGGGGTGTCGAGGGACACCGTATTTAAGGGGATACGGCCGGGGGCTGGTTTTGAATCCCGCGATTTCGTTGAAGAAAGGTTGGGGGGGCTACCTTAAAACGACTCAAAGCGAGGCTGATACCTTACCAGGAAAGAAGAAAATCGGAAGGCGCTGCTGAAGATAGTGTGTAGAACTCACCTTTTCTCAACAAAGAATTTCAGCCTCGGCCAGCACATACATACCGTAATTGTGCGAGTCATCGCTCCCCCGTGCGATCGATTTTGAAATGATTCTTAACTTTAATTTTTATCGCACAGGGGTGCGATAACCCCGGCATGTGCGATGACTCCGGCCCCTGTTGTGCGGAAAATGAATTAAATGGTTTGATTTCCCGTTCTGACGCACACCCCTGTGCGGTAACTCCGACATGTGCGACTCTGAACAGATCACACACCCTGCCATGCTGTGATGTGAACGCACACCCCTGTGCGGTAACTCCGACATGTGCGATTACGAGCAAATCAAACACCCTGGCGTGCTGTGATGTGGACGCACGCCCCTGTGCGGCCGACATGTATGTGCGATACGGAGGAAACTACACACCCCACTGCTGTACTGGTGGCGCACCTTTTGAACGTCCTCCCCGTGCGATACCTAAGTCTACCATGTGCTACACGGAATACACCCCTAGGGTGGAAACTGATAGGCACTGCTGCCTGTGTGCCTGACTTCCTGCGGTTCGTCCGTACCGCACCCAGAGCACACACAGCACAAGAACACCAAAAACCCACCCGACAAAAAAGCGGAGGAAAAGGGCAAAAGCGGCGAATTACTGGTGGTAACTAAAAAATCACCCGAGAGCCGAGAGATGACCCGAGGCACAATTGCTATCCTGAGTCCACACGCCACAGCATGCAACCTCACGCTTAAAGGTGGCACCAATATCAGAGTCATCACACCGCTGTGCGATGACTCCGAACCCTGTGCGGAAAATGAATGAAATGATTCTAAACTTGAAAAATTAACGCACAGGGGTGCGATGACTCCGGCATGTGCGATGATGACTCCCGCATGTGCGATTACTCGCACAATTACGGTAATCATATGGGAAAGTAGAGATTAAACTATACCGACCCAGGCTACGGTAGGGGGGTCCCCTTTTGGGCCTTTTATTTCAGTGGCTAGGGGTCACTCGCGGGAGTAACCCCTTTGTTCCTATGCAATCTTACGTTTTCTTTATGTTTTACATTGACGAAATCAATCCGCAATGCAAAGGTGATCAAAACTGCGCCGAAACAAGTGCCTAAACCATCTTCATCCGTGGGGTACAGAGCCACTCGTGCGAGTGGCTCAAACACACCAGTGAAAATGGGGGTACCCCCCCTACCGTAGCCTCGGTCTAACCTGTTATTGATTTTGACCTAAGATCAAGGTTCATTATTTAGAAATTAAAAGGCTATTTTATAAAGTAACGTAATAAATTTAATCTTTGATTCACCTTCCGGTTTCTTCCTTTTTTCCTTTCTCATTACTACCTGGTTGGTATTAAATATTACTGTATGAACAGCGTTGTACCTAGATCAATCCGCACTACACCTATCAGGTACCTATTTGTTATAAGGCTTGGTGTCGGTAGTAGTAAGCTAGTGGTTAACCTTTCGCAAGTGGCCAAACGGACTTATGTTAAATTAATAGGTGGGGGACACAGAGTGCCCCCTGCAGGTCTGCCAATTGAGCAGGTCCTCGGAGTACTCACTTTCGTTCCTTCGTAGAGATGTAGCTTTATTCGTTTCCACCAGAGCCCGGGATAGCTTCTGAGATCGGAGGCGCGTGCCTCCGATCTAATTCCTAACTTCCCCGAATATAAACCGCCAACCTAATCATACGAAACCCATCCAAATGATCTCAAATTCGGATACCTACAGGCCTTTCGAGGCCGTATCTTAACACTTATGCCTGACTTATACCTTAACAAGAGGCGTCGTCGACAGACCATGGGTTTTTGGGTCCATGGGTTCGATTTCCATCATCCACAATAATAAACTTTTCATACTCTCCCCATGTCGAATTTGAACCATACTCTCCCCAGTATAGTCAGGAGATGAAACCGCTTGGATATTGACAGGTCCGCCTGTATATCCGGCCGACCTGGTATCCTGCCGTTTCAGGGGAAAAGAGGTTATGTTAAGGTATTAGTCCGTTTCACCAGTTGCAAAAAATATTAAGGTATTAGTCTAGTGGGGTATTAGTCCGTTTGACCACTTGCAAAGGTTAACCAATAGCTTACCCAAGCTAAGCCTTACAACACTCTCCCCCCGAAACGGCGGGATAGCAGGTCGGCCGGATATACGGGCGGACCTTTCAATATCCAAGCCGTTTCATTTCCTGGGGATACCAAGAAGAGTATTTTTCAAGTTCGACATGGTGGGGAAAATCTGAAAAGTTTATTGTTGTGGATGGTGGGGATCGAACCCACAACCAAAAAAAACCCATGGTCTGTCGACGACGCCATTTGTTAAGGAATTTGTGGGGTATTAGTCCGTTTGACCACTTGCAAAAGGTTAATTAGCCAATAGCTTACCCAAACTAAGCCCTATAACACTAACTTCAGCTCCCGGATTTCTTGTCTTCCTGGAAGCATCAGCTTGCCATCTTACGTCCAGAGCAGTAGTACTACTTTATTTAAGGGTATCGTACTCTGTGCCGCCGGCCCTCTGATAAGAAACCGGGGTTTTAACCTTACTTAGGCTGAAATTCGTATTATTGTTAAATTATGTGCCCCACTGACCCCACACTAATTTCAGTGTGAAAGTTACCGAACTTCCTATTTCTCTGCACGAGTCTTGTGTGAGCCCCGTTCTTATGAGAGGGCGGCATGTGCGATTTTTCTCATATGATGTTTTGGCATCGTGCCATGTTTCAAAACGCCTCCAATTATTTTTCGCGCTTCGCCCGATTATTTTAAGGGCTTACTACGAAAGGGTCCCTATGTATTATAGGATCGGCGCCTGCGCCAGCGAAACACCGTGACGCATAGATTGATATTCACTGCTGTATTTGGAGACAGGAAAGGTAAACGACCCGACCCACCAACCGCATAAGAGCACACGTGTGTGTACCTGGCAGTTCGTTGGCCAGATCGCGTCGGGTTGTCGGGTTCCCTTTTGATTCCGGGTGGGAGGCTAGATGGGCTGGATAGACCGCTGTAGTAGGTCTTGGCGTATGTCTGCCCACCCCGGGGTCGGAGCATGACTCATTGAGGAGGGGAGGGGGCAGGGATCAGCATTTCCAGCTGTCGAGTGAACATCCGACCAGCAGGGTATAGGTCTACTCGTTTGTCTCGCGAACAGCTAATATGTGAAATTTGATTTTGAAATTTCAAAATGTAGTTTTTTTGTCTTTTGTTTTTGTTGTTTTGATTTTTGTTTTGGGATTGTTGAGCAATTATGGAGGCCATACCCAAACGGGGAGTGGGATGTGCTCGGTATTGTCAGAAGTGAGAAATGGGCACACCAGTGTATATATAGGCACGACGATACAGAGGTAGTACGCACACAGGAGTTTGGGGACGCGACAGCCTTCTACGTTGGTATAGGCAGGTTTATGCTTGGCACGTGGCTCAGGAATAGGTGAGTCTGGTGCCGGCAGGTCGCGTTTTTGGTCTTGTTTCGGTGCGGTGTGTTACCTGCTCCCCCTCACGACGATCGCGCTCTTCCCCACGGACAGGTACTGCTGTAAGTGCGTTGGTGCATCAGCATGCGCTTAGCGGATCACGTCGACTTATGTGACATGTGGATCACCTATGTAGCCCGTTTGTAGGGTATGCTAGCAATACTTGAAGTTATTGTACTGCCGACAATTCAGAGGACTAACAGATTGCATGACATGCTACATTGTGGTGGTGACATGATGCCCCTTGTTATGGTGAGTCTGTCGGCAATGGACTGCTGCACAGCCAAGGGAGGATCATAGTCTCCAACTGCTGCTACAGAAGTACTGGTATCGAATGTACAGCAAACGGTTATCTTTCAACGTCCTTGGCTTGCGTGTCATGACCCACCTCGTCCGCCGTCTGTCCATCACACTGCTGCTGCTATGACTCAGCCCCACTTTTGAGTGATTCCAGTACCTCATACCTGGTACGTTACCCTGTTGCATGAAACGTTTTTTGTTTCGAGGCTGATATCACAGGCAGTAGCGACCCATACCCCGCCGGCGTTTGGGCATGTTATCGTCGACAACGTCTTGTATTCGCCGTCGGGGGTTCACCAAGTAACAGCCGCAGCAGCGGGCGAGCGTTAAAACGCAGCAGATCAGTGACATGCTAATCACCAGCAGTTGAACAGGACGCGAAAAAATGACCAGTAATATCAGCAGCAGTTGGCGGGGGGAGGGAGCTGCAGAATATAGCGCAGAAATCTGGCCAAATAATGGTTTGCTTAAGTTTTATTTCCAGAACATGACCGCCTATCCACATTGAGTGCAAGAAGCATGTATTTACCGGGATTTATTGGTAGCTAAAAGAAATTGTTGTGTATACTTTTCCCCTCGATGCTACCGTGTTCATGCGCGTGCCGATCGCCAACAAGAGGAGAGTTGATCAGGTTTCACTTTCTCCAAGCGAAGCCTATCAGGCGTCGGTCATTGAAGCGATAACTCAAGACGGGCCGAGTCAAGAGCGTGCCCCAAACGGTCGGACAACGAGATTGGCGGTGATCAAACGAAACTTCGTATCCGACTCTACACACAGTACCGCCGGCAGGTTCCGCGCAGGGCGACTCCGCTGGTGATATTTCGTTGAAGCGGCAAAAATTTAGGCAGTAGATCCGTTCAAGTGGCATGCCGAAAGGCACAGACTAGAGACTAGCATTGCAGTACAAGTGTCGGCATGTCTATTGCGACAGTGGTATGTTGGCGGGCGAGGGCAGTCCACGCGTCAACGCAGCAGCTTTTCTTCGCCGTCTCGGGCACTGGTGGTGCTGTTGGTGCGGTCGAAACATGTGCCCTTCGGCATGGGAGGTGGAGGGGGGTTGATATCGATGCTGGGACAAAAAGAAGGTGAGAACTCTCCCTTCTCACGGAAGTGTACGTCTTACAAGGCCACTCTCCGGGATGTGGGTAGCTTGAAGTCCCGGAAGTGCTGCAAGTTGAAAGGTGGAAACCAACCAAAAATTAAGTAACCACGACCACTATTAGTGGCCACCGCGCAACTGGGCAAGTAGCACCGACCAACACAGCCAAGTTTATCGCGTCATATTTACTGCTGCACGGAAATTTTAGGAACGTCTGGCGGTCGTATCCATACCTTCATCGTCCCTCTAGTTGCGTCGACAGTAGTACATGTAATAGCATAGAGTAGTAGGTACCATCACAGGCGTTACTAAAAGTAGTGTTGGATTGGTGTACGTAGCCGCGAATGCTCTGCCTAGCCCCGCCCCATCGGTTGATCACGAACCACGAGGCCGCTCATGCGGCTGTACTTTCCCAGACAATCAACGGGATCTAATAAAACAATAGTACTGCTTCTCATATGCCGGGTTTTATATTGCCGTCTGATGTAGGCGGTAGTTACTACACTAGTCCTTCAGCGGAGGAGCCCCGTCTGCCAGGCATGGTTCCGTCTAGGTGTATGCTGCACTTGGATACCCGGTTTAAAATGCATAAATTAAACTAACGTTTACTTTCGAGCGGTCAGCTGACATGTCTCGTTTTTTTATCTTGCACTAAAACCTATGATATGTTGAATCTGGGATAATAGCGGTACGGTGCTTAGAGCGGTGGCAATTACCTGTTTCGGGAGGTTCTTAAGTCGGATGCTCCTCTGTATTCCTCTCACCGCAGGCGTCACAAGCTCTACTCCCCTACTCTGTCCGCGGAATCCGCTCGCACGTTCCCTCCGCGCGATCCACTCGTACGTTCCGCCATGAATGCTATATATTAACGAGACTAATGATTGCATCGGACACGTGCTACGGTAATGTCAACGTGCCCTGGCCATACCTGGTATGTTATATTGCCCTACTTGGCTCTGATCGGCGGGGCTACTCAACTGAAGAAGTAACTACAACTAATACTGTACCGTTATATTCCCATCTGGTTTCATGTTCGTATCATTTAGGCATGCAAGCCATGCCATTATTCATCCGGTTGAGAATACACACAAAGCATATTGTCAAAAGCCAACGGTGGGGTGGGTTGAGGTATAGAGGTCCTCAGGTGAGAAATAAGAGGCGTCAGAAAAATTGCGTGTCTCACCTCCCCCGCAGCATGCGTGAGATTAACGTGCTATTAGTAGGCAATAAACTTCGTGCCTTCGACACAAGATGAGCGGTACGATAGGGTATACATAGATTGGATTGTTAATAGCACTTTGGGGATGGAACGTTTGGTAACTGGCGGGGCTCCTCATGTCAATAAATGTCCAACGTCGTCACATCGTTCGTTGGTGCTGCTTTACCATGATTTTCGTTGTACACCTATTAATAGGCCATGGGGTGGTTCACCTCGGTGCTTTGTTACTTTATGTGAGCTTTTCCAGGTCTCGGTCAGGTGAGGAGTGAGGAGTGAGGAACAGAGTGCTGCACCTGTACGGTAGCCTCGGCCTCCTTACGGTATGTTGTCCCACCGCAATGGATGCTTGGTTTGGACGCCGCAGGTGGAAGAGACAACGACAAAACATCCGCACATGGCCCTCGATAGCCCTGTGCTCGTCATCGACACCCGGCGGAGAAAAACAGAATATGCCGCAGCCTACTCGACTCGACACCGACGATGTTCGAGATGATGATGATGATGATGATGATGATGATGATGGTGATGATGATGGTGATGATGGTGATGATGCTTTTGTGCGTCTGGAGTACGTCGGGGACGATGACACAAACCAAAGCGATGGGGGAGGTTGCAGTGGCGGGCGGGTCGCGGGCAAGACTTCAAGCCGTGATAATCCAAGATTTCCTCGGATTGCCTCGCCGAAGACGTCTACCAATGTCAGCAGTCGCAGGGGCATGACTGACGGTCGGCTTAGACTCAAGTGGGGAATTGATGTTTATATCCAGGTGACTGTATGATGGTTTTGTGAGTTGTGCACCTTGTTCTTCACGGCAATTCACTGCAACTTGTTCTTGACGGCATCCGACCGCATCCCCAGGCCAGAATGGGCAAATAGGCCCAGGAATTTGTTGATTTTGTTGCTGTCTTTTGGTGCTGTTTTTATCGATGTGCCCTGGTCCTGTTAGGTGGGATAAACTGGTGCCTGCCGAGAAGCCCTGATAAGATGTTTGGGTAAACCGCCAAACTTTCGCGTGTATTACATGTATTCCACAATACGTGTGGTACTGATGGTACTGATGGAACTGAAAAAATAGTAGCAGTAGTAGCATTAGTAATAGTAGTAGTGTTAGTAGTAGTACTGTAGAGGTGCGGCTATGAATAATTGTTTCTGAGCACGGTGAATTGAGGAGGCCTATACCTGGCACGAATACGAAAGTTGAAATATAGCACATGGTAGCCAAAATGCAACCCGACGGAGTAACGGTGGGCTATTGGGCTGTACTGGCCATAAAGTGATTAACATTGCCAAAAGGTATGACATTGATTGACGTTCCCATGATATTGCGTTACGGAGTCCCGTAGTTCAAGAAATAAAAAACTGTATTAAAAACTAGGTACCCCTATCGTAGCAGTGGTTATTTTTTCGATTACCAACACCAACACCAACACCTAGTAATAGTACTCGCTGATGACGGCAGTAGGCAATCGTTCTTGAGTGGACTACCGGCAATGGCGATTTCTGCCGTAGTTCGTTGATCACGAATACGAGGCAGGTGCAGATTAATGCGACTAGTAGGACCGCCACTTAGCGATGAATATTTCGTGAAAAGTGGCTATCTTAGGAACGGGTGGTTCGGGTGAAGTAAAGCAAATGTTGACTCGCGCGTGTTGCAATTGTGAGAGAGATATATACAAAGGCACAAGCTGGATGTTTGTATCAGCCCTGCTGCATCACAGGGTGTTCCTATCTCTTATGGCTCGATCACGTCGGATGTGCCGCCATTGCCACGCATTGCGTCTATCAACGTTGCTCAAGCACCCGGCGGGTAGAAGATATCTCGAGGAACACGCGGTTTGCACTTTGTGGCCTATTGCCGAGCTGCACTACCATGAGAAGCCCGAGTTGGTCGACATATACCCGACAAATGGCAGTACGCCAAATCAGCGTTGCGCATTGTTCTCCTGTTGTGGTGCTATTCTTCTGCAGGTACCAACATCGGTAGAGACCCTCATCAATGGCCCCTGGGACCCTGATGGGACAATATGGAGGAAGCAGCTTGATATGGCCCTCGAGGTAATCGCCCGACCGGGTGAAGGAAAGAGTATGCGCCTGTCCTATTATATGTTCCCTGGTACCGGCACGTTTTTATAATGTTCGTAATTGTATAGAATGTACAAAACGGAACGCAGTACATAGTAGCACTGCCAGTAGCAGTAGCCGTAGTGGTTGCTTTGGTCTTCTTGCTTGAGTTTAATCGAGGTTTACGAAGGTGTGGTGATGGTCTATGGTGTGTTTTTTGGTGGCTACCGCGGTACTCCGAATCATAACCTACTCGCTGTGGCTGCGGTAGCCGTGCAGTAGGCCCCTGTCTGGATCACTTATCACGTAATTCGTTTTCATTCTTATAGAGCGCCTGCGCAATCAGCCCCACATCGTCGCTGCGAAAAACATGCTTAACAGTACCTCTGTTTTGTTAATCGATAGGTCATCCAACGGAGCGGAGGGGTTGTGTTTCTGGAGCAGTTGCTGCCAATCCTTAATCCACGGGAAGGCCCGGTTGAGCCCATTGAAGTGAGCGGGCGGGTAGGCGACAGCGGTGCTACTGCCAGCGCGGGGAACGAGGTCATCGTACGGAGGCTCTTGTACGAACTAAAGGGTATCCCAGAGGTGCGCGAAATAAGAACCGCCTTCTCCACATTATTATTGAAGTGATAGGGGTTTAAGGGGGATCCGGGGATTGCCGTGTGGCCCCCGTGTGCTTCCAATATTTTGAGAGGACATTTTTATGTTGCCCAAAACTCCACCCTACACCCTAACTCCCACCCCTACCGTTGCCCTACCCAAACGAGCTTTAACACTTCACCACTTCATCACTTCATCACTTCATCACGTCATTACTTCATCGCTTCGTCACTTCGTCATTTCATCACTTCGGGCCAAATTCAGGCACACGAAACACATGCCGACAACATGGTCACCTATTTATGAGCTCCTCTTTAACAAATGCCCGATTTTTATACTCCCATCGCATATGTTGCTTTTACAATGTGGACAAGGCAACTTGTTCTTGTGCTACACCAGTCGCATGCCCTTCACAGGACCGTAGACGATGCAGGACACGGAGAATACGGTTAGAGGGTTGTGGATTGATTTTCGCGCTGGTAAATATTGGGGGCATCCCTCCGAAGTCGGGTGTTAACTAGAAGATATCGGGGACATCCCGCAGAGGTCAGGCGTTGGCTGTTGGCTATTATCGTTTCCTTCCTGGCAGGCGAGTGGATACCACAGCGGCATCCCAACTATCTAGGAAATCTTTTCTTCAGACGTTGGCTGCCTCGTGCATTTTCGTCCGTCGTGCCAAATCAATTCCTCGAGAGTTTTTTCGGCGACATCAACACAGCAAACAGCAAACAAGGATTGCTCCCGGCCAATGCTTTGTACTCAAATTTCCTTTTGGGCCATATCGCGTGCTACGACAGAGGTAGCGCGTTTTTGGCTGAAACTGTTTGTTTTGTGAACGACGGCGCTCCTTAACCCAAAATCGTCGAAGTTTCAACTTTTTTACAACATTTTTTCTTGCATACCTCGCCATAGGAGTGTTGATCGGGCAGAACGTTCGTTTATGCCTAAATCTCTTTGTGGGTGCTGTAAGGTAGTGTACGGCATTAGTGTAAGGTACTAGTGTAAGGTACTAGTGTGAGGCATTGCTGTAAGGTACCCGTGTAAGGTATCATTGTAAGGTATTATTGTAAGGTATAAATATTAGTGTAAGGTACTAGTGTAAGGTAGTAGTATAAGGTATTAGTAAAAGGTATTAGTGTAAGGTGCTAGTGTAAGGTATTAGTCTAAGATATTTTACTAGTGCAAGGTATTACTATTAGAGTAACAGTGTAATGATGTAAAAGTGTAATAGAGTAATGATGTAATAGTGTAGTAGAGTAAATAAGAAGAACCTGAGATTCGTACGATGGCGCATGATGGTGTATGATGCAGCAGCAATAGCGCCAAATGTTTGCAGTTGAACCTCGCCTTGTATTTTGATTTCCATGAAGCCGCGGCAACACCGCAAACAATGAGTGAGTCCGAACCTCCTCTTTTAATCCGATCTCCACGAAGGCCACGAGCGAGGGAGACATATTGTACGTCTTTCCGGAGTTGGCTAGCACGGAAGGGGGACGTAATGGCGTTCCTGGCTCGCCCGAGGAAGATCGCCCAGGCGCTTACACAGAGGTTCTACAGTTTGAGGTGTGATGCAAGTATTGATGTACCTGTATTGGGGCAAACCATGATCTATGTTTTATCGCTATCGAGGCTGTTTCTGTCCATTAGTGCCGTCTGCAGTTTGAGGTGTGATGCACGTACTCATCGGAGGAAGAGTTGACACGTCGTGGTGTTCCTTGTCGCCGTGGAAGGTTTTGGTGGTGATGCTTTCCTTCGGCCGTTTGAGTTGTGCCTGAAGTACCGGCAGCAGGAAGGCTTGGTGTGTTCGTCTGATTTTCAAATGTCTCTATCGAGGCTGTTACTGTTAATAGCTTCCTGCCCGACGACATTCTGAACTGATGGTTGGCGAAAGAAGAGGATTGCTCCTCGTCTTCAGTGTCAACGATCGAAGGTCGGGAGTGTTGCTGTGCCTTTGGGAATACTTGAGAGTCGTCCCACGCTAGAGGTGCCGTATATCTTTCAAAAACGTTTCTGAGCTCTCAACATGAGGATCTCAATATTACCATCATCATCATCATCATCATCATCATCATCATCATCGTCATCATCATCATCATCAAAATCAACCTCATCATCATCAACATCATCATCATCAAAATCACCATCATCATCATCAACATCACCATCATCAAAATCACCATCATCATCATCATCATCATCAAAATCACCATCATCATGAACATCATCATGAACATCATCATCATCATCATCACCATCACCATCATCAGCATCATCATCATCATCATCACCATCATCACCACCATCATCATCATCATCATCATCATCAACACCATCATCATCACCATCATCATCATCATCAACATCCATCATCCATCAAAAACATCATCACCCGACACGTGATTTTGAAGACATTCGTTCGCGCAACCGACTAATATTTATGTGCGCTAGTCCTATTATAAGTCTTTAAGCAAATTTATTGTGCTCGTAAAATCATCGACAGTTCGTAAAATTACCGATAGTTTCACACTTTACAAACCCAACCGGTCATAAGGTCGTATGGTGATAAACGTACGGCACGAAAAGGGCAACAGCTACCGTCACGCCACCACTACCGTGGGATGACCCTCGACAACACACAGAACAACACACAGAACCGATGCGCTCCAGTCCTGCGGTAACACGTCAGGTCTTCTGATGCTCAAAGGTCGGAAAATCATCGATGCATTGGCCCATGCCTACCATACTTGTCTCAGCTTGTGCTTTGGCGCATCTTACTGAACATTGGGGTATTCCGTTTTACCTCGATTCCTCGATGCGTTTATTCCGTATTTTTTATTCTATATGCATCTTTTTCGATGCATCCTGTTCGGGCGTATCTTGATGGCAGGAAGTATCGGGCTTCTTGGAGGCACTGCCGAAGATACTCAACGATACCGGGCCCAAGGTAAAACACTCGCTGCCACTACAATCGGCCTTGGTCGTGTATGTGTACACGAGTGTGCGTACGCAGCAACATTTTCCCACGTATGTACGTTTCGATGGTTGGTTGGTGGTTGGCTTTGCAGAGTCATCCGTAAGATATGCCTAATAATAGCGCACACCAAACTAGACGATACAAGCGGACGGCGTAGGAGTAGGCGATGATTACCATTCTTAGCCCGTGACACATGCTACGATAAAGCTGTTTGTACTATTTCTACTCTTTCTCGAAAATTTGATTTGATCACTTGAGGAACTTTATACCCCACACAAAAAACGACTTCACCAAAAATGGACGGTACCATGATGCATGCTACGTATGATAGATGTGATAGATGCTACGGTGCGATGGAGTTGCGCCATTTTGTTTTGGGGGGGGTCGACACTTGAGGACGCCTATAGCATTAGTACTACTAGAACGTCACGCCCAAACTGACTTTGATCTCAAATATAAGGGCAACCCGATGAATAACCCCATGGCCTAGCTATTAAACAAAAGAACAATTCAAAAACATATCGCGTGAAGGAGACCCTGAATTCCGTAAATAGGTTTGACAAAAAAGTGTTACCAGTTACGTCTATCATATCGTATTAATAGCAGGCGTTGAAAGCGCGGCCCGACAACGAACTATTATACAGTGCTGTAAAACACCACTACTGTATAATTGGAAGAATACAATTGTAGTTTGAATGATAGGTCTAATATTGGGCTATTCCACAGTTGACGGGGTGCATCAGTCGGGAACGTTTTGGCTCAAAAGTTCTGCTCTCATGGTATCTCGCATTTTTTCCTGTTCGACGCCTTCTGCTCACGCCGCCGGTGGCCAACACCCCCAGCCCCGGCTGCGGCTCTTCCGTGTTTTTTTTTCAAGTTCTTCTATTGGAATCCAGGTCTTGATGAGGCTTTGCAGATTCTGCTCCCCTTTCTCGCCTCACACACAGCTTTACTCCTAGTTCAAAAGGTCTTAGTTCAAAGAGTGCACGACCTCGGGGGCCATCCTCGGAAACCTTATCGCGGGGCTGGAATATGTTGGTGCTTGTTCATGGCCTGGCGGTAGTGCTCAGCCATCCTACACCCTTTGTGCAGCCACGTAGGACTATTCTCATTCCGCTTGATGACGCGCCTGCATCAGATGGCATGCTCTCAGTCATATGGGGTGTGTCAGAACACCTCCCTTATGGACCGAATATTTCAAAAGACTGGAGAATAGGCGTGCAATTATGATTTGGCATATTTGTGCCCAATGATCAATACCTCAGGCAGACCCACCTGCTGTAGTCATAATGGTATTGTGAAATTAAAGGTGGGGGACACAGAGTGCCCCCTGCAGGTCTGCCAATTGAGCAGGTCCTCGGAGAGTACTCACTTTCGTTCCTTCGTGGAGATGTAGCTTTATTCGTTTCCACCAGAGCCCGGGATAGCTTCTGAGATCGGAGGCGCGTGCCTCCGATCTAATTCCTAACTTCCCCGAATATAAACCGCCAACCTTATCATACGAAACCCATCCAAATGATCTTAAATTCGGATACCTACAGGCCTTTCGAGGCCGTATCGTAACAGTATGCCGCGAATGATTGAAAAATAAGAGACTGGTTAAGGGACTTGACTGTTGTTTGCGCTCGATCCAGGACTAATAATGCTCCAATGTGTCGATAATACAATAGCATTCTTGTAAGTGTATGAAGTAAAGTGTATAAAGTAAAGTGTATAAAGTAACGTGTATGAAGTAAAGTGTACGGTAATGATGCAAAAGATTCTAAGAAACTTCTAAGCTCCGAACATGAGGAGCTAGCTCAATATCATCCTCACCGTCATCATCATAATCATCAGCATCAACATCATCAACCGAATACGACTTGGAAGGCAATCGTTCGCATATACCGACCAAGCTTCTGTGCCTAAGTAGTCCTATTATAACAATGTACTCGTGGAGTTGCTTGATCAACGACTAACACATAGTTCGTCACTTGAGCTCAATCCCACATATCAACACACAAATTCAACGTACACATACACATTCACACAAACATCAACACAAACATTAACACATACGTTAACAGAAACGTTACCACGAACATACCACAAACATTAGTTAACACAAAAACTGCCCCCCCTACCGCACTATAGAGGGATGACTCCTATATTCCCGTCAATATACGGAACACCCTTGCTCCACTGCGTCTATCGGCACCACTTGAGTATGTTTGGTGACCCGGCTATTTTTGCGAGATAATCGCCCGGGGGGAATCGCTACATTACAATCGCAATGTCCTTCGTTCGCTGTTTCCCCGCTAGGCAGCTGGCATGTGACAATCATGCAATGTTATGTGCTGCTTCCCTCTTTGGCCGCGTTGTGCCCGAAACAAATAGTTGGCCAAGGAATTTTTCCAACGGACAACTCTATCGGGACTCGCGCTTTTCCTGGCGACTTTCCTTTTGCTTGGGCAGCTCGTCTTCGGAAGTTGGCCCATTTGGCTGGCAATCGGTAAGTAGCGTGCCAACGTTTGGGTGACATTGTACTGTTAATTTACAGGATATTCCCGTTTTTAGGTCGCACAGTACCTGCAGTAGTAATTTCGTGCTACTCTTTCGCTCAGAGGGCACGCTTTCCGTAGCGCTCTGATTTTCTGCATGCCCAAGGGTTCCAGTGTGAAGCACGTTGATCCGCCTGAACAACCCGCTCAGCTCGACCAGGCAATAGGAAGTTTGTCATGTTGAGGCGGTGCGGACCGTCAAACTGACCGGACATGCGCCAAAACTAAGCCGCAGCCTGAGCGTTATGTAACGGACACATTGCCATCGTTGACGTTGCTCAACGGAGTATATGTGCTGTATAATACTCCGGAATCTGCTACACGACCTTTCCATGGCAGCTCGAAGTGTGCAGCATCTTCATTGTCCGCCAGACGCTGTTTTGGTGCTGTCGACTGCGGTGCCGACCTCTTTGTGGATTTTGTTGACCAAATATCTCTACGTAATTCAGGACTGGGGTATGTGGTTTGAGTAGGTATTGAAAACACGCTCAAACATTTCGCTTCTTTAACGTCTACAACACTCCGTCTGTTTTGACGTCGACGGTAGTGCCAACCTCTTTACTATTAACCTCGACCAAACATATTTGTTCTTGCCTCAATAAAACGTTGACATTTTTTACCCAATCACACGTCTTTGTTTGCCTCGATCGATAATCTTTGTTTTTGCCTCGGTCAAACATATATTGTTAATCCAGGCCCGGGGTATTTGGTTTGGGTGGGAATTGATGACACCCTGAAGCGCTCTCGGAAGGCGTCGGCCAAACAGCGGGATCAGTGGAGGGCCCAATGGATGGACGCTTGTCGTGGGGATAGTGACGCCGTCTGGAGGAAGAGGGCCGCGGCAAGATCAAGGGCTCGAAGGCTTTCAAGGGACAAGATCCGATGATGGACGAACAACATGATGGGCGACTATTAAAAACGAGCGGCACTTTGCTTTTTCCGAGAGGCTTGCTGATTGTTGAGGCGTATACGTGCCACAAAGACAGGGAAGAAGAGTCCATGTCGACAGGATATCCTGCTTCGGTACGATCGTGATACATACGCCTACAAGGCGATGCCCCTTCGAGGTGTCCGAACTTGGATAGCAGAGTGCTGCACGGTGGCCGCGAGGTAGCGATACTCAGTTGGAGGAAGATTCGTGAGATGTCCAGAGGTTACATGGTATGGTGCTAGCACACCCGTTTTTGGTGTAATGTATCCAGTACAAGCTTTGAGCGAGTCCTGGTCGCGGTGGTCGGGGCGGTTAACGTTCGAGAAGCGAACGTGATTCACTGTTTTGGTTTTCGCTCTAATATCCAGGAACTGCGTATCGTTCCACACATCAAAGCACGCTTGAACAAGAGGGGCCCCGAACCGTGCAGATCGTGCGTCGCCCACTCCGTATTTGCCCGTATAAAATGGGATACCTGGTATCTGTTCGAGTTCGAACCACGCATGCTACGATAGGGGTGCATATTAAGTTATTTCAAGCTCCTCACTTGAAGAAGCCTGCACCCCATCCACTCCAACCCTGACTGTATCAGCTGCCATGCAACGTGCTCTTCCCGGTGGACAAACTCATGGCCTACAGTAGATTCAGAACGAAGTACATTGTCATTCCAAAAAAGATGCGTAGTTCCTGGCTTGAGGAGCTCCATTGTTCAGAATAATACGCAATGACAAAACGTGCCATCCCTATGATACCATTGCGCTTGTCTAAAGCACACTCTACTTAACTCTAAAGTCACCGACAGTATAAGACCTTCGTAAACCACCGCCATCTTCTACCAGGTATTTGCAGTCATTTACTCGAAAGTGGAATGATTTTCAGCTACTCTGCCTAGCACGCAACATAGCATAACACACACCCTCGGACGATATTTAAACCTGATGTACGCCACAACGGGGAGACTGCAAACTGCTAATGCCGAGCGGCGCTGCGTCCATGGCAAGATAGCTATTATATTTATATCATTGCTATTAAGATTAGACAACTATTAATAGGTGTTTCCAAAGTGATTTTTTCCGTGCCATTTTGACTGCGTGTGCCCGCCTTGTTTTTGGAGAATACGGTCTCTGCAATTGATGCCAGGGGGTATGATATCTTGCGTGTTGCGCACAAAACGAAAATAGCGTCGGATGGAAGGACCTCGGCAAAATACTTAGTCTACAAGTCTAACACTTTCGTTGCGTGTGTCCACCCCTTATAATTGATGAAAGTGTCGTCTCTCAAATTCGTGCCAGGGGCGTTGGGGTGTGTTAATTTGTGTGCTATAAGGTACGCCGGCCCCAGGTAGGGCGGGAGTTGAGCACGAAAAATACCCTGTGCTACAGGTCTACCTCCACAATACATTATAGAGTACCGGCGTTCTAATCAGAAGCCCAAAAAATGTTTTTTGGCTGGATTTCATATTCGAGAAATGGTTTGTCCTGGACGAATTTCAGCGTAACATCTGCCCTAATTCGTATTACTCCGTCATGATTCGGGTAAGTTTCTCGCGGGGCCCTTTCCTATGTAGGCAGACTCGCTAGAGTGAAGTCGTTGAGAATTACCAAGCTCTCAGCACCGCCTCAATGCCGCGAAGGTCTGGCCGTGGTTGACCTCCTTGCTGCGGTTGCCAGACACAATGCGATTCAGGATGCCCCCCCGGCTCTTTTTGCGCGTAATGACGAACAAAACCTCCGACCTGATGTTGTAAGCGCCCCTGGGTCCCTCAGGGACAGTTTCTGGATGCAGGGGATTGATATTAGGGGACCTCGATGCGCCCGACGGGAACAATAATGCGGACGTCTATGTTGGCACCCGCGACGGGCCCCGCGCGCCTCGTGGACTTACGGAGGAACATTGTAGTCGACCGCCCTCGCGAAACAAAGTTGGAAAGTGCAGGCGGCGCTATGCCCGCGGTCAACGGTATGTACACCACGTCCCCCTGAGCTCATTTGTGGTCGTAGAAATCTATCTAGCGGTTTCGCGCCTCATGGTGGTTGTGTGTCGTTACAGGATATGTCCTGTATGGGAGATGGCGGAATGAACGAGTCGCAAAAGAGAACTAATTGCAGCAAACAGGAACACACAAAGGCTTAGGGTCCGAAAAAAATGAGTCGGTTCTTCAGCACCCGGACAAAACGTCACCAAGGGGTAGCAAGCGCCGAACTCTTTCCAAAGGTTGTCATTCCCTCACTCCAGCTTGATTATGTACCATCATCGCAACCCGTTCCCAGATCAACTGGGCCAGCACAATTTTGCCGTTCTGAGGCGGGACTCCAATTCAAAGAGCTATCATCCTGACGCGTGGAGCCATTTCATCGCGCTCATTATCACCATGCCGCGCTTGCCTCGACGGGTAATGGTTCTGTTGCATGGCTGCCGCACAACCTCGGCCATTTGTGAGGCGCCGTTGTTGGGTCGATGGAGACTGCTTCTGAAGCATGACACCCGCTTGGTTGCGTTCATCCGTACGACGTCGTTCTCAAGCTGGCGGAGACGGCTCCTGTCTCGTGGCAGTCGCTGTACCTCGGCCAATAACACGTCGCTGATGTAAGTTTGATGGAGACTACTCCTGTGAAACGATAACATCTCGATCGAGGTCATAACACGCGGCGGCTCTCGGGTGGACGGAGATTGCTCCTGTCGGATGGCAGCCGATCCATCTCGGCAGATACCACGCCGACGGTCTTGGGTTTCCAGAACTGGTCCTGTCACATGGCAGCAGCTCTATCCCGGTAATTAGAACACTGCCCTCCTGAGGTGACGGACTTTGCTCCTGTAGCATAACAGCCACTTGATCTTGGCCATCAGCCCGACGTTGGTATTTGGTTGACGGAGACAGCTTCTGCCACATGCCTGTTTATCTGTCACCATCATGGCGCTGTTCCATGGTTAACGGGATTTGTTCTGTGGTATTGCAGTCGCTTGATCGCAGCCATCAGCGCAACGCCGCCCTAGGGTTGGCGGCGACTCCGCCGTCTTTCAATCCCGGCCGGAAACAAGACGGCGTTCCCGGGTCGACGGAGCCTAGGAATGGCAGTTATCTGGTGGCCGTTAAATTGTGGTTGATAGTCAGACGCCGCTGTCGGGTCGACGGAGACTGCACCCCCGTTTCATGCCGGTCAGCGGCAAAGTGCTGCTCTTGGGTCGGAGAATGTGATTCCCGCTGCCTGGCGGCTTTTCGTTCGCGATCAGCAGCAAGTCGCTGTCCTCAGATCGACGGAGACTCTGCCTGGGGTCCGCCGGTCGCTCTATCGCGGTCGGCAGCAAGACGCTACTCTCTGGTGCATGGGGGCTCGGAATGTCCCGGCGATCGGTCTTCATCATAATGCTCGGTGAAGGTTTCTGCTGCATCTCCAGCTGCGTCGGTCGTGTTCCTATCCACAGTTTGCCTTCCTCCTCGTGTTGACGTTTGCGCTTGACCAAGGGTTTCCCCCCCTTCTTCTCGCCCTCCATCACTATCTCACCTCCTGCCCCTACGAATGCGTCTCTTCCCCTACATCTACGTCGTATGAGGACGCCATTGTTTGTAGGCATTCGGCGGGTAGGGAGTCTTCTTCGGCAAGCCGTCCGCTGGACAGCGGCAGGAGTCATGAAAACAGTGTAGCAGTGGATTGGTCACCGAATGACGATTACTTACACTGCACCGCATATGGTAAAATCTGCAGCACCTCATGCTTGTAACTGCAACAACGGCGTGCAGCGATACCGGCCATCGGCTGACAGCTTACAGCAATAATATACAGTCCACACATGATATATCAGGTGCACAGCAGCCCCCGTCGCAACAACAGTGTACAGCAGCATCTGGTCGTGTTTCGCAGTATATGCCCGACAATTTTTACTACGAACAAACATTTGCGAGCAAAGAGAGTTGCCAGTTTCCACGACCACCAATGCCATATCCACCCGTGACCAAGGCTACGGTAGGGGGGGTACCCCCATTTTCACTGATGTGTTTGAGCCACTCGCACGAGTGGCTCTGTACCCTACGAATGAAGATGGTTTAGGCACTTGTTTTGGCGCAGCTTAGATCACCTTTGCATTGCGGATTAATTCCGCCAATGTGAAACAAGAAGAAGCGTAATATCGCATAGGAACAAAGGGGTTACTCGCGCGAGTGACCCCTAGCGACTGAAATAAATGGCCCAAAAGGGGACCCCCCTACCGTAGCCTGGGTCCCGTAGCGGTTTAGAGCTGGGCGAGGCCGGAGATGCTATAGAACTCTGGAGCTGGAACGTTCCGCACCGAATGACTGAAATTCAGCGATTGTTTTTGTGTTTATATGTTTTCCATCAGTGCGCACTTTGGCCGTCAGTTACTGAACAAAATTTCACATCTCACCAATATCTGGCGAGAGCTACCTTATGTTTAATAAGGCCCTTTGATTTCAACGCGTTTCGAGCTTGCCGGGTGCTGCTAGTGCAGACAGAGACCTTAGCATTAAAATAGCGCGGCGTCTTCAGAGAGCCTGGGCGTGCTTCCAGCGGTACAAGATGGAAATCTATAATCGCCCGGGTGTGTGTTTACGGTTGAAGGTGCGGTTGCTGAAAGCTGAGGTGGTCGAGACACTGCTGTACGGTTGCATGACGTGGGGCCCGAAGAAGCCAGACTATGACAGGCTACGACGGGTTCACTGCTCCATGCTCCTCCGATGCCTTGGATGGCGGAAACGGAAGCACGACGACCACACCCTATTGTACGCCGACGCGCTTGCCCAGACAGATTCCGAGAGCGTGGAGGCGATAGTGCGCAAACGGAGGATTTTGTTTGCGGGATTCGTGGCACGTATGGGGGAGGAGCGCCTGCCACAGACGGTGATGTTTGGGGAGCTTGTTGGGGGTAAGGGCTACTCAGGGGGGCAAGAGAAAGACTGGATGGATCACCTGAAGGAGGATATGTCGGTCTTTGGAATGAAATTCGAAGGATGGCGAAAGGCTGCTCAGAACGCTGGCAGATGGTTTCGAAGAGTAGAGGAGGGAGCCGAGTTGTTCATGCGGAATTGGCATGAAACGGAGAGACGCAAAGCTGCAGAGCGACGCTCAAAGGCTGCGGCAGCGCCATGCACCGTTGGCATCTCTAAGCGCCTGGGGGGAGGGGGAAGGGGGGGGGGGGCGGGGAGGGGACTGGGGGAGGGGGGGAAGGGGGAGGGGAGGAGGGGGGAGGGGGAAAGGGAGGAAGGGGGGAGGGGGGAAAGGGGGAGCGTCATGCCCAAGAGACTGAAGTCTGGGTTTGGCCATCATCGTATTGAAAGTTGTGGGCCTTCTAATGGCCGTCACAAGATAGCATAAGACCGCCCTGACTTCTTCGCCATGTTGCGTTCTCTCCCAGATGCCATTGATGATGGACGTGATACGCTCTGTTAGCCCAATGGCATCCTTAGCCAGTTCCTAGGGTCTGCTAGTGTGACATTTTTCTTTCTTTTCTTTTTCTTCTTCTCTTTTCTTTTTTCTTCTCCTTTTATTTCCTTGCTTTCTTGTCTTGTCTTTTCTTGCTTTTCTTGTCTTTTTCTTCTCTTTGCTCGCCTTTTTTGTTTTGTTTCGTTTTTCTTCTCTTTTCTTTCCTTTTCTTTCCTTTTCTTTATCTTAGTTTCTTTTCTTTGTTTCTTTTTCTCCAATTGACTTATGCCTGTCGTGCGTATGCGAAGTGATAGATACTACGTGTAATATGTACGTGGTAGTCTTTGGGTGGCAATCGGAATATTTGGTTTCTCCAGGCGTGAGTAGTGAGACGTATGCACCGGCCTGGACCTGGCACATCGTAGACTGACTCCCGATTTCACCTTTATATGTTTCTGGTGGAGGCATGAATTGCGTCAGCTGTGATATATGCGTGTACCACCTTGGGTTGTGTGTGTTTTTTCCTGGGGTACTCCTCAGCTCCAGAGTGACTGGAGCCTGTCCTGTGACGACGGACTTGATTATACGAGTTATTGTGAGAACAACAACAACAAGTGTTGCCCGCGTGGATGCGGTGCAATTATCGACTTTTGTACGGTAGTCTAACTACCATGAAACCATGAACCATTTGAAGCCTGAACGTTCCTCGTATCTGTAGCGTTACCTTTGATAGCCTCACTCACTTGTTAGAAATGTGGTGGTGCCTGACCGATGACGGTCTTCAGAGGCTAACACAAGAGTCGTGGTGAGACGAGCTCGAGCCTGACTGATGATGGTTTAGATGATGGCGGATCACTTTAAATGGGCTCTCGTTAGACCAACTAAAGCTTATGTCACTATGCTCTGTCCAAGTCCAGATGCAGATGTGAAGAGTTAACTCGATGTGCAAGCACTCGTGCCTCTTCCTTTTCACTCTAACAAATTATCTCGTATGGTGGTATCCACTACATACGACACCCAGGTCAATCTTACGCACGTGACTGTGAGTAAACACTTCGATCTTACGCACGTGACCTAGTCAACGCTTTGATCTTACGCACGTGACCCGTCAACGCGTTATTACTTGGTGAAACGCAGTACCATATATTATGAAAAATGAAAATACACTCCAGCTGTGAGATCGAAGATTTCGTCGAAACTCATCTTTGCAAGCTGTGTGTGATACTCCGATCGCGCGCATTACGAGTTGTGTGTCCTCATTAAGGATATAGGTCGGCGACTCCCCTTATAACTACAGTGTAGCTATCAGGGTCAACAGGGTGATTTTAGTCAGTCTGTGCGCGGAAACTATAAAACCCGTTTCTGAGGGGGACAAAATCTGACAGCTGTGGGTGGAAATGTATCCTTTTATCAAGTGAATCTTGTAAGTCAAATAACCGGTGAGGGGGGGGGGCGGAGTTTTGAAGGACGTGGGGGCCTGGTTTTGATCAAAAGCGAGCGGGTTTGGAGAGGGGGGGGGGGGGGGGGGGGGAAGGGGGGGCAATTTGTGCATGTAAGCTTGATATCCTTTCAAGGGGATAAATCTGACGGTTTTGGCACCAGTTTATTATTCGGGGGGGGGGGGGGGGCGGGGGGGGGGGCAGCTCAATATGTGCGTGGAAACTATACATTATTTTGAGGGGATAAATGTGACGGTTTTGGAAATAATTCATCAGTTTATCATGTATATCCTGGGGTAAGTCGTACAATCAGTGAATAAAGAGAGGGTGGAGTGTTCGAGGGGGTGGGGTTCGGATGGGTTGGGGGGGGGGGGGGGGAGAGAGGTGGGGGGGGGGGAAGGGGGGGGGGGAAGGGGGGGGCGGGGGGGGTGGGGGGGGGGTGGGGGGGGGGGAAGGGGGCGGAGGTTGGGCGGGCGGGCGGGGGGGGGGGGGGGGGGAAGAAGGGCTTTAGGTGAGGGGTTTGTTATACGTGTGGTGCTAGGTCTAGGCGATGGTGCGGGTGATGGGAAAGAAGAGGGCGTTCGAGGCGGGGGGGGGGGGGGGGGGGGGGGCAGCGGCATGGATGGCTCTCGAAAGATAATGAGGTGACATCCTGTGCGTGAAGTGTTTATTAATCTAGCGGATTTCGATATTTGGTGGGGCGTTTGAGTAAGGGAGAGCGAGAGGGGGGGAGGGGGGGGGGGGGGGGAGATTTTTTTGGAGGTTGAGGTCGCAAATAATATCCAAATACACTTCGGCTGTGAGATCAAAGATATGTAGCGGCTTGTTATACGCGTGGTGCTAGGTCTAGGCGATCGTGCGGGTGGTTGGAAAAGAGGTGGCGTTGGAGGGCGGGGGGGGGGGGGGGGGGGCAAACGAGTTGAAAACTACGTCATGGATGGTCAGAAAGATAATGACGTGATATCAACTGCGTATAGGTGTTTATTACTCAGGCCGATTTCGATTGTGAGTGGGGCGTTTGGACAAACTAGGCGGAAGGGGGGGGGGGGAATCGGGGGACGGGGGGGGGACGGGAGGGGGGGGGGGGGGAGGAGGGTTGGGGTTTTTCATGTGTCATCTTCCATACCAAAGAGAACAACTTCTATCACATGGTTCGACAGCTCACCCAGTACTCTGCATACACGTATTTGACTATGTAATGAACATCTACCTATATACGATGGATTCCTTGTGAATCGTACTCTTTAACACTCCTCCTTAGATGAAATTGCCATACCACATATGATAGGCCATAATCATCCTTGTATCAGACTGGTTTAAACCGTAGTTTGGCAAAAGTAACGTGTCAGAGTGTGTTATCTTTCTCTGCTCGGCGTTACTCTACTTTACTTGTCCAAGGCGTTATTTGCAGAGACAAGATCGTGTTAGATTGTGTCCTCCTATTTCTGCTCAGCCTGCGCATGGTATGTTTTAGATCTTTCGAAGATCATTTCAACGCCCCCCCCCGTTGGCCGGTAGGTTCTCTCTAACGATGTCGTGCAACTCAGCTCTCACATCCTCAATTTTTGAAACAAAATAACAACAGAAACTCGATCTAGTTGTACTCCGTACGCTGCACGACGAGCCACACGGAGCGGCAGAACCGTTTGCTTTACTATAAAAACTCAATTTCGTATAACCAAATTGCTCTCCGAAAAAAATTACTATTAAAATCTGTACCCTAAAATCAGATATAGCTATCCTCAATCTGAAAAAAAACGCAGAAAATATTCATCAGAAATCCCGGTGATAGCAAAAAGCCGTGTGGTCAAGCATCTTTGTCAAGACGTCTGCATGCTGATCATCCGCCTCGACATGAGTAATAACAAACTCCCCCTCAAAAATAAGCTCCCGCAAAACGTGGTGTCGTACATCAATGTGCTTCGACACTGGGGTTTGCGCCAGGTTCGGGGTTTGCGCCAGGTTCTTCGCCCCCTCGTTATCCTCGAAAACCGTAATGCACGACGTACCAAACCCCGGAAAAATAAAATTCCATACATATCGCTCCAAGTGACTTATCGGAGTAGTCTTCGACGCCTTGCTTGATGGTCCAGTTGGCGATCTCCGCCGCTGCCTCTTCTCTGCAGTTTTCTTTAAAGAAAAGAAACCTGTCGTACAAACGTGTTCGCCACTCTTGTCCCGTAGCTATACTGTCGTCGGAAATATCCCCGGTGTGAACCTCCTCGCGTTCCTGGTTGTCGGACATGATGCAGATGTTGATATAGTAATGTGTGATGATGACGTGTGGCTCCGTCTAAATGGCTCCTCCTGATCTCGATCCATCTTGCTGTCGAATTCCTGTATTTGTACAAAATACGCACGTTGTCGTCACAACTTGGTCTCCGTTCAGGTCGATCTTGGATTATTTCCTTTTTTCTTTGTCGTTTCTAGACGTGTACTCATTGTCGGCTTCATTGTGGAATCTCTTCCTTCGGGTCGATTTTGAGTTGCTCGTTTCCTCCTTAGATCTCTTTTCTTGTGGTGTATGCCTCGATAAGGTTCAGTAGGTGCCGATGCGTGTTCTTCGTGAGGAACTTAGTCCCTACGTCTGCCGGTTGTTTCTGTGCTGCCACGTGGTGGATGGTGATTTTGCAGTCCTTGACTAGCCCCTTCAAGTAAAAGAAGCGCAGAGCGATGTGTTTCGTGCGAGAGCTGTAGGTGCTGTTTCCTGCCATGTGTAGGGCTCCGGTGCTGTCGCCTAAGAGCGGTACACTTTCAAACAGCTTCCCAAATCCTAGCTCGGCCATCATGTTGGATAGGTACACGGCCTCCTTGCTTGCGTGTGCCATTGAGATGAGTTCCGTCTCAAGAGTCGACTGCGCCGTCACGTTCTGGAGCGCAGTCTTGAAGCTCAGTGGTCCTCCAGCCAGCATGAACAAGTAGCCGGAGGTCGACTTGCCGTTGTCAGGGTTGTTTCCCCAGCTCGCATCGCAATACCCCGTAATTTCGAAACATCCTGTCTTGTACGTGATTGCCAGGCCCATATCTCCCTTTAGGTAGCTGAGAAGATGCTTTGCTGCTGTCATGTGTATTTGGATGGTTTGCCCACGGCTCGGGCATGTTGGTTGACGGCGTAGGTGATATCATAGCGCGTGCATTGGCTCAGGAACAGCAGAGACTCCGTAATGGCCTGGGAAAGTTGGATGCCCGTAGAGTCTAGCAGCATCGTGTCCGGTTGCTTGAGGGATAACTCCGTTCCTGCTCCCTTGGTGTGCACTGGGTTGCACTCTGCCATGGCAAATCGCGCCAGGACTGACTTTGCGTAATGGTCTGGGCTAATGGTCAGAGTCTTAGCCCCCCTGTCTCTGGTGACTTGTATGCCTAGCACCGTCGAGACGTCCCCCATGTCGGTCATGGCGAATCGGTCCATCAGCTGGATTTTAAGGTCCTTCAGTAGGGGCGTGTTTCCTCCAATAATAAGGAGGTCGTCTACGTACATGGTCAGAACGCTGAGGTTGTCGTTTGAGCCGAAGATAGACACATGGGTCAGACGCAGTCGCTGTGAACCTGATATCTCTCAGTGAATCGTCGATGGTGTTGAACCAGTTGCGAGGGCTTTGACGAAGTCCGTACAGACTCTTCTTGGGTTTCATCACTTTGGGACGTCCAGTTGTAGCTTCAAGCGATTCGTAACCTGGAGGAGTCTTCACATACACCTCCTCCTGTACCTCGGCGTTTAGAACCGCCGTCTGTACATCAAGCTGGAATACTTCCCAGTCCTCGCTCGCAGCTATGGCAAGTGCCATGTGAATGCTCTGGATACGGCATATTGGTGCATATGTGCAGCCAGAGTCGATTCCCGGTACTTGTCCACAGCCCTGTACCACAACTCTACTTTTTAGCGTGTGATCGGCTTTGACCTTAAAGACCCATTTGGTCCCGACCACCTTTTGCTCCGGTGGTACTGAGTCTTGAGATACCAGCTCGAAGACTGCGTGCTTCTGGAGGCTGTCCATCTCCTTGTTTGTGGCTTCTTCCCACTTGGTCGTATGTGGCAATTCAATCGCCTCCTTGAACGTGTTCGGGATCGTAATGACTTCCCCATCCAAACTGTGCTCACAGACGGGGTTTCCAGTATCTAGGGCGTAGTCAAGGTATACTTCCATCCTGAGCTCTTGTGCCCTACTTGACCTGTGTTTTGTCTCACCTACCAGCGCGTATTCCATCGTGCTTTCTTTCTCGTGCGCTACCTCTGCGTCACTTACCATTGGGTTAGTGAGCAATCCCAGGTTACGCAGTTCTCGCTGCTTATGAAGGTATATTCCTTTGCGTGAGACCGTAGTTACGGCACAATTTGCGCGTGTGCCCAACCATGTTGCGCCTCCAAGTTCGTGGTCTGTCGGCTATGCTCCTGTCCGGATCGTCTCGAGCATCTCGTCACCGCCGACGCCTTTGGCGGCCGGCTCCTCCTCGACAGCTGATGTTGAGTGGTCCAAATTCCTACTCGTAAGCTTCGACACTTTCTCCAGGAGGCTGTCTATCTCTTCGCTGTACGTGATACAGATGTCTTGCGTGTTTTCTCCCAGCGAGCTGTCTTCGTGTGTACTGACGGCGTCGCCAGTGGTTTTGCCCCCTGTGGAATCAGCCAGTGTCGATGCTGGGGTCTCGATGACGGTGACGTTGCGGCTCTCTTTCACTCGCGCCGTCTTGTTTCTATATATCTGGTATGCTGTGCTGTTCAAGCTGTACCCACAGAGTACCCCTTCGCAGGTCTTGTCCTCGAGTTTGGGCAGCAGCAGCAGCAGCAACAGCAGCAGCAGCAGCAGCAGTGCTAAGAAACGATCATGTCTCCCAGGTTCGACCAAACCTGCATGTTCTACCGGATGCTTGTTGCCGTCCGTGTCGATGATTTTCCCGAAATCGTATCGGTCGCTGTTCCGGATAGAACGTGTCGTCCTGCGGTCAGTATCTTGTGGGGTTTAGCAGCTTGACCGTCAGACCCGGGTGAAGTTCATCATCAAAGTAGTGACCGGATGTTCCACTATCCATTAGCATGGTCAAGTTTTTCGGGGCAACTCTGGATGTGTCAGCACTAGTCTCCCTTCTCTCGGTTGGTTGCGCAGTTTCCTGAGACTCTGCTGATGGGGTCCACCCAGCCGTAACGAAAGCATACCCAAAGTCGTCTTCTTCTTCCGTCGCCGTCAACTCAGTCGCTGTGTGAGCACTTTGTACTTCTCCCTGTGGTTGGTTCTCCGTATTGTGCTTCTCTTCCTGAGCGTTGCACTCGACATCGCTGTGTGTCGTAGAGTTGTGTAGCGAGCACCATTTTGGTGTATCAGATCGCTTCTTCTTGCTTTTTGTGCAGTCTCGCTTCATGTGTCCGAATTCTTGGCAGTTGTAGCACCGTACCTTCCGTGATACATTGGTGTGTCATTGCCGCACCTCTGCCGGCTAGCTTGTTTATATGTCCTGGTCTCGAGAGTCGGTCGATGTACAAATTTCTCATCATTGATTGAATCTCGTTAATGCCAAAGTTTGGGCTGTGAAAGCTCGTCATGTTTACGAACTCGTAGTCGTCGGTCAGGCCTTGCAATAGAATGTCTTGAAACCTCTCGTCCGAGATTGTTTTTCCTACTCCATGCAGCCGCCCTCGAATCTCCAATAGCTTGATGGTATAGTCATCCGGATCGTGCCCTTCCTCAATTCGGAAGCTCACAAGCTTCTCGTAGCAGGCTCGCCGTGTTTCCTTCCTGTTGCTGTTGTACTTGGTATACAAAGCGTTCCACGCCTTCTGTCCGTGTCCCAGACCCCCCGCCAAAGTCCTGTTTTCATATTGTCTAACAAGTGTAGCTGCAGGGCCGCTAGTGACAAGGTAAAGTACGGAGAAGAGGGTCTCGCACGCTCGCTTCCAGCGTTGATTTTCCACCAGATTCGTCGGAAGTGTCCGGGGTGTCACTGTCAATGACTGCTGGTACCGGTTCAATTGATCCGTTCAGAAGATCAAACACGTCTTTGTTTGACATAGATAAGACTACGCGGGTCTTTGAGCTCCATTCGCGATAGTTCTCCGGTTTGGTTCCTTCAAATCTGGGAATATTCCGTATGGTCGAGGTCACCACGTTACCGGGATCCTCCATGACTGCTCTGAGTGCGTTGCTTGTGCTGGCCCTGTACTGTCGTGTTTATTCTCGCGCTTAGCTCGATTCTTTCCGTGGGACGCCTGAGGCGTGCCGACCCGCTCGCTGGGCTTTCCTCTTCCCCTTTTTCTTTCAGCTCGATCTTGTACGTAGATCGCCTAAAGCGTGGCGGTATGTCCACCGGGCTTCCTTTGGTCCTTCAGCTCGTTCCTGTACGCAGATCGCTTGAAGCGTGCCGGTCTGTCCACCGGGCTTCCTTTCTCGTTCAGCTCGATCTTGTACGCAGATCGCCTGAAGCGTGCCGGTCCGTCCGCCGGGCTTCTTTTCTCGTTTAGCTCGATCCTGTACGCAGATCGCCTGAAGCGTGCCGGTTCGTCCGCCGGGCTTCCGTTTCTCGTTCAGCTCGATCCTGTAGGCAGATCGCCTGAAGCTTGCCGGTCTGTCCATCGGGCTCCCTTTCTCTTCGTGCACGTTGCTCCAGTGCCGTTCGACTCGGCTCACGTTTGGTTCCAAGTTTCTTGCGTAGTGTCCCAGCAAAATCACCAGTCTTGTGCTCCACCGCAGGGGATGTTGATGCGCTGTGTGTTACACGCTAACGAGGCTCATAACCTGTTAGAAATGTGGTGGTGCCTGACCGATGACGGTCTTCAGAGGCTAACACAGAGTCGTGGCGAGACGAGCTCGAGCCTGACTGATGATGGTTTAGACGATGGTGGATCACTTTAAATGGGCTCTCGTTGGGCTAACAAAAACTTATGTCACTATGAACTGTCCAAGTCCAGATGCAGATGTGAAGAGTTAACTCGATGTGCAAGCACTCGTGTCTCTTCCTTTTCACTCTAACAAAGTATCTCGTATGGTGGTATCCACTACATACGACACCCAGGTCAATCTTACGCACGTGACTGTGAGTAAACACTTCGATCTTACGCACGTGACCTAGTCAACGCTTTGATCTTACGCACGTGACCCGTCAACGCGTTATTACTTGGTGGAACGCAGTACCATATATGTGTCATCTTCCATACAAAAAAACCCCAACTTCTATCACATGGTTCGACAGCTCACCCAGTACTCTGCATACACTTATTTGACTATGTAATAAACATCTACCTATATACGATGGATTCCTTGTGAATCGTACTCTTTAACATCACTCTCGTGTTAGGAACAAGTTATCCCCTTGAGAACATTAAGAGGGGAGAAATCCCTTCGATATTAAATGAATATCTGACCTGATCTAACGATTTCATTGTCGGCCGCAGTAAACAGGCCGAGCTAAGGGAATGAAGGGTGAATCCAGACTGCCATGAACGGAGCTGCAAGACACGCAGTGTGGTGGTACTCATGCTACTGCGCGCATTTCCTCGACGCCTGATTAGATCCAACTCGTCTCGTTGCTGGTCGGTAGTCGTAGATGCCAGCAGGAATAATTCCTGGAATAAGGGTTCAACATAGTTAGCAGAATAACTGTAAACAGTAAACATAAACATCAATGTTATATTATATTTCTAACAAGTATACGGTGTCCCCCAAGCGGCGTACTGAAGCTACAGTTGATATCAAACTAGCGCTACGGCCACGGCTCCGCCCGTGGCGCTTTCAATTGCCTTGTTCATAGTGGTAGACGGGGTAGGCATAATACAACTCGCCCTATCAAAAGCGTGTTGTGGTGTAACCTGGTATCACTCTGAACGAAAATGTACGGACCATTGGGGTAATAAATGTTAAGTTCAAACGGCCCTTATATTTCCGTCCAACTTCACTGCTTTACGTGGTACCTGGTAGTATCTATGTGCATGGCGTGAAATGCGTAGCAGCAGAACACGTGTATACGGTGTGGTCTAGGGTGGTACTAGGTAGTAAGTAGTAGTAAGTATAGTAGTAAGTATAGTAGTAAGTATAGTAGTATTAAGTAGTAGTAAGTAGGGACCATGCCTACGGCAGGGGGGTACCCCCATTTTGACCACTCACTGTGTTTCACCCACTATCAATAGCTCGAGTGATTCTGTACCTAAATGAAAAACAAGTTTTAAGCGATTCATTTAGCGCGCGGCGTAGCTTACCATTCTATGGTGGCTTCCTATGGCAGACTATAAACGGCGCGAAAACTTAAGATCGAAAAGGAATCGGGGGTCACTCGCGCGTGACTTCGAGCCACTGTAAAACTAGTCTCCACAAATGACCCCTCTACCGTTGCAACGGTCTATGGTACTCCGCTACAAGAGGGAAACATTCGCACTGCTACTACAGCCATTACTACTACAGTCGACCCCGCTTTAAAGACGCACATGGGTTTTTTTTTTCAGGGCGTCTTTAACCCGGGGAATCGTCTTTAACTTTCCGGGGACAATAACTCCCCTTCCCCGGGGTCGACGGAGACGTAACCTACGTCAAACGACGCGCCATTTCAGCAGGAATACTGGCATGACAGGCAAACGCCGAAAAAGAATCACCACGCCGTTGTAGGTATGTAGAATTTAAGTTTTCGCGGACATCACCTCCACCCGCGCCAACCTGAGAAACTACAACCTTGGCGCTGCACATAGACTACTTGCGTGTGTGGACTGCGCGTGCTTTGCGTTCGTATTTACAAACAAGGGAACCTGTATTCGAGTACATTTAGTCTCTCGTTGGCCCACTTGAAAATCACTCCTCTGAAGCCTACGCTTGATGTAGTCACCACATGAAAAATATGCGTACTGCCGTTTCAACGTCACGTACCAACCAGAGAGCCACCTGCGCCCGAAACCACACAGCTCGAGTACAGGGGAAAAATAACACCATGAAGCACGAAACACGCACAACGGTGAAACAAAGAGAGCTCACTCCACTGCAGTTTGAAAAACCGAATCCACACAGAGCATGAAACATGTTTGCCGAGCGAAGCAAAATCACAGATCGCACCAGCGACCTTAGCCCAAAGAACGGCATTCCCAAACTACGACTTCCATGCATCACGAAGGGTGGACTGCACCTCACCCCTCCCCTTCGCTCTACGCTTGACTTGAGTTTCATGTGTAAACGAATGAACGGTTCTCGAAAGAAGGAATAGCGATTCGCTGTATTCGCCGTTTCCCCCTTTCGCGTACAAGTAGGAACGAACTTCCTCAAGACGAGAGCGGACTTCGGCTTCTGAAAGGGAGGTTGTGACGCACGAGTCTGTCCTCTTCTGGCAATCTGTGCACTCTCTCTGCTGCCCGTAGCCCTCGTCTCCGATGCCCCGACCGCAATACGCGTGCATGGGTCGCCCGCAAGGGCACT
Source organism: Undaria pinnatifida (assembly GCA_012845835.1). Classification (NCBI taxonomy): domain Eukaryota; class Phaeophyceae; order Laminariales; family Alariaceae; genus Undaria; species Undaria pinnatifida. The sequence goes on from JABAKD010000005.1 coordinate 463,524, forward strand.
CATGAATCGATGACACAAGCATAGACTTTGTCGTGCACGTTGGTTCACCACACGGCCTCAAGCCGGCGGCAGACGACCCGCCAGTAGACGGGAGGAATCTCTCCATACCCACACACAGGTAGCAGCGTCGAAAGCAGCAGACCGCTGTCTGAGCAGCTTCGCGAGATGAATTTTGGGGGGGGCGTGGAATGGAATTGGAGAAAAAACGACACCCCCCTACTGTATGTCCTATCTGCGGGCCACCATGGTTCTGTAAAAAATGTCGTCTTTATAGCAGGGAGTTGACTTAAGCCGAGCGTCTTTAAAGCGGGGACGACTGTACCGGTATTATTCTGCTGCTACTGCTAATACTACCACTTCAAATAGTATTTTAATGCTTATACTATAAATACAGCAGTACAAACTATCACTCACCGCTACTTGCTCGGTCTCCAGTTCCCAGGCCAGACACACGCAAGTGCAAACCACCCATCAACCAATGTTAATGGGGTTTCATTACCGTGCGGGGCGGCAACGACCCGTGGAGTCAACGTGTTCGTCCGGGGGTTGTTGGAGTTGTAAATACATCAAAGGGTTTCTGATTCAGGATTCGGACCTTCGTGCAGCGAGACCTCGATGTTAGCCCGACGGATAATTCGCGCAGCTCACTGGCTCTACAAGCCCCAGACAATCAGCTATCCGTGGGTAAGGGTTGCGTTTCACACCGGGCGGGGCATTATCGATCTGGGGGATCGATCATTGTTTTCGTCCGCTGGTTGTAGGACTTATATATTATAAAAATTAAAATGCACTCCAGCTGTGAGATCGAAGATTTCGTCGAAACTCCGTATATATACGCGCGATCGGAGTATCACACACAGCTTGCAAAGATGAGTTTCGACGAAATCTTCGATCTCACAGCTGGAGTGTATTTTCATTTTTTATAATATATACGGAATGGTTATGATCCGGCGATGAGGTGGTATCCTCCTCGGGTGCGGCGGGACCTCCACGTTAGCTCGAAGGGAAACTATGGCAGCGGGCTGGTTCTATGAGCCCCAGTCAATCAGCAATCTGCGGGTAAGGGGTGTTGTTTCCACACCTGCCGAGCGGTAGCGATCCGGGATATCACTGTATTCGTCCCCGGAATGTTGGAGTTGTAGATGAATGGAAGGATTTGTGATCCGGGGATGAGATGTTATCCTCTACGGGTGCGGCGGGACCCCTGGACATTGGCCCGAGGGGTAACTCCCGCGGCGCGCTGGCTCTATGAACCCCATGAAATCAAAACCATTGAATGAGGGTTGGGTTTGCACGCTGATGTGCGGGGCGTTATCGACCCCGCAGATCACTCTTTTGTGTCCCTGGGTTGTTAGAGTTGTAGATGTATCGAAAGAATTATGACCCGGAGATTGTACCAGGTATATTTTCTTGGCCGAGTTCGGCGGGATTTCCACGTTTACCCGACAGCAAACACTCGCAGCGCGCTGACTCTATGAGCCCCGGGCAATCAGCAATCATTGGATAGGGATGTAGTTTTCACACCGTGCGGAGGGGTTTTGCCCCAGGAGATCACCGTTTTTTCCGGGGTTTGTTGAAGTTTTGGACCGAGGGTAAAACATGTCGCAGCGCGCTGGCTTTATGAGCATCAGGAAATCAACAACCATTGGATAGGGGTCGGGTATACATTCTGCTGTACGGGGTGGTACCGACCCCGTAGACCACTGTTTCTTCCCCGAGGTTTTAGAATTATAGGTATAGACTAGTCTGTAGACTTTATTTATTTATGGTCCAAAGTTGAGACCATATCCTCCCCGGGTGCTGCGAGACCACGACCGGCCCGAGAGCCAATTCTCGCAGCGCGTTGGCTCCATGGGCCCCAGCCAATCAGCAATCAGTGGGTGGGGGTGAAGTTTTTACACGGTATTGGCTCAAGGGATCACCGTGTTGTTGTCCCCGGGTTGTACATGTATGGAAGGGTTTATGAAGCGAGCATATTACAATTTCCTCCCTGGGTGCGGCGGGATCTCGACGTGGCCCCGAGGGGCAACTCTCGTAGCGCACTGGCTCTATGAACCCCAGCTAATCAGCAATCAGTATGGGTTTGGGGCTTCCACCCCGTGCGGGGCGGTATCGACCCGGCGGATCACCTTTTTGTCTCCGGGCTATAAGATTTGTAGATGTGTGGATGGATTTCATATCCGGGATGGGACCTTATCCTAGCAGGTGCGGCGGGACCTCGACGTCGGCCCGTGGGCAACTCTACCCCGCGCAGGTTCTACGAACCTCGGTTAACCAATGGGGGTGGGGTTTTACATCGTCCGTGGAAGTTTCAACCCGGGGGATTTCGTCCCCGTATTGTTGGAGTTTTGTATGTATGGAGGGCTTCCTGATCCGGGCATGGGACACCACGCTCCGTTGGCCCCGCTCGCGGCACGAGCCACAGCCTATCACCGATATCATCCGATGTGGTCAGAGTTTCTACACGCTGCGGGGCGGTGTCGACCCGGAACTCGGTATCGCCATTTTTTGCCCCAGTTGGTCGGATTTGTAGAGACATATGGGGATTCCTGGACTGGTGATGGGACCCTATCCCCTCCGCTTGTGTTGGAACCTCGAGGGCTTTATTGCTGGGATATTCCTGTTCATCACCAACCTTTAGCAAGGAACCAGTGGCGTCTGACAGGGATTGAATAGGTCAATCAGCGGCCAGAATGGTCAAATTGCAAAATTGCACTTCAGCTGCAAGGCAGGCTTGATGGCTGTCTCAGGACTGCCTTGGGATGGTCGGGAATGTTCCTGTTCATCACCAACCTTTAGCAAGGTGCCAGCGGCATCTGGCAGGGATTGGATACGCCAATGAACGGCCAGAATCGTAAACTTGCAAAAATGTACTTGAGCTGCCAGGCGGGCTTGATGGCTGTCACGACTGCCTCGGCATTGTCGGGAACGCTCAGCAAGTGACAACCACTATTGCTCGGCGCGGCACGAGACCCAGTGTTCTGCTCGCTGTGCCACACGCCCTTCCTACCCTTGTGGCAAGACTGGCTAAAAGGCTCTGCGTGGCGAGACCACAATGACAGACAGGAAGACAGACCGGCGTGTTTTCAGGTTTTGTATACTTCTGTTTTAGCGCAAGAGGTTCCATCTGTATGAGTGCAAGGGTCTAAAGTTTTGGATCCACGCTTTAGTTTGTGTATTCCCTGGCAGTATGAGAGATGGGCGTTCGAAGAGCTTGAGGATCAAGTGTGCACCGCCTAACGCCTGATGCAGAACGCCAGATCTCCCTCGTCGGTCTTCGTTCGATCAATGCAGGTGTGTGAGTGTGCCTTTGCATTCACGATCAAGAGAGAGATCACTTCGGAACAGTAGCAATCGACGTTCGACGTCCACCGCCGCATGTTCCATCATGACTCGACAGCACTAACAAAACCCGAGCATCAGGCCTGGGCTGAACCTCCGCTGGCCTGCGACAAACACATGAAGTACACCAGAACTCGCGTACCACCCAAGTAACCTACTCCAAAAGTCGACTCACACTTTATAACAATTATTTTTGTCATGCTTGGACTACTGAGGTAGTTCCACAGATGTCGGGTTTTGTCCCCCTCAAGGCGGGATATATAGTTTCCGTGCGCAAAACAAGGCTGAATGAACGCCGTAGTCTTGTTGACCCCGGCATTAGCAGGGGGGTCACCGACCTGTATCCTGTACGATAATATATACACCCCGTAGCACGCGCGATCGAAGTATCACACTTACACGCAGCTTGCAAAGCTGAGTTTGATCGAAAATCATTTTGGTCGATCTCACAGCTGAAGTGTATTTTTTCATTTTGGTAAATATAGTCTAATAGATCATGAGGTTTATATAAAAAATTCTAAAATTGACGCGATCCTCCTTTGCCATCGATTTTACGTTACCCTCTACCTCAGTGCTAGCGATGCTTACTTTTGTCCGTTATGAATGCGGACAATAGCGAAATACCAGGTATGCAGCAGGTTACGCCAAATTTCCACCGCCGAAGTCAACCGATTTTGGTGTATTTACGTATTAGGCACGGGTCGCGACTCCCAACGCCGATTGGGAATCTCACCCCAGCTGTGAACCTAAGCAACGCCTGAACTAAGGATAGCATAGGCAAACCTATGCTACACTTCGCTTGTTTTGCCACCTTATTGCCCAAATTTTCGCCTGTTTTGCCACCCCTTGGCCCAAAATTAACTTATGGCTTTGCCTATGGCCCCTAGAGCCAATTAGACTAGTCTATGTCAGTAACTATGCCCACATAGACCTAGACTGATGGGTCAGCACCAACTTAGTGCGTGGTACGCATCCCTGTTCAAGAACCTACATGGTGAAGTGAAGCAGTCTATTCCTGTCTGTGGTGGTGAACAATAATACAGAAGTCATGTGCACTGCTGCTGATTGTCTGTACCTGGGAATATGTGTCTTGTGTTGTGTGTCTGGGACACCTTCAAGCACAAAAAAAAACAGCTCTCTTTCCCAACAGCAGCTCTACTGCAGGAGTACTCCACTAGACTACGCTTGTGTAGGTTGTCTGTGTTCCCACACCAAACTGATCAATCCACAATGAATGGTGTGTGATCCTACATGTAAGACGTAAGACACGCTGCACACGACACACTGCTTACCCATCAGCATCCATAGGGAGATTTGCAAAGAAGGGATCCAACTCAAGAAAGAGCGAAGAGGCTGTCGCTTTTACTTGGGTGCATGCCTGCAGCCCGCGGGCCGGTTGTCGGAGAAGTTGTGGCGGGGGCTCTGGTTTTCTATCCTCCGGATTGAAAAGGCAATTTTTCAATGTAGAAACCCCGCTGAAGACCTGGAAGCTGCAGCAACACATGATACCACAGGTACGAACAGCGGCACAAAACCGGGTGCGTGCAACCCGCCGTGCACTCACGCAGCTCCTCGTCTGGATCAAGGGCGCTACCCGGACGGCGTCAACTCCGTGCTAAGCTGTGCTTGGAGAGGTGTGGTGTGGGATAAGCTTTTGGTCGCTGCACGAAGATCTCTCATCACGACTTCAGGTGTGGATGATTAGACTCAGACGCTGCCTAACGTAGAAGACGTCTGGCCGTTGAGAAAGTTTGAGCCACGAGTGAAATCCCACGCCACCACACCCTGCTTTGGTGACAGAAAACCGCATGCCTGGTGAGGATCCGTGAGAACAGGTCCTTGGTCGGCCGACATGCCTCCGCTGTTGTCCCTCCTCGGCGACAGTCGACCACCGAAAAACTACCAAACACTCACCTGCGAAATCGAAATTCAAACCTTTTAGTCACAACCACAGTACATGAGATACACTGTTCCAAGGGGAGTCGCCGATCTATATCCTGAAGACACACACCCAGTAGTACGCGCGATCGGAGTATCACACACAGCTTGCAAAGAAAAGCTTCGACGAAATCTTCGATGTCACAGCTGGAGTGTTTTTTATGTATATAATATTAGACTCTAGACTAGTCTACACGTGCAGCAGATATCCTATACTAAACCAAGTTTTTCCAGTCTCCAGCACATTCCGAATATTAGTAATCATAAACCGTGTTCAAATCACGAAGAGCAACAGTACATGCAATCTTGCAACCGCAGCGAACTCGATTCGACGTGCGACGAAACGAGCCCCACATGTGAGCGCAAGCTAGCTCACTTCCGTAAGCGCCGGCATGCGGAAATTGGCCAGGCCCTCGCAATCAGTGGTCTAAGGACGCCGGGAGACAATCTTCTACCACGCCATCCACAACTTAAGCCCAGCAATCAGCAGGCACCATGATAGCCAACAAGCACAATTGTCGACGGATACAACAAGCCTTGTGTAAAAACTGTGTTATTTGTATCAAACTGTCATTTGCTCCCATGTACATCCAGTACACCCCGTGCACGTGCCGATGCTTGAGCCTTGAGAGAGACACGCTCCGTGATCACAACCTACGAGACAGAAATGTGCATCGCTGATGCAGTCAGGTGATTGAGCCATGCAAAGCCAAACGCAACGAATACGAAAGCGGAACATAAATTTACCAGCACACCAGACACCTTGCAAGGAAGAAGTCGAAAAGAGGAAAATAACACGATCGATTCACATCAAAGGAAAGGAAAAGGGATACATGGGGGAGAGCGAAGACGCGCGGTGGAAAATGAAACAAACACGTCAAGTCAAAACGATTTCCTACTGCAAGCAAACCAGACAGCCAGCAACAAAGCACAAAACGCAACCCAACCAGCATCGGGCAGCACACATACTGCGCTCCGAACGCAGCTGCTGGAGTTACAGGAGCATTGCGGCATGGTCTGTCACCTGCTCCCTGTCTCTAACTGCAAAGAGCACTGCAGAGAGCGGTTCTCCTGCCGCCATCATCGCCTCCACCCCGAAGACAATAGGAAACGAAGTAAGCGAGATAGACAGACAGACAGCAACAAAACAGAAAGCACCACCCTTAACCGGCGTCGGGGCAGCACCCACACTGGGTTCCAAATGCAGCCCCTATTCTATTAAGAACAGGAGCACTTCCGCATGGTCTCTCGCGTGGCCGTGGCTACGGGAGGGGCGGGTACGCCCTTTCGCAATACTGGGTATGAGCCACTCGTACGATTGACTCTATACTTCAAAAATTGAAACAAAACTTCAGGCGATTTGGTTCGGGGGGCGTGGCTGACCATTCCATGCCATGGTGGTTATATATTGTATATCGCTACTAGTTCTCAAACATCGCTAAGGAATAGGGGGGTCACTCGCGCGAGTGACCTCGAGCCACTGCTAAAAGTTCCCTTTGAAACGACCCGCCCGTACTGTAGTCACGAGCGACTTGCTGTGTCTGACGACGGCGGTGGCTATGCCGCTATACCCCTACATGCTAAACGAAATAAGACAGGAAACGAAACGAAGCGAAAGAAAGAAAGGAAAGAAAAAGGGGGAACAAAGGGAGAGATAGCAATGGAACATATTTTAGCAAAACAAAAATACCAGCGGTGGTAATCCCGCAGTACCACCTGGAGCTCTCCTTCGAAGGGAATAAGACGAGTAACCCAAGCTCGGATAAACAAAACGGACAGGCGACAGGCTCTCAGCCAAGACGAAAACGAATCGGATTTGAGGCAGACTTACGAGCGGTCAAATCGGCATGCCCGGCCTAGTATACTAAAAGTTGTATTATTCCCACTATGTAAGAGCAATGTGCGCTTGTTTCGTCTTGTCACGGGGCGCTCTTGAATCGGGGTATCCACTGTGTATGACATTGTACGTCACAAGAGTAACCCAAGCTCAGATATACGAAACGGACAGGCAACAGGCCCTCAGCCAAGACGAAAACGAATCAGTTTCGAGGCAGACCCAGCCGTTTGAAGTTGCATTGCCACGTTCAGCCTACGAGTCAGCCTGGTGCCTTGCCACCGTGTCTGCCGCCCCCTGCATCCTTCCTACGACCGCGGCTTCTCTACGCCTCCTTGCCCTGAGCGCCACGAACCCACCCCATCCATAGACGAGATGACGGAAATACCAGACTGGTTCGGCGGATGGAACCGTGCTATGGTATGGGTGTCCCATGTGAGCTCGGTCATTTGTGATGGACAGGTCGAGGAGCTGCACATAGCTTTGGATCACGATCTATATATTCCCATGACATTCGTTGGGTATCTGACATATCTGATTACTTCCGTGGCGTGGGTTATTCGGCGAGATGTATACAAAGTAGCACACGTGTCTAGGCGGAACTCGAACTCGATGGGACCACATTCCCTCCCAGCCGAGTGACGGATTATCGAGAACCACCTGGATTTTTTTTCTGAACATTTTTGTCACTGTTATAGTGAAAGACAAAAGGCGGGGGGAATCGCACAGTATGCAGTAGAATGTACCTGGTAGTTATTATCGTCAAGGTCCTTGACGAAAAAAAGATCGTGCAGCCCGTCACAAGCGCACAGGCTCGCTCGTGGTTCAAGAACGAATCCCGCAGCAGCGCTACGGTTAGACTTGAAAATTACGCTCAGAGGAGTATTCCCGCCTGCACGGGCCGTACCGAATACTCGATGTGGTCTCCGACATGCGCCAACTGCAGGCGCTCGGCCGAGGAAGGATATCTCCCATCCTGTACATGTGTTTGATCGACCTACATAGTGCGTACAACTAATAGAAGTACGTAGTCTGACAGCTGCTGTCGGGGGAGCGCACACACTTCTGCGAAAATAGTGAAGGTACCTTCGGCTATCTGCCGGTTCCACCAAGAAGGCATGCAGGTTGTCGCCTGTACAAAAGATGGTGACCACTCGTTACGGTTTAGCGTCACGCAGGACCTGCGACAAAGATACGTGATGTCGACTTTGGTTGGTATTCATTATGATCTTCGAAGGCGCTGCAAGGTATATGGTTCACCCCAGGCCACCTTAGCCGAAACTACCATATAGACCGGCGATCCAGGTTTTGTCCTGGCCAGCAGAATTCCCGGAATCACGCTTGAGATTAAACGAGGGATACAGTTCGAGTGAGATTTCTACATACACATCTTATAAGCGAGAGCTTTACCACGAGGCGAGTGCTCCGCCCAGCCTGAACGCCCATCGCATGCTCGCGGGAGACCCTGCTGTACGGGCGGGTGACGTGAAGCCTTCGCAAAAAACACTGTGATGCGCTCCGAACCACATGCCGCCAACTTTTGCTGCGAATTGTTATCGGTTGCCAGCGTCGACAACGCAAATACCACATCGTGTCCCCACACCAAGGCCCTCGAGAAGGTACGATGCTCCCTCGTATTGTACGCCAACGCTCTCGACAAGTCAGGATGCGAGAGCATCGAAACAATTATCCGTTAACGGCGGCTCTTCCATGTGGGGGCCGTGGCGCGAAAAACGCAGGGGGCGGTTTCCCATATGGGTGAGTGTTTGTAGGGAGAACCGCTCCAGTCAGGTGGACCATCAAAAAAATGGCGCGAAACTCAATACAGCACAGGGCACCTACTGCAACAACAGGTAGAAATACTGACCCATACACTGGGTGTCATATTGGGGAGAGGGCCTTCTTCGCTACACATAGCGTGACGGCTCCCGGACAGACACATGCCTGTATGTAGCAGCTTGTCATGGTACCATGTTCACTGTTAAGTGTCATTTTCTGTGGTGGGCGACCTTCAAGTGTTTGCAGAGGCCAAGCTGCCCGAAGAAAAGTCCCCTTGAAGTGCCACCAAAATCCTACCATAATGGTACTACTGTACCATTAGGATGATAGAGGCAGCAATTTTTGGTCAAGACGTTCGTTTCTGTTTTTGTTCCACTATCTTTAAAAAGGGGATCCTCACCTCATGAGAGGAGTTATCTTCTCTTAGTCAGAATACCAAGAATACCAAGAATTCCAATGCCACTTGTCCATGCCATGTCATTTTGCTATATTATAGAGCTACTCGAATGGATGCGATGTTGTTTTGCTACTGTATACAATATTCGTTTGGACTGGTTCTACCATAGCCGCCCCCCCAGAGCCCGCGGTTTTCTTTATCGAACATTCATGACTGCTCGACACAACGCATGACGCTATGAAAAAACCGTCTTCCTATGTTTTGTTGTGCCAAGGTCTATCGAACAATGACGTCGGGGTGGCAAGCGGCACCGCACCGTATTTGAGGAGATACGGCCTAAAGATGGTTTCAAAACAGGCGATTTCGCTAGAGAAAAGTTGGGGGGTATACCGCGGAACGTTCTTTGGTGTATCTAGCCCATGGGATTTTGCATAGAAACTCGCGTACTTTTTTGGTCAAAGTCGGATATTTCTGTGAAGAATATGAACTCTCGAGATCAGGAGGACCAGAAAACTGAGGTGCTACCCGTACCGTAGCGTTTGCATGGTCGGTCGAACCGGTCCAACTGTTCTAACCACCGTAACGACTGTATCGACTGCGACGAGTGTATACCTTGCCAGTTGCTGTGGGCTACTCCTTCCTTCAGTAAGAACGGTGATAAAGTGACAAGTTTCGTTTTACTAAGGGGTTTTCGAACCAGTCGGGCGGTTCATGGACAGACAGAAAAGAAGGGATGTGGAGGGGGGCAGCCTGTGCCATGCTGGAGGAAACATGATGGATTGACGCCGCCATAGGTTCCTAACCCAACCAATAGGGACACCGCTCACTCTAGACGAACGCAGTAAGGACGTAGGTAGCAGTCTTCGTTCAATATTCCACATGGTTTGCCTTTTGCCCTGGTGCCGAGCGCCCGGAGCCCGCAGGCTCTCATAATGTATCCCGCGATGTACCACGGCATCTCGCGACACCACATGCGGGTGCCTGCCGCAGTTCCTGCGGTATACTTTGGGGTCTCAAAGACGCCCGCAAAATGTCAATTCATATTCCCCTGAAACCAGCGGTATCCCATGGAATTCCTCGTGGACATTCACACGGGCACCCTACACACGTTAGGATTAAGGCTATGGCCAGGGTTAGCGTTAGGGCTAGAGTAGCCCGTGCAAGCCCTGCCACGTGGGACCAATTCTTCTCAACCTGGAATATTTTTTGCGCACATTTTCGGGGTTGGTAATGAGATATTCCAATCGCGGCCACCTATGGCGACCGCCGCGGGCATCCGTGAAGAGTCCCATGGGAGGTGTCGTAGGAATTGTCGAAGGGCATCAGACGGGAATCGCCATGATGGGAACACCCACGAGATGCCGCGGGATTTCATTCGCGGGTGACTGCGGGCGCCCCCGAGTTTCAATGGGAACATAATTTTTGGGGGCTGCTGTCGCCTGTTGGAGCAATAAAGGGCTTTCGCGGATGCCCGCGGGACCATGGGCGCTCCCACGTGCGACCGCAAAACGAAACACGGTAGTAAGCATCTTCGGGAAGATCGGCACAACGTCAAGCAGGTACCGGAGACTTCGGTACGTTTGGCACGATATCCACCCGGTTCCACCACATTGTGACGTCATCCCTTGGAGCTTTGGCTCCAGGTAGAACTCCAAGCCACGCCCCCCCCGGTCCCCAAGCATCTTCCAGTACGCTCGATATACCGAGACTCTGAGCGCGCATGAGCAACGGCGCACATTCCCAGAATGAGGTGGCCTTCAGCAGTGATGCCACCGCTTCCGTTGGCGGGTCATCTTCGCCAGCTCCGACACCAGCGGCGACGACATAAGTTGTCGACGTGGAAGCGGAAAAGAAAGCCGTGGGGGTGGTTTTGCCTGCTCACGTTTACAACTCGCGCACGGGGGACGTGCACGTGCACGAGTTGCCGGCGGAGACGATCAAAGCCGTCGATCATTTCCCCGTGCCGGCCGGTTTCGGAGGTAAGGGACGCGTGGAGCCTCGTTTATCAATTCGATTGCCGTGTTCGTCGAACCGATCGACGAGAAGACGGCGCCCTGCAAGTACTTCTGCTCAGCAAGCGCCTCTTGCCGTCGGCAGAGGACGGTGAAAAAATAGAGGAACCAATAATACTTCACTTCTATTATATTTTCAAGGTATATATATACACTCCAGCTGTGAGATCAAATATTTTGTCGAAACTCATCTTTGCAAGCTGTGCGTGATTATCGGATCGCGCGTATTACGGGTTGTGTGTCCTCATTAAGGATATAGGTCGGCGACTCCCCTTGCAATTATAGTGTAGCCATCAGGGTCAACAGGGTGATGTTAGTCAGTCTGTGCGCGGAAACTATAAAACCCGTTTATTGAGAGGGACAAAATCTGACAACTGTGGAAGGAAATGCATCAGTTTATCAATTGAACCCTGTAAGTCGAATAACCGGTGAGGGGAGGGCGGAGTTGGACGTGGGGGGGGGGGGGGGGGGGGGGAGGGGGGGGGGGATCATTTCGCCAAGATGTAGGGGTTTGCTATACGCGTGGTGCTAGGTCTAGGCGATATTTAGGGTGGTGGGGAAGGAGGGGGCGTTGGGGGGGGGGGGGGGGGGGGGGGGGTTGCAGCAGCGGCATAGATGGCTCTATAGAGATGATGAAGTGATATCCAGTGCGTGGAAGTGTTTAGTACTCTGGCAAATTTCGATGTCTGGTGGGGCGGTTGAGCAAGAGGGAGCGGGAAAAAAATATAAATAAAAAAGGGGGGAGGGGGGTTCAGGGGGGGGGAGGGGTTCAAGAGGTTTAGGTCACACACAATATATACTACTACAGCTGTGAGATCGAAGATTTGGTCGAAACTCATCTTTGCAAGCTTTGTGTGATACTCCGATCGCGCGTATTACGCATATATGTAAGGGCTTGATATGCGCGTGGTGTTAGGTCTAGGCGTCTAGGCGATCTCGCGGGTGGTGGGAAAGGAGGGGGCGTTGAGGAGCGGGGGGCGGGGAGAATGGATGAAAGCTGCGTCATGGATGGCTAGAAAGATAAGGACGTGATATCAATTGCGTAGGAGTATTTATTAATCTTCACTGTAGTTATATACCTCAGCGGGTACCCCCGGCCAATACCGGATTTGCCCTGCACATGTGCCGCCGGTTTATATCCGGTTTATGTACCTAAGCGCAAGTGTGTGCCGGTGCCTTGCCGGCGGTATTTACCGCCCGTATTACCGGTATATGTATTCAAATGTGTGCCGGTACCAGTGCCGTTACCAGGTACCGGTACAGACTTTCGTACCAGTACTGGACGCTTCGGTAAGTTTGGTACGGCATCAATATCGGTACCCGAAAATCGGTAAGTTCGGTGCGACATTAATACCGGTACCGGAACGTTCGGTAAGTTCGGTACGCCATCAATACCGGTACCGAGAATACCGGTACATACTTTCGTACCGGTGCCGGACACTTCGGTAAGTACGATACACCTCCAATATCGGTACCGGACACTTCGGTAAGTTCGGTACACCTCCAATACCGTTACCGGACACTTCGGTATGTTCGGTACGACGTCAATACCGGTACAGGACACGTCGGTAAGTTCGGTACGATATCTATACCAGTACCGAGAATACCCGTACCGTACAGAACACACCCTTGGTATTTTACCACAAACCTTTATGACCGGTTGATAAGGCTGTGAGTCGGCGCGACTTAAGTCGCCGCCTAGTTATTAGTCGGACTAATAGTTGTGAAAGGGAGGTGCCGACTTTCCGACTCACTGGGTTTCCTCAACAGTAGGAAGTCTTTTCTTATACGGGGTACAGCTTTTAACGTTAGTTGCTGCGGGCTGCGGATACCCCTCACATGCCCTGTTACACTGCAGCGCGCAGCAGGAGATCCACACACACGCACATGAACACAGGGCGGAACAGCCCATCTCTCCTGACGGTATCTACGGCGTCAGCCCTGGCGCACCCAATGCCAACGCTGAGGGCGGAGATCCCGTCGGCGACGTTGTGGTCATTATCGGGCCGCTGCCTTGGCGAGTGCACGCGACCGCGAAACGGTGCTCCACCGCGTGAAGCATGAGCAGACCCAGTAAGGCGCTCAGATGCAACAAGCCGCTGTGGAAGTTTTTCAACATCTACGTCAAGGACTGGCTCCCTGGCATACCCGTGTGCAAGCTTCGCGCGGTGAACGGCGAATTCGCCGATGCTGAGGTTAGGTTCGGGTCCCGTACCTACTTGAAGCAGCATCTAGACACGAGGAGGAAAGGGCATCGCGAGGCCCTGAAAGTACACGAGGTGCGTGGGGCGGGTAGCAAAGGCGACGGAAGTGGCGGGGTCTCGAGCGAGAAGTATGCGGGGAACATAATTTTCTACATGGACGGCGTCAAGCCATTTACGAGCAAGATGGTTCGACTCGTCATCGACAGCTCTAATAATCGACTGTTTAGGAATAGCGGTTGTCATCGACGCGCGCGTTTCGCGCGAGCTTGGGAGAGACAATCTTCAACATTAAAGGAATAAGATCACGGAGGGATCCAAAAATGTTTCGTCTCGGATAGTTTTTGCACCGCTGTCTTGGTGATCAGTTTTTCCACCGGTTTTTCGCTTTTTCGTTTTAACAACAGCAGAGTAGTTAGTAGGGTAGTAATTAACGTACAACGTACCTTGGTATGGCTTTAGATGTCTAGTCTAAGTGCTAAAAGGGATAGCATCATCGAAATCTGGAAATATTCCCGTCCGATTTGTTTCGGCCCGTAAGTGCCTCGCTTGGTATTGACACTCTGCGTGAATGCTTCACGGTAACCTGACATTTTCACCCCATCTAAATCATCCAGCACAGTAGGTATGCGTGGTGATGATGTTCGGGATGCGACCTTTCAAACTATCATACAGAGGTCCACATTGCAAATACAGCAAGGAAGGGGACTTTTTCCATGCAGTGCCGACCGCCATGAGCACGCCGGCAAACAACAAAAAATTGCAACCCAGCACGCCAAACAATCAGCAGTGAGGAAGAATAAAATAAAGAGGAAAAAGAAAGAATAGATAAAAAAAGACGAAATAGTTGCAGAGGGGGGTGGAAACACGACGGCACGGCAAAAAAGATGAAAGACAGCACAATAATACGTCAACAGCCAACAACTACCAACACAGCAGCTGACCTCATCCAACCAAATATCAGCAACCATGATGTTGGGCTTCCAATGACCTTATTGTCCGTATTGTCGAATCAGGAACAATGCTGCATGGTCTATCGCCTGCGCACTACTGTTTTTGACGACAGACAGTGTTGCCAACACCGTCTTCCTCGTCGCCACCGTCTTCGTCGTCGCCACCGTCTTCGTCGTCGCCACCGTCTTCGTCGTCGCCACCGTCTTCGTCGTCGCCCGCGTACGAAACCGACTCGGCAAATACAAAACGAAGCCTAATACTGAAGCACGCAAAAACGCAGCAACAAAGGAGATGATGACCGATGACACCACCCAACCGGCGTCGGGGCAGCAGTCAACCTGGATTCCGAGCGCAACTACTAGAGGGTTAGGAGCATGGTTGCCTGGTCTGTCCTCCGCTTAGTGTATCTTCGACGGTGGTGTCCATGCCGAGATGATCGCCTCAATAGCCCTCAAGGGTACCCGTCTGGAAAAAAAGGGGCGAACCAAACGCGGGGGCGGACTAAAAAGCGACGAAGAGGTATGGAGAAAAGGGATGAAAGAGAATCGGGGAGAAACGGTTAATGACGAACTCTGCTGTCCGTCGTTTCCGATCTACTTAGCTATGAAATTCGTCCGAACGGATGTAGCGTCTCGCGTGCTGCCTGGTTGTTGTTGTTGTTGTTGTTGTTGTTGTTGTCTCAAATTAACTCTCGTAAAAAATGTAGAGTGCGTGGTCACGCAAAGGTCCTCGAGCCTTCAGAAAATCCGAAAACAAAATAAAATCGGAATTCGTCCGGGACATTGTACGCTTTCCCGCCTAAAACGCACGGTACGAAGAAGGCGCACAAGTGAAATGATCCAATGTGCAAACTAAACTCAAATGTTATTGATGTTGTTCTCACATTAACTCGCAAAATCAAGTCCGTGGTCACAGGACAGGCTCCAGTCACTCTGGAGCTGAGGAATACCCCAGGGGAAAGACAAACGAAAGGTGGTACACGCATATATCAAGGCTGACGTACGCCTCCACCAGAAACATATATAAGTGACTTCAGGAGCCAGCCTACGATGTGTCAGGTCCATATACGTACGTCTCACTACTCCCGCCTGGAAAAGCGGACTATACCGCTTGCCACCCCAGGCAAGACTACCACGTATATTGCACGTAGTACCATACGCACAACAACGCAAGTCCATTGGAAAAAAGAAACATAGAAAAGAAAAGAAGATGAAGAGAAGGAAAGAAAAGACAAGAAAGCGAGAAAACGAAATAGGAAACGAAAAAAAAGAAAAGAAAAGAAAAGCGAGAAAAGACAAGACAAGAAGAACCAAGGAAAGGAAAAGAGAAAAAAATGTCATACTAGCAGACCGTAGGAACTGAGTAAAGACGGCATTGGGTTCATAGAGGGTATCAAGTGCATCATCAATGGCACTGGGGACAGAACGCAACATGGCTAAGAAGTCAGGGCGGTCTGACGCTATCTTGTGACGGCCATTGGACGGTCCACAACATTTCAAGACGATGATGGCCAGACCCAGATTTCAGTGTTTTGGGCATGACGCCGGCCCCCCCTCCCCCCTCCTCTACTCGCCCCCTCCCCTCCCCCCTCCCCCCTCCCCCCCTCCACCCTCCCCCCCTCCCCTCTCCCCCCTCCCCCCTGCCCCCCTCCCCCCTCGCCCCCGGCCCCCTCCCCGCCTTCCCCCTCCCCGCCTCCCGCCTCCCGCCTCCCCCCCTTCCCCTTCCCCCCCTCCCCCCTCCCCCCCCTACCCCTCCCCCCCTCCCGACTCCCCCCCTCCCCCCTCCCCTCTTCCCCCCTCCCCCCCTCCCCCCCTCCCCCCTCCCCCCCTCCCCCCCCTCCCCCCCTCCCCCCCTCCCCCCCTCCCCCCTCCCCCCTCCCCCCTCCCCCCCTCCCCCCTTCCCCCCTTCCCCCTCCCCCCCTCCCCCCCTCCCCCCCTCCCCCCCTCCCCCCCTCCCCCCCTCCCCCCCTCCCCCCCTCCCCCCCTCCCCCCCTGCCCCCTCCCGCCGGCCGCTTAGAGATGCCGACGGTGGATGGCGCTGCCGCAGCCTCTGCGCGTCGCTCTGCAGCTTTGCGTCTCTCGGTTTTATGCAAATTCCGCATAAACAACTCGGCTCCCTCCTCTACTCGTCGAAACCATCTGTCGGCCTTCTGAGCAGCTATTCGCCACCCTTCGAACTTCATTGCAGATACCGACATATCCTCCTTCGGATGAGCTATCCAGTTCTTCTCTTGCCCCCCTATGTAACCCTTACCCCCAACAAGCTCCCCAAACATTACGGCAGACGCTCCTCCCCATGCGTGTTAAGAATCCCGCAAACAATATCCCCCGTTTGCGCACTATCGCCTTGCGCTCTATCGCCTTTACTCTCGGAAGCTGTCTTGGCAATCGCGTCGGCGTACGATAGGATGTGGTCGTCACGCTTCCGCTTCCGCCATCCGAGGCATCGGAGGAGCATCGAGTGGTGAGCCCGTCGTAGCCTGTCATAGTCAGGCTTGTTCGGGCTCCACGTCATGCAACCGTAAAGCAGTGCCTCGAACACCTCAGCTTTCAGTATTATATACGCACTATAAAGTGAAGGATATTTGTCCGCTTTCCTTTTCTTCGACTTTTTCTTTTTCTCAACCTTTTTCTTCTTTTCTACACTTTTTCCTGGCGTATTGGAGGCGTATTGCGTCTCGTCTCTTTTGCGCAGCATCTCATCTCCTCTCCCGCCTTCGTCGATGATGACGTGGTCTTCATTCTGTTGTTGTAGACGATCGATTGAACATCGTTGTCTCCGTTTTCGTCTTCGTTTCCGTTGTGTGGTCGTGTGCTCGTGTCTTCCTAATAATATTTGTGTCCCTACAATAGACTCTTCTACTATTAACACTGCAAGTACTATAATATATACTGCTGCTACTAGAAAATGAGAGGGGATGATGACAATACTGCTGTTACTGTTGCTGTTGCTGTTGCTGTTCGACGAGGGAGAGGCTGACAAGAAGATGTTGGGCGGTGCTGCAATCCAATAGTATATCATCTGGTACATGCTATCAAATCATCAGCGCGGCGGGGTCCCAAGTTGAGGTACGAACGGCAGCTGATATTCCATTACAAATAGTACATCAATAATTAATAATGTGCTGGCTCACCTCCTGGCTTTAGGTTTTATTTCGTAGTTTCGTTTCTTATTGCAAAATCTGCCATACAAACGTCGATCGATGTTCTTCCGACTGAGAGGGCAAGCCTGAATCTTGACTAGCTTGACTAGCTTGACGTAAACAGCCCCCGTATAAATCTAGAGTAGTAGTAGTACTACTACTACTACTACTGCAGCTGCTGCAGTCACTCCGTCGCAAATTGGTCACTTGTTGGTCGCACATACCGTCCGTATCAATGTAGCAATACCATGCCAAACGGCGGGCGGCCCGCAAGGATTAGTATCACTTCTCACCAGGAAATATCAAATACAGGCGGGGCCGCTATTCAATAGCTATCACATTTAAGAGAACCGCCGTGTGTCTTCACATTTGAATACGTATGTGTCTTGTCTTTCCACCCTGCCTACTACTACCACATCGTGCAGAAGACAAACAGTACGAGAATACCCTGTTTTGTCTTGTTTCGTCTTGTTTCAAAGTCGACGAGCAATGGGATTGCTAAACCCTATGCGCGACAAAAATTGAAGCCAAAACCAGGAAGGAGAAAAAACACCACCTGTGACCACGGCTTGTCCAGAAGCTGGAAAGTAGATATGTGTGAAAAAAAACTTGACAAAGATAAATATATACGTCGTTTAGAAGGTTCATTTGTTTCGTCTTGTTTCGTCTTGTTTCATTGAGTCTTCCTGCATTTGTTTGTCCGTTTATATCGTGTTCCCGGAGGCAGCTGTAAGGACAGAGCAGGAGTACTTTCGTTTTTCTTTCTACCCAACGACAGCATACACTCAGAATCCGTGCTGATTCCTCATTCTAGAAATATACTCCGGAGTATAAATTATGCCGTCACACACTGTGAAACAGAGTAAACGAAACAGTCGCAGTTCATCAAGGCAACTTAGCGCATCAGATACATATTAGAATAAGCCAAAACAAAAACAGGGAGAAAAACGAAAGTACTCCTGCTCTGTCCTTCTTACAGCTGCCTCCGGGAACACGATATAAACGGACAAAGAAATGCAGGAAGACTCAATGAAACAAGACGAAACAAGACGAAACAAATGAACCTTCTATACGACGTATATATTTATTTTTGTCAAGTTTTTTCACACATATCTACTTTCCAGCTTCTGGACAAGCCGTGGTCACAGGTGGTGTTTTTTCTCCTTCCCGTTTTTTGGCTTCAATTTTTTTCGCGCATAGGGTTTAGCAATCCCATTGCTCGTCGACTTTCCATCGAGTGTTGTTGCTAACTCACGCGGTCGCGCTTCCCGCAAGACAACTTGTGCACAGGAAAAAGTCCCAACGGATTAATGCGAGTAGTCTATGCACTCGGTGGGGTTCGAACTCACGAAACGGACCTATATATCAGGCTCGAGGATAACCTGATACTACGCGACCGCGGCCACCGGTTTCAATACACTATCAGATCTTGTCGATGTCGTATACCAGGTACCTATTGTTGGGGGTAAGGGCTACTCAGGGGAGCAAGAGAAGGACTGGTTGGTGCACCTAAAGGAGGATATGTCGGTCTTCGGAATGAAATCCGAAGGGTGGCGAAAGGCTGCTCGGAAGGCCGGCAGATGGTTTCGACGGGTAGGAGAGGGAGCTGAGCTAATCGTGCGGAAATGGCATGAGGCGGAGAGACGCAGAGCTGCAGAGCGACACGCAAAGGCCGCGGCAGCGCCATCCACCGTCGGCATCCCGAAACGGGCGGTGGAAGTGCGGGCGGGGGGAAGGGGGGGGGGGGGGGGGGGGGGAGGGGGGGATGGGGGGGAGGGCGAGCATCCTGCCCAAAGGTTTGAAGTCTGTCTGGGTCTGGCCACCATCGTCTTGAAGCTTTTAGGCCTTGCAAAGGCCGTCACAAGATAGCTTTTTTATTTTTCATCCTCCGGCGGATGGGGAAAAATAAAGCTTTAGCTCACCACACTTCCGCGTATTTTCATACGCGTCGTGTGTCGATTTAACTCAGTTGCTTTCGCAGCCCAATGCTAGCTGGCGCACCCTTCGGGTCCCATTGTAGGTATAGCGTAAGCTGTCCCTATCAGTGGTCTTCGTTACAACCCCGGCAGCGCAAGCTGCCGTTGTATACGGGCGCGTGTGTATGTCGACCCGGCCTGTCCCCTGAGGGTCAGTTTCGGTGGAGATAGCCACCCGGAATGTCATCTTTCCGGGTAGTGTGGGTCTTGCGCAAGCTCACCCACTAACAAAACCCCTGGCCATGGGAGATGGCCTTCCGCCGGACTTGGTCCAGTTACGGTCCACCCTACCCATTCGGGCGTTGGTCCTCGGTCACAAGATAGCGTAACGCCGCCCTGACAACTCCGCCTTGATGCGTTCTTCCCCCAGTACCATTGATGCACTTAATACCCTCTATGAGCCCAATGCCGTCTTTAGATAGTTCCCAGGTTCTGCTACTATGACGTTTTTCCCCGTTTCCTTTCCTTGCTTCCTCTTCTTGTCTAGTCGTTTCTCTTTTTTTTTTCTCCTTTGTTCTTATTTTGGCTTTCTTTTCTTTTCTTTTCGTTTCTTTCTTTTCCTTTCCCTTTTCTCTTCTTTTCTCTTCTTTGTTTCTGTCTTTCCGATTGGATTGAGTCTGACGTGCGTGTGCGTCGTGAAAGGTACTACGTACGTGTAATATATTATACTTCGAAGTAAATATTACAATACACTCCAGCTGTGAGATCGAATATTTTGTCGAAACTCATCTTTGCAAGCTGTGTGTGATACTCCGATCGCGCGTATTACGGGTTGTGTGTCCTCATTAAGGATATAGGTCGGCGACTCCCCTTGCAACTACAGTTAGTGTATCTATCAGGGTCATCAGGGTGATGTTAGGCAGTCTGTGCGCGGAAACTATAAAACCCGTTTCTGAGGGGGTAATATATGTGTGGTGGTCTTTCCTGGGTGGCAAGCGGTATTATTATTGTCGGCTTTTCAGGAGCGAGGCGTATGCACCAGCAATATGGACCTGGCACATCGTAGTAGGCTGACTCTCGATTTCACTTTTACATGTTCCTGGCGGAGGCACGATATCTTGTAAGATACCTTGCAAGATACCTTGTACGCGTCAGCTGTGATATATGCGTGTACCACCATTGGTTTGTGTTTTTTCCCTGCGATATTCCGCAGCTCCATAGTGAGTGGAGCCTGTCCTGTGACCACGGACTTGATTGTGCGAGTTACTGTGAGAACAACAACAACAACCTGGCAAATCTCGAATGCCGTCAAGGCTTTGGACAAGTGAATGAGTGTGGTGAGTGCTGTCCATTGTGCGTCACTATCGACGCCAAGAAGGACACTGAAGAGGGAAAAAGGGGCAGACACAGAAAACGAGAGATAGCAAGAGAGAAATAAGGCCTTAATAAGGGAAATAAAGAAAAAAAATTACTACAAGTACGATCTGATTGTTTTATTTTTAGTATTATTTATTAACAAAAAATGCACAATTATTATCGGTCGCGATGCATGCTGCGATAATAACAATATAATTATATAATGGCATATACTAGACTATAGTCTACTAATCCATACTAAATATAGTCTACATGCTGTTGTTCTCACAGTAACGTGACACGCATCATTATTAGTCTAATCAATCCCGTGGTCACATGATGACAGACTCGAATCACTCTAGACTCTGGACTCTCCAATGGAGCTGAGGAAATAACGCAGACAAACCGAAGTGGTACACGCATGTATCACAGCTGACACAATTCACGCCTCCGTTACGCGACACGAAAAACCGACTGTACCCCACACCACCCATGAGAGGCTACCACCACCACGTAAATACCATGTATATATATTACACGATGGTGACAAACAGTGCATGACTACATCACCTCGCCTGTTGCATTTGACAATACGTATCTCTTTCTTATAATTAGCGATGTCAGAAAATAATGGTACCTACAAATAGTCTATAAAATATTCTAGCTTTCGATCGATGTATCATACAACAACAAACTATGAAGATTTAACACGTTATGTACTACACTTAAACACTGGGTTGCATGCTGCATCTAACATCAAACCTTCTAGAATAGTAAACATTACAAGCCAGATGGTATAAAGGGATGTCTTATTGCTTCATCGTCAGGTTTGTCCCCTTTGAGAATTTATAGTTTCCGCGCACATATTGAAATGTCTCGCCCCCCGCCCCCCCGCCCCCCCCCTCCCCTCCCCCTCCACTGACCTCTTTTTCATAACAAACCCCAACCCTTTCCCCCCCCCCGCCCCTCCGTCCCCCGATCCCCCCCCCCCTTCCGCCTAGTCTGTCCAAACGCCCCACTCACAATCAAAATCGGCCTGAGTAATAAACACCTATACGCAGTTGATATCACGTCATTATCTTTCTGACCATCCATGACGTAGTTTTCAATTATATCCCCCCCCCCCCCCCCTTCCAACGCCCCCTCTTTTCCGACCACCTACACGATCGCCTAGACCTAGCACCACGCGCATAACAAGCTGCTACATATCATTGATCTCACAGCCGAAGTGTATTTGAATATTATTTGTGACCTAAACCTCCTAAAAATCCCCCCCCCCCCTTGCTCTCCCTTACTCAAACGCCCCACCAAGTATCGAAATCCGCCACATTAATAAACACTTCACGCACAAGATATCACCTCATTATCTTTTGAGAGCCACCCATGCCGCTGTGTTCCCCCCCCCCCCCCCCCCCCCCCCTTTCCCCCCCCCCCCACCCCCCCCGCTCCAACGCCCCCTCTTTCCCGACCACCTGCACGATCGCCTAGACCTTGCACCACGCGTATAACAAGCTGATACATATCTTTGATCTCACAGCCGAAGTGTATTTGAATATTATTTGTGACCTAAACCTCCTCTCTTGCTCTCCCTTACTCAAACGCCCCACCAAATATCGAAATCCACCACATTAATAAACACTTCACGCACAGGATATCACCTCATTATCTTTCAAGAGCCATCCATGCCGCTGTCCCCCCCCCCCCCCCCCCCCCGCCTCGAACGCCCCCTTCTTCCCCATCACCCGCACCTTCGCCTAGACCTAGCACCACACGTAAAACAAACCCCTCACCTAAAGCCGTCCCCCCCCCCCCCCCCGCCCCCCCCCCCCCCCGCCCCCACCTCCCACCCTCCCCCCCCAACCCATCCCAACCCCACCCCCTCGAACACTCCACCCTCTCTTTACTCACTGATTGTACGAATTACCCCAGGATATACATGATAAACTGATGTATTATTTCCAAAAATGTCACATTTATCCCCTCAAAATAATGTATAGTTTCCAGGCACATATTGAGCTGCCTCCCCCCCCCCCCCCCCCCCCCCCCCCTCCCGCCCCCAATAATATACTGGTGCCAAAACCGTCAGATTTATCCCCTCGAAAGGATTTATAGCTTACATGCACAAATTGCCCCTTTCCCCCCCCCCCCCCGCCCCCCTCCAAACCCGCTCACTTTTGATCAAAACCAGGCCCCCCTTTCCCTTCACAGCTGTTAGATTTTGTCCCCCTCAGAAACGGGTTTTATAGTTTCCGCGCACAGACTGACTAAAATCATCCTGTTGACCCTGATAGCTACACTGTAGTTGTAAGGGGAGTCGCCGACCTATATCCTTAATGAGGACACACAACTCGTAATGCGCGCGATCGGAGTATCACACACAGCTTGCAAAGATGAGTTTCGACGAAATCTTCGTTCTCACAGCTGGAGTGTATTTCAATTTTTATAATATATTACACGTAGTGCCTATCACTACGCACACTCACGTCAGACTCTAAAAAGTCAAATGGAAACAAAGAAAAGAAGCAACATGACGGGAAAGAAAGAAAAGCACAGAAAATACAGCGAAACAAAAGGAAAGGAGAGAAAAGGCAAGAAAAGAAAAGACAAGACAAGAAGAAGCAAGGAAAGGAAAATGGAAAACAGGTCATACTAGCAGACCCAAGGAACCAACTAAAGACGCCATTGGGCTATAGGGTATCAAGTGCATCAATGGCACTGGGGGGAGAAGGCAACAAGGCAAACAAGTCAGGGCGGCCTAATGCTTTCATCTTGTTGTGACGGCCATTGGAAGCCCCACAAACTTGAAAGACGATGGTTGCCAGACCCAATTTTCAGTCTATTGGGGAGGACGCCCTCCCCTCCCCCCCCTGCCCCGTATCCTGTTCCCACTTCCCCCTCCCCCCCCCCTCCCCCGTCCCGCCCGCACTATATATACACCACTAACTTCATGGTATTATTGTAGTAGATGTATAGACTAGTGATGCATAGAGGAGGTGGTAGCATTTTGTTGTGGCTGAAACGGTTTCTTCTGAATGGCGGGGCTGCGAAGATCGTATATTCACGGGCGGTTGCCCCGGGCGTATCAGGTTATCCTCGAGCCTGGTATAGGTCAGTTTCGTGAGTTCGAATCCCCCGAGTGCATACTCGTATAAATTCGTGGGGACACTTTCGTGTCCACAAATTGACCTGCGGAAAGCGCGAGCGTGGGTTAGCAACACTCGATGAAAAATCGACGAGCACTGGGGTTGCGGAACCCTATGCGCGATAAAAACTGAAGGCGAGAACCGAGGGGGCGACGGGACGATACCTGTGACAACGGCTTGCCCAGAAGCTGGAAAGTAGAGGTGTGCGAAAAAAATATATAGACTAAAGTCTATCGACTACATAGACTATGCTATTTTTATACTAATATCCTCCATCATCCATCATCCATCAAATCCCACACCCAAATTGGTCGGAATTTCACCACCGACCACGTTCGTTTTGCTGTTGTTGTTGTTGTTGTTGTTGTTGTTGTTGTTGTTGTTGTTGTTTGGGTATGTATGTATGTAGCATACCTAATAATACCCATTGCGTCGGTGTTGTTGTAGCACTTTCCCCCACACATTTCAGTTTTGCGTTGTTCAGGTTTTGGTATTTTTTTCTCTTGTTTCCCAAAACCATCAGATTTATCCCTTCAAAGGATTAAGGATTTATAGCTTCCACGCACAAATTGCCCACCCGCCACCCCCGCCCCCCCCCTCCAACCCCGCTCCCTTTTAATCAAAACCAGGCCCCCACGTCCTTAAAAACTCCGCCCTCCCCTCACCAGTTATTCGGCTTACAGGATTCACTTGATAAACTGATGCATTTCCTTCCACAGCTAGCTGTCAGATTTTGTCCCCCTCAGAAACGGGTTTTATAGTTTCCGCGCACAGGCTGCCTAACATCACCCTTGACCCTGATAGCTACACTGTAGTTGCAAGGGGAGTTGCCGACCTATATCTAATGAGGACACACATCCCGTCATACGCGCGATCGGAGTATCACACGCAGCGTGCAAAAATGAGTTGCGACAAAATCTTCGATCTCACAGCTGGAGTGTATTTTATTTTTTTTAATAATAATATTAAGCTCGTACTCGTATGATCGTACAAAGCACAGCACTGATGAAGTAGTATTAATAGTAATGAAGTGAGGAAGGAGCCGCAGAAACAGCCAACGGTGCACCTCTATTATACCGTGCGGATCATCGTCTATAATCTATCTGACATCTGACATCTGACATCTGATATTTGTCATCTACCTGCCATCTCTCTGGCATCTGTCCTACAATAGCACCCTCACTTTCAAACACGCCCAAGTTTCCGTTATTTTTTTGTTTGCCTTGACGGACGCCTAACTACTAGATACTACATGTATCTGTACCACCTGGCTAGGTTTTAGTGTAGACTAATTGGCTACACCCCTCACGGTTGACCTGGTTGACCGGCGCGTTTCCACTGCTTGCTTGGCATGTTTTCTGACATCGTTGGTTCGTTGGTTCTGAGTGCCTTCGCGTATGTTCTGATGTGAATGTGAATACGTTTACATAATACGACGCCGTATTTCCTAAACTGACGGTCTGCTATACGTGGTATAGACCATAGTCTAGTTGGTGCCACCATCATACCAGGTACTACTACTACTACTACTACTACTGCTGCTACGACTACTTTTTTGGTTTTTTATCCTCTGGCGGATGGAGAAAGATACAGCTTCAGCTCACCACACTTCCACGTATTCTCATACGCGTCGTGTCTCAGTTGCTTTCGCAGCCCAACGCTAGCTGGCGTACCCTTCGGATCCCTGCTACCACTACTACTACCACTATTATAACTACTACTACTACTACTGCTACTACTACTGCTACCACTACTACTACTACTGCCACTACTACTACTACTTCTACAACTACTACTAATACTGCTACTACTACTTCTACTACTACGTACTACTACTACTGCTACTACTACTGCTACTACTACACTGCTGCTACTACTACTGTTATACCTGGTGCACCTGGGATATCTGGTATAACTGTTTGCTTCTGTGCCAACAAAAACGCCAATATATCACCCCGGTTTGATTTGCGATGTACACATGTACACTGAACATGATGAGGTGCTGAACATTGCAATTGGAAGATCGCAATTGGAACATTAAACAGAGCCGATCGAGATGAAGCGATCGAGACGAATGAACACCTCGTATGAACATAGGCATCTGGTAAACAAGCGAAACATTGAGAAGGCGTGTCATAGTAGTGGTATAGTCTATGGCATAAGCGGCGTATCAGGTTATCCTCGAGCCTGGTATATAAGGTGGTTTCGTGAGTTCGAATCCCCCCGAGTGTATACTCGTAATTCGTGGGGATTTTTCCTTGCGCACAAATTGACTTGCGGAAAACGCGAGAGCGTAAGTTTGAAACACCCGACGAAATATCAACGAGCAGTGAGATTGCTGAACCCTATGCGCGATAAAATTTGAAGGCAAGAACCGGGGGGGAGAAGGGACGACACCTGTAACCACGTCTTGCCCGGAAGCTGGAAAGTAGAAGTGTGCGAAAAAAAAAAATGATTAATATGATCTAACCGGTTTCGTGACATGCCGTGGACAGCTCGTCGTGCTCTGCTCAGATTGAAATTTGTTAGTAAATAAAGTTGTTAAAAGTTTACAATTAACACATATAATTTTTACAGGAGGTACATACTACAGAAGAAGCGGTAGGCCCCAGAATCTCGCGCAAACTATAAGCTGTAGAAGTACGAACCTGCCGGTACCTTCTGGTGGCCCTTCCTCCCTTCCTTGTTTATCTACCTGCCGGTACCTGCTTATTGCCCTTCCTCTCTTCCCTTGTGTATGTTTGCATGTAGTATCGTGTATCATCGTGTCTGGTGGCTTGGTGTCATCCATCATTGATTGGTTGTGTGTACAAGGAGGAAGTGAACGTTGATGACACAAGAAACTTGGTTGTACACGTCGTACGTATCATAGTATACCACACATGCCATATCCGACGACGCGAGTTCCCCCTTCCGGTTATTGCCTTCATTATTGTTGGCGCACAGGGTTCTAGTGTCGCTAACTCACACTCTCGCGCTTTCCACACGTCAATTAGCGCACAGGAAAAAGTCCCACGAAAAGTTATACGACTACGCACGCGGGGAAATTTGAACTCACGATATTGACCTATATACCAAGCTCGAGGATAACCTGGTACTCCACCGTGACAGCGCGTGATTTAGAGCCGGAATTCTTATCGGGTAGAAATGAAGGCACGTACCGTGGGGAGGAGGGCTCGCTACGTGACCCTGGAGACCTGAGTTGCTACTGGGTGGGAGTGCGAGAGTAGTGCGAGGATGACAAAGGGATGAAGAAGAAAAAATAAGTTGTATGATACTGTTCATAATATTATTCATGATGTGATCATACAATTCATGGTATTGTCGATGATGTGATATGATATTTAATAGTTGGTTGCAACTGCTGTTGCCAACGTAAGCTTGTAGTTTTAGTCTTGGTTTTAGTTGCTGCTGCTTGCTCAGAAACATGATAATCTGTCGACAATCTGCCGAGAATCTGTCCTACAGATCGGGCCAAAAGGTGCGACGAAGAAAAGTGCAAAGCTCGTACGATATTTATATTGATACTAAACTTACCAATGATACATATAACTAAAATACTGATGCCAAAACCGTCAGATTTATCCCCTCGAAAGGATTTATAGCTTACATGCACAAATTGCCCCCTTTCCCCCCCCCCCCCCCCCTCCTCTAAACCCGCTCGCTTTTGATCAAAACCAGGCCCCCACGTCCTTCAAAACTCCGCCCCACCCCCTCACCGGTTATTCGACTTACAAGATTCACTTGATCAAAGGTTACATTTCCCTTCACAGCTGTCAGATTTTGTCCCCCTCAGAAACGGGTTTTATAGTTTCCGCGCACAGACTGACTAAAATCATCCTGTTGACCCTGACAGCTACACTGTAGTTGTAAGGGGAGTCGCCGACCTATATCCTTAATGAGGACACACAACTCGTAATACGCGCGATCGGAGTATCACACACAGCTTGCAAAGATGAGTTTCGACGAAATCTTCGATCTCACAGCTGGAGTGTATTTTCATTTTTTATAATATATTAATAGTGCAGGTGCCTTGGATAACCATGCCCCGTAATAAAGTTGTAGTCTAATGCTAACCGTAATCCTGCTATATTGGACTTCTTTTTTTTGCACACTTCTACTTTCCAACTTCTGGGCAAGCAGTGGTCGCAGGTTTCGTCCCTTTTTCCCCCCCGGTTCTTGCCTTCAATTTTATCGCGCACAGGGTTCGGCAATCCCACTGCTCGTCGATTTTTCATCGAGAGTTGCTAACTCACGCTCTCGCGTTTTCCGCAAGTCAATTTGTGCGCAACAAAATATCCCCACGCGTTGATAGGAGTACGCACTCGGGGGTTTAGAACTCACGAAACTGGCCTATACCAGGCTCGAGGATAATCTGATACGCCACCGGGGCGACCGGACTGGCACATGCCGGTAGTAATGGGAGCCCCCCACCCCACCCCAGTGTTATATAGATGTAGCACGTGCATAGCAAGTCCCTACATCTATGCGACCTAAAGCTGTTGGAAAACCCCTCCCCCCCCCCCCTCTTTCCCCCAACCCCCCCCCCCACCCCCCACCCCTTCGAACACTCCGCCCTCTCCTCACTGGTTGTAAAACCTCCAACATACACTTGATAAACTGGTGCATTTCCTTCCACACACAGCAGTCAGATTTCGTCCCCCTCAAAAACGGGTTTTGTAGTTTCCGCGCACGAACTAATTAACATCACCCTGTTGACCCTCATGGCCACACTGTAGTTCCAAGGGGAGTCGCCGACCTATATCCTCAATGAGGACACACACCCAGTAATACGCGCGATCGGAGTATTGCACACAGCTTGCATAGATTAAATAAACAAAAAATACACTCGAGCTGTGAGATCGAAGATTCTGTCGAAACTCATATTTGCAAGCTGTGTGTGATACCCCGATCGCGCGTATTACGGGTTGTGTGTCCTCATTAAGGATATAGGTCGGCGACTCCCCTTGCAACTACGGTGTAGCTATCAGGGTCAACAGGGTGATGTTAGTCAGTCTGTGCGCGGAAACTATAAAACCCGTTTCTGAGAGGGATAAAATCTGACAGCTGTGGAAGGAAAGGCTTCAGTTTATCAAGTGAATCGTGAAAGTCGAATAACCAGTGAGGGGAGGGCGGAAGTTTTTAGGGACGTGGGGGCCTGGGTTTGATCAAGAGGGAGGGCGGGGGGGGGGGGGGGGGGGCAGCTCAATCTGAGCGTGAAAACATTAAATCCTATCCTGTAAGTCGTACAACCAGTGAGAAGAGGGCGGAGCGTTCGAGGGGGTGGGGGAGGGTGGGGGGACGGGGGGGGGAGGGAAGGGGGGGGGACGAAAGGGTTTTCGAAACACATGTGGTCGCATAGATGTGAGGGTTTGCTATACGCGTGGTGCTAGATCTAAGCGATGGTGCGGGTGGTGGGGAAGGAAGGGGCGTTGGGGAAGGAAGGGGCGTTAAGGGTGGGGGGGTAACTGCAGCAGCGGCATGGATGGCTTTAGAATGATAATGAAGTGATATCAAGTGCGTGGAAGTGTTTATTACTCGGGCAGATTCCGATTTTAGGCGGGGCGTTTGCGCAAGAGGGAGCGGAGAGGAAAAAATGGGGGGGGGAGGGGGGGATGTGTTTTCAAGAGGTTTAGGTCACTATAATGTAAAAATACACTCCAGATGTGAAACCGAAATTTTGGCCGAAACTCATCTTTGCAAGCTTGAGTGTGTGATACTCCGATCTCGCGTGGTACGCGTATATGTAGGGGCTTGCTATACGCGTGGTGCTAGTTTTTTTTTTATCCTTCGGCGGATGGGGAAAAATAAAGCTTTAGTTCACCACACTTCCACGTATTTTTATACGTGTCGTGTGTCGATTTAACTCAGTATCTTTCGCAGCCCAACGCTAGCTGGCGCACCCTTCGGGTCTCATCGTAGGTATATCGTAAGCTGTCCCGATCAGTGGTCTTCGTTACTCCTAGGCGATCGCACGGGTGAGGGGGGAGGAAGGGGCGTTGGGAGGGGGGGGGGGGGGGAATGAATGAAAGCTACGCTATGGATTGTCAGAAAGATAATGAGGTGATATCAATTCGCGTAAAAGTGTTTACTCCGGAGTATTACTCTGGCCGATTTTGATTGTAGGTAGGGCGTTTGAACAAAATGGCGGGGGAAAAAAGAAGAAGAAGGGAGGGGGGGGGGGAGGCGGGGGTTGAATTGGAGCTACGGCATAGATAGCTAGGAAGAAAATGAGGTGATATCAGCTGGCTGGTAGTGTTCACTACTCTGGCAGATTTGATTTTAGGTGGGGCATGTGAACAAGAGAGGTGAGGGAGGGGGCGGGGGGCGGGGGGCGGGCGGTACACTTCAATATGTGAGTGGAAACTATGAATCTTTGAAGGGAACAAACCTGACGATTGTAGCAAGAAGACATCCCTTTATATCACCTGCCTGGTATTGTTTATTACTCTAAAAGATTTGATGTTAGATGGCCAGAAAGGTAATGATGTGATATTAGCCGGCTGGTAGTGTTTTGCTCCTCTGGCAGATTTTGATTTTAGGTGGGGCGTTTGAACAAGAGGGATCAGGGGGGAGGGGAGGGGCGGGACACTTCAACATGTGCGCGGAAACGATAAACCCTTGAAGGGAACAAACCTGAAGATTGTAGCAAGAAGACATCCCTTTATATCACCCGTCTGGTACAACTATTGTTTATTATTCTAGAAGATTTGATGTTAGATGGCCAGAAAGATAATGACGTGATGTCAGCCGGCTGGTAGTGTTTTGCTCCTCTGGCAGATTTTGATTTTAGGTGGGGCGTTTGAACAAGAGGGATCGGGGGGGAGGGGGGGGGGGGCGGACACTTCAATAAGTGCGCGGAAACTATAAACCCTTGAAGAGAACAAACCTGACGATTGTAGCAAGAAGACATCCCTTTATATCACCTGCCTGGTACAACTATTGTTTATTATTATAGAAGATTTGATGTTAGATGGCCAGAAAGATAATGACGTGATGTCAGCCGGCTGGTGGTGTTTTGCGCCTCTGGCAGATTTTGATTTTAGGTGGGTCGTTTGAACAAGAGGGATCGGGGGGGAGAGGGGGGGGGGGGGGGGACGCTTCAATACATGCGCGGAAA
Source organism: Undaria pinnatifida (assembly GCA_012845835.1). Lineage (NCBI taxonomy): Eukaryota > Phaeophyceae > Laminariales > Alariaceae > Undaria > Undaria pinnatifida. The sequence goes on from JABAKD010000005.1 coordinate 494,658, forward strand.
CTATAAATCCTTAATAAAGGGGACAAATCTGACGGTTGTAGCAAGAAGACATCCCTTTATACCACCTGCTTGGTATTGTTTATTTTTCCAGAAGATTTGATGTTATACTTAGGTGTGGTATGCAACACAATCTTTAGGTGTGGTAAACAACGTGTTAAAGCTTCATAATTTGTTGTTGTACATGGATCGCAAGAATCTTTTAATCGATATCGATATCGTCAGTGATTTGAAAGGTACGCGTGGTGTACCCGCGATCAATTACGTTACTTCGTTAATCATACTTCGTTTGGCATTGGTTGGGAGACGATCATGCAGACGGAATGTACGAAATACCCTACGTAATAGGTTGGTAGTATGGTCTACCGCAATTTTCACGTATCCGCCTGTACTTCCTTTTCACATTATTGTTTGCTCAAATGTACGATTTTACGCCCCCCATGATTTTGACCGTGCCGATGTGGGGCTCTGACGTCGCCAATTCTAAGGCAGAGATACATCTTACACATACAGCGAGCGAGGTGATGTGGGCATGCAATGTCACCACTACTGAACACGAGGGTGACTTTACTTTGTTAGGTATATGATACTGCGTTTGGTAAAGGTTGTCAGGCGATCATGCAGACGGTAGGTAGGCACGAAATACCCTGCGGAATAGGTTGATAGTGTGGTCTATCTACCGCAGTGTTGATATTTCTGTCTGTACTTCCTTTTCTCATTATTATCTAGTGTACGATTATACGCCCTGTTTTCTCCCCTGTGTCGTCGAAGATGTTGTGGTCCTGTATATGTCGCGTCCATGTCTGGTGCTCTTGTGAGTGGTGCTCATGAAACCATGCTTTAGCGTGTAGTAGATGGTCGCTGAGTGGTTTTCATCTCCTCTACATCAGGCCAGGTAGTACATGTCAACGCAGCCGCTTGCTTGAAAACGACAAATAGAATTCCTCACACACCTGACACAGAGGAGACGCGGTCCAAAGATTGTTCAGTATACAGACGGTCAGGAACAGGTCATCGAACGAAGCACTTGATTTTCACTACCAATCCTCACTCCACCTACCTGAGACACTACGGACATGCGTTGCTTGCGTAGATGAGATTCGACAAATTCTTCGATCTCACAGCTGGAGTGTAATTTTATTTTTGTAATATATGCGCTTGCCAAAACAGCTTCCGAGACCGTAGATAGAGGCAATAGTGTCCAAACGGAGAATATGGTTTGCGGGGTCCTAGCACGCATGGGAGAGGAGCGCCTGCCACATAAGAGGGTGGTGTTTGGAGAGCTTGTTGGGGATAAGAGCTACTCAGGGGGGCAAGAGAAGAACTGGTTGATGCACTTGAAGGAGGATATAAGGAGGATATGTCGGTCTTCGGAATGAAATACGAAGGGTGGCGAAAGGCTGCTCGGAAAGCCGGCAGATGGCTTCGACGGATAGAAGAGGGAGCAGAATTATTCGTGCGGAAATGGCATGAGGCGGAGAGACGCTGAGCTGCAGAGCGACACGCAAAAGCCGCGGCAGCGGCATCCACCGTCGGCATCTCAAAACGGCCGGGGGGATGGGGGAGGGGGAGTGGGGAGGGGGGAAGGGGGCGGGGGGAAGAGGGGCCGTCCTACCTCAGAGACTCAAGTATGGGTCTGGCCATCATCGTCTTGGAGTTTTTGGGCCTTCCAATGACCGTCACGAGCTAGCGTGACGCCGCTCCGACGTCTTCGCCTTGTTGCCTTCTCCCCCAGTGCGATTTTTGCTCTGAGTCAAATGCCGTCTTTTTTATTTAGTTCCTAGGGTCTGCGAGTTAGTATGACGTTTTTCCCCTTTTAACTTTTCCTTTCCTTGCTTCCTCTTCTAGTCTCGTATTTTCTTGCCTTCTCTTTGCTTCCTTTCCATTTTCGCTTTTTTTTCTTATACTTTATTTCCGTTCCTCCCTTATAATATGTTCTTGTCTTTGTTTCTGTTTTTCCATTTGACTTGAGTCTGACGTACGTATGCGTAGTGATGGGCACTACGTACGTACGTGCAATATGCGTGATTGTTGTTGTCTCACATTACGAGCTCTTGTAAAAAATCTAGAGTCCGTGGTCACACCAAAGTGGTATTTCCTCGATGGCAAGCGGTATATATAGTTGGTTTTTCATGCGTGGTAGTCTTTCCTGCGTGGCAAGCGGTATATATTGTCGGTTTTTGTATACAGTCGGTTTTTCGCACGCGAGTAGTAAAACCTATGCACGCCAGTGGTATGGACCTGCCACAGGGCAGACTGACTCCCGATTTCGGTTTCATGTATTTCTGGCGGAGGCATGAATTGTGTCAGCTGTGATATACCAACTGGTATGCGTGTACCACCTTTGTTTGTTTGTGTTTTTTCTCTGGGTATTCCTTAGCTCGAAAGTGACTGGAGCCTGTCCTGTTACCACGGACTTGATTAGTCTATGTGAGTTAATGTGACAACAACAACAACAACATGGTATGCATCATCAGGTATTGCCTGGTATGATATCATACCATATCGTACGAAGAAGACGGGAAATGCTCAAATAGTGTCGCAATGTTACCGGGCCGACTACGTACGTACGTGCTGCACAACGTACGCACATACATCATACAAACGAAGGAGATGGGAAATGCTCAAATGGTGCCGTAATGTTACCGCCCCGACTACGTACGTACGTGCTGCACAACGGACGCACATACATCATACAAGTAGTACTGTGTTGGTACTGGTATTACTGATATCATATAATATACCGGTATGTATGTGTATATCACAACAAGGACGCAAACAAACGTGTTCGCACCTTTATTGAATTACCTTGAACCTTGCACTTCCTATTCTCTTTTCTTGACAGGTGTTAACAACAAGTTGCTGATGTTGATTTTTGTCCCAGTTGTAGCGGCAGGAGTATATAAAATGGTATTAATAGTAGCTGTCGTTCTGCTGCACCTCACCCCAACTGGTTTGTGTAGTCTATATTTTACAAAATTAAAAACTACACTTCAGCTGCGAGGGCTGAGATGTGAGATCTACCAAAGAGGAATATTTTTCCAAAACTCAGCTTTGCAAGCTGCGTGTGATACATAGTTTAGATCGCGTGTATATACGCACGACTTGCGTACGAACTTGTTTATTTTACTCTGCTAATAATAATATGGACATGCTCCACATCATCGAGAACCTACATTGACAAAATACTAAGTAGTACATGTATAGCACGCCTATTCATTCATCCCCCTCCCCCCCCAACGCCCCCTCCTTCCCCACCACCCTCACCATCGCCTAGACCTAGCACTACGCGTATAGCAAACCCCTACATCTATGCGACCTAAAGATGTTGGTTTGAACACCCATTCTGCACCTCCCTCCCCCCCCTTCCCGCCCCCACCCCCACCCCCACCCCCTCGAACGCTCCGCCCGGTTCTCACTTGTTATACGATTTACAGGATAGGATTTAGAGTCTCCACGCACAGATTGAGCTGCCCCAATCCCCCCCCCCCCTCTTGATCAAACCCAGGCCCCCACGACTTAAAAACCTCGGCCCTCCCCTCACCGGTTATTCGACTTACAGGATTCACTTCATAAACTGAAGCCTTTCCTTCCACAGCGGTCATATTTTGTCCCCCTCAAAAACGGGTTTTGTAGTTTCCGCGCACAGACTGACTAACATCACCCTGTTGACCCTGATAGTTACACTTTAGTTGCAAGGGGAGTCGCCGACCTATATCCTTAACGAGGACACGTAACCCTTAAAACGCGCGATCGGAGTATCACACACAGCTTGCAAAGGTGAGTCTCGACAAAATTCTCGATATCACAGCGGGAGTGTATATTCAATTTTATAATATATTACAAGCCAATACAGTAGGTGAGTAACAAAAAAAAACATTTGCTGCTAAGTTTAGTTTTGTCTCAAAGCCGATAGCCCTCAGCATAACTTCTTGTCCGATGTTCGATTGCCGTGCGTGCTCTGGTCGGACCAAAAGGCTAGCATATGATGATATCATACCAGCAACGTACTGCTGACGTAGACTGCAGTGCGTGAACTTTTTGTGAAGACTTGCTTGTGAAAAACACCTACTACCTTGTATATCTTTCTTTCTTCTTTCTTTCTTAGCACACTTTCACTTTCCAGCTTCTGGACAAGCCGTGGTCACAGGTGTCATCCCTTCTCCTCCCCGGTTCTTGCCTTCAATTTTTATCGCGCATAGGGTTCAGCAATCCCACTGCTCGTCGATTGTTCATCGAATGTTGCTAACTCACGCTCTCGCGCTTTCCGCGGGTCAATTTGTCCACAAGAAAAAGTCCCAACGAGTTTATACGAGTATGCAATCGGCGGGGCTCGAACTCACGAAACTGACCTATACCAGGCTCGAGGATAACCTGATACGCCACCGGGGCGACCGGCATACGAAGTACTGAGTATATATATATCACAGCTCGCAAAGATGAGGTTCGACCAAATCTTCGAAATCACAGCTGGAGTTTATCTTTATAATACATGTGACCTAAACCTGTTTAAAACCCCTTCCCACCCGCGCGCCCCCCGCCGAAACACCAACGCCCCCCCCCCCACTTTCTTCTTTTTCTTTGCCCGCTCCCTTTTGCTCAAACGTCCCAACCTAACATCGAAATCTGCCAAAGTAATAAACACTTCCACGCACTTGATATCATCTCATTATCTTCCTAGAGCCGTCCATGCGGCTGCTTTAGTCCATCCCCCTTCCCCCCCGACGCCCCCTCCTTCCCCACCACCAGCATCACCGCCTCGACCTAGCACCACGCGTATATATATGCAGCATAAAGCTATTTAGAACACTCTTTCTCCCCAACCCTGCCACCGCCACCCCCTCGAACACTCCGCCCTCTCCTCACTGGTGGTACGACTTACAGGATATACATGAAAAACTTGTGCATTCCTTCCAAAACCGTCAGATTTGTCCACCTTGAAGGATTTATAGTTTCCGCGCACAGATTGAGTTGCCCCGCCCGTTTCCTTCCCCCCCCCCCCCCGCTCTCTCCTGTTCAAACCTAGGCCCCCACGTCCTTAAAAACTCTGCCCTCCCATCGCCGGTTATACAACTTACAGGATACAGGTGATAAACTGATGCATTTTCTTCCACAGCTGTCAGATTTTGTCCCCCTCAAAAACGGGTTTTATAGTTCCCGCGCCATAGTGGCGCATAGACTGACTAACGTTACCCTGTTGACCCGGATAGCTACATGTAGTTGTAAGGGGAGTCGCCGACCTATATCCTTAATGAGGACACACAACCCGTAATACGCGCGATCGGAGTATCACACACAGCTTGCAAAGACGAGTTTTGACAAAATATTCGGTCTCACAGCTGGAGTGTATTTTCATTCCCCTTGCAACTACAGTGTAGCTATCAGGGTCAACAGGGTGATGATAGTCAGTCTGTGCGCGGAAACTACAAACCCCGTTTCTGAGGGGGGCAAAATTTGACAGCTGTGGAAGGAAATGCATCAGTTTATCAAGTGAATCCTGCAAGTCGAATATCCGGTGAGGGGAGGGCGGAGGTTTTAAGGACGTGCCGGGCCTGATTTTGATCAAAAGGGGGGCGGGAGGGGGGGAGGGGGGGGGGGGGGACGGGTGGGGCAGGTCAATTTGTGCGTGGAAACTATAAATCCTTCTTGTGGGGGAGGGGGGGGGAAATGTGGCGGGGGACGCGGGGGGCGGCGGGGGAGGGCTTTAGGTAGCATAGTCTAGATGTAGGGGTTTGCTATACGCGTGGTGCTAGGTCCAGGCGATGGTGAGGGTGGTGGGGAAGGAGGGGGCGTTGGGGGCTGGGGTGGGTGAATTATAGCAGCGGCCTGGACGGCTCTATTAAGATAACGAAGTGATATCCAGGGCGTGGCAAGTGTTTATTACTCTGGCGGATTTCGATATTAGATGGAGCGTTTAAGCGAGAGAAAGCGAATACAGAAATATATAGTCTATTTATAGACATATAGACTACATTTTTTTTTTTTCCCAACATATTCGAGTAGTCTATGCGCCTACCACTTTGGATTTTGTTGGTGTTTTTTTTTCACCTGGAGGGTATTGTTCCACTCCAGAGTGACTGGAACCTGTCCTGTGACCACGGATTTTAATACGCGTGTGAAGACAACAACAACAACAACAACAACAACAACAACAACAACAACAACAACAACAACAACAACAACAAGAATAAAACCAGGTGCCTCTACGATGTACGTATCACAGCTGTGTTTTTTTTTTTTTTTTTTTTTTGCTCCCCTTTTTTCCCTCCCCACCGTCCTTATGCCGGTATATTTTTCCTCTTCGTGAAACAGCAGTAGTTATCTTCGTGCTGTTTTGTCCTTGCAGCAGCAGTTAGTTATATTCTTCGTCCTGTTTTACCCGTGCAATAGGTATCTGCACGTATGATGTTCCTCTTGCAGCCGTTCCTTTCTTTTCCGATCTTCTTGCATCATGTTCTTCAGAAAACCTCGCGTCGTTTGCTTCCTTTTCTTAGTTTTTTTGTTTCTCAGATTATATTTCCCATTTTTTTCTCTTTTTTTCATGGTTTGGCTTTTTTTGTTGTGTTCTCGTACCTGTCATGCTGAGTACGCCAGCACTTCACTTGCTCAACCTTGATGAATTGCGACTGCTGTTTGCTCTGTTTCACCTTTAGTAGTCAGTGACCACAGAATTTGTATCTCTCTAGCATGAAGAATCAGCACGGACCTTGGGTGTACTGATGTCGTTGGGTAGAAAGAACGGTTTAATACATCACCCCGGCGGCGTATCAGGTTATCCTCGAGTATGGTACCCAACTGATGATGTCGTTGGGTAGAAAGAACGATTTAATGCATCGCCCCGGCGGCGTGTCAGGTTATCGTCGAGTATGGTACCGGGCAAGTTCGTGAGTTCGAGTCCCGCCCGATGGCATACTCGTATAACTTCGTATGGACTTAATCTTGTGCACAAACAAATTGACTTGCGGAAAGCGCGCGAGCGTGACTCGATGAGAAATCGGCAAGCACTGGGATTGCTTAACCCTGTGCGCGATAAAAATTGAAGGCACGTACCGGGGGGGGGAAAGGACGAGACGAGGTACCTGTGACCACGGCTAGTCCAGAAGCTGGAAAGGAAAAGAAAAAAAAAAAAGTGCGAAGACAACACACAACTATTGATAGACACACCACGCACAGCAGCAGTGGAAAGCTCACCACAAGGTTGCATCAAACATAAATTAAAACTAACCAGAAGTGGTCAGAAAAACTGAAACTATTGAAAGCAAAGGTAGGGTGCGAACAGCAGTAAGATGGTGTGTTCACAAATAAAAAAAACGAAACGATGATGGTAGAGTTGTTGCTGATGTTCACGTTTCATTTCCGACCCCATCCGACACAGCATGGCCCCTTGCCTTGTATGTTTTTTCCAATTGACTTGCGTCTGTCGTGTGAATGCATCGTGATAGGTACTACGTGCAATATATACGTGGTAGTCTTTCTCGGGTGGCAAGCGGTATATATAGTCGGTTTTTCCAGGCTCGAGTAGTGAGACGTATTCACCAGTGCGGACCTGGCACATCGTAGGCTTACTCCCGATTTCACGTTTATATGTCTCTGGTGGAGGCATGAATTACATCAACTGTGGTATATACGTGTACCACCTTTGGTTGTTTGTGTTTTTCCCTATGAGGGTATTCCTCAGCTCCAGAGAGATTGGAGCCTGTCCTGTGACCACGGACTTCATTATGCGAGTAAATGTGAGAGCAACAACAACACCATATTCCTGTACTTTCCCAGCAAACGAACGAACCGCAGCGTCAACCGGAGAGTGCCGACAGATGACGGTCTCCAGTCTCCATCACAGACACTTCAGAATTCTCCTGTATCACGTCCATACACTCGCGACAAACAAACGCTGCACCGCTGCTGCTCTTTCCTGCTCACTCGTGGAAAACAAAATATAAGATATGATACGAAAATAGAAAATAGTCGTATTTCTGTGTTTCATTTTCGAATTTTTGGACAACGCCGGAAATTCTGGGCGTAAAAGAACTTTTCTGTCCAACCACACGTGTCCTCTCATGGGACGTTTTCTAATAGTACTACTCTTGATACAAAACAGAACCATCATTTTGACATGCAGTCAACCTCTCAACGGAAATACTCTCACCTGCGTACGCTCAAGATCCCCATTGTGTACATATTCCGACCAATCACGTTGATGGGAATGTGAAAGTGCCACGAAACTCCGAAACTGTCGCTTCCCGTATGGGAGGAACTTGCCGTTCGTCTGAAATTTATCTCTGCGGTTGTTCCGTTCTCCCAGGCCGCGCTCACAGCACAGCAGATCCACACAGAACAGGTGGGCTCGCAACGGACAGTTTTTGTTGGTAACCATGTATCCAAATTCAATAGTTTCAACATATTTGATTTGACGCCATCTTGTAGTTTTAGACTTGTTTCTGGATTCATTTGCAACTGCCGTCGAATGGTGTCAACTTATTCCCTTTTTACTATGCCGGTCTCCGAACCGTGCTGGTATCGACTAACCCAGTACACCAGCACTATAATACAAGTCGCCGACACTACGGTTATACAGGAGACAATTATTTTTGATGTAAGCGATTTCACCGGCACAACAGAGACCAGTTGCACTATTTAACTTGCACTATAGAGAGAAGTAGCACTATATTGCGTCCATCTCCGAACTCCAACGGATCCACACCTTTATGCTAGAATTTTCGTACAATACTGGAACTAGCGTATGTAGCTGTGAAACTACCATACGCTCAACGATCACATACAAGCCGTAAAGTTTGGAGGGACTCCAAACGAGTCGCACAGGGTCGAGACCGCACACTGCACATAACGCAGTCCACCACAACACACAACACACCGTCCACCACTACCACCTACCGCCCGCGTACAGCATTGTATCAGGTACGCCCGAAGATCAAAGGAGATATCTCCCACGCGGTGGTACACCACAAGCCATTCTTTGAGGAAGTTTCGGGGTCATTCGGCGGACGTCGGTGAGTCGTTGTCGGAATGAGTGAGAGAGAGTGAAGGCGATATGCCACCACACCGACTGTACGGTTACTATGATACTGCCCAGTGCCACTCGCTGTGGCCTAACTCTTGCCGTACGGGTCCCCAGGGAGTGTACCGCAATACTGCAAAAGGGGGCGGCCCCAATTGGAGCATGGGCGCGTTGACTTTCGAGCGATCTTAGTGCGTAACAACACGCTGGGTGGTCCCAATCAGAGCATGGGCGCGTTGACTTTCAAGCGATCTCAGTGCGTAACACGCTGGTGTTCGTACCCTCAAGCCATCAGTCATTGGGCTGCATTCATTATCATGCTTCGTATTGTCATTTCGATTGCCACATTTCGGAGAGAAACAGAAATACAAGCCGACAAGTAAGTCCCACAGACCAGGTTCGAAACGAAAGTGACGTTTGGCATTGTTGTCCCTATGGCCGCATCTGCTTCCGGGTTCTATCGTACCACGTTTTGCTTCCTTCATAAATAATAATATGAATAGCAGAAAAACGTCATTGCATTGATGGCGGTGATGGCGGCGGTACAGATCATTTACATTTTTAATGCTGCCGCTTGAATCGGTACGTCGTCCCAGCTGCCTTGCAAGTGGCGGTGCTAAGCTGGGCGCTAGCCTGCGAATCTACGGGATACGTGGTGCTAAGTACTGGCTACCTGTGCGCCCTGTTCTGTTAAGAGCTCCTGAAAAAAGACAGGGGCTCGCCATTATTGTCGGCCCTGCCCGAAACACGGGGACGACGTGTCCATTAATGAATGGACTCCCCATTTTGGAACCAACAACTTGCGTTTTTCATTTCTTCATTTTTGTTCCGTACTCCCCAGCTCAACTCGTTTGAGGTTATACCCTTACCAAAGAAGCCGTGGCAAAAGGTGCATTCCCTTTTTTCCCCCGGTAGTTGCATTTTTCTTGTCAGCGCAGGGTTCAGCCCTTTTTTTCATCACTTGTCACTTTTATATACTCGTCGATTTTTATCGAATATCTGCCAACCACGGCGTCCTCACGCATTGCTCTCCTCAATGTTTACGCTCGAAAAACCATAGGTGCACGTCAACAACTCGACCGCATGACCTTGACGCTACTACTATAGACTAGTACATGAATACGCGATACTCACCTGCTACACCTTATGCGAAGCATAACATACAGCGGGTACCACCTTTTCGCGAATAGTATGTTCAAAACGATGAAAAAAATACACTCCAGGTACCACATCATGTTTTATAATACTCCATCGGGGACGCCGGCCGACCCCCTAGTTCGTGTGCCGACTTCATGTTGTATTTTTTTGCTTGTCCAATCTCTCACTTCGCACTTCTGCATTACCTTTCTCCGTCCCTAGACGTGACTCAGATCAAGGGTCGCTAGTCACGCTCTTCTCCCCCCTGCCCACTACGACGGCACGTGCCTGTATTTTCATCGCCAAAAGACTCGCGACGACGCTCATCCCTTTTTGTCTTTTGTCGTCTTGCATCGAATTGCGCACAACCGCATACGCACGCTTCTACTTCTCAGCTTAGGCGCTCAAAGCAGTTGACTCCTTTTTATTTTTCGTTTTTGCAGATGAACATTTCACCTGCTATCGTACCTTTGGTGAAATGTGACGGTTTGGTTTTCTCTGTTTGACAGTCTGTGACCACTTGTACCTAATAATTCATATGTTTTCTAGGGTGGAAAATCAGCAGGGACTCTGGGTGTACTGATGTCGTTGGGTTGTTGTTGTTCTCGCATTAACTCGCATGATCAAGTCCGTGGTCACAGCACAGGCTCCAGTTGGTATGTAAGTACGACCCAGGCGGGATTCGAACCCCACAAACATCTCTTCTGCTAGTAGGTGATACCAATAAGAGGATATTGATACTGCTGCATCAGCATTCGAGGATAACCCCAAGGTAACGAGTACACAAACCCGGGGAAACCGTCTGCATCCAATTTCCTAAATGTGGAAACCCTGGGTGACGTCACAGACAAAGCAAACACGAGCTGAAATATGTTGCACTGCTGTAGCGTTTGCGCTTGTATGATACGTGAGTGTCATTAAAGTGCCACCGAGTGGTAGGGACACAGGAGGGATGGGTGCTTGAAGGCTTGGCACAGGTCAAGGCCCTAAGTGGCGGAATGGGGACGTTGGATTATATCGATCCCCCGCGCCACCTACGACGGGTAGCCACCTGCGGACGGACCTAAGGGGCACAAATCCTGGAACAGCTAGATTCTACATCAATCAGGTCCACCAGGACCGGTCTAACCCTTTAATTCATGTATATCTCTATAACTAGATACGAGTCCCTTTACGTTTTGTACGTTGCTTAGTGTATCGTATCTCTCACTTATCGGAAAAACTTCATGCGGATACCACCGTACAACATCCACGTCTCTTATCATTCGTACGCGGCAGCATATACCCGGACGGTTATTATCGGCGTACGTATACATCTCGGCGTCCCCGATATGGCGATTGAGTAGTATGGCATACTGGTAGTAATAGTTAGTGTACTACACGTATGATAGGGCTAAGGGTCTAAGGTGTGAGATGAATCTCGTCGCTACTACAACGTCAAGGTCGTGAGGTTAAGCCTGACTTTGAGTACGTACTTACTCACTGCGTACGTACTTATTTGTTCATGCACACAACATCGTACTAACATGAAAATAAAAATACACTCCAGCTGTGAGATCTTGGATTTCGTCGAAGCTCGTCTTGGCAAGCTGTGTGCGATAATCCGATCGAGCATATTACTGGGTGTGTCACCTCATTGAGGATGTAGGTTGGCGACTCCCCTCATCATATATAAGCCGATGTTGTATACGGGCGCCCCGGTCGCGTATCAGGTTATCCTCCAGCCCGCCAATGGTACAGGTCAGTTTCGTCATCCCCTCGAGTGCATACTAGTATAAATTCGACGGCGATTTTCTTGCGCACAAGTTGACTTGGGGAAAGCGCGAAACGTGAGGTGGCAACATTCGATGAAGAATCGACGAGCAGTGGGATTGCTGAGCCATATGCGCGATAATAGTGGTATGCAAGAACCGGGGGGGACAAGGGACGACACCTGTGACCACGGCTTGTCCAGAAGCTGGAAAGTAAATCTGTGTAGAAATAAAAAAAATGTATGATATCATTCTCGTGTGGTACATACGTACGTACCTTTCCGTGCGTAAAAGATTTTCGAGCGGCAAGCACACGTATGTAAACGTACGTGAGTTGCTAACAGCTAACTACATTCGATGAGAACAGACGGGCAAAAAAACTGAGAGGATGCTGAACCCTACTGCAAACGTACGTCGTACGTGAGTTGCTAACAGCTAACTAAATTCGATGAGAATAGACGGGCGGAAAAACTGAAAGGTTGAAAATGCTGAACCCTACTGATGTATGCGCGATAAAATGAAGGCCTGTAGCCGGGGAAGGAAAGCCACCTGTAACAACGGCTTGTCCAGAAGGTCGCCGAGGGTCGAGCCGTCAAGCTTCCTACAGGTCGAAGCGGTAGAGTAAACCTGACTAGAAATCGTGTAGGCATCATGACCTGTTGAAACACAAAATAACAGACTTACTTACAGCTGATAGATTGTTTACGTACTTTTCATTCAAGTTTTTAGTTTTCATCCTCCGGCGGATGGGGAAAAACAAAGCTTGAGCTCACGACTTTTGTTTTAATCACAGATATTAGATATAAGCAGTAGTAGGCACGCGCGTGCCTCTTGCACCAAGAATCCATGTACAGCACCTACCTGGTGAGTAGATACAGAGTTACCCTGTGGCGCTAAGTGTAACGTTTGCTCTTCAAAAACATTAGACTAGTTTATGTGTTCCCAGCACACTCATACATATAATGTCGCCAACAAAATTTCTGGACGAAAAAGTACGTGCCGATTTCCTGCTTACTTCTTGACCAGAGTACAATAGATGCACGCACGCATATACATATATTTCCGACTGCTTACTGACTGCGCAACTTCGAAGTACGGCACCCGTCACTCCAGCTCAGATGTCCTGTGCCTCCAGTGGTGGCGAGTTTATATAGCAGCTGGTCTGAAGGCGGGCGGGTATTGCTGACGAAACAGCAGCAGTGACGATTATGTTGCGTCCATGGTTCCAATGTGCGGCGTGCGTCTTTAGTGTTGTCATACAGCGGTAGTTAGTAGCAGTTGAAAAAAAAAACACGTTTTTTGTCGATGATGGTATGTTACGTAAGCAGGTCACCTGACCCAACGGTTTTGGTGTTGAAGGCAATACGATGACGTTTTGGAAGCCGCTGTGTGTCGACCTTGTCGCTGTTCCTTGTGATTACTTGCCACGATCGCGCGAACAGCGGACAGCTAGTTGCACAGCTGCTGCAGGTTGCGTCAGTACAATAAATACTACCAGGTAAGAAACACCTTGGATATATTGGTGTAAGATGTAGTAGTACTCTTTCGTCCAGCTCTTGAGCACAACAACCAGCAACCGCAGAGTACTCGTAGAGATCACCTCATGTGTGTATACCGTTCTGTCTGTCTACCCAACGACTTCTTGCGCAGCGTCCATTCTGACTTTTGGTCAACAAAAGTCTCAATATATATCGAGAGATATTCTTAAAGGGTTAGTCGGTGTAGTAATTGCATGAAAAGACTAAAATAGCAAACCATGAGTAGTGCACGACAATGGAGACATGACGTTCGGTGGGTGACTGTGCAGGGTTTGTGTTATGATGCGACAATATGTGGCCGGCCCCAATAAATTTGCAACAGCGTAATTATTGAGCGAGAGGAACAGACTGCTACTTTCGGATGGATGCCATGGAGAAACTAGTACAACAAGCATACCAGACTTAGGTATCCCAATGAAGGAATACCAGTAGACTAGTCTAGTCTAGTCTAGTCTACAGTACCGACCCCGACAAATTCAATTTGTTTCCAACACGCAATAAATGTGGAAACGCTCTTTCTTCCGTGAGAGGGACAATGTTCAACATACCGCTACATTGATATTTTCACCCTTTCCCCTAATTCGTTGCACGGATACCTGCTAGTAGCTGTGTACCAAAACTTTCTCGGCAGTCGAACTCATTCGCATTGTACCGCTGCTCTCGAAGTGCGCACGAATATTCGTACATGGCAAGCAGCACGCTTTAGTTTAAAGTTGAAAATTGATACTCGCAAGTACTTGTGTAGTGCCTACAAGTTGTCCTCTTTTTAAATGGCCGTCGCATTCCCTGATTCGCATACGTAAGACGTAACCCTCATATGAGATCATACACTGCATATGATTCCTATCGAGAGACATTCCGATGTTCCGAAGTTTGTTGGAACCGAAAACTGAAACAGTCGGAAAAGCCAAGCATATCGTTTGTTATATCAGACAAATTCCGGTATTAATCGCGGAATAGTTACATAATTATAATCGTGAAGCGCGACTATTTCGCTCCTTCGTCTCGTATTATTAATAGAAATCATTTACAAGGTGCACAGTATCGTACCCGATGAAGCCGTCACACGCAGCTTGTAAAGATGAGCGTTGATAACGATCCTTTCGGTCGATCTCTCAGTTAAAGTGGATCTTTTCGGGGGCGTTTGTATCATGCGTTGATGCGGTGTCCGATTGCTACAGGTTTAGCGTGAACTGTGTACATGTGTATACACCCGCGTCCTCGATGGAGTAGTATCTAGCGTTGGGCTGCGAAAGCAACTGAGTTAAATCGACACACGACGCGTATGAAAATACGCGGAAGTGTGGTGAGCTAAAGCTTTATTTTTCCCGATCCGCCGGAGGATTAAAAAAAAAAAAAAAAAAAGTAGGTGGATCTCATCCCTGCTGACGTGGGCTCGAGTCTCACCGAATGCGTGCTCGTGCTCGTGGGGAATTTTTCTTTCGTAAAAAATGCCACCGGTTATTTGACGTTGGCGTGCCCTGTGTTTGTGGGCGCTGAAGCTCCAATGGCATACATACCCGTTGCTACAAGAGACTGCACAGCATTCCCGTTACTAAGGCACCCTGCTGAACGGTGCTGCGCCTGCTGAAGACGAAAAATAAAAAGTTTACTGGTGCTATTTACAGAATACCCCCGGCATGCCGCCAGTGTACACAGTTCGCTTTATCGCTCTTGCAAACGTTTTATGTCTTATTGTTGACGTTGCGGTTTTTATTTGTGCAATCCTTTAGCATAGGTTGGTTTGGTTTGGATTGTCAATCGACAATCAACTGGCCAGCCAGGGGCAGCTGCCAAATCCTCGTTGCTGTGAACTGCTATTAGAAACTGCTACTGTTGTAGACCATACAACCAAGCCTGCTCCAGCTTGTTGCTTGTTGGGCTTCGTAAAATGTTATACCGCGACTGTATTGTTTCGGTAGATTTAGATTTGGAGGTTTGACACCTGCACAAGCAATGTAGTACAAGTAGTATTGTAATTGTAATACAAGATTCCCCTACGGGGGTAAAATAACACAGACAGGAACACATTATCTTGACGCGCACCATGGGCACTGACAGGCATCACCAACATGTCTGCAGGGTCTTCCTTTTCATATCGTACCTCTGAAGGAACGCCTCGTATTTCACCTACAGTATGGTATAAACATTTCATGTGTCATGTTTGGTGTTACACTGGTGTAAAGTTTAGGTCGGACAAGTGATCGGTTGAGCGTTTACCAGTACTAAACCAGTACTAATCAGATGGCAATACTGGGGGGCACAGTGATATAACCAGCTGGATACACCCCCCTCTTAGTCTCTCGGCAAGTAGAGCCGTCGGACCCATCCCACGGTGGTACACTAATAGTAGTATTAATGGGTTGCAGTTTTGGGGTAAACAAATTTTTATCACGTTCTGGTCGTCGGTTGACATTTTGAAACAACTCTATTGCTAAAATTGGATAGTACGTATCATGATTTGACGAGTATGTTCGATCTAAGACTAGCGCACAGAAACGTTGGTCGGCTTGCGCAAACGGACGTCGGCGTCATGTGTGGTGTGTTTGTGATATTAACGTGCCCGTGTTAGGAACTCAGAAACTTCTCAGAATCTGATGCAACTCTTGCCATACCTACCTCTGTCATACCGTAGCATCACTTGTCGTCGACCCTGCGCCTGTGTATTTGAACAGAGGCATTTGATGAGCTGAAGGGTGACTCTGTTAAGTCATGCCAGTATAATACGATCGTGAAGTAATGTATACGAAATATTCTGTAATTTTTCCCTCACCCTTGAAGATGGTGATATACTTGCAACTGTTACCTAGATGTGCAAGAAGAAGCGTACGTTCTTTGATCGCCCTGACCGTTTAGATGGGTAGAAGGCATCCATGTACAATCAATCGTGTCTGTATTCTGTGATAGTACTGACGTACTTGTTCAGAAATGCCAAGAGTCTAAAATAACGCAGAACTGGCAAGGATGCCGTTACTTACTGCCCCCTTTTGGGACCCTGGGTATCAGACCTAGACAAGACCACAACACTGGGAACTGGGAAGCTGGTGTCTAGGGTGAGCGGTTTGCCGTGTCGATTGAAGGAAGATCACGTAGACAAACGTATACCTTGCTGCCAGGATGTTGCTGTAGAGTACTGTGCTGTACTGACTGTACGCCCATTAGAAATGTGTTCGTACATGTTTCCGCTGCTGCAGTCATAATTACAAGGTATTTCCATTTCGTGTCGACGACCCTCGTTGTGGTTCGCGTAGACGAGTCGGACAATGACCTCGTTGCATGTTGCACATATGGATCACGCCGTAAACTGCCCTGAAACCTTGCTGCTGTCACCATGCCTTGGCGACCACCCACTGTGTATCAGTTTTTCGTGCATTTTGTCAACGATCGCAAAGCGATCAACTCCTGACACCTGGACAAGGCTCCGCGGTGTGCAGAGATCACAGTTAGAGGCGATGTACAGCACGCACATTTAGCCCACCAATATAGACGAGCTTACGTTTTGCAACTTCGATAGCACTGAAGCTGCACCGTGTGCTGATAGCCGGTGTGGCGATCATGAGGTGGTGACGTGTGGCGATCAATAGGTGGTCTTGTCTGTTCCTTGCCCGTTCATTCTCGTGAAGAACCGCCGAAAAACACGCCAACGATTTCGAGAGCGTCTGATGTCCTCCAGCATGTCGCTCCCACTAGAAACACACCTTATGCAATACGCTGTGCAACACTCAATCATAACCAAACAACCAACTGTTTTAATTGTGTTGTCACTTGGAATTGGCGGTGTCTTTATATTTTCTCACGCTGCCCGAGCTGTCAATCATGGCCCCCGCTCGCGGTTGAGACCTCGGATTTCTGTCGTTGTATCATATTAATTGAGATAGGGGTCATAGTCCAACGACGCATGCGATGGCCACCGAGCACTAACCGCGAGATATCACCGTACGCCCTCGTATGTATTCCTACTGCTTCAACAGACGTTAAGCACAGGAGGTAGGCAAGAAGAAGTCGATCAAGAGCAAGGTCGAGCTGCAACTTGTCCCAAGATGATGAAGACTTCGTTACTATCGGTTTTCATGGTAAGATGGAGGAGACCAAATTGCGCGATGTGGACGGCAGCAGTAGCGCCCTATTTGTGTGATCTGTGAACGCAAATTCGTATACCAGTACGCCAGTACACAGTGGTCAAGGTTGCCACTTGGACGAAGAATGTCCGAATAAATCGGCGAGGTGTCCTGAATCCTTTTGCGGTTCCGTCTCTTGTTGCATTGTTCTACTATTAATAGTTAGTTAATAGTTAGTTTTGCCTTTTTAGCCTGAAAAATATGTTGCCCAAAACGGAGGTGAGACAGCGGATAAATCCATGGTCCAAATATGAAGGCAGAGCTCAACGATTACTACTGGAAGGTGTGTCACATATGCACCCAGCGTGCCCGCGTTCGCGTCCTTACCAGCTACCAGGCATGCGCTGGCTGGCGTTAGCCACCACCCCTTCACTAGGAATGGTGCTCCATACACAATATATAAAGTCATACATCACGTCATATTCAGATCATGTGTCCACTTGCTCTGGAAACTTGACGTTGACCCGTTCGATTTGACCTCTTCGTACGGAGAATACATGAGATGCACGCCAATCTAGACGTCACTATCGTCGCTGAAATCAAGCAGCAGGCTATGATGTTGGCAAGGCTGAACCAATGTCGGCCAAAAACTGCTGTCCCGTGTATTTTTTAGGTCCAAAAACAACGGCAATCCAATAGCTCCCCCCAGTTAGCTATTGTCGACTTCGATCTATCCTATTAATAGCACTGTCCGGCTGGTCTGGTTCATTGGCTCTATATTCTGAACTGTCCACAAACAAAAAAAAAACACGCCCAAAGCTGTACACAGCCATACTGTACCTGGTATACTGTATTACATTATGCGACGCATGCTACGGTAAATTTTATTTTATTCTTGTCTATTTTCTATTCTGAACAAAAGGGCTTACCCAAAATCGTCGGAAAAAAAATAAATAATGGCCCGTTATTGTGTATATAATTGTCGTTGTGTACCTGAGCCATAAGATCTTCATCTGATCTAGCGATACATTTTCCTCCAAATCAGTTTTTGGGATAGGTCTTGAGCTCCCAGATAGAGATGGATCTCACAAAAGAAGTGGTGCGCCTTTATCGTCGTGGCGCGCGTCATACACTTGAAACCTACTACCATGCACTACCGGCCCCCTCGACACGGAGAGTCCCGGAAAAAACTTAACCTGAATAGGGCGAGACATATAGCTCGCTATTAATAGCTGTTATTTCTGAATGAAGCCCATGTAGGATATACGCTTTCTCCATAATTAAGCGTAGCCTACAAGCGACCTCCGTCTCGGTTTCTTATCAGGGCGAGGGTCCGTACCGCCGAGTATTCATTACATATAGCAAACCCCTACATCTATGCGACCTAAAGCCCTCCCCCCCCCGCTCCCGCCCCCCCCCGCCAGATTCCCCCCGCTCCCCCACAAGAAATATTTATAGTTTCCACGCACAAATTGACCTGCCCCACCCGTCCCCTCCCCCCCTCCCGCCCTCCTTTTGATCAAAATCAGGTCCCCACGTCCTTAAAAAATCCGCCCTCCCCTCACCGGATCTTCCACAGCTGTCAGATTTTGTCCCCCTCAGAAACGGGTTTTGTAGTTTCCGCGCACAGACTGCTCAACATCACCCTGTTGACCCTGATAGCTACACTGTAGTTGCAAGGGGAGTCGCCGACCTATATCCTTAATGAGGACACACAACCCGTAATACGCGCGATTGGAGTATCACACAGCTTGCAAAGATGAGTTTCGACAAAATCTTCGATCTCACAGCTGGATTGTATTTTAATTTTTCTACATTCCCCCCGCCGATTCCCAACAGAGAGTCCATACTGCCAGATGTTCAATACATCGACCGTCTAATACCCCCCCACGTTCCCTAACCATCCAGCTATCCCGAATCCTCCATGTCTGGTGTTGCCAGCTCCTTGCCTCGGCGTCAGCTAGAACCATCAACATCAGCGCCGGGGAAGACTTCGAAGCTACATGCCTACACGAGGTTCAGCCAGGAGATACGTGCTACCTCGAGAAGGGTGACTACAAGCACGACGGCCTTACCGTCACCCACGGCACCGCCGACAAGCCCATCACCATCACCGGTCACTCCGAAGCCTGCATCAAGGGAAGCAACACCCAAGACCGAGTCCTCCAAATCGCCCACGACTACTACATCGTGGAGGGTATCTGCTTCAACGGCCAACACGGCGATGAGAACACGGCCACCGCTATCTACGTTCTTGGCGCAGACAAAAAGTCAACTAAGAACGGTCTTAAATCGTCTGTCACCGGGCTTCAGCTGTTTAACTTGGAGATTAAGAACTTCAGCTCTGAGTGCATCCACTTCAGGTACTTTGTGACGCATGCCGAGGTGCAGGGGTGCACAATCCAGAACTGCGGCAAGGAGGACTTCGAGAACGGGGGCGGGGGTAAGGTTGGGGAGGGTATTTACCTTGGGACGGCGCTGGACCAGGTCAACGACAACAAGGTGAGCATTACGTCAATCATGAAAGACTAGGGCTTTTTACCGTATAGACGGTTTTACTGCATGGAGTGAGTACTTTAGCTCGTAGCGCTTTTGTGAGCATCGCGATAAGCCGTAGCCGTCTCCGGAATAGCACCCCGGTTTCGGGATAAAACACGTATTTGAATTGCTTCGGACACTCGGTAGTGTGGGTCGAAGGGTTGACGGGGGTCTGACTGGCACGGGAAAATGACTTTTTTTCGATTTATCGCAACAGGTGCCCAGAGAAATACACGAGTTTCAATACTTGATGGTGATAGTGTAGCGTCACACGTCATGTGCGCATATATCTCGAGTGTTGGCCACGTGGACTATCGCGAACATATTCCTCAACCTGTATCGAGTTTGCTACTAAACGGGGCAAGAAGCGGCACGATTCCGCTAGATTACGGACTCTTACCGAAGTTGTTACAAATTTGCGACACATGACAATCGGCCGTGTACGATGGCAACGTCACATTCAAAAAACGTTTCTGTGTACTGCACCTGCACGTGCCGTCTCGGGCTACACCGCCTCGAACCTAAATAAAATATGAACCCAGGCGCCCGAGGTGAAGCTGAGGAGCGGTGACGCTGATGACATCGACGTGGACATCTGCCGCAACAACTGGATCCACCACAACACCTTCCGCACGTACGGTAACGAGTGCGTCGACGTTAAAGAAGGGTCCACGGATAACCTCATCGAAAACAACATCTGCGAGCAGCAGAAAGACTCCGACTCCGCAGGCTTCGGGCTCCGCGGGTCAGGGAACACCGTGCGCTACAACGAGATCGCCGAATGTATCGGAGCTGGCGTCCGTGTGGGCGGAGATAAAGGGTATGGGGGTGGGAACAACATCTACGAGAATAAGATCCAAAACACGGATAAGGCCGGATTCAACGTCATGCAGAAGGACCAGGGGGTTGTGTGTGGCAACGAGGTGTCCGGAACAACCTTGGTGAGTTTTTTGCCTTGTTGGAGTTGAATTGTGCCCAGCTAGAACATGAACAATATTCTTGTGGAAATGGGATTTACCGTTGCGATGGTGGCGTTGCAGTTCGGGAACAAAGATGGTGTACGTACTTGTTGATGATGTGGTGTACCAGTTGTCTTCTTTACCTTATGAACTACGTATATATTCTGAGTAGTTGATATTAATAGTTTTGGCCTATAACTCATGTCCCACTGGTTTGCGCTTTTCATTATCGATAACGCTGTAGATGTCATGTTATGTGTAAAATTATTTGTTGGCTATGATGGGTGCGGATGAAAATATGTTTGCGGTTGTATCACTTGCTTACCGTGCCCCTTTCGTTTTGTGTTTTGATGTTTTGAGCCAGCCGTAGGGTAGATGTTGTACGTACTTGGTGATGATGTAGTGTACCAGTTGTCTTTTTTACCGTATGAACCGTATATTTTCTGAGTAGTTGATATTGATAGTTTTGGCCTATAAATAACTCTGGTCCCACTGGGTTGCGCTTTTCAACATCAAAAACGCTGTAGATGTCATCAATGTTCATGTTTAAAATTATTTGTTGGCTATGATAAGTGCGGATGAAAAAATGTTTGTGGTGGTGTATCACTTGCTTACGGTGCCCCGTTCATTTTGTGTTTTGATGTTTTGAGCAGGCCGTAGGCACCTACAAAAACGAGGACGACTTCTCCGCCGACGTCGCCCTCGGCAGCTGCAGTTCGTCCCCGGGAGACCTCGATGGCTTCGACGACTCCGGATCCTCAGGAGATGGCGACGCTGGCGTCAACGGAGCTGACAGCGACGATAGCGAAAGCAATGACGACGATGAACGTTTCGAAATCGAGACCAACGACAACGAAGGCAAATCTGGGTTGGGCCAGTGCGGAACGGTGCTCGGCGTTTCCAAGGTCGAGATTAAACACATGGATGACATCGGGTCGGGAACCTCAGTCAACAACCTCTTCGATGGAGACTTGGACAGCTACTTCTCGGTCAACAGGGAGAGCACGACGATCACTCTCGAACTCGACGAGGAGGTGGAGGTTAACGGCGTGTCGATCGGATTCTTCATGAAGGCTGCGCAGGAGGAGCGCATCATGACGTTTGATCTGGCGGTTAGGTCCGCCGATGACTCTGACTGGACGACGGTGATCTCGCGGAAGGAGTCTTCGGGAGATTACGAAGTGATCGAATCGTTCCCCTTCTCCTCCAAGAAGGCGTTGTACATCCGCTTCGAGAGCCACGGAAACACCTACAACAAGTGAGCTACGATGTGTAGTCAACAACTAATTGCTGAGAATGAAAAAAATGTGTTGGTGTCGGAGGGAAGATGTAACATTTTGATGGGGGGGTCCCTTCGCGATCAAGTTGAGGTGTATTGTTTTGTGCACGTTCTTTACGTCAGTCGTCAAGAAACGTTCGAGTACTCGAATTTGCAGCGGCAGCGGTTTTTGTCGTTATATTTGGCGATGAACCCCTCTAGAGCCCCCGAACCCCTCCCTATTATTTAATGCAAGTAATTTTGTCCCCAAAAACAGGTTTCCAGTTGTAAAGGGGTTAACACGCCATCACACAATCAGGATGTACCTACACCTACTATCAATAGTGTACATTATGTGCGTTGCTCTTCGCGTGCCACGGAAAGAGGAAAAACACAGTGCACCATTATCCAGACGTTCAATACTTGTAATCGATTCGGGCATCGGGGGGGGGTTGAACTAGCAACGCGTGACGATGGCTGAAACGGACGATGCGGGCTTCACATGACTTCAAATAATATGTAACCTGTCGTCTTTCACTCGACCATACGTAGTGATCGCGAGAGTACTCGTACGGTCACTGAGCTTGTCTTCGCTCTTCTTGTGCACCGAAATCCGTGCAAATCATTTATTTCACTACAAATCCTAGCGCTTCGAGCCTTGTCAAGCACAACAAACTCACTAGCACTGTCTTCGTTTCCTCACAAACCACCACCACCCTCTCCTATAATTCACCCGTTCGCCTCCCTCTACGCCTTTGTACGAGTAGCTGGACGGCGTTGACCGAGATGGAGATCTGCGGATCGGCTGGGGCCGAATCGAACGCGCTCTTCGGTGGTCTCCAAGCTGCCGCCAACAAAGAACTCCAGGAGCTGGCCGAAGAAGTCTGCGCCGCCCCCACAAAACTGGCGGCCACCACGGTTCGGGTTGACGGCAGCGACAATGTCAGCGTGCTTTTCGACGGCAACTTCAACACCCGCTGGTCCACCTTCAACACCGCCAACGCGGACGACCTCAACAACGATAAGATCATCATGCGCTTCCTGGGAGACCAGAGGGTTTCCAGAGTTAAGATTGCGTTCTTTGACGGGGACTTGGCCAAGCCTCACTTCAGTCTTTACACGCAGGAGGCGGCCGCGTGGTCGTGGACCCCTGTGTTGCAGGCCAAGATCGGCCAGAGGACGGAGCAGTTCCAGACTTTCAACATAAATAAGATTGGGGTGAACCAGCTGTACATTGTGGGCAATGGTAACGATGTCGGGGATTACACCAAGATTTCGGAGTTAGAGGTGTGGGGTTGCTAGAGAAAGTTTGTCATTACACCGAGATTCCCCGGGTAAAAATGTGGGGTCGAAGGAAACATTTGGTGTTCCCGGCTGTTGCGTCCATCGGCGTACCCGTTATACAACTGCGAAGGTGTTGCCACACTTAACTCTGGCAGTATGTCGTGGGGGTGCTAGAGGTTTTTGGCGTTACGCTTTTTTTCGGTCGATGAACGTAACCTTTTGGTACTGAGAAATTGATCCCACACTACTGCTACGTGCGTGGGTACAATTCTAAAAGGGTTAGTCGAAGGGTGTGCGCCATAGCCGAGCAGGGGTTTTCCAGCCGTGGAAGGGTTTTCCGGAGTGATGGGTGGCCGTGAAAACATCTAAATATATGCCCCTGGTGTGTAGAGTTCTAGGGACTGACGAGTAAGGGGAGGCCGCCACTCTCTGGAGCTTTGTATCGTGGCCAGCGTACGCCTGTAAATACGGAGTAACAGCAGTATAAACTTTGCTCTACGAATCGAATCTATTGTAGACGCACGGTGGCCCCTTATGTTAGATTCTGTTGGTTTTCACAACCAGTTTTGAAACTGGAGAGTCCACTTTTCGTCAATTTGAAATGGAGATATCATTGCATTCTGGTTTCGTTAATTTGAAACGGAAACATGACAATTCCGTTCAAATTGTCCGTTTGGTATGTGTTATCCTCAGTCCATTGACCAACATCCGCATTTCTCATGTATCGCATAACTCAAGAGTGGTGCTATATAGTAGTGCTACTGGTCACTTGACTGTCGCGTTTTTTTTTTCGATTGCTCAAAATCTGGGCGTGTTTGCTATTATCACGGTTTGATGAAACGTACACTATTTTATCGTGTACCATATCCCGGGTTATAGAGTCAATGGGACTGATGGTGTTGATGGTACTGATGGATGGACTCGGTGTGGGGTACGACACCTCAAGTAAAAATTGTGTAATGTGCTTTTCCAGGCATTCC
The DNA here is from genome assembly GCA_012845835.1 of Undaria pinnatifida. Lineage (NCBI taxonomy): Eukaryota > Phaeophyceae > Laminariales > Alariaceae > Undaria > Undaria pinnatifida. The sequence goes on from JABAKD010000005.1 coordinate 519,174, forward strand.
CGCTGCCGAGCTTTTCAAACCTGGAATCACGGATGGGAACTAGGTCACCCGTGATCTGTCTTCTGTGCCGTGCACATGACAAGTGTCTAACACACCATTTCGAACGAATATCAATGCTGGTTTCCTGGACAGCCGGCATGGTGTGTTGGAATGTCTATTTTGTTCCATGACAAACATGAAGAGTGCGGACGCCAAGCGGTGCATGCGTGCGTCCATGGACATGTCTTGACGAAAACTTTCGAACGCAACCCCTGTGTTTTCGCTTTGTGTGCCCCCCTCGTTATGAAGGGTCTACGCTCGGAAATGGATCCGATAGGTGGAGGGTTGGGTGTTGCACGGTATTCCATTCATAGTTCCCATGAGCGTAAGGGCGCCCGAGTTGGAGGTAAACGGTCAGACTTGTGTTGCATCGATTGTGGGTATAGATTGTGTGCTTTATCTAGAAAGCGAATGGCGGGGGAGGATTAGTTGTGTTAGCGCGTGCTAATTATTTTTTTGGCATTTACTGTGTATACAGATATTCAACAAGAAGGTGCGCATAGGCGTGGTGTTGTACCGGTGGAAGGATTTGGGAGTTATGTGGGTGTGGCGAAGGAAATCTTGGGTGGAGTTGTTTGGTCCGTTTCGCAGTGCAGTTTTGTGGTCCAGTTTCGTACTACGGAAAACTTGTCTCCACGTGGTTTATCTTTTAGACCTGATCTGAGTAGTTGGCAGGCTACGACAAACAAGCTCAAATGGCGCTGATTGACGATATGTGCTTTATATAGAGAACGAAGGGCGGGAGGAGGTCGTGTGTCGTGTGCTACTTGGTGATTTTCTGTTCTTTCGAGGGGGGGGGGGGGTATATATGTGCGTTTAAGTTTTGCAGCTGCTATTGTTTTTATGACAACTGCCTTGTTGGAAGCAGACACACTCCTAACGCCAAGGCCTGTTGTCAGTACAGTATATACTTAATAGCAGTAGTATTGACGAGGGAGGAATTGTTTTCGGTCGTAGCCTGAGTAAGGCTATTATTGTGTTCGGTCGTAGACCGGGGCTGGATGTCGTCAGTAGCTCGGAGGCCAACGTTTTCAGTGGTCTAGCGCTCGTAGTGCAGTGGCGTGTAATGTAGTACGTACATTACGTGGTACGTACTGTTAGCAAGTGGCATTTAGTTGTCCATTTCTTGGTGCTTTGGTGTGTACAATTAGGTTGGGCGGCTGGAAGGATCTATCCCAACATCCTTAAACCCGACCTTAGTTTTCGTTTAATTTTTGTTTACCTGCTGCTGCACATTACCCCCGTTAAGGTGTGTGTGCTTTTTCGTGAACCACGGGCTGTGGACAACGTCGTCCTCGGAGCTGAATTGAAAGGCCACACACAACACGCACCGCCTCATCTTCAGTTTCCTGACGGACAGGATCACAATCAATCATCAACGATGATGATGGGGATTGTTTTTTTTTAGTGATCATGATGCCGCCAAACACAGCGGTTGAAACTATCAAGTGCGCTTTCTGATGATGTTGATGTTGGGCCTGTTCTTAGGTTGGGGTCGATGGTACGCAGCGCATATTCCCCTTGGACTCGTCTTTGCGATGCTTGGGTGTACAAAATATAATAAGTACCAGGTAACGAGTACGCTCAAGCTGCAGGATCGAGGAATTCTCTCAAAAACTCCCATTTGCAAGTTATATATTTCCAATGTGATACAATGTACCAGTATGGACTTGCAGTAATACTACAACTATTGTATCACTGAGATATCGTGTACTACTGAGATCAAGCGAACGGTGGTTGATCGACTTCGCCGCTGTCGGTGACGCAACGCGAGTGCAACGCCCCCCCCCCCCGCGCCCGCCCTGACTCCGTTGTTCGTGCGCAATCCAGGAAAGATCTGTCTGTATCTCAGCCCGACTCTAGCAATTAGTCGAAGATGGCCACTCACCACACGGTACCGTTTCTGACGCTACGCTCGTCATATCGTCACAGATATATCATACGTACTGTAAACAGTTCGGGTACGGTGCTGGTTGAGCAGTGACGGCGGCCCGCTACAATGCCCATGAAAACGCTTCGCACAGATGGGAACAACAAGTAGTGGCAGTATGTGGAGTAGTGCCGGCTACCGGGGATGGGTGATATTAGACGTTTGCTTATGTGGCAACCCGCTGAAATGCACGGCAAGCCATGGCAAGCCCCCCATAGTAGTACACACGGTAATAATATCCTTGCATGGTATTCTCCGCATAAATGTCCACGGTACTTGGCAAGGGGATAATCTAGGGTAACATCCAGACTAAAATCCACGTCGATATCGGCGGTAATGGCCATGTCCACGACTGTTTTCAAACAACACGGTTATGCTCACGGCATTGTCCAGCAAGCCACAACAAGTCCCACGGTAATGTCCACAGAAATACTCTTTTTAATGTCCACGGTGCTTCCCACGTGAGGATCCACGGTAATAACCGCGACAGTATTCGCGGCAATGTCCACCGCGAGTCGCATGGTCATGTGCACAGTCTACGACGAAAACAGTCGCATGGTCATGTGCACATTCTACGACGAAAACAGGTGACCTTAGGGTGTAACACATTGCTTCAGGCCTCACGGTATAGAACTACTTTGGAGTGCTTTGATATTTCGTCTCAGCATGATTGCGCAAACGTAACATGTATACACCGGGTAGGAAGAGCAATGTTGGTCCTTGAAAGTATCAAAATCGCAAAGCAGATAAGAGAATTTTACCGGAAAAAAAAGGTTGTTCTAACCTCTCGACTGTTTTTTTCCGGCAAAGATGACAATCTTGCCTGTGCCCAAAGAGGCCGCGCTTTGTGGTCCCGAAAACATGTACCTACTACTACCGTGTAGAAGTAATATACGATGATGATACAGTAATAATGTACCGTGTACGCGCATGTATGTATGTCTGCACAGCAGAAGTCACTGCGACTCTTCGTGGGACGTACTACGTAGAGGATCCTTAATTATTGGCAATATCCCCCACCCCATCCTTTTTGCCACCATACTGCATTTTATAAATAAACCCCGCCAACTTCTTGATGAGTATCACGCCAGTGTGCGACCCGCAGACGTCCAAGCTGCAGGCGAAACTATTTGTATCAACTTAGATAGCTTTAAGTGTTATGGGACGTCCCGCGGCGTCCTACCCGTGGACGTTAACATGGCTCTAGCCCTGGGTCTTGCCGTGAATATTGTCGTGAACATTGCCGTGGACATTGCCGTGGACGTTGCCCGGGACGTTGCTGTGGGGTTTGCCGAAGATATTGACTCGGGCCTCGACGTGGGCATAGCCGTGGGTATTGGCGTAGATATTGTCGTGACCCTTGCCGTTAATATGGTCGTGGGGTTCTTACCTCACCACGGTTATTGCCGCGGATAGTGCCGTGGCTAGTTGCCGTGGATGTTGCCGTAGATATTGCCGCGAAGGTTGCAGTGGCTATTGGCGTGCCATTGATGGCGTGGCTATTGCCGTCGCTATTGTCATGGAGATTACCGTCGGTACTGCCGCGGACATGGATACGGCGGTGTACCTTTCCGTGGGTATTGCGGTGGTGCTTGCGGCGGATGTCGCCGCCGCTTGTGCCGTAGATTCTGCCGCGAGCATGAATACTGCCGTGGACATTGCCGCGGATATTGGTGCGGGGACTGCCGTGCGTGGTTGTTGCGGCGAATGTTGCGGTGGGGGTTCCGCGGTGATTGCCGTGGAGAGCTGCGGGCTGCCGCGGGTTGCCACGGACTGCCATGGCTTGCCAGGTCAATAGCCGCGGCACGCACCGCGACATCCCGCGGCTTCCTGTGGTGACTGCCCGTGGCGAGCCACAAAAGACTCAAATATGTGCATCTGTGTGGTTATCGGTACAGTGCCCGTATATCCGATTCGGAACTACCGGCGCTACAGAGGGACCGCTCAATCATGATATCATGATGCTTCTCATAAAGTTTATGGACCCCACTTGGCATTTGGCGGACCACTGCCACTTAAATACCACCGCCGTTTGCTTTCTGGTGATTCATTTTTTGCTAGCGGCCCGCACGCCCACACGTATCACAATACTGTACCAGGAACCCACCACGATAGATTTCTCAAAGATTGTATAAACCCGACATGGTTCCGTTTCTGCAAGCGTTTCTGGTTATTCCGGCAGCCTGGCCCGTGCGTGCCGGGAAACGTGCGTCTACAACCGGCCACCATTGCTCCGTGATGGTTTCATGTATGTTTCGGCTCGCTCGTACCCTATTATATCGTGATGTACCTGGAACCCACCACGAACGGTTGGTTGGCAAACGATTATCAAAAGATACCAAAATACTAAACTCTTCCGTTTCTGACGACGCCTTGTCAGTGCTTACGTTCCTACTCTGCATACTCTGGGTGCTGTGCTCACATGAAACCGTTGGTCGTTTCGTTTCTATCCAAGGTCGTCGACAGCAGCAGCAGCAGTTGTTGTTCGCGCTCACTCGCTCATGCCAGTATAATGCACATCACGTTTACAACGTTTTTGTGGCTGATGTACGACTAGACTATTGTTATAGCTTCGGCTACGAAGTCTATACGTGTAGTCTAGTATAGTCTACCGCTGTTGTTGTTGTTACAGTTAGCAAATAACACTTACTTTTGGTTTTATTCTTCTTTTATTCTCAGATATTCTTCCACGTGAGAGTGACTATTATTTACTAATGGAGCCTCTCCCGTTACCACCGACAGAATTATTGTGCTTTTTTTTATATCTAAAGTTAACGACATCACCAACAACAACTAACAGCATACCAGGGTATTCATTTATTATGCGACCTAAAAAAGCGGTTGGAACCCCCCCCCCCCCCCACCCCCCCCCTCGTTAATAACCCCCCCCCCCGGCCTCCCTTCGAAAACTCCGCCCTCCCCTCACCGGTTGTACGACTTACAAGATACCTGGTATGCATTATGCATGATAAACTGATGTAATCGTTCCACCCAACCGTCAGTTTAATAGATTTGTCCCCTTCATAAGGGGTTTAATAGTTTCCGCGTACCGATTAAGTTGCCCTCCCCCCCCCCGCTCCCCCCTCCTTTGAAAAAAAAACGCCCCCCCGCCCCTAGCCCCCACACCCCCATGAAAAAAAGCGTCCTCCCCTCACCGATCATACGACTTACAGGATATACTTGATAAACTGATGCATGCCCTTCCACACACCACAGCTGTCCGGCGTCCCCCTCAAACACCGGTGTTGTAGTTTCCGCGCAAAGATGAGTTAACATCACTCTGTTGACCCTGGTACAAGCAACGCTTTAGTTCCAAGAAGGGGAGTCGCCGACTTGTATCCTTAATAATGAGGACGTACACCCGGTAATACGCGCGATCGGAGTATCACACACACCTTGCAAACATGAGTTTCGACGAAATCGTCGGATCTCCCAGCTGGAGTGTATATTATATACGACCCTGATAGCTACACTGTGGTTGCAAGGGGAGTCGCCGACCGATGTCCTTAATGAGGACACACAACCCGTAATACGCGAGATCGGAGTATCACACACAGCTCGCAAAGATGAGTTTCGACGAAATCTTTGATCTCACAGCTGGAGTGTATTTTCATTTTTTGTTATTTTTATAATATACAAGAGGTATCTCTGTCTTGAAATAAGCGACGCCAGAGCCCCACATTGGCAAGGTGATATCATAGTTACTGACATGGTTGCACCTATCGATTGAAATTTCTATATTGCGATGCATGTACAATAACACTTGCGATACAATAACACACCACGAAGCTATAACACGTTGTATACCACACCTAAAAATTGTGTTGTATACCACGTATACCACACCTACCTATGATAATATGATAACATCAAATCTGCTACAATGATAAACAATACCAGGCAGGTGATATAAACTAATGCATTCCTTCTACAACCGTCAAATTTGTCCCCTTAATGGATTTATAGTTTCCGCGCACATATCAAGTTGTCCCCCCCCCCACAATCCCCTCCCCCCCGATCCCTCTTGTTCAAACGTTATCAACGCCCCACCTAAAATCAAAATCTGCCCGAGTAATAAACACTACTAGGCAGCTGACATCACCTCATTGTCTCTGTAACCTTCCATGCCGTAGCTCCAATTCATCCCCCCCCCCCCCCCCCCCCCTTTTTTTCCCCGCTCCCTCTTCTTGTTCAAACGTCCCACCTAAAACCGAAATCTGCCACACTAATACACACTACCACGCAGTTGATATCACCTCATTATCTTCCTAGCTATTCATGCTGTATCCCAAATCATCCCCACCGCCAACGCCCCCTCCTTCTTCACCACCCGCACCATCGCCTAGACCTAGCACCACGCGTATAGCAAACCCCTACATCTTTGCGACCTAACGATGCTTACGAAACCCCTTTAGCCCCTACCCCCCCCCCCCCAGCCCCTCGAACACTCCGCGCTCTCCTCACTGGTTGTACGACTGACAGGATGTACATGATAAACTGGTGCATTCCTTCCAAAACCGTCAGATTAGTCCTCTGGTAGGATTTATAGTTTCCGCGCACAGGTTGAGTTGCCCCGCTCGTTTCTTCTCCCCCCCCCCCCCCCCCTCCGCTCTCTCTTGTTCAAACCCAAGCCCCCACGCCCTTAAAAACTCCGCCCTCCGCCCTCCCCTCACCGGTTATACGACTTTTAGGATAAACTTGATAAACTGGTGATGTACTTGCTTCCACAGCTAGCTGTCAGATTATGTCCCCCTCGAAAGCGGGTTTTATAATCGCGCACAGACTGACTGACATCACCCTGTTGACCCTGGTACGAGCTACACTGTACGTATTTCCCAGGGGAGTCGCCGACCTATATCCTTAATGAGGAAGAACAACCCATGATACGCGCGATCGGAGTATCACACACACCTTGCAACGATGAGTTTCGACAAAATCTTCGATCTCACAGCTGGAGTGTATTGTTATTTTCATGATATTTTTATAAATTTTGAATACTAATAACCTAGAACTAGTCTACTACTTCTATTTGTATCGTTCCTCTCATTGGAAAGACCAACTACTACTATTAATATCTGTTTCTTTACTCCTTACTATTAGACTACTACTACAGACTGTTACTTTACTATTAATACTATTAATACTATTAATACTACTAATACTATTAATATCATTAGTCAAATATTAATATTATATATCTACCGGTCTTCCCATCAGAAACCGCACTGACTGTCATGAGAAAAAGGTATCAGAGTAAAAAACGTAGCCTAAAACGGACACAGAAATAATTATTTGTCTAGTTGGATGTTGTTATTGTTTTGCTGAAGAAAATTGTGCAGGACGAACACTTCCTCAAATTATTGTCGAGTCCTAAAAGCAATACTTGTACAGCTTGTATTAATATATAAAAGCAGTAATAGTATTATTATGTACAGTAGCATTAACTATAATAGCAGTAATATTATCATGTACAGTAGCACTAACTACAACAGTTAACAGCAGCAGTAACATAATTCCCGTTGTAAAAGCAATACATCACTTCCTTATGAAAGTGGCGGTAGTCTGCATGGGAGGATGCAGAGGGGGGGAGAGGGGGGGATAGGGGAAGGTACAGTAGGGTGTGGGACGGGTTGAGATGAAACATAATAGGGTGTGCTTCATACAGTAGGTGGGGGGGAGGGTGAAGGGAGAGTAGGGTAGGGTAGAAGTATTAACCGGCAACGTAGCATTTGGTCAATTGTGGCATGGTATAGTATGGTATGGTATGGTATGGTATGGTATGGTATGGTATGGTATGGTGAGGTTAGTTGCGGTTTCCCTTCGGATTGTAGTTGAGACACTCTGCAGTATTTGTGTTGAACTTCCCCTCGCTCCCCCCTTTCCGCCCCCCCCTGCTCCCCCCCCCGCTCCCCACTCCCCCCCCCCCCTCCCCCTCCCCCTTCCCCCGCTCCTGGCCCCTCCTCCTTCCCCGCCCCCTTCCAAGCGGCGTCATTTTGTTGATGACGTCACCAAAAAACTGAGAGGGTGATGAGGGAAAGCCCTTGCGTAACGACTCTAGGACGCTCGGTCGCTCTTAGGTGCCCGGATCTTTCCTGCTTGGTCATAGGCCACGCCCACTATCTATTACCAGATACGTACCCGGTACCTGGTAGTGTCACTGATCTGATGGATCTACACGTAACGCCTTGATCGGCGGATTGCACTGTTTTTAGTTGGGGTTTGCAGTTCTGTGTGTTGGCGTTAGTTTCATTCATTGAGCGTCCTGCATAACATGTATAGTCTATCGGTTTATCTATATATATATTATATTGGATAGTAATATGGTGTACGTAGGGTCTCGTCATTGATCGTAAGACGATGCTAATGTTGACATTAATAATAATAGCGGCTCGGGGATATTTGAAATCGTCGTGAAGTGCTGTTTAATACTTGCAACTGTAACTGAGCACAGTGGCGCCTGCTGATGCAACATGGCTATGCCGCCGTCGGTATTGTTGCTGAAGATGGTGAGGGTGGCTTGTTCGGAAACAAAAACACGACCATTCATGGGCTTGGTCTTTTGGGGAAAAACCCCGCCGGTGGCCGGGCGGGACATGGAGCTTCGGACATGCGACGGTGGACAGTAGTCCTTGCCTACCGTATTTCGTTTCGGCAAACCGCAAAAAGTAAGAACTACCTCAGCGAGGTTATTATATACTTGGTTGCAAACATCTCATTGGTATTGTCCCAAACAATCCCGTTCGTCCCGGCCAAGAGGCATGTCATGAGGCATATGCCATGAGGCATGTCATGAGGCATGTCATCATGAGGCATGTGATGTGACGGTATGACAGATCGATAGAGGTGCACTATATACTTTCCGACGCTTCTCACTTCAACATCCAGCACCAGGTCCTACCTTAACACGTCTCCCAAGAAACATGTCACGGACGAAAGTAAAACTAGTGCTATTAATAGATGGGTACATGCATGAAAAATCCCATGGCTTGGATACACTACTAATACTAATACGAAAATCGTAGAAAAAAAAAAGGCGAAAATCTGTCGATGTAGGGTTAGGGATCCCCAAAATCATTTGCAAAACACATGCTACGTCTATTGTACTGCTACTATAAATCTATGGTACTACTGCTAACTAGTAACTACTAACTAGTAACTACTAACTAGTAGCTACTAACTAGTAACTTCTAACTAGTAACTACTAACTAGTAACTACTAACTAGTAACTACTAACTACTAACTACTAACTACTAACTACTAACTAGTAACTACTAACTAGTAACTACTAACTAGTAACTACTAACTAGTAACTACTAACTAGTAACTACTAACTAGTAACTACTAACTAGTAACTACTAACTAGTAACTACTAACTAGTAACTACTAACTAGTAACTACTAACTAGTAACTACTAACTAGTAACTAACTAGTAACTACTAACTAGTAACTACTAACTAGTAACTACTAACTAGTAACTACTACTAACTACTAACTACTAACTACTAACTACTAACTACTAACTAGTAACTACTAACTAGTAACTACTAACTAGTAACTACTAACTAGTAACTACTAACTAGTAACTACTAACTAGTAACTACTAACTAGTAACTACTAACTAGTAACTACTAACTAGTAACTAGTACCACGCATCTCAAACCGACGGTAATATCGAAGTACTATGTGCCTAATTCTCGAACGGGCGTGAGACATCGCATCGCATCACATCGCATCACATCGCATTACATCGCATCACATCGCATCACATCGATCGCGTCACATGGTACGACATATATATCACATGTATGTGTTGTTGAAGCAGATTATCAAACAATCAAACAATCCCGTGACGGTGCATCTCGCGAAACCACCAATCAATCAATCAATCAATCAATCAATCAATCAATCAATCAATCAATCAATCAATCAATCAATCAATCAATCAATCAATCAATCAATCAATCAATCAATCAATCAATCAATCAATCAATGAATCAATCAATCAATCAATCAATCAATCAATCAATCAATCACAAACACGCCCTAAAATAGACCAAAAAACGCCTCATTATTATCATAGCCTTGGTATGCCAACATCCATCATTCAGCTGGATTATTATCAAGCCTGATGTTGCCTCAACTCGAGCACCTAATATTGCGGCCCTCTTGAAGAAAAAAAAAAGAAGAAACCGAAGAAAGGAGGAGGAGCGGTGGCTGCTCTGCCTCCTTCTCGCCTCGTGCATAGAATAAACACACCCTATATCCACACAGAAAAGCACCAACGAGGGGGGGCGGGAGGGGGCTGCTCCTTCTTCCCCCTGGGTGCATGCGCTCTAAGCGAAATAGCCGTTGGGGGGGGGAGGGGGGGGGGGGGCGCCCCCGCGTGTTTACTCCTCCTCCCAACAGAAAGCACGACATCAGTCAATCTACTTTTCGGTCGCAGTCCACGACTGAGTGCAACGCCTCCCCTTCGAAGATGCAGAGCTAACTTTACGTTTGACTACCTACTACTTGCAGCCTCTTCTGATACATTATCGTAGCTGCGTCTCGCACACACACGCTCCGCCCCCCTGCGCTTTTGGGCTCGTACTGCAATGGATAATGGATGTTTCCTGTTTGCCCTGGGCCATGGCAAGGCAGCGCGTGTACCTGTTTTTTGTCTGTTGGATTGTTTGTTGGGTTGGATTGTTTGTTGGGTTGGATCGCTTGTTGGATCGTTTGTTTGTTGGCTTGTTTTGTGCTGTGTTGGATTGTTTGTTGGGTTTGTTTTTTGTCTGTTGGATGCCTCACGCCACGAGAAGGAACGTTCTCGCTCTACGCAATCAACAACGAAGCAACAACAACAAAAAGCAGCACAGCACAACACGAATGCAATCGCAAAAATATCAGGAAGTTCCTCAGCAGCTACACAAAAACTCATCCTGTCGATCAGAACGCATTATTATGGGGTAGAAAGCATAGTAGAGCTACAAATTCCCCCTCTTCCCTAGACCATGCCAGCTACCCTACTCCGTACACCATCAAGGCGTCCGACGTCCACCTTAGGCCCTTCCTTTGTAGCATAATGAATGATCATGGCGTCGTCCCACGGTACCACTACTACTACTACTACTACTACTATTAATGCACTAATAGGATTGATAGTATAAATTGTATCACGGTATGGATTGGCCAAAGGTTTGTGGTAATGAATGTGGTAACGAATATGGTAATATATATGTGGTGATGTTCATGTGGTAATGCTCATGTGGTAATAATGTTAATGTGGCAATAATGTTCATGTTGTGAATGTTAATGTGGTAATATTAATGTGGTAATGTTACTGCTGTTGTTGTTGTGGTTAATGCTGTTGTTAATTTTGATGTTATTAGTGTTGTTGTTTGTGGTGGTTGATGTTGTTGTTAATGTTGTTGTTAATAATGTTGTTGTTAGTGGGATTCAGCTACTGAAGGGAGGAAGTCAGGGTTAGCGTTTAATCCAACACACTTACGAGAATACATTTGCTTTATCAATAGGACTATAAGTTTTGATAGCATTACTAGTATTACTAGTATTAATTTAAGTATTGGTATGGTATACTAGATAGAAATAGCGCATTGAATTGTTGGTCGGGTTGCGCCAACGAATGCCTTCGAAGTCTTGTGTCGGGTGATGGATGATGGATGATGATATTGAGCTATCTCCTCATGTTAGGAGCTCAGCAGTTGTTTTTTCTTCCGCGGTGCACCTCTACCGTGTGAGAGAGAAGTCGTTGTTATTGTACCTTTCATTCATACTCTTAATACTACTAGCAGTATACTGGATGCCACTCTTGTGTGTTTGCCCTAGCGCAAACCATGAAAGCCTTCCTTCCTTCCTTCCTTCCTTCCTTCCTTCCTTCCTTTCTTCCTTCCTTCCTTCCTTCCTTCCTTCCTTCCTTCCTTCCTTCCTTCCTTCCTTCCTTCCTTCCTTCCTTCCTTCCTTCCTTCCTTCCTTTCTTCAAAGTTAAAAGGGGTTAGGGATAAACGTCGGTAACGAAAGGAAGGGGTTAGGGTTATGGTTAGGTTTAGTACGATCAACGCACGAAGAACCCCGGGCTGCAGGGGCATATAATGTCATATCATATCATATCATATCATATCATATCATATCATATCACATCATATCATATCATATCATAGCATATCATATCTTAGCATATCATATCATAGGATAGCATACTATTTATAGCATACTATCATACAGCGGAACAAGTTTCTGAATCATCATTTAAGGAGCTCTTTGGATAGGATTGAACTACTACTCCACGATACTGCTGCACGCTTGAACTCGGTTCTTGGTTCAATCGCCGCGTGCTGCGATAGAGAAAGCACTACGACGATACAGATAGCACTTTTTGACAATTTTGTTTTGTGAATGACGTGGCTCCTTGACCCATCTTGACACAAAATCGTCGGAATGCTACCATTCTTGGTTTAGAACATGTTTCGTTGTATGCCTAGGCCATGGGCAGGCTTGTTCACCAGTGAGGGCTGTGTGAGTAACATAGAATCTTTGTTGTATTGAATCGACTATGAATAGACTATACTATTAAATATACTAGACTATACTATTGAATAATTCTTTTTCTCGAAGGAAGTTATTGGGTGTGGTATCGAATTGTCGAGTCCAAGTAAAGATAAATGAAGGCCAAATGAAGGTCAAGTGAAGGTCAAGTGGCGGTTCTCAGACAACAAAATCGCACCTCTGCCGTGGAGTGCGTCAATCAATCAATCAATCAACCAATCATTAACTCAACCATAAACTCACTCACTCACTCACTCACTCACCAACTCACTCACTCACTCACTCACACACTCACTCAATCGCTCACTCACCCACTCACTTACTCACTCACTCACTCACTCACTCACTCCCTCACTCACTCACTCACTCACTCACTCACTCACTCACTCACTCACTCACCACTCACTCAACCACTCACTCACTCGCTCACTCAATCACTCACCCACTCACTCACTCACTCACTCACTCACTTACTTACTCACTCACTAACTCACTCATTCACCCACTAACTTACTCACTCATTCACTCTCTCCCTCACTCACGCATTCACTCACTCACTCACTCACACACTCACTAACTCACTAACTCACTCACTCACTCACTCACTTACTCACTCACTCACTCAATCGCTCGCTCACTCACTCACTCACTCACTCACTCACTCACTCACCAACTCACTCACTCATTCAATCGCTCACTCACTCACTCACTCACTCACTCACTCACCCACTAACTTACTCACTTACTCACTCTCTCCCTCACTCACGCACTCACTCACTAACTCACACACTCACCCACTCACTAACTCACTAACTCACTCACTCACGCACTCACTCACTTACTCACTCACTCACTCAATCGCTCACTCACTCACTCACTCACTCACTCACTCACTCACTCACTCACTCACTCACTCACTCACTCACTCACTCACTCACTCACTCACTCACTAACTCACTAACTCACTCACTCACTCACTTACTCACTCACTCACTCAATCGCTCGCTCACTCACTCACTCACTCACTCACTCACTCACTCACTCACTCACTCACCAACTCACTCACTCATTCAATCGCTCACTCACTCACTCACTCACTCACTCACTCACTCACCCACTAACTTACTCACTTACTCACTCTCTCCCTCACTCACGCACTCACTCACTAACTCACACACTCACCCACTCACTAACTCACTAACTCACACACTCACGCACTCACTCACTTACTCACTCACTCACTCAATCGCTCACTCACTCACTCACTCACTCACTCACTCACTCACTCACTCACTCACTCACTCACTCACTCACTAACTCACTAACTCACTCACTCACTCGCTAACTCACTAACTCACTCACTCACTCACTCACTCACTCACTCATTCACTCACTCACTCACTCACTCACTCACTCACTCACTCACTCACTAACTCACTCACTCATTCACTCACTAACTCACTCACCCACGAATTCACTCACTCACTCACTAACTCACTAACTCACTCACTCACTCACTCACTCACTAACTCCATCACTCATTCACTCACTAACTCACTCACTCACTCACTCGCTCGCTCACTCACTCACCCACCCACTCACCCACTCACTCGCTCACTCATTCACTCAATCATTCACTCCCTCACTCACTCACCCACTCACTTGCTCACTCACTCACCCACTCACTAACTCGATCAATCATTCACTCACTAACTCACTCACTAACTCACTCGCTCGCTCACTCACTCACTCACCCACTCACCCACTCACTCGCTCACTCATTCACTCAATCATTCACTCCCTCACTCACTCACCCACTCACTCGCTCACTCACTCACCCACCCACTCACCCATTCACTCACTCACTCACTCACTCACCCACTAACTTACTCACTCACTCACTCTCTCCCTCACTCACGCACTCACTCACTCACTCACTCACTCACTAACTCACTCACTCACTCACTAACTCACTAACTCACTCACTCACTCACTCACTCACTCACTCAATCACTCACTCACTCACCACTCACTAACTCACTAGCTCACTCACTCACTCACTCACTTACTCACTCACTCACTCAATCGCTCACTCACTCACTCACTCACTCACTCACTAACTCACTAACTCACTCACTCACTCACTAACTCACTCACCCACTCACTCACTCACTCAATAACTCACTCACTCAATCGCTCACTCACTCACTCATACGCTCACTCCTACGTCTGTCGCGTTTTTCGTTGCTATGAAAGGACTGCGAAGGGCCACACTCGGTTATTCGTTGGTGTCGACGCATGAGCATCTGAAATCCCAACCACCGCCTCTGACACGCATTTTGCTACCAGTCTTCTCCCGCCACAATATTGTCCACCAATGACTAGTGAATTATTCCCGAACCAGGCTCACCCCAGCTCCCCTCCCTGCGTCGCTCCTAGCCAAGGCACAGCGTGGAGAGAAGGAGACTCACTCGGTAGAAGAAGAAGAACAACGAGGAGTGACGGCGAAATAGTCAGAATATTTCCTCCATCCCGATATCCCGCACCACGTAGCCGAACTATCATTGGAAACCCCTACCGTGCTCAACCGTCCTCATACGAAGCCGTATCATATACAAGCATACAATCAACCATTTCATCTACATATAGATATCTGTTTATACACAGCGCGGACAGATATAATCCCTAATTCGTGTAGTGCGATCTGTAAGATCTAGATCTTTTTTTTCCTGGTGGGATCTTTGTGGTATCAGATCTCCATTTCATTATCTAGATCTTGGAAGGAAATCTTAAGAGACAACCCTGATACCATCTCAACGGCCAACATCATGCCACCATACCATCATACCTCCTTCCTTGGATCTGTAGGACAAGTAGTCTAAGACAAGGCGCTTGCGCACATCACCGTAGATAGGGTAGCATGTATCAAACATAGATATAAACAAGGGCTCCGCATGGATGTCGGTATATCGCCGGCACCCATGCTTCGGGTAGCAGGGCAGCACTTCGAATTGTTTGATTCAATATTTGATAAATTACGACAAGTTACGGTACCGCACACACATAGTCTATCTATGCGTACAGTATGTAAGATGATGCCAAGAGTTCCCTATAGACTAACAATACTAACAATACTAACAATGGGCTAGTATAAATAGCTACCGTTTTTTAAGTGAATCCGATCCCGATCTTTGTCAGATTTCGATCAGATAGATCTGAGCACACGCCGACTGACTATTTAGTCTGGCAACGAAGCGTGTCGAGTGCGTTTCTTGTGGTTTTTATCCACGATCAGGCATCCAGGGCCAGCAAGGTGACTGACCGTGTCTGCGTTGTGTTCTCTTCGTAGCCACAGAGAGGCGCGCGCTGAGCCAGCTTCTGAAATATACCATGCATGATGTTGACCCTGATAGCTACACTGTAGTTGTAAGGGGAGTCGCCGACCTATATCCTTCATGGGGACACACAACCCGTAATACGTGCGATCGGAGTATCACACACAGCTTGCAAAGATGAGTTTCGACAAGAAAAACGATCTCACAGCTGGAGTGTATTTTAATTTTTATAATATTATAAGAACCATGCATGATATAATAATATTAATGCTAGCATCATTTAGATCCGAGCCTCCCAGGTCGACTGTGTTTGATCGTGGAGAGACGTGGTGACGGTGTTCCAGACGCGAAACACGGTGGCATCGCTGCCTTCGTCATTCAACTCCTCGAAAGCTATTGCCATACTGTTGCTTGATGCTAGCTGTAGATCGCTCACTTCTTGTAGATAAGCTGCAATGCAGTAGTAAAGGTATGCCTTGTACCATCTAAGCCCCAGCGCCCCTTCCCCTCCCGCTCCAGACCCCGCTCTTCTCCTTGTTCTCGCCGGAACCCCTCCGTTGTGTCCTCGGTCTCTCCTTGATCCCTTTCGCCCCCCCTCCATATTGCCGTTCTCCTTCCTCAGATGGCGTAGCCTTGGTCTCCTCGCTGTTTAGGAGAACACTACATCTCGCCTCCGCAACCAAACGCAATACGCCTTGAGTTGAACGTGTTTTACCTGACGAAACAAACGCTCGTAGCATCACCCTCCACCCACTCCTCATGGGTCGCCATGGTACGCCGTCCTGCATCCTCGATGGCACGTCAGCAACACCCCAGGTCAGCGGCATCCTCCCTCCGTTGACGCCTCGTTCAACTAATATAATAATCACGCGACGGGTGACGTATCGTCTTTACTACTACTGCATAAAATATGATTGCATGTGATACTAATTCCAAGTAGTTTGTCGCAAAAAAGTAGTGTGCAGAGACCAAAGGTGCGGTTTTAAAGTACTGTATTATAGTGTATATATATATATGTATATAGACCCGGATAGCTACACTGTAGTTGCAAGGGGAGGGCCGGCCTATATCCTTAGTCTAATGAGGGCACACAACCCGTAATACGCGCGATCGGAGTATCACACACAGCTTGCAAAGATAAGTTTAGACCAAATCCTCGATCTCACAGCTGGAGTGTATTATTGTCATTTTTACAATATTAGACTATATATTGTGCGATCGGAGTATCCCGCACAGCTTGCAGAGATGAGTTTGGACAGAATAGTCGATCTCACAGCTGGAGTGTATTTTTATTTTCATAATATTTAGTATCACACACAGCTTGCGGAGATGAGTTTCGACAAAATATTCGATCTCACAGCTGGGGTGTATTTTTTTTTTTTACAATGTGATATGATAAAAATAAAAATACACTCCAGCTACGTATAGACTAATCCGATCTCACAGCTGGACTGTATTTTTATTTTTACAATGTTTATTATAAAAATAAAAATACACTCCAGCTGTGAGATCGAATATTTTGTCGAAACTCATCTTTGCAAGCTGTGTGTGATACTCCGATCGCGCGTATTACGGGTTGTGTGTCCGCGTTAAAGATATAGATCGGCGACTCCCCTTGCAACTACAGCAGTGTAGGTATCAGGGTCAACAGGGTGACGTTAGACAGTCTGTGCGCGAAAACTATAAAACCCGTTTCTGAGGGGGACAAAATGTGACAGCTGTGGAAGGAAATGCATCAGTTTATCAAGTGAATCCTGTAAGTCAAATATCGGGTGAGGGGAGGACGAGTTTTTAAGGACGTGGGGGCCTGGTTTTGATCAAAAGGGAGCGGGGGAGGGGGGGGGGGAGGGGGGGGGGACGGGTGGGGCAGTTCAAATCGTACGTGGAAGGGATAAATCTGACGGTTTTGGAAAGAACGTACCAGTTTAGACCAAGGCTACGGTAGGGGGGGTACCCCCGTTTCCACTGATGTGTTTGAGCCAGTCGCACAAGTGACTCTGTACCTCACGGATGAAATTGGTTTAGGCAGTTGTTTTGGAGCAGCTTAGATCACGTTTGCATCGCGGATTGATTTCGTCAATGAATGTAAAACATGAAGAAAACGTAAGATCGCATAGGAACAAAGGGGTTACTTGCGCGAGTGACCCCTAGAAACTGAAATAAAAGGCCCAAAAGGAGACACCCTACCGTAGCCTGGGTTTTTATCATGGGGGAGGGGCGGGACGGGCGGGGCAGCTTATATAAGGTTCCTCTTCGGGATGTGGACGACTTGAAACCTCGGGGGTGTCGCAAATTGCTCGGAGGAGGAGGGACTTTCGATTGGTGGGGGGGAAGGATAGCCACCTGGACACCGCTAGTTGCACCCCGTTAGTTTACAGAGCATACCTTAGTCCACCACAGCTGACATTATACTTTCATTCACATAAGCTTGCACATATAGTATTGCACATAGTATTATACACACTATTGCACATAGTATTATACTACACATAGCATTATATAATGCGTATAGTCTAGTGGTATATAATTCATGGTATCATATACAGTATTACGCACAGCATATAATACATCGCATTTTACCCGGCATAGTCTAGACTATAGTGTGATACATAGTACGAGGTATTATAGAGCCACCCCTCTATTATAGTGCGGTAGGGTTTGCGCTTTTTGGGTAGAGTAATGTTTCTGATAATGTCTCTCTGACCTCCTATAGTGCGGTTGACCCCCTCAGGTCAAGAACTGCCGGTTATTCTGGTAAGTTGACCAGCATATTTGTTTTTGGGACTAGCGCGTAGAAGAGCACAGAACCGTCGAGTAAACCGTAACCTGACTGGCTTTTCATCCTCTGGGCGCGGTCTTCGCTTGTGACGGCGTTGATAAGGTGACAAAAAGTACCCACACGTCCTTACGCTTTCCTCGTGAATTCGCTTCATTAAGCGTGTTCGTCGTAGAAGTGTCCACCGCGGTTGAGTGCAGGTCACGTCTTGGGTGCGGTTTACCGATGTTGATGCTGATGCTTCCGTGCCGTCGAGTCATCTGTCGTTTGACTCTGTTGTTGCAAGCGGTGTTGGTTATGTAAATCGTGTGGTGCGTGCTTGTTCCTGCATGCCGTCGCCCGGATCAGCGTCTCCTTTATATCGCTGCAGAGGGTTTCCAATATTGGCCGTTTTACTGAGTCATGATCGCTGAGAGATATTGGTGCTGCCTTGTTCATGCGTAAACTATATAGCTGGAAGTACACGCTATTGATGTGTTGATGCGGTTTTCGTTTGTGTGAAGGCGTCAACGGTAGGGGACAACTTCAGGTTTACTTCTCACGCCTTCCGCACGTCTTTTAACGCTTTTGTCGTGATGCTGTGACGCCTTTGTCGTGATCTCGTGATGCCGAATACGGTAAGGCAAGGGATAGGGGGATAGAGGGAGAGGAGGGTAATGGCTGTTATTGTGTCCATGCCTGCATGCCGCTGTCTCGCCTTGATCGTTATTATATTGTTCTCGGACTGTGCTAGCGTGGTGGGCTCGCTACGTAAAGTTGTGGTCGTGCTTTGTTTTGGGGTGAGGTGGGGTAATGTGTTTCTTCATGGTTCCACGCCGTAGCTGGGTTTGCTTGTTGTTCGGTTCTTCTTCTTCTTCTTCTTCTTCTTCTTCTTCTTCTTCTTCTTCTTCTTCTTCTTCTTCTTCTTCTTCTTCTTCTTCTTCTTCTTCTTCTTCTTCTTCTTCTTCTTCTTCTTCTTCTTCTTCTTCTTCTTCTTCTTCTTCTTCTTCTTCTTCTTCTTCTTCTTCTTCTTCTTCTTCTTCTTCTTCTTCTTCTTCTTCTTCTTCTTCTTCTTCTTCTTCTTCTTCTTCTTCTTCTTCTTCTTCTTACGGCAGGTCTCGTAGCCTCCATGTAGCAACAATTGCAACGGGCTGACGTAGACTGCGCTGGCCTTTCAAACGCTTGTTTCGTTCGCCACTTGGGTCGTTGTCGTGATGTAAACGTTGGTCCTCTGGGGGGGGGAGGGGCGGATAATTTTACACCTTCTTCCGGTAGCCTATATTGGCGGCATTATGTCCATAGGGCGCCGACATCCCCTTGGTTGGAATATCACTCGTGGGTGCTCGCGCCTTGGTGTTTGAGTGAACGGTTTTCGTTTCGGAGGGCGGTGGGCATGTTTGTGGAGGAGCAAACGGTGGGGGTCTGTGAGGCGGGGGCGGTGCGGGTGTTGCGTGTACGACTCCATGCCGTAGCTTTAAGGTTTAAATGAAGGATTTGTTTGCGTCGTTGCGGCGGTTTTCTAAATGTTGACGTCAAAGCAAAATAAGGACGCTGCGAGGGTCTGCTATTGTTATGTCCATTCCTTAGTCTTGTGTGGCTTTTTGTTTAGTTGTTGTCGCGGTGGCATTCTCCGTGTTAACGTAGAAGCAGTTGATGGACGCTGGGAGAAGGATGTGTACTTATCTTCATGCCACCACACGTAGACGGAACTGGCTTTTTATCGTCCAGATGCGGCCGGCACTTGCGTATTTGTGGTAAAGTAAGCAGTGGGCGCTTGGTGGGTGCTACAGTTGCGGTTTGTTCCCAGCGTAAGGCTTAGCATTATGTTGTCCATAATTGGATGACGTCACATTGGATGGTTTATTTCTCTGTTGTGTAGGTCGCCGCATGCGTGGTGACGGTGTGGTGATGGTGGACGGACTAAACGCTCGTCGGTTCGGGGGCGAGTTAGTGTTGTATCGGGTTCATGCCCGCATGTTGCAATAACCTTCATTGGCATTTTAATCGGCTGTTATCACGGTGCTGTGTTCATGGTTAAGTATTGGGGGACGCTGGGAGGTGTATGTGTGTATGTACAGCAACTACGGAACACTGAGGGGGGGGGCGTGGTTATATCCTTGTGTCGCGGCCTTGATTGGCAACATTACATCTATATATCTCTAGTCTATATATATTAGGTTTCTGGTGCGGCGAGACCATTCGTGTGTGCGTCGAAAGCACGTGGTGGACGCATGTAGGGCGTTGTATAGTGTTGTTGACGACACAAAGTCGTAGGCTGGGTTGCCCTGTTAATCTTGTCACTCGATCGGCACTTGTGTCGTTGTCGGGGGCTAATAGGGGCATGGGGGGTCATTGCTTACGCCGTCTTGCAGTAGTAGTCTGGCGTAAGCCGTATTGGCGGATTATGTACATGTGTCGATGCCGTCGCTTTTGCTCGGGTTTACTTGGGTCGTTGCCGTCGGCGCTTGCGTGGTGATGGTTGAATAAACGGCTATATTATTTAATGAATTTTTATTGGTTGTTGTTGCCGTGGGTCGCCTAACGTTCACGTAGAAGTAAGTGGTCGCCGCTGGTAGGGGGCTTCGTCGTTATTGCTGTTCATGCTACAATAACATGATACAGACTGCCCTCTCCCAGTCTAGCTGCGGTCGGCACTAGCGTCGTTACCAATATCATACGTGAGCAGGAATCGTTGAGGGCGGGGGGTGAGGGGAGAAGAAGTATGGCCTTGATACGTTTTAGATATTCCGTAACATTTTTTGGCGTTTTCGTATTGTTGCGGTGACCTTTGACCATTCTTGCGGTCTCGGTAAAGCAGGTGTGTGTGGCGGACAATGGGTGGTGGTGTCGTTGTTTCGCATGAAAATGGCATACCATGGACTCTTCCGTTTCCGTCGGTTGTGGAAAAGTGGTCGCAGGGGGGGGGAGGGTTAAATGTGATGCCACATCTTCACAAGCAAAAACAGGAAATTGACGCATTTAACCCTTGTGGTTGTTGCCGTTCCTCATGCTTGAGTTTCGGTCGCGGCTGGTGGGGGGAGATGTACTCGATATTCGTGCATGGGCGTAATCGTATGAACATATGAGGGGTGTACGCAGTTTGTGCATGACCGTAGTCGTATGACCATAGAACCTCGCATCCCTACTATGCCGGGACAGAGCACGTCGGGTTTTCAGCAACCAAGCAGACGCTGCTTGTACCAAACGCGAAGCGCCATGAGGTGGTGTTCGGTGAGTTGCATGAAGAGTGCACTGCATATTTCCAACAACCGCTCACAAGAAGGACTTCGGCACCTTGTGCCTGCATTCTTGCTTACGAATAACAGTGCCAATGAGTTACTTTGTTTTCTGGTGTGGCCACTCCCGAGAAAGCAATGGGTATTGCTATGTAACTGCCTCGTGGGTGCCTTGCCATATTCACAGTACGTGATGCGATCGATCGATCATTCCCCTTCTACGGGTTAGGGTTAGGGTTCTACAGCCCGCACTATACGATGTAACTCGACAACCATCATGGTGACCGCCAAGAAAAAAACAAAGCGGTAGTTACCCTGGTTGTCCATCTCAAGCAGTGATTGCCTTGGTTTGCAGCGTCGTGAAAATTTGGGGGGGGGGAATATTGTCCTCGCATCAAAGCCGTATCCTTGTCTGGCGGTTGACGCTGATGTGGTAGGCGACGCGTGCGCCGTGGCGAAACGCGGCGGGGGGGGGGGGGGGGGGCTGGGTGCATAGAATGTTGGTGACCCAAATTTCATCGACACTGATTGGTGCCTTGAAACCTGACTGCAGGTTGCTCGTTTCGCGTGATAGAGGACAGGGAGTGCTTCTGTATTACTGTTATTTTTACTTTTGTTGCTGTCGTAGTTTTCGCTGTTCATGCATACATGCCGAATCGTGGGACTGGGCTTTGTTCAGTCGTTGCGGTCGGTGTTTGAGTGGCGTTCGTTAAGCACACTGTTGACGTTTGGTTGCGGAATGCGCTTGCGTGGTG
Source organism: Undaria pinnatifida (assembly GCA_012845835.1). Lineage (NCBI taxonomy): Eukaryota > Phaeophyceae > Laminariales > Alariaceae > Undaria > Undaria pinnatifida. The sequence continues at coordinate 541,769 of JABAKD010000005.1, forward strand.
TTAGTTAACGAAACGGTGGCGGGAGCGGCCGATCTTGTTGTGTTCTGGCGTCCATGCCGTTGGATGTACTGACTCTTGTTCTGTAGCTGACAGCACATTCCTGTGTGATCCGGGCACAATATTCCTAGACGCTTGGAAGAGGTGTTGTTACTATTTCTTACTATTATCTCAACATCTCAATGTCACGCCATGTACACTGGCGTGCTCTCGCATTCCTAACCCAGAAAAAGTGACCAATCAGAAAACTGCGGGCACGAAATCCTTTTCTCTAGTAATACTGTATTAATACAGTAGTGATATGTGGTGCAATGGAGCCGGCCACTGGAATTACTCGAGTGCAAACAGCTCACAGGGTTCCAACCGCGAAATTGCCCACAAGATGTTATTGAACTCGCGGGGTATTCTAAGGGACATAACCCTTTTAGCACCGCACTCCCAACATGGGCACAAACCACTTGGAACTAGTCTAAGAACGCTTTTCAAATTGGAAAAACAGGGGTAAAGGCAATAAACCATTCATGCACACAAAAAATAATATATGGGAGCACCACAGGTATTTTGTTACATTATCGACCTGCCCCCTGTCTTGCTTTCTTCTTGCTCGCGCCGAGAGATCAAAATGGTACCGCTATGCTGCACGTGTTGCGGCACCTTCATGACGCTGACTTACGCAATTGACAATGATTGCTTTGTTACGGTGCATTTTTTGGGGGGTTTAAACCCCGGAATGCGCGAAAGACGGTAGTATTGCATGTTAATCATCCCACAATATCATCACGGTATTACGACGATTGATCACAATACAGAATCCTCTCCGGGTGCACTGTTCGAATCCAAAAACCTCTGCGAGGGTGAAGACTCAACCTGCCACGAGCCTCGACTATACGATTCATAACCCACGAGTGTTTGAGCTATTCTTGTAAGGCTTGCGTTTTTTGGGAGATATGCACCCCCGACCTCATCATGCAGCATTGGAATGACCCCAACTGTGTTAGGATCATGATTGAGCAAAAATATGTTAAGTAAAACAGCACTCCGAGCGCGTAGCACTCCGACCTTATTTTTTCACGAGTACTTTACGCGTGGTACACGGATCCCCTCGGTAATTTTAAAATGTGCACTTCAAAAGTATGCCGTCATTTTTTAGGTCCGGATTTTTGTTTCGGAAAACCCCAAATATAGCTTGGGTTGTCGACGGGTACAAGAGGTACACATGTTTTCCGTGTTGTAAGGTCTCATTCTGTTTTGTTCTCGACTGGATAATCGGTGGTTCTAACCATCTTCCGAGCACCACGCTCTTGAGCTCCATCATAGGATTGTATATCTTGCAAATGAGGCATTTTAGCCTCATTGTTTCCAGATAGATGTGGGGGAATCGATAGCCTCATTTTCGTTTGTTTCGAATAGCCGCATCTTCGATGCCCTTTCCAATTCTGGATGTTTTGTTAAAATCCTTTGATGGCCATGTGATCTGCGTCTACGGTTATTCAGGGTGGCCTAATGTAATGGAGTGCTCCCCGTAGAAGGATAGTTTTTAGATTCGACGTGAAAACACGTCATAGTAGTTAAGGTGAAACCACGTGATATTAGATGCCACACTCACGTCAAGGCCATCATAGCTGGGCGATAATGTAGGTGATATATCTTTTTTTTATTTTCCCGGAAAAAAAAGGAAATATGAAGTCAGTGGGATTCGAACCCACGACATATCTTGTTCTATCTTGCGATCCCCGTAAAATAATACACTACGAAGCTATAACGCATTGTATACCACACCTAAAATATATATATATATTTTTGGTTACATACCACTACCCACTGGCCCACGTAATCACGTGACTACGTGGGACAGTGAGTAGTGCTATATGCCCAGTGGGTAGTGCTATTATAACCAACAGTAGCCATCAATATTTTGGCAGTGCTTCTCGTGAATTCGAAAGCACACAGAGAGAGGGTAGCCACTGGCTCGAGCATTAGATGTGACCCCGCGTCCCGGCGTTGTAGAGATGGCATTAATAGGGGCTGTGGTCATAAGACTACGGCTATGAATGAAATGACAACTCCGCCCCTAACCCCTCCCCGAACCCCTCCCGAGGCCAAGGCAACGATACCGAGGCTGCCCCCATTACTTCCTCTATCGCGACATTTTGGCCACTCGCGCGCGAGGCTTATAGGACCCCAGCTAAATACGTAGCCGGAACGCTCATTGATAGCTAGTCACTAGTCACTCGGGCGAGGGGCTCTGAGTCGCTGAAAAAACGCCTGCTAACACCAACCTGTTAAGATACGGCCTCGAAAGGCCTGTACTTATCCGTATTTGAGATAATTTGGAAGGCGTTCGTTTGATAAGGTTGGCGTTTTATATTCGGGATAGTCAGGGAATAGATCGGAGGCACATGCCTCCGATCTCAGAAGCCACCCGGGGCTCTGGCGGAATAGAATAAAGCTACGACTACGAAGGCTAAGAAAGTGAGTACTCTCCGAGGACCTGCTCTATTGGCAGACCTGCAGGGAGCACTCTGTGTCTCCGCTCAATACCATTACACTGTCGCGTCGTCGACAGGACGCTTTCCTGTGCTACCTCCCCCGCCTAGGTTAAATGCTGCCTGTTTAAGTGCGATGGATGCAGACGTACCTTCACAATGTTGCGCCCCCTGCACTGCGGTTAGGGTCAGTGCTGCCCATTTTTGGACGCTTTTACTGCGGCTCGTGCGGGCGTTACATGTATACCCTACGGTCAGACTGGGCTCTGCTCTTATTATGCGATTTTGGTGGATGGTACCCTTCTTACCGCTGTCCTCCTTGTATACGGCTAGTTGGCGTGGCTGCTACCAACACTGATGCTGGACGGAGTCGAGGCCCACATCTTGCTATTTGCTGAAACACAGATATACCGCTACTTGCAGCAGGGACACCAAAACAGTATATCTGCCTCCATAGATTATTTACGCGTCGTTCCCATCCCGCCACCTTCCCCCACACCCCCTCCTTCCGCTGTTCTCCATACAGACAACAAGCAACATGTCTACCAGTGAGGAAGCGGGCTACTCCGGGCAGGCTGAGGTCTTCCACGCACCTCAACCTGGATGCCCACGAGACAGGGAGAGCTCGCTCGAGATCCCCCGACTCGAGACGGGGGGAACCACCGGAGGCGGGTTCCGGTGACGAGACAGAAGACAGACCACCATACCACCACCCGGACCCATCAACCCAGAGGGTCGACTCGCCGGTTCGTGCAGAGAACAAGACGGACCAACCTCCACCGGACTCGGGGGCGTCTCGACGCCAGCTCCCGCCAGCCCCGGGGGAGCGCCTCCAGCTGCCCCCCCACACTCTCGACAGGGCACCACCGCCGCCACCTGGGCTCTCTGCGCTCGGCAGAGCGCCACCCCCAGGGCTCCCGGGACCTGCGCGCCCATGCCGTTCCCTTGGACTTGGCATATGCGGCGGTGCCGGCCCAGCGGGCGCTCGACGATGCCTACCAGATGATTCTCCGGCGTGAAGCACGCCGACGTCGGTTTGACGAAGATATCGAGCAGGCGAAGACCGCTGCGCGGGAGGCGTCTCTGGTAGCTCCCGGGACCTGGGCCCCCATGCCGTTCCCTTGGACTTGGCATATGCGACGGCGCGGGCCCAGCGGGCGCTCGACGGCACCAACCAGATGATTTTCCGGCGTGAAGCACACCGACGTCGTTTTGGCGAAGATATCGAGCAGGCGAAGACCGCTGCGCGGGAGGCGTCTCTGGTAGTGGAGAGGGCGCAACAAGCCCTCGCCCAATCAGTTGCGTCGGCTGCGGAAGGAGCTACCGCGGTCCCCTCGCCTTCGACGCGCCCGCAGGTTGTCGCATCTCAGCGACCACGACCTGGGGACGCCGCCTTTGTCAAGGGCAGCGTCGCGTGCATGGCGTCTGCACCGAGGGTAGAGTTCTCCCCAGCGTTGGCGACCGCGGTGGTGGAAACGGCCTCCGCCCTCCTGACGTCAGAGAGGCCGATGTTGTGGCAAGTGGACGCCCTTCAGTGGAAGCGGCCTGGACTCGCATGGATTGTACGCGCTATGCCGAACAGACGAGAGCCACCCCGACCCTTGCCCTCGTCTGATGTCCCCCGACGAGGCCCCCGACCCCGTCTTCTGGCCGAACCCCGGAGGAAGAGTGGGCGGAACGCAATCGGGGGAAGCAGCAACGCAGCGACCGTCGCGACCGCGGGGACCGCAACCGTGGGGGTGGCAGCAAACGTGGTGGGGGTGGCGACCACCACCATCGCTGCGGGGCTGACAGCCATGGTGGAGGCGGTGGAGGCGTATCGGGTGCTGGTGTGGCTGATGGCGCCGCCGAGGGGGCAACCTTGGTCCAGCAACTGGGGCAGTTGGCCGCAGCTCTGGCGGAGGCGACGGAAGGCGGAGGAACGGCGCAAGAGGACGTTTAGCCTGTCCAATAACGCAGCACAGATTGCCTCTATCAAGAGCCCACGGCCTCCTACGCCGTCTGCAGACGATTCTCACGGCGCAGTACCGGCGGTGGGAACTAGCGCTTCGAGCGTGGTTCCCTCCAGCCAGGTAATTTATTATTGTTCGACGGCGAGAACGCGCGCTTCCAGAGACGTTCCCCTCGGTCATGGTCTGAGTTCGGCGAAGGGACCCGCGCTTCCAACGCCGTTTCCCTCAGCCGCGGCACAAACTCGGCAATGGGGGTACGCGTTCCGAATGCCGCCCCCATCAACCATGGCACGGAAGCCTGCGCTTTGGGCGCTCCCCCCCAGGCACGTGTCGCGCAACAATATAGCTGCGGTGACGGCGCGTCGCCTTTTTTTGCGAACGTGTTTATCCCCCCTCTCCCTGACCAGGCGGTGGCGGTCGGTTTGGGGTGTGGGCCGGTCGACCCTCAAACACTCTTTCTGACCACGAGGTGGCGGTCGATTTTGAGGTGTGGGAAGGCCAGCACTAAAACACCGAGATCCTTCGCGAGGCTCGATACGGTGTTTGCTCGCGATAACAGCGGGCGCTCTGTCCTTTTTTCCATCAAGGAGGAGTCGACAAGATTAGCTACCTCGTCTCCCTTCTCCAAGAGGCATGACGGAAAAGATCCTCCTCGGGTAAAAACATTATTGCCACTTGCCCGAGCCCCGCTCCAGAAGACGCCCACGAATCTACGGACCCTGCTTCATATTTTAACACGCTAACCCACAAGGTTTCGGCTACGTCTGTCCCAGTGGCACAGGAAGAAGATCCGACACTGCGCGACGGGCCAGTGGTGACGCCACGGCCTCCAGCCTGATCAGCTGGACGATATTCCCGTAAATTTACGGAAGAATCGCTCCCCTCGTCAAGCACAAACAGCTTAGAGCCCCTGCCCCTTCGGGCGCAGTTAGAGCAGTTTTCTTGCGATTGTACGCCACAAAGCGAAGAGGCCACGACGCTAGAACCCGTGGATTCGGACTCGCGTCGTGCTCCCGAAGCCTGGTGTTCCTGTGGGGGATACTACAGGCCCAAACTGCCGAGGACTGGTGTTCCCAGAGGGGGACATTGCAGACCCAAATGTCCAACGAGGCTACCGACGGGTTGCCACCTCGGTGTTGGACTCTTTTTCGGATGCAGCGAGGGCGGCTTCTTACGAGCTTCCGCCAGCGAGTGAGGGGGACCCGAGGCGAGAAACCCCTGGTTCGGACTCGTATCTTGCTCCCGAGGCCTGGTCCCCCCGCAAGGGGACACTACAGGCCCAAAGAGGGCTGGTGTTCCCAGAAGGGGACATTGCGGACCCACAAATGTCCAACAAGGCTACCGACGGATTGGCACCGTCGGTTTTTGCCGTTTTTCGGGCGCAGTTAGAGCGGATTCTCGCGTTTTTTCGCCAATGAGAGAAGAAGGCCCGAGGCGAGAAACCACTGGTTCGAATTCCCGTTGCGCTCCCAAGGCCTGGTGTTCCCGGACGGGGACATTGCAGGCCCCAATTCCAACGCGGCTTTAGATCCTTCTCTCGAATACTCCGCAGACAAAGTGGTGTTGTTCTGGCAGCCCCCATCCTGTTTTTCACTGTGGTCCCCTCTGTCGTTTGTCGTGATGAAGTGCCATATTCTTGCGCGGAGAAGAGCTTTTCCAAGACCATTGAGCAGTGGGGCTCATCATGTCGTCGCCTAGTCCAAGCACACGCACACGCATCGCTCGAGGCGTGCGCAACTTTGACTCTGGTGTTGGGGACAGGGAGAAGCAAAACGCCGTGTTATCTGGCACCTACGCCAAATTCACGCAGAATCCAGCCAAAACAAAAAACACTTTTTGAGCTCTGACAACAAGCTTCTGACTGAATCCAGCCCTCTGGACCCAATGTGGGGCATTCGTCTCCGCGCGGATGGTCCCAGGGCCAACAACCCATGCCAGGGAAGAGGAAAAACTCGCTCGGTGAGGCACTTTCTGCCGTTCGCGAAGCTATTTGCGACAATGAGACCGGGTCGGCGTACCTGGCCTCCCCTAGTCGGTTCTGCACTTGCACTGCGAATGCAAGAACAAAGAAATCTCGTCGGCGCCGCGGCCGAGCCGTCAACAGCGGCCAGCGCTCGCAAAGCTTCTCCTTCAGCGTTTCCGACCTATTTCTCGGGTGTGTTGGCCAATTAAAAGCCGTGGAGTTTTGGAGATAGCTTGTGGCGTCGGCCCTGACCTTGCGCTGTCAGAACACGGCTCCTGTTTCGTCCAGGATATTGTGAAGTTGGAGGGCGTTTTGTTCACTATGAAAATCGCGCATATCAGTCGAGCAACGCTCGACTCGGAGAGGCACTGGACTCCTCCAGATTTGGGGACCGGCAGCATTGTTTGGGCTCCCAAACGCCTCCGAGGGTACCGTGGGGAACAAAGTTCCGCATATCTTCCGGCCACAAGACACAGGAGAGCATTGGCAAAGGGGCAACCCTCAATGCGCGAGTCCAGCGGTAGCTTGAGTTCGTCACCGCGTTCAATTGCACACGCCAACGGCATCGCCGATTTTTCCGGCCCGTTTTCCAGAGCCTGCTACGGAGTACGACGCAGTGGCTTGACAAACTTCAACCTCGTGGGGTTAACAAGCCCCAACCCCGTCGGAGGTAGCAGTATCTACCTCCTACGGACCCGCGGGCTGCGCGCTCCCTCCTCACCGATCCCAGGGGTCGGTTCGGGTAGACTCGCGCCCCTTGCCGAAAACACTGTCTTGGGTGGGCTCGTGCCCCACACCAAAAGCACTATATTGGTTGGGCTCGTGCCCCGCACTGAACATGCTGCCTTGGGTGGGGTCCCTCTCACCTCTACCGCATATCACGATTTTCGCACACACGAGCCACGTATAAGAATTGACGGCCTTTCTGCTCCCCCGGGGACACTCGTCGCTCGTGATTCTGCCTCCGTCGCCACTACCGAAGGCTGTATCGGCCGCGGGTCGATTTCGCCTGTCGATGACGTCATTTTCGCTTCGGTTTTTGCCATACCCATCAAGGGCGGCACGGGCTCCGCAGAAGCCCTGGCTGCAGCGACGCCCATCACGCAGTCGACTCCTCTATCAAGGAGTTCTACACAAGAGACGGACTCCGGCGCGACCACCGGTTCGACTGTGTCCATCTCTGCCTTGCTTGGCGCTCCAGCCCCTCCGTCGTCGACGACGCGCCGACGAACAGCGACAGCAACCGGTAATGCACCCCCGCTGTAGAATATGGATTCGGACCCGGCGGGGCCCCCCGGCCATCTTCGAGACGAGGTTCGCGCGTTATTCGCCTACCGATTGGAAGCGAGAGCACGACGCTGAGCCGACGTGCCACGCCATGATGCGTAACAGCTCTATCGACTGGCCATCGGTCCTGCCGCCCGACCTTTGGGCGTGCTACCCCTCGCACAAGCGTCGATCCCTCTCAGACATCCAGGAGCTGGTGGGTAAGGGTCGACTACATACAACCGACGACGACATCGTCCTACTCGTCCGTAACCCGACACCGTCGCCAACAAGGTCTGACAAACCCAACCGTGTGGGGCGAGCTGCTTGCTAGCTAAACGACGAGCCTGTTCGCACCTACGTCCCCCTGCTCATGCGCCCTTGGATCATGCAAGCTTGTCACTCGGCGGCCTCTTATCCCCTTGGCACTACGCGCACGTTGCGCATGCTGGAGCGGTTTTATTGATGGATTGGCATGAATGTGTGCACCCTGTGGTGGCTTCGCCACTGCTTGAAGTGCCAAGCGCGGAAAACCCCACGGCTGACTGTCCGCTGGCCAATCATTTCAATGTCTCTACCGGAAGGCCCAGTTATGGCCGCCAGTGTTGTCTACTTCGGCCCCCTCCCGGTCCCACCACGAGGCAACACCTACATCCTGCTTGTCACCGATCGCTTCAGTCGTCGGGCCGGCATGTTCCCCGTCAGTGCCGCTGAGTTCACCGCGGAGGGTACAGCCAATATCCTGGTGAACCAATACATCCCCTTGTGGGGGTGCGCACCATACTCTCGGACAACGGCCTGCAGTTCTATTCTAAGCTTTCACAAGCTGTATATCAGCTGTTGGGTGTGCACAAGCTTACTACAAGCTCCTATCATCCCAACTGTAACGGGGGCGTTAAGCGGGCAAACCACACTATGGCCCAAATGCTGGCATGGTCGTCAACGAGCGACAAGACGATTGAGACTTGCATCTGCCCCACGTCGAATACGCTTGCAACAATTCCGTCAGCGCGGCAACAGGTTTGGCGCCCAACGAGTTCCACATGGGTAGACTCCCACGGCTCCCCCTGACGGTTTTCGACCGCACTGGTGTCGTGGGACACCAGAGTCTGGCCCGTGACCACCTGGTCTCTTGCGACTTGGCCACCGACCGGCGAAAGCGCGCGAACGACATTGTCCGCGCGCACACCACGCCCCCACCGCTTCTCGTGTTAACCGCAGAAACTCCGCCCTCGCCGACGCGCTGCGTCCAGCACCTAACTTCGCTACGGGTGGTTGGACATGGGTGTACAATTCTGCCTCTACCATCCGCCAGGGTGTGAAGGCGAACACCAACGCCAAGGTACTCAAGGCCAAACTCGCCATAAACTGGACGGGCCCGTACAAGATCCTGGCAGTCGGTCCCTGTTCCGCCGCCGAGACCCCGGACGGTTCGCCGCTCGGGAGCAACTTCCTCTACTTGGATCTCCCTTCCGACCTGCCCGGTTCCAACGCTCGTCGGCGTGTGACCATCGAGCGCTGCAAACCCTGCGCCAACCCTCACGACAGCGGGGACATGCCCAGATACCTACCGGCGGGGCTGACGCAGTACGTGCTCAACAGTTTTTCCAAGAAGTCCCCGCCGTACCACATCACTCAAGACGACGTTTCGACTCCCCACCAACGGCTGGAGGTTGAGCAGATCACCGGTCATCAGTCGGTACAGGAGCGAGGTGGCGTCATCGCGGTGCTATACAAGACGCATTGGGCGGGACTCTCCGAACCTTCTGGGGAGCAGGAAATGGACCTCAACCTTTCCCGCTCCCACATCTTGCGTTATTGGGCCGGAACCCCGGACCAGCACCGCCAAACCAATCGCCTCTACCAGCGCGGATCGGGGCGGCACAGCGTGAGCTCTCCCGCAACAACGGGGAACGTTTTCTGGCGCCGGGCTACACCCGTGTTCCCCGCACCGATTGGCTTCGTCGCTATCATGACACAGTACCTCCTAAGGGAGCCCACTTTTGGTACACGGGAGACAATGGGTTATGGTGGCTTGGAAAAATCAGCGCGAGCACTACCGAGGACAAGGTATACCTGGTCCGCTTTCTGGACGACCCGGGACCGATTAAACTTCCTCTTCCCCCGGCGCGCTACACGACTTCGACGGGAGCCGTACGAGGCTCTTGGTGCATGCAAGTTCACATCGCCAGTGCGTTTCCTCGGGAGATCCAACGTAACGTAGACGAATCTCGAGGCGCGGCCGTGACCAGTTCCTCGATAGTTCTCTATTTTTGGGGGTTATGAGGTTTGGGTCATTGTCCTTGGGTTGTTCGTAGTGTCCTAAGAGTCTTCGTCGGGGTTTGAGGCGGTTCTTTCCTGTGTTTTCTTCTTTCTTCTTGTCCTGCCGAGCCCGCTGCTCAGTGCCGGGCCAAGGTTCGGATAAAACGCCGCTACCTGAGGCACAGGGCTGTCGCTTTTTTATCGTTGTTCAATTTCGCCATCCCGACGCTCTCCTCAGCCCAGAGCCTTTGGGCGACCAGGGTACCCTGCTCACGCGTAACGTGATACAGGTCTATTATGTACGGGTCTGTGTGTCATCTTTGATTTTGTTGTGTGTTTTATTCGTTCTACTTTGTTTTTTCGGGTAAACACTTCCCGCCCTCGCCGGGCTGTAAGTGCGGCCACCTTCTATCCCGGGTATTAGTCGTTTCTTCGTCTAGCTCCCCGCCATGCCGATGGCCCGCGGGAGGTTTTTCACATGACTTCTCCTTTGTGTTAGCGCCTGCGATCCCCTCCATATCGACGAGGGCTCGCCTCGCCTTAGCACCTTTTCTGTGGTTGGTTTGGCGTAAAGTCTTTCCTGCCCCCCCCCGCCACACCGGCGGTATGCGGCAGGTTCTAGAGGATTTTTCTGATCCCCTCCCGCACACCGGCGGTACACGGCAGGTTTTTGATGGGTGGCTGTTGCCTTGTTGTAGGGTCTGCGTTTCCTTCAACTGCGTTTCTTCGCGTGTTCCTGGCTCCATAGCCAGGCCGTTAGACGTGTGGGAGTGGGTTTTGAGGAGCAGCATCTTCGACTCATGGTCTAGTTCGTAGAACCGGAGTTTCCCCGAATCCCCCATATTTCTGCATATGCGGCTCATCAGGGTGGGCTAGTGTTAAGATACGGCCTCTCGAGAAAGGCTTGTAATTGTCGGTATTTGAGATGATTTTGGTATGTTTCGTATGATAAGGGTGACGTTTTATATTCGGAATAGTCAGGAAATAGATCGGAGGCATGTGCCTCCGATCTCTAGGGCTGTGAGTCGGCACGACTTAAGTCGCCGACTACTTTTTAGTCGGACTTGTAGTCAGTCGTGAAACGGAGGTGCCGACTTTCCAACTTATTGGGATTCCTTACCTGTAAGAAGGCTTTTTAATGCGGGGTACAGCTTTTAACGTGAATTGCTGCGGGCTGCGGATACCCCTCACATGCTCTGTGACACTGCAGCGCACAGCGGGAGGTCCACACACTCACGCACACATGGCGGAACAGCCCATCTCTCTCGACGGTGGCGACGGCGTCAGTCCTGGCGTACCCAATGCCAACGCTGAGGGCGGAGATCCCGTCGACCACGTTGTGGCCATTATCGGCCCGCGGACCACCTTGCCGGACGCACGCGACCCCGAAACTGTGCTCTACCGCGTGAAGCATAAGCAGCGGCGCAGCATGTCGCTCGGATCCAACAACCCGCTGAGGAAGTTTTTCGTGGTATACCTCAAGGACTCGCTCCCTGGCATAGCCGTGTGCAAGTTTTGCGAGGCGAACGGTGATTTCGCCGATGCCGAGGTTACATTCGGGTCCCCTACCCATTTGAGGCAGCATCTAGACCTCAAGAGGAAATGTCATTGGAAAGGGCATCGCGAGGCCCTGAAAGAACATGAGGCGCGTGGGGCGGGTAGCAAAAGCGGAGGCAATGGCGGGACCTCGAGTGAGGAGGGTGCGGGGAGCATCATTGCCTATATGGACGGCGCCAAGCCATTCACGATCAAGATGGTTCGGTTCATCATCAACAGCTTTGATTATCGGTGGTTCAGGACTTGCGGTCGTCATCGACGAGCGCGTTTCGCGCAAGGTTGGAATGTACGTTAATAAACGAATAATCACGGAGGGATCCAAGGCCTTTTCTTCCGGGAGTAATTTTTGTACCGCTATCCTGGTGATCAGTTCGCTTTCTCCCTCGTATCCACGCCGGGTAATATTTCGATCCAAACAATTGCTGTCACGTTCCTCTAGTCCGGAGTAGATTCACCTGGTGCATACGTTGTACTTCTCGCTTTTTGTGCATTTTTAGTGTAAAATGAAGCTTGTTTATTTTTTCGTTTTAAACTTGTGTGAATCTACGTCACACTTGCGCTTTTCTTGCGCAAAATGAAGCCAAATAGCGCATTTTTCGCTCCGTCGGCGCCTTTAGCGGGATCCTCCGGAGACGCCTCCGGTGGGCCCTCCGGGGGCGCCTCCAGCCACCCCCCCCCCCTCTGCCGGGGCAGCTGGCTTGCCGATTCGACTTGCCGACTAAAGTCAGCTAGTCGGCTTCGCCGGCTAACGACTAATTATTAGTCGTGAAATGAAACCGACTCACAGCCCTACCGATCTCAGAAACCATCCGGGGCTCTGGCGGAATCGAATAACGCTACGACTACGAAGGCTAAGAAAGTGAGTACTCTCCGAGGACCTGCTCAATTGGCAGACCTGCAGGGGGCACTCTGTGTCTCCGCCCAATGCCCTTACAAACCCCTTTGCCGTATATAGTCAGTATATATCATATAGAATATAGCATGTAGTACATTGCCGTGGTCCATACCGTAATCTTGTAACCCTACCCCCCTCAATCAGGCCGAGTCGTTCATCAGTACCAATTATCGCAGCTCTATCTGCAGTCAGCATCCCGTCCCGCATGTTTATTTTGTCGAGAAGCTGATCTTCCCTATATCTCGCCAGTTCAGCTGCACATCTGTTGTCGACCTCGCGTAGTCCGCGCCTTGCCTTGATTCCCCCTCCACCCGTTGCTTGCCTGGGTGGTGAAACTCCGACGTGCTCTGTTCCGGCATTGTGAACATACGGCGGTCCGTGGTGGTCTTAAGACTACGGTTGTGCCAGACATGACTACACCCCCCGATATCTTCGACTTGCTCCCACATTATCATCAACCTCCCGGCTTGTGTTCCCCCCCCACCTCCGACCCGCGGCACGTCCTTGCCTTTCCCATGGTCTTGTTCCTCGGCATCGCTACAACCTCGCTATTAAGCATGGGCCGAAACACGCACGACTCCAGCAAACACCACTCAAAGCTGCACTCTACCAGAGTTGATGCCAACAAATCCCGGAGCGACTACGCCGGTCCGGCTCGTGAAGAAAATTGCTAAGCCGGTCTGCTTCCTTATTTCCCGGACAACCACCCACGTTGAGGGGCCAATCTCAAGAAACGATTCGTGCCTACCTCTGACTGTAAAACGATATAATTAACGCCCAAGTGCTCACAATCCCAGTCAACTGTACATGTCATTTCTAACGTTAGTAGCAACAGTCAGTTCTATGCCGTCGAGACGGGGGTCGATAGGAGTAACCAACCTCCCAAAACACTGACAATTCTCGAGGCTCTGTTTCAGCGCTTATAGCTGCCGAGGTGGCACCAACGTGTCTGTTAGGATGGCTTGTGAAGAAGAACGAAAGAAATTATTTTGAAAGTGGCGCTTATGCGGCCAAAACATAGAAACGAAGGAGACGTAAGAAGAGGAAAGGAGATGTAGGGAGTGATCGAGGTGGGGCTGACCGTCACATCATCAATACGGCACAATGTCCATGTTACGGGCAGATGTACTCTACGGGTTGTTGTACTCACCGAAAAACCGTCCTACAGTAAAGCTCTTTACAGTATTCCCTGCAACATTCCCGATACTAATGGCGGGATGTTAGTAACAACTTCTATATACTAAATACCGACGGGAACAAATTAACCAAGTTTCCCCTTATGCCTTATATTGTGTTTCTCTGCATCTAGAGTAAGATACTTACTGCAGTGTACTCAAGATAGTGACCACGAATCAAATAGATACTATTAATAATGGACTGCAGAGTCCATATTTCAATACCCCCGGTAGTTGACTGTATCCCATGGCTACTGAGCTCGCGTTTGCTCTCTCGTTAGATCTCTCAATCCCGCCATGGAAGTCACCTCTCCGCTTCAACACACACCGTGTTCACAACATCGCTATCCTCGGGAACTCCAGTAGTCTCCACAAAAGTCCAAGCAACCTCGAGCCCTCCCAGTTTCGATGCCATCGCCCCCAAACAAAAGGAATGACTTCCTTGACTGCCTTCAATAATATCGGTTCAATCGAAATATCGAATTATTTCGCATTGTTACCGTTTGATGACATCGCCCCCATCCTAGCACATCCTAACATATACTAACACCTTCATTCCTTCGCCAATGCCTTCTCCAATGCCTTCACCAAGCTCTACCTAGGTCAAGGCAACGGGAAACAATACACCTCCATTGACATCCGTCCATTCGAAACTGCAAAACAGATATTTTGATGGCCGCGTAATCGCGAAATACTAAAGCATGTATAACATAATGCCTTGACACTTGCAAAGCAATAGGCAAGCAGTCGTAAAAATGGCCCTGAAACTGTGATAACATGAAACTAAGCGTGCTTCCCCTTGGCGAACACAAACACGCCACGGAGCACGACATTGGTTCCGGTCTCACCTTCGCATCAAGAAAATCAAGGGGATCCGGCAACTTAGTCGTCGAACGGCCTGCCTCTTGAACCACCAGTAACGCATGGAATATGCGTCCTCCATGACAGGGTTCTGGTCTGTGCTCGCGTGCTTCCCTCCCGAGACCAGGGCCATACTCTACGCTACATGGTGCCAGGAATAGTTCGTATGATATTTAGTATTAATTTGTACGGTAAGGAGTTCGCGTTTGTTTATGTCATTGTTTTTAGGGCTACGGTATTAGACTATAGTTAGCGATTTGTACCGGCATGGAATTGGATGTCACTATACACCAACAAAACAGTTACTAGGTATAAGCCTGTTTTTGAGCAAGGTACAGAGCCATTGGTGGTGTACTGGTGAGTGGCAAACACTCGCTCGTGAAACGTGGGGAAATAATATCAATGCTAATAATAGTGTAGCAATACAATGCCTTAGCATCAATCCCGATTATGTCCACAATGGCACTATTCTGTTTTGTGTCGTCTAAGTTGCCGTGCAGCAGTTCGGGCCACGAGGGAGCTCCACCGTCATAAAATGACGCATCGTGACGACGCCAACTTGGAGGGTGCTTCGTCGCCGTCAGGACATTCGCTGCTACCCCTTGATTCAATCGGTCTGCTTCAACCAACGCCTTGAAAAATCTCGCCAGCTTGCATTGGAAACACCATGTTTATGCTGTTTATGCTGTTGTTGTCGTGGTCGGTGATGTCGTGATTGTTGTTGTTGTTGTTGCTGGTGGTGGTGGTGGTGGTGGCGGTGGTGGCGGTGGTGGTGGTGGTGGTGGTTTTGGTGGTGGTGGTGGTGGTGGTGGTGGTGGTCGTGGTGGTGGTGGTCGTGGTGGTGGTGGTGTTGCTGTTGTTGACGTCGTTGTTGATGATGATTTTGGTGCTACCTCTCAGCACGATGATCTTCAATTTCTGCCGTTGTCGTAGACATGATAAAGAAGTGCGTGTGAGTAACGATAGTAGTTCGACAGGGAAGCAGAGGACCCTTCACGCCGCAGGGAGATAGTGAGGATCTCCTCCGGCCAATACCGGCGGTAGAGTCGTCGAGGCGCAAACAAAGTGATCCTTCCCTTCCCTCCCAGCGCAGGCGCTTTTTTCAACTCTGCTGTCCCTCCCTGCTCCAATATCTGCGGTAGTAGCTGAGATGACGCATTCCTCTGCCTCCACTATGTTAGCGCTTACCAGCTAAAGTTGATGACGTATTTATTTCGTGTGACGACAACAGTTGTACCGCTGTCCGCTGTCCTCTTCTCACCCGTGTCTTTTCACTATCATAGATAATACCTGGTAGTTAATAACAATGATGATGGCGATGACGATGACGATGATAATCATCATGATGATGATGACGATCATGATGACGATGATGATCATGATTATTATGGATGATTATTATGGATGATGATGGATGATGATGAAATATTTTTAGATCGCGTATATCTTCAATAAGTTGGTATTCAGATCTGGTGACCATATCTTGAGGTCGTGTGACGATGAACGTGTTTTTCAGATCCCGTACCGCTTCGACATGTTAACATTCAGTCGTGACAATGTATGCCTTCAAGCCGTGTGACGATTACCATTTTCGGGTCGTCTGGTGATGGCACGGGGCAGGATCAATTTGTCCGAGGCGTTGCGATGTTCAAAGTACTGTACTTCTGCAGACGATCGTGTGGCGAAGACCCAGTTGGAGGTGCCCGTCGATCTGATGTTCGATCGCATGAGAGGTGAGGTAGCGAGAATAAATTAGTTGCATGCTATCAGATAAGTGACACGATGGCTAACTTGGCACAAGGTAACTTGGATTAAATAATAAGTTGGGAACAACCCGGGCGTCGCTCCTCAAGATTGCCAATGATTAGTACGCTCTAGTCAGAAAGTGAGCGCGCATGCTGTATGGCATGCATGCGTGTACGCGCTTTGTTGTTTGAGTCAGAGTTATATGAACAGAAAACACAAGATTGAATCAAATTAATTCTACATCATGTGTTCACTTTCTGACCAAAGTGTACTCGACGCTGACAAGCTTGAGGACCGACGCCGGGAGATCTCCCAATAACTTATCTTCTATCAGTAGGGCAAACCACCGTGGCATTTACCTCCTGATGAAGCGTTGTCACCAACTCACCTACCATGCGCGATCGACCTTCTGGTCGACGACAGGTCGACGACTTCCTGCATTGTGTTTTCGCTGCCATCGTCACCGTGAACATTTTTCAGTCCTGTTTGAACGATATTGATAGTTACTGAGTACTCTGATAGTACTCTATCACTCTACCACCCCACCTTTTGGCGGTATGGCCTTTTAAATAGTGTATAGTCTAGGCTAGTGGCTGTGAAAGGGCTTGGCCTAGTTGGCACCAGTTGGCACGACTCAAACTAGATGTGTGTATCAAGGCCATTATCGCACTATCGGTACTGCGTGCATGGAATACTGTCCATATCGTTGGCTGGCACATGCCGGCGCTATCGGGAAAACACCGCCGGAATTCAAATATCGCAACGGCTTCGCCAAACTAAGCCCGCCCTGTTGCTGCTGGTCACTTTCTTCGTCGTCCAGTATCTCTCAGCATCTGGTATTGATGCTGTCGATGGTACTAATTTTCCTTTGCCAATTTTCGTCCTGTCTTGTTTTTTCTTTCCATCTGACAAGCCGTGGCCACAGGTGTCGTGCCGTTTCCCCCGGTACGTGCCTTCACGTTTAGGGCTACCAGAAACGGATTGCTGAACATGCTGGTGTCGGAGCTCATGAAGGCATAATGTATCTTGTTCTTTTGTGTCACTGTACAGTCACAGCGCTCCGGCTTTCTTTATATGCTGACCTCTGCGAGTGTGGTGGTCCGTTTCGTATTTTTTGTCACTTGCCCTCGCCTTTGTTCCCATCTTCTGAATGAGCCGTGGTTACAGGTATCGCCCCTTCTGCCCCCTTCTCCCCCCCGGAAACGTTCCTTCATTTTAGCCGCACAGAGGGATCAGCGTAACCACTGTTCGATTTTTCATCTGTTGGTTGCCAAGGTCTTGGTCATGATAGGGGATGAATACGATCCGCCGTCGTTGTTGAGTACATAGCCCCGATCACCTTTCCGTGCACCGTCACGGATTAGCTCGGTATTCCGTGCTGTGCCGCTACATTTGCGGTATTGGACTCTGGCAAGGGGCTTGCTTTCACGGTCGGCGAGCATTGCCTGAGTCCACACATTATGCTCATTTTGTGCAATGCTCCCTTTATATATCTGGTACTGCTGCGATAGCTCCCGAGGAAAGACAACCCGCCGCGCAATGGTTTTGGTCCTTGACCATCACGTTGAACTCCCAGTGGTGTGTGGTGCCCGATTGCTGTCGCGTTCGATTGACACCGAATCAAATGGCGCAAAAATCGGCTTAATCGCCACTCGGTGCTATCGCAGGTGGTTCGCACCGAACCAAGTGGCGTGAAACTCGGCTCGGTAGCCAAATGTGAGAGATGTGGTCGCCGGGGCTCGGCAAGGCTTATCCAGTGTTAAACCCATCCCCAGCGGTTTCGAAAATATCTGGGTTTCCTAGTGGATGTGGATTATTGCATGCTGCGTTCCCTCTGCAACTCTGGACAATACTGCGAGAGAAAACCATAGAGATACACAGCCTCCGGTTGCTCCGTAACTGTTAACAGTTGATGGCGCCAGCCCGTGTCTTCGTTTTCGTCCCAACGCCCATGACCGCTCCATCCGGTAGAAATATATAGCCCGTCGTCGCTCTCCTGATACCCGAGGTCCTAGCTATGTAAAGTGCCCCAGTGCTGTCTCAGTTTATTGGCACCGAATCAAATTACACGAAACCCAGTTCTCCATCGTCAAATTTGGGAGATCCACAGCCTCCTTCTGCTTTGAAACTGATTGTTGTTGTCGATTCTGCCTCGCAACTGCGCCGTCAGTGTCTGCCTGTGCTTTTGTCTCGAAGCTTGGCGGGGATGACTCGATTCTTACTACCATACCACATACCACATACTATCATGTCATATATTCTACTGCCATATATATGATATTCTACCATAAATAATCTCACACGCGCCACGACGGGGAAAACAAGTTTTTCGTCAATAGATTTGTGGGTGACCGTACGACGCGTGCTACGATAGAGGTGCACCAACCATTGTGTTTTTTCTGAGGTTCCTCAATTTGGGAGCTTACTACCGCTCCCAAACAATGATTTGGGGAAAAATAAAACTGCTGCCGGATGAAAACTTCCACGGCCTAGGTACACCAGGAGAATCATGCAAAACAAAAGTCGCATTTACGAATATTTTGGGTTAAGGATCGGGCCCCGTCATTCACGTCATTCACGTCATTCACGGCATTCACATCATTCACGTCATTCACGTCATTCACGTCATTCACGTCATTCACGTCATTCACGTCATTCACATCATTCACATCATTCACGTCATTCACGTCATTCACAAAACAAAACATCTGTTCCGACGAAAAGTGCTACCTCTATAGTAGCACGCGTGGTCTATACACCCTATACTACTATACTACTATACTACTATACTACTATTCTACTATTCTACTATTCTACTATTCTACTATACTACTATACTACTATACTGTAAACACTATGGTATATACACCTATAGACTATACCTATAGTCTATACCTATATACCTATATACCTATATACCTATATACCTATATACCTATATACCTATATACCTTTATACATATATACCTATATACATAGACTATATACCTGTATAACTAGTCTATACACCTATATACATAGACTATACACCTATATACCTAAATACATAGTTTATATACCTATTAACCTATATATATACCTAATCTATATATCTATATACCTAGACTATATACCTATATACTTATTAACCTATAAACTATACCTATATACCTAGTCTATATACCTAGTCTATATACCTATAGTCTATACAAACCTACATATATATATATATCTATATATCTATATACCTAGTCTATATACTTATATACCTATATACCTATACCTGGTATATCTATTTTGTAAACACCATGGTCTATATTGTAAACACGATGGTCTATGTTGTGAACACGATGGTCTGTATTGTAAACAATGGTCTGTATTGTAAACACGATGGTCTGTATTCTAAAGACGATACTCCTTAACTCCTTAACTTCTTAGCTCAGAAATCAGCGAATATCATACTGGCCGAATATCGTTTTGTGTTTTGCGCTATTTTGTGTTACAAGTATGCGTTGTAACCTACCTTGTACCAAGTATTACAGTACGTTGTGGGTCATGCGATTGTATCCATCACGACGAAGTTGTTTGTTATAGCTCGAGGCCACGTTTTGTGTGGGCTAGACAGCTCCTGAGTGAGGAGCGCGATCAAAATTAGACGGTACCCCTATATCGCAACATGCGCTACTACTACAGTACTACAGTACAGAGTAGTATATTAACAGCTAATAGACCACGCTTGCCTACTGCCAAATAAGCGTCCGTGCATTCGTGCATCGCGAACTGCTGCTTCTTGTATGTGATGGTTAGCTACTGTGTAACACAGCTTCGACAACCCTTCCAGAGAGAACGGGAAGTGTTTGGCAACGGCCATACTGTATCACCGACTGCTTGCTACTCGCTCTTGTAAGTTAAGTAGATTAGCGGAACACTGCAACATATGTGTGGTGGCGGGTACATTGTGCAAAGTGAAGTACCTGGGTCTATAATTTATCCTGGCAGAGTGTGACCTTCAGCTCCTAGTATTTCTCCTCCCGCTAAAAAAGGATATTATGAGTTTGATATCTGCATGATGACAGCTGGCATAGCGTGTGCAAGGTGAAGCACCGACTCCATGATTCTCTGTTAGGTGCTGATACCTTCAGCCAACTACCAACTAGCTTTTTTTTTCCGGCTGTCCCTCTGACAAGTCAAGTCCTTGCCCCGGTTTGTTCAACAAATTCGATTCTAATCAACGAACAGTTAGAATTCCGAACCCTATGTCCGAGAAAAAGAAAGGAACACGAGGGGGGTTTCGAAGGGGGAAGATGCCAGGGGCCACAGCTGGTCCAAAAGGCTGGATTGTAGATATCAAATAGAATTTGAGTTGCAGTCCAGCATCCCATAACTCTCCGGGCTGTTCTGGGCGCAATATGTTTGGATGGCGGTTTAAAGTTTCCTGTTCAGAAGTTAGGCTAGCGTTGCTCATGTCGGTCATGGCGTAGTGATGTTCGAGGGTCTTCTTCAAGCATTTGACTACTGTAGGGTTGCGTTCACTGCTCAGGATCTCATCAACGTAGAACGCAATAATGGCGAAGGTGTCGTCGCGTTCATGACCGCCTTCATCATCGTTTGATTAGGGCAGGGTTGCTTCCTTCCAACTCCTTCCAACTCCTTCCACTTCCTTCCACTTCCTTCCACTTTCTTCCCCTCCCTTCCACTGATTTCGATGTACGATTTGAATTCAAAAAAATAAGAAAGCAATCGCCGTCCAGCATCCCGTACCTCTTGAGGGAGTTCTCGACGGGGGGTTTTTTGTTCAAGTAATCACTTTCGTAATTTCTAGTGGCAGACACACAAGGAATTGGCCAACCTTACCCATGTCCGCAATACCAAAGCTGCCTGTGAGGGCCACTCCATTAACCCTTCCGCCACTCCAGGGTTGGTTCCACTGATCACGACCAAGGCTGCGGTAGGAGGGGTACCCCCGATTTCACTGGTGTGTTTGAGCCAGTCGCACGAGTGACTCTGCACCTCACGGATGAAAAATGTTTAGCCAAGTGTTTTGGAGCAGCTTACATTACCTTTGCATTCCGGATGGATTTCGTCAATATAAAACATGGAGAAAACGTAAGAACGCAAAAAAACAAAGGGGTTACTCGCGCGAGTTTTCCCTAGCCATTGAAATTTAAGGCCCAAAAAGGCACCCCCCTACCGTAACCTTGGTCTCACGTTATCGTCGACGTACAGTGTGAGAAATGCGAAGGTATCATCGGTCCCATGAACGCACAAAAGGATCCCACGAGGCCTGCCTGAAGCCCACCCTCAGCAGGGGCGCTACGTCTACCGTTTCGTTCCACAAAGTGGGCGACCGAGACAGGCCATAAAAACTGCGCTTGAGGTGCATGGCCATCGACACGCCGGTCATGCTGCCCGTCTGCTCTAAGCCATACTAAACTTGTGCGTGGGTCCTTGGTCTCTTTTCAATAAACTACCCCAACGGACAATTTCTCACCTGATCATAGTCTGGAGAAATCGCCGCCGGTCTCAAGCCTATATAGAAAGCGGCGGCGGTCTCAAGCCTATTCCCAGCAACGCCACATGGATGGTGTTACACCACAGAGCGGGTGAGTGAAACAGGCCATCCTCATGTAACTGTGCTTAAGCTTAATGACCATCGATACGCCGGCCTTCGTATTTTTCTGAAAAATGTCATATAAGCTAGCTAGCTATGCTTGAGGTCCATGGCCATTTATACACCGGTCTTGGTGTTCCCCATCTCGTGTACATCGAACGCTTCGGTGGCGAACAAAATTGTCTTCGATCTTACCCTGGATAAGGCGAGGCAGGCCTGAAGTCTACCTCTGCCAGTGCTACATCGATAGTATCATAGCGTCATGCCGCAGATCTAGTCACGAAAACAGGACATGCAAAACTGTGCTTGAGTGTCGTGACCGTTGAAGCGCCGGTCATGGCGCCCTTTGTCTTGCCTCGAGAAACTACAGTGATAAACACTTCGTCTTTCGTTTGACTCTTCAGAAAGCAACGTCGGCATGAAGCCTGCCCCCAGCAGTGCTACGTTGATGGTGCCACAACACGAGGTGGGCGATTGAGACAGGTTACGGTATACGAAGTGCTGTTGAATTCCGTGGCCATCGAGGCGCTGGCCTTCGTCTCGTCTCGCAAAACTGTGCTGCCTTGACAGACAACTTCGCACTTCATATCATATTATTCTGGATAAAGTTACGTCGGCCCGAAGCCTTGCAGCAGTACTGCATCCATTATGTTATGCCTCTGGGCGGGTGGGTGAGACAGGCCATACAAACTGCGTTTGAATTCCATGATTATCGATACGCCAGCCTTGCTGTCCTTCTGAAACAGGCGTCACAACTTTGAACTTGAGTTTGATGGCCATGGCCGACTCGACCCACGGCAGAGGTAATACTTTGTGCGACAAACGTTTCCGGCCGGTTGATCTCCTCGAGCGTGGAACTATTCGTTTTTTTACCTTCTTATCGAGTACATTTTGTGGCATTAAACAGGACTATTACTATTAATAGGAATATAGTTATTAATAGTATTAGTAGTATCAAGTATATAGTCTAGTATCAATGGTAGTATTAGTATGGTATATTAATAAGGAATAGCGCATATAAATGTTGATCGGGTTGCGCGAACGAATGCCTTCGAAGTCATGTTTCGGGTGATGGATGATGGATGATGGTGGTGATATTGAGCCCCTCATTTTAGGAGCTCACAAAAAAACTTAGAATACGCTGCACCCCTAGCGTGCGATGACTCGATTATCTTATAGATATCTACTAACATACCGTACCATACCGGAATTCGTGTTATGTGCCTTGTCTCGAGGAATTACCTTGAACAGGCCTTCGTCTTTTGATTTCACTCTGAAGAAAGCAACAAAAGGTCTGAAGCCTTCCCCTAACAAAGCCACATTTGAGCCACATGGATGGTGTCATACGATAGATCGGGCTACTGAGACGGGTTATGCTGATTGCGTTTTGAGTTTCATGGCCATTGGTATGCCGAACTTAGTGTGGTTCATCTGGTGTCGAAAACCTACCTTGACGACCAGCTTCGTCTTTGATCTTACTCTGGAGAAAGGATACCTGTACGTCAACCTGGTAGGGCTGTATACACACTTCGTAGCATGCACGACCGGAAGTTGTCACAAGAAGCATTCCTTTTCGACGAAAATCCTCGATCCCACTGCTGAACTCTAATATTGGTGTTTACAGCAACACTTTGCCGTAGTCGACGCCTGCTTCTTGGGTCTAGTTGTTCGTGTCGATCTCACCCGCGCTACGATCGTCATGCAAAAGAATGCCGTCAACATGCCCCACGGCACTCAGCCGTGCCGCGAGAGCGTAGAAGATCATCGTCGATACACAGTACCCCACAACATTGTAGTCTTCGCAAGCGATCCTCGTTGACGTACGGTACCCCACAGCCCACAGCAGGGTTTGCCCTCAGCCCAAGCTTTACTTTCGCAGACGAGTACACAGGAAGTGAGGTGCTTCCGCGTGGTACCTCCCCACCTCAGTCGTTTTCTCTTGCGGCTCCCTCAGAGCGGCCCACGGGGTGGGAGAGGAGTGGGGAGGGGGGGAGGGGGGCTCCGAACGGTTCGCGGGGTCACTCCCGTCACCTCGATCCCTCACATGTTCACGACGTGCGAGGTGAGTGCACGTCACGGCCATCCAATGACCGACCCCCAATGTCACTGGCGCCGAATGGAGTTGTTGCTTCTGCACCAGTTTTGGCACGAAAGAGAACGTGTGTTCCCGCCCGGTGTGCCCTCAGGCCGGGCGTCCTCGCCCGACTCTGATAGGACCCTTTCGCTCAACCCCTCACAGCCACACCGTCTGGAGTAGCGATAAAAGTGCTAATAATGGGTGCCAAATGACCGACGCTCAACTTCACTGGCGTCGCTTCGAGTTGCTGCTTGTACAGCAGCTCATCCAGAAAGAACACTGAAGAATATTGAAGAACCCTCTACTCCGCCCGAGTGTACCGATAAGTTCGACTTCCTCGCACGAATCCGACAGGAGGCTTCAAATTATCTACCCACGTCTCGTGTGACTGAAAAACCGTAGCCCGACCAGTTTGATAGGTTCCTAACTACTGAAAGATGTGATGGACTTCGAACCTCGTCAGCGACGCTTTGGAGGTTGGGCTACCGGTCGTCATGCCGTGAAGCGTTGGAAGCGTGCCGCGGAGGCGGGCTACGGCAGGGGCAACACAATCAGAGAACTAGCTTCCTGACGCTTGTTATCTGAGGAGGGACTGACATTGTTTCATACCCAACAACTGTGCTATCATAGCGTGCGCCAGCCTCTGATTGAGGCAGACCTCGTGTCTATGGGGGATCGTGTGACGGGGGCTCTTGGTGCGCGTGGTTTACGGCCGTCGTTTATATGGCCATATTTCCACACACGATGCGTGCACATTTACCAGGATAATGTCTTGGCCATTCAACATAAACCTTTGAGTTATGTGTAATTTCGAGCCCCAAGCATACAGCATGGGTGCGAGGGAATATTTATCACGGGAACTGGTGGGCCGAAGACAGATTAAGGTACTGTACGTTCCTTCTACGCGACAGCATGGTGATATTCCAACGTTAGCTTCGAGCACAACTAGGTTTCGAATCACTAAGGAAAGCACTGTTAAAAATGACGTCAGATGAGGTTTGTTTTGGAGTGTAAAGGGATGCGTGTGGTAAAATCATGCACAGTACCTAGGTACTCGGAGTATAAAACAGTACATGAAGCACCGAAATCCACATAAATAAAGATGCGTACTTGATATGTGTGTTGAGGGTTCATCCTGAAGAATGCATCGTAGAAAATCGCTGGTTTTGCCCTCTGGGTTTCCCCTACATGAGCCCAACATGAGAAAAGCGTTGGGAGTCAGAACCCCATATCCATGGTACTGCTGCCTAACTATGCGAAAACGGCAGTGAGCCAACTTAATGTCTCCTGATTGTGCACACAACGCGCCTAATGAGCGGCTCGGTTGTGGGTTACTTCGGCACTTCATTGGGAACAGGAAACAGCAGCATTCGTGTGATGTCGCGTATACCGTGCCTGGTGTATGCGAAGGACGGTCCATGCCTGGGTACGGAGATCGGAGGGGGTGTACTATCATTCATCTGGTATGTTTTACTGTAGTACCAGGCAGCAGGTAAAAGGGCGCGTGGGGGTGCAAGTGGTCGCCGCATGTACACTGAAATTAAGCCACAGCAAGTGTAACGGACAAAATCTTCCCCAACATAGAATGTTGCAAGTATACGTCATACACATATGCATACCACAACGCGCGTGATGCGTTGTCGGTGGTTGTTTGTCTTGGGTACTCTGAATCTCGTAGTTTGTGACCGCGTGCCTCTTACCTCTCTATTTATCAGGATGAAGAACCAGCACGGACACTAGGTGTAGTATGTGTACTGCGCGTAGATGCGTAGGAAGGACGCATGCGCCAAGACAACACGAAGAAAACACATCCCCGGGGATTAAATTCCGAGGTGATATTCTCCGTAGACTGTCATGACGAGGGGGGCACGCACAACGGAAACCTTGGCATTGGAAAGATGTATGCCAGGTATAGCCTAGGCACATAGACCTTGCAAAGATCTCAACGAGACAGTAGTTTCTGAGACGCTTCGCGAGGTGATGTGTGCACTCACCCGGATGTGGGATGTGGTGTCTCTGATCTTGCTTGACAATTGTCATAATATGCATATGTACCATTTTGCTTTTTTTGCCTAGTCCGTCCCTTTTTCTCCGCCGGCGCAGAGTTTTTTGGTGTGCTTTCTTCTGCAATGCGATCAGACTACCCGTCGGTATATTATCAGCCGTGTGCCGGGCTCATGGGACGTCCGTGGCGCGAGCTATGGCCGCGGAAAGCCGCCGAGACTGGCTCTATTTTGCGGGGTATGAGACACTTCTGTCCCCGGGCAACCACACACTAGACGTATTTAAGCCTCGAGGTTAGGTCTTAAGTACTTCCAACTGGAAGAGCTAGGCCATTCGATATTTCGACCTTAAACGCATAAAAAAAACACCATATGTCTAAAACTCGAAATAGTGGTCTCTTTCAGTACGCATAAATAGAAAAGCCGAGGAAAGATCAAACTACTTGAAAATAGACTATGATATTTCTGCACTACTCCAGACGCAGATGGCAAGACGAGGATTTATGTCATGAGTCAGCACATGAGTGGGTGGAAACTTCGAGAAAGACCCTCCCCTGCCCATGCTGTGCGAGCTTGAACAAACGGCCAAAACAAATAACTGGTGCCTGGCAAAAACATTGAGTGCTTCGTACTCCATACTCGCTTCATATGTAGGATACCTCGCAGGCGTCTGCCGCCTTCGGTGTGCCTCAGTGTGGCAGTCAGTACAGCAGCACAGCAGGACTGGCCCTCAACCCGGTTCAATTTCCACCCTCGAAATGTAGGCATCCGCGGGAAAGAGGCAACAGGGTTGTAAACTGCAGCAGCAGCTCCGGCCATGCGCTACGTCGGGCACAAAAACCAAACAAAAAAAATGTGTCATCGAAAAATTACAGCCTCTCAGGACGAGAGAGCAGGAGCACGAGCGCGCGACGAACTATGTCAGAGTCCCAGTTCTCTGACCGCAGAGAACGCCAGGGTAGGAGGAGTCTCGCGGGCGTTTTCCACCGGCTAGTTGTGCTGTAGTTGGGTTGGCTGTTGGGGTGCTAGTTGTCTGTGTGTTGTGCGGTGTTGTTTTGTTTTGTGGTGTGTTGTGTTGTGTGTGCGCTCGATCCTCGTGAATGAACAAGGACTCATTTTCAAGTAATAGTACGTAGAGGCATGCCGCTCCACGAGAGTGGGTCGCCTCTGACCACCGCCAACGTTTCTGATCGTGTTGTACACGCAGGTTGATTAACCCGGGTTGGGGATACACCAAGCGGCTTGCTAGGTTGAGCGTTGCAATTACTGCGTGGGTGTTGTGCTGTGCTGCTGCTGCAGAGTGTCTGATGTTTCCTCGAGCTTTCGTCGTCTGAAATGCTGTTGTTTGCTGGAAAATACTCGGAAAATTGCTTCAAATATGCACTTGGGCCAAAATGTGCCCAAGTGCATATTTTGGGAAAATCCACATCTCACCGTGGTCTGCCGTGGTCGTTAGGTCGATAAAATAGACCTATTTTTTAGACATTTAAAACACGATAGGGCTTAATTTGGTTTAGAGCCTAAAATATAGGCATATCGTCAGGCTTAAATACGTCTACTACACACACGGTGGAACTTTAGTCCTCGCACGTACATCGGGGTGGCATCAAAATGTATTTGCGAGAGAATTTTCCCGCACTGCTAGACGCGGGCGCGGTGTATATGTACCCGCTGCAACGACGTGAATTATGTCATTGCTGTTGTGAGTTCTCCCTCACAATTGACACGGTGGTTACCATACAGCAGTAGCGAAACCTGTGTAAAGAGATATAAAGTAGCAACACAACCCGAGCAAAAGTAACGATGTTCACACAACAGACCATATCGGCAACAAACATCGGTATAAACTGTCTACGATCACAGCAGCAGCAAGCAACCGCAGAGAGCGGCAATAATATATAGATCATAAAAAATCAAATTTTATTGAGAACGGGATTTTTTCTGGATGGACCGAGGAGAATAAATACGCGCAAGACCTTTACTCTCATCAAAAGAACATACACAGCGGTTTTACAATAGAGCACCACCAGCAAGCAGCACGTAGTCCATAGACTCTAAGAGTTTATTGTCATATGAGCAACGACGGGAACTATGTCATTACTGTGAGTTCTCCCTCACAATTGACACGGTGGTTACCATACAGCAGTAGCGAAACCTGTATAAAGAGATGTAAAGTAGCAACACAACTCAAGCAAAAGTAACGATGTGCACACAACAGACCATATCGGCAACAAACATCGGTATAAACTGCGCGCGGGGAAAAATACTGGGCACAGAAAACACACAACAAATTGACACCAATGATTCCTCTAACAGCAGCGACAGCAGTACAAACCCATCAGACAGCGAAAATGATCAAGACAACAACAGCGGCAACAATAACAATTCTGGTCAATGGTCCATTATTCCCGAGATTGGTGATGGTGCATGTTTATTAAGATGTATCTCGCGTCGTGTGCACAACAACCCAGCTTTACATCACATCGTCCGTGCACATATTATTGCCCACATCACAACCAATTTGTACACCGTTATCCCAGGATCAGGTTTCAACACTTTCCACGACAGCATCTTAGCTGGAGCAAATCAAGAACTTGTGGAAGTCGCTGGATCTCAACCTACTACATATTCGAGTGTTGAAGAGTATCTCCACTTCATGTCACAGCCTTACGCATATGCTACAAACGTAGAATTAATTGCTGCCACGCAGTTATACGGAGTGGACTTTCGAATAACTTATCACACCGAGCCTCAGCAATATCCCAACCCTCCTCCTCTAAATGTCTGTGATATCTTATATTATCCACATTCTTTCCACTACGCATCCCTCCGATATACCCCTTCTGCATAAATACTTCATCATCAGTTGTAGTCATTCGAGTTGCGTCGCCCCCGGGAGGCACGTGTCCACCTCCCGAAGGGGAACCTTGTACTGCTGTACGGTAAAAGGTCGGCGGTATCGTATACCTCGTACTATACTGGTATCTATCGATAGATTTGTGGAATGAAAAGTGCGGATGCGACATGATGTGGATATGCTTGTAGGTGCAGCAGTACAGCAGCACATCAATCTGAGGGTGTATGTCGTGTACCAGATACATGTTTATATCTTGTGCGAAAGAAGCCATGTGTTCAACGAATTCAATCACGCTGCCCGGTAAATAGCTCTGCGTACTCATCGAAGGGCACCGTGTAAATAAGTAGTCTACTGCTGTAGCCTCACAGCAGTACGCCGCGTCCGTTACGCTGCGGAAGTTCTGCTCTGAGCATGGCCTTGCATATCTACTCGCACGCAGACTTTCAAAATTGTTGCTGCTTCTGCTGCTGCTGATGCTAGCGAAACTGTTTCTGCTTCTGCTGCTGCTGATGCTAGCGAAACTGCTGCTGCTGTTGTTGCTGTAAAATAAGAAGGGTATCCGATGAGATCCTCGTACCTCGTTGTCCCCTGGATTCTGTCCTCTGCATGCGTCCATCGGCCGCACGCGCACCGTTAACGCTAGAGAATCACTTTCAGAAGTCTATAGTTTCCGCTGCCCGCCAGAGCAGGCCACCTCTCGCTGCTCGCTGTCAGGGGTGAACTTCCCCTCCCCCGCCCCTCTGTTGCTCTCTCCCGGTTAGCGGCAATGGTTGGCGGTTTGGCGGTTGGGCGGGTCGGGGTTTGGTTGTTTTCGGCTATCCGTTGTCGGGGTTTGGGGACAAACAAGAGGATCCGCACTTTAGGTGCGTTTTCATTGGCCTAAACCGATCCTTGGTGTACTTTACGATTCCCCCGTTTTCAATACTTTACATGATATGTTATAGTGATCGTGGAAGGGCCTACTTCGAGCATGGCCATTGTTTTTGGTCATTGTTTGGATGGCTTCTTATTTTACTCTTTTGGCCCCTTTGCGCTGTGATCCCAACACAAAACAAGAAAACAGAAAAAAAGAACGTGGTGCCGGGTAATCCTGCTTGTTGGTGCACAGCGCACACCTCGTATCAGAACAGCTTTTGTGGTGTTCCCCTGCAGCCCCGTCACGTCAGAGCACCAACGAGCAGGCCCTCTCGTTGGTTCATCACGTAACCGGGTACCCCTCCAGCGTCAAGGCAGGTTTCTGGTGGAGTTACGTCTCTGCCCATCGCGGAGAGTAGGCCTCGAGCAAAAAGGTGTGAATTTTCGCTGAACATAACGGAAGGGCTGTGCATTGCAGCGCCAGTAGTACCAAACGATCACTGCCGTACATTGGTGCTTGGGGCCGGCGTTGGAAGCACCGGTGCCTGCGTGGAGCAGACCTGGTGATGGTAGCTAACTCGTCGATTCCTGATCGCTGCGGGTGCCTGCGATGTCTGCCAGTCCCTGTCTAATCCAACCCGGAAAATCTAGGTCCTCATTTCAGCAGCCAGCCTGATTCCGCCCAGGGTCATTTCTCAAGTTTGTTTGTTATTGATAGTCGCCGTTGCTACCTGGTGCGGTACGCATGGAAGTCTGCTCCTACAGTGCCACTGCCGCAGCTGTGCTCGTACAACTGCTACGTACTGCAACGCTGGCTGGGGCATACAAACATTGCCAGGCTACCAGATACTACCGAGTACCTTGGTATGCGATGGCGCAGCAGCAGCGGCAGCAGCAGTACGGCCATTTATTATATGGTCCAATGGGAGACTGGAAATTGGAAAGTGGAGATTTGCAACCGCGATGGGATTCTCCCGAGCAGAGGTCTTGCGAAGAGCCAACCTTTTCCCCCGCACTAATTCCAAGTATTAATAGTTTGTCAGGAAAACGTCCGTGTACGAACCATTATACAAAAAGTAATGGAGATATCATAGGCACCTGGCCGGCACCGGGTATATACGCACAAGGGCTCCGATCAGCGGGCGGCTGACGCTGCCCGCTACGCTCGCGCAAGAACACAACAAAGTGTGAAAGGGGCAGAAAGAAGAGGCCTATGAATTGGTGCTACTAGCGTCTTGGTAATGCCAAGAGCTACCGGTGCAGAGCTGATACTCGATAGAGATGAAGTGGTGCGGTGTGCGGTGCAAAAGCCCGCCCTACGTGTCAAAAAATTATCATATCTCGAACTCGTGGGTAGGCCGACGGAGCAGAGGACCACGCGCGACGCAAGTCAGGCCCAGCTCTCTGGCCACAGAGCGCACATCGGGCTTGGAGCCATCGTGTGTGCGCTTGCCACACCGGCTACAACCTACGAGCTGGGATGTAACTGGCGTTCATATATAGCTTGGTTGGGCATTGTAATGGCTTGTGTGTGTTTGCTGTGCACTTCATGCTGCTGTGCTGTTTTGTTCCAGCTTGTTTGGTGACACATGCCACATCAAGACATGGCAAACAGCAGTTTGTGTGTATGATACAAAGTATGATACAAGAGGCTCCGCTCCGCGGGCGGCTGACACCGCCCGCGACGCTCGCGCAAGGAAGATTTATACTTGAGCGTGAAGGGAGCAGAACAAAGAGGTCCATATTTTGGTGCAACTAGCGATTTGATAATGTCAAGAGCTTGTGCAGAGTTGATTGTCCTGTGCTGTGCTTCTGTGTGCTTGTTGGCGATGTCACGTTCTGATCGGCAGTACGGGTATGAATTGCTTGGAAAAAAACACAGGGGACCGAGAGGGAGGACAATCAATGAAGAAAGCGAAAACACGCAGAGTACACACGTACATGCCTGGTACTTCGCATGATACCTGGTAATGCTGCATGTTCGAAAGAAAGCACAGCGCAGCACGGCGCAGCACCGCAGGGCAAGGCACGGCATCGCACGGCACCGCACGGCGCTGCGCTGCGCGCTGCTGAGCTATAGCTGAGCTGAGCTGGGAGAATTCAATGAAAAATCGACGAGCAGTGTGATTGCTGAACCCTATGCACGATGAAAATTGAAGGCAAGAACCGGGGGGAAGAAGGGACAACACCTGTGACCACGGCTTGTCCAGAAGCTGGAAAGTAAATGTGTGTGAAAAAAGAAAAAAAAATGTGATCGAAAAATGTTGTATGTACAAAATTGGTGTGGTGTACTTCGGTACTGCTGGATGATAATTAGTCGAGTGAGACCTGGCATGTACGAAAGAGTAAGTACATCACAGCAGGTAGCACGGCATCGCACGGCATCGCACGGCACCGCACGGCGCTACTCTCCTGAGCTAGCGCTGCGGTGCTCTACTGAGCAGCCAGCTGAGCTGAGACCTGGTATTTTATTAAGTTATTCTGACGACGTCAGCTGTAAGTTCGACAAATATAGGGTCGATACTCATCTTTGCAAGCTGAGTACTACATCAATCATACGTCGTATCCAAAAAACTAAAAAAGCGAAGCCAGGTTTCAACGTATAAACCACGGCGTTTTTCAGGTGGGAACGCTGTGAAGAGCTCTGTCTCAGGCATCTGAGCCCCCTCAGCGGTCCGGAAAGGAGAATATAAAGTTAGTGTGTGAGAGAAAAAAAATAGACGCCGCTCAGGAAATCGATACCGGTATCTGTACGATATGTAGTAAGTATTAATAGTTCTACAATAATATTTGGAGACCATAAAGTGTGAAGTCCGAAGCAGAATAAAATGATAGTTTTGGGAGAACAGTATTGGCCAATACGCAGAAAAGATCTCCAGGGTCGTTGCTGCCAAAATATTTTTTCCTCGAGCGCAATTAAGAGCTGAGAGTAGGCCGAGAGGCCGAGAACTGCCGAGGGCGACCTCTAAATGCACCGACATTATTCATAGTTAATAGAGCATTGGAGTAAGTGAGTATATGCGACAAAGGTTGTTGTGTGTCTGGGACGTACGTAAGCACAGGCATTTAAGGCATGACTGAATTAACGTCTGGATGGCCTTCTCTGAATCAGCGTGCCTGAACGCCATGTTCGTCCCTATCATGCCTAACTTCCGCGACGCAAGGCAAGGCGTATCAAAACGACAAGAAAGACACTCCAACAAATATTGACCCGTAAGGGAAAGGGGGTCATGCTACTGCCCACAGCCAAGGCACCCCGCAACGCCACGGCTCTGCTAGCAGCCAGGGCAGATTGTCATTGGAGAGTTGTCATTGGAGATACCACTACACCCCGTTGGTGTGTGAACATTCCCGCCCAAGAAGGAAGTACGCACACACCAGCATTGCGTTTCCACGCAACATGCACCTGGCGGCGGCGGCTCCTCCTCAGCAGGGGTACGTGCAGCACCTGCAACATCTGGTGCTGCCGACGAGGGTGCTGTGAGTGGGGGTGCCAGTGCTAGCTCCACGTTGGATATTGACAGCAAGTCAGAAAGTAGCTGCATCGAGTACATCGAATCCGGCGACGATGGAAGCAAATCCGAGAAGGGATATGGTCGTTAAAACGACGAACGCAGCTACCTTAGGGTAGAGGAGTCAACGGTCAACAACAATCAACAACAATCAACAACAATCAATAACAATCAGCAACAATCAACAACAATCAGCAACAATCAACAACAATCAACAACAATCAACAACCATCAACAACAATCAGCAACAATCAACAACAATCAGCAACAATCAACAACAATCCACAACAATCAACAACAATCAGCAACAATCAGCAACAATCAACAGCAAACAACAATCAGCAACAATCCACAACAATCAACAACAAACAGCAACAATCGACAACAACCAGCAACAATCAACAATAATCAACAACGATCAGCAACAATCAGCAGCAATCAACATCAATGGTATTAATAGTGTGCCGTGGAGTGATCGATCATTGGGGGACGTAGGACAACACCCTTGCTTGGCGTTATGTAAGACATACACTGCCTTCCCCCGCGAGCATCCGGTGCCTTACTGCCGGCCTACTGCTGGCACGATGTAGACTAGGCAACGGGGTTTCGATGTTTTGGATGGTTCTTCCTTGCGGTTTTTGTGCCCGATGGTTCAACCGATCGATGCTATAGTTTTATTATTTTTTGAATATCCTCCGGCGGATGGGAAAGAATACCTGGTATAGCTTAAGCTCTACACACTTGCGCGTGGTTTCGTGCATGTTGTGTGGCAATTCGAGCTATCGTTGAAGGGTGATGGGACAGAACCAACGCTGGGGCTTGAGAATTGCTCCCCCACGGGTGCACTAGCTTGATTTCAATTGTTGGTTTGTTTCTATGAACAGTACGAATCGTAGTGCAAATCAAGGCTCTTTTTGTTTTACGCCTGATGCCTGGTATTTATTATATCATAAAAAATGAAAATACACTCCAGCTGTGAGATCGAATATTTTGTCGAAACTCATCTTTGCAAGCTGTGTGTGATACTCCGATCGCGCGTATCACGGGTGGTGTGTCCTCATTAAGGATATAGGTCGGCGACTCCCCTTGCAACTACAGTGTAGCTATCAGGGTCAACAGGGTGATGTTAGGCAGTCTATGCGCGGAAACTATAAAACCCGTTTCGGAGGGGGCCAAAATCTGACAGCTGTGGAAGGTATGTTATCAGAGGGTGTCGTCTAATCCATGAATACGGTACGCCAAAAACACGAAACAGTGCCGACGTGTACCTGGTATGTTTTTTCAAGTCGCACACGATTACTCGTACGAATTATGGCAAAATCGTATGACGGTGCTCGTTGAACGAGTACAGAATGAGGTAGATTCTGCCAGACTGCCAGGACATATGTACACACACGTGTTAGTCGAGGCTCGATGGATATTGCCTAGCCCCGTACACTGTTCTGGTAAATGTTGCTACATACGGTAGAAGTCAGCATGCCTTCATCCCCCATCTGCTGCTGTATGTCTATCCTTGGAAATGTGTCCCGGTGCTGTTCCCAAACTAAAACCGAGTAAGTAAATGTATGGTGTGTAGTGTTTCCCCGAAAAAGGCAGGTGTGCAGTTCCAAACGGGAAAGCACGCGAATTCCAAGTAAGTTGGTCAACCGGCTCGTCTCCAAAAACTTGGGTGCAGTTCTAAGTTGTAGACATGTTACAGCCATTTGTTGGGCGAGATGGGCATTTGTGCCCGAAACTAAGTCCTTGAAATTAGTGCGGGACGTGCTTTGGCGGGCTCATCAGGTTTAAGGCACGCCTAAGGCGTAATTTGGTGTGTTTGCCTTACCTAGACTGGCACGTTTCAGGCACGTTTTGCTCTTTCAAGCATTTTCAATTGATTGCGCCAAAAGGTCGCCTGCGGCGTACCTGTCTCATGTGCCTATGTGAAAGGCGTCGGCCTAAACGTACCACTGCAACTGCTATTGTTGTGCTAATCCCGAAGTGATCTGTCCCTGAGATGTGGATACACGTACCAAGGTGTGTTTTAAGGGATGAGTGCTGGCTCGGCAGTATATGCTACCAGTACAAGTATAGTTGTAGTTGTACTGGTTGACAGCGCGACATGAAGACGCAGTTTCAACAGCAGTATGTTGGAGGGGGAAAAAACTACGTGCGTCCCACCAAACGTCATCTCATAAATTTAACAGAAAATGATTGTCTCATACGACAATATCTTCGACGCGATAGTCGACTTGTTATCTCGCGCTGCCCGCTACAACGCAGACCCTTATCGTATGATGTGTACGATAATTGCAATGTCTCCTGAAGTCAAAAGGCGCATGAAGATTATTATCTGGCGCGGCCCCCGTCGCCAGCCAAGGGGGCGGGCGACGGCTCGCGGCATCTCCGCAACAAGCAGTTATCTCGACAGAATCTAGCAGTCTGGCGGCTGACTTCTACGGTGGAACAGCCGTACGAGTATTTAGTCTCGTTTGTGTTCTGTCTTATTCCAGGAGTCAATTTATTTTTTGTTCTAATTTTCGCGTTTGGCTGTTTTGGTTGGCTTTTTCGTGAGCAATTGTACCCGGTACAACGACAATTTATTTGCTTGTGCATGTCTAGGATGAAGAAGCAGGGCGTTGACTGTCCACCCACCAGGTACCCTCCGAGAGGTTCCCAACTCAACAATCCGCTCCGCCCATACAACTCAAAATTACTGCTGACTACCCGAAACCTGACCCAAAGAAACTGAAGTGCCTCCAAAGCAGAAAACATGGCCTATTGCCTATTGCAGAAACTACGGAACTTTTTTTCTATCGAGACTTGATCTTCGTCGGGATATGCACCGTGCCCATGAACTCGAACTACCTCTCTGGAGAAGCGTTTGTTTAGCTTGGTGGCTCTCTGAGGGACTCTGGACTCCTTCCGAGAAGTGCATGGTTGATTTCCTCGTTACATGGGCCAAACACGAACCTAAAACGTCAGAAAATCGTAATTCTAACGGCATAAGATCCGATCCGCATAGTATACTTACGGCCTAACAAGGTACCAGGTACGTATTTCCCCTGACAAGCGTTCAAGCCCTGCTGGGAGGGGGGGTGGGGGGAGGTAATTATCAGATGCGTAGCCGTAGTCGTACCAAGTATTACCATAGTGGTATGACCATAGTGGCATGACCATAGTGGTATGACCATAGTGGTATTTGGTGTGACCCTCGCATCCCTACAATGCTGGGACGGAGGGCGTCAGGTTTTCACCGACCTGGCAGGCATTGCGTGCACCAATTAAGGAAGGGGGGAGGAACTATCCTGCCCTTTTGGGACTTGAGAGAAGGAAAAAAAAAGTAGAAAATACGTGGCGGTTAGCTGTAAAACATCGAAAAATACTGGCGACCACAGCGTGCAATGTTAATAACGATTACAGTATCTAATTGTAATGACGATTACAGGATCGAAAATTAGTTGACGATTACAGGATCGAAATTAATGACGATTGCAGCATCGAAAAACAATTACGGTTAAAGCATCGAAAATTAATTACGATTACAGCATCGAAAATTAACGATTATTACGGCATCGAAAATTGATGACGATTGCAGCATCGAAAGTTAATGACGACCAACAGCATCGAAAATTGATGACGATTACAGCTTCGAAAGTAAACGACGATCAACAGCATCGACCACATGAGAGAAGTAGCCCCGGCTGCTGGGGTAACAAGTGTATCGAAACTGCAGCAGGCGTACGGCACGGGGCCCAGACGGCATTATCTTATGTGCTTGCGGCACAATCTCCCGAGGCGGTCGGTAATGTTGATCGTGGAACGTTTTACCATGGAACGTTTTATCGTGGAACGTTTTATCGTCAGCATCCTGCTGTTCGAGCTGTGGTCACTGGTGTCTTCCCTCCCCCCCCACCCCCCCCGGTGGTTTTACCAGGTATGTATTAATCGTTTTTAAGCGTCACGGGTATCTTCCCTTCTCTCCACCGGTGCACTTGTTTTTTTCTCGTTTTTAGGTCGCAATTCTGAAGTACCAGGTACGTCTTGGCTTCCGACAGGCGAGCGGGCGATGTCCCGATGTGATGCCGGAGAGGGCACTGCCGCCGCCGGAAACTCTAGCAGACCATCCAGCAGAACCAACGTCAGCGAAACCAGCGCAAGCAAAAACACCTACGAAAGCCCCAGCAACACCGCCAGCAGACGCTCCAGCATGAGCCGCGCCGGTAAATGCAACACCAACATAAAAATCTGGCGGGGGTGGACGCAGCTCTGCGCTGCCGTGTGCCTGGCGCTACACCTTCCTCTCTGCCTGGCAGACAACAAGCCCGGCCTTACGATCGTGGACCTAGAGAGCTTGAGAAACGCAGCATTGAACGCTACTTCCGCGGTTGCTCACAAGCCTGTGGCACCGCATCGCCTGGTTCTGTTCTCGCCAGAGTGGGAGGAGATATATTCTTCGATGAAAGTCGGCTGCCACTTGGGGAGAAAACGCTACGTATGGCGGCCGTGCGGCGTCGGCAGCAATATCCTTCGTGAGTACACCGTTGGGTTGGATTGGGTTGGGTTGGGTTAGCGTACGGCAGCACAGGTGGGTGGCTGGGTTGGGCGGGTTGACTGGGTTCGTGAACGGGGGGCTGGGTTGGGTTGGGTTGGGTTGGGTTGGGTTGGGTTGGGTTGGGTGCGTGAGTGGGTGGGTGGACGGGTTATTCTTCGACCTGGATCGGCTTCTAATCGAAAGAAGACGGCAAGTCTGGCTTTCGTACGTCTTCGGCAACACTATTTTTTTCGAGTACGGAATTGGGTTGGGTTGGGTTGCGTTGGGTTGGGTTGGGCGGGTTGGTTGGTGGGTGGTTAGGTCCGGTTGGGTTGGGGTGCCGCGGCACGGGCGGGTGGGTCGGATGGGTGTGTGGGTGGACGAGCTCGTTGGCTTGCGTGAGTGATTGGTTGGGCCGGGTTAGATTGGGGTTGGGTTGGGGTTGTGTGGAGTGGGCGGGTGCGTGACTGGGGCGTTGGGTTGGGTTGGGGTGAGGCAGTACGGGTGGGTAAGTTGGGTGATGGTATGCCAATTGGAGAAACGACTCCCTTGGCGTCCGTGCGGCTTCGGCAGCAATATCGTTGGTGAGTACAGGGTTGAGTTCGATTGGGTTGGGCTGCAGTTTGCACGGGTGCGTGGGTGGATTGGGTTGGTTGGGTGGGTTGGGTGGGTGTGTCTGTGGGAGTTTGGGTTGGGGTGTGGCAGCGTGGGTGTGTGGGTTGGGGTGAGGCAACACGTGGGGAGATTGGATGGACGGATGGGTTCGTGGTTGCGGTGGGTAGGGTTGCTTTGAGTTTTGTTACATTGGGTTGGGGTGCGCAGGTGGCGGGTGGGTGGGTGCGTTGGGTTGTTGCGTTGTCTTGAGTTGGCGTGCGGCAGCACGGGTGGGTCGGTTGGGCGCATGGATGGGTGGTTGCGTTGGGTTGGGGTGCGCGGGTGAGAGGGTTGGGTGTGTGCATGCGGGAGTAGGTTGCGTGGGAGTGTGGATGGGCAGGTCGGAGTTCGGTTAGGTTGGTTTGGGTTTGGGTGCGTGCGCGGGTAGGTGGGTGGCATGGGTTGGGTGGGTTGTGTAAGTGAGAGGGGTGGGCTGGGTGAGTGAGCGGGGTGGGTTTGGTTGGGTTGAATTTGGTTGGATTGGGTTGGGATGTGGCTGCAGAGGTGCGTGGGTTGAGTGGGTTCGGTACGTGGGTAAGTACGAGTCTAGTAGACACAACACGCTCGAGTATTTCATCATTAAGTTATCCGTATTCCGCTCCAAGCGTCCTTATGCCCCTCCCCCCCCCTTCAACTCCTTTACGCGGTCATAACACGTCCTTCCTGTGCTGGTGTGGCGTGGCGCGGCGCAGACTTCATGAACTCGTTCGGGTACGGGCTGGTGTACTAGTTGAATAGACACGGCGCACTCGAGTAGTTCATCATTAAATCATCTGTATTCCGGTCCTAGCATCCTCATTAACTTGTCCCTCCTGCCCCCCCAATGCGCTTTTTCTTGGTACTGATATTTTGCTTGTGCTGACTTTCGCGCCCTGCTTGCACTGGCGTTGCGGAACTGATGTGGCGTGGCGTGGCGCGGCGCGGCGCAGACTTGATGAACGCGTTCGTGTACGGGCTGGCTGTGAAGCGGTGGACGGACGTTGCGGTAATTACTCCAGCGGGGCAACTCGATTTCGTCAAATGCACTGCGGAGAACGGCGCTGCTTTGTCGGGTTTCGACTGCCTGTTTAAGCCGATGCCACACGTGTGCACCTTTAGCTCCAAAGAGGTCAGAAAAACATCCGCAGTGGGTGCCCCGAGTTTCGGACCACCCTGTGCCAAGCCGAAACAAACGTTCTCAACTACTCATTGCTCTTACCTGCAGTGGGCAATGTAGAGCTTGTAGTACGAGCGGGGCATGCCGATTTGACCGAATGCTCGTAGAGGGTGAATGC
Source organism: Undaria pinnatifida (assembly GCA_012845835.1). Taxonomy (NCBI): domain Eukaryota; class Phaeophyceae; order Laminariales; family Alariaceae; genus Undaria; species Undaria pinnatifida. Next base: position 581,264 of record JABAKD010000005.1, read on the forward strand.
TGTTAGCTTGGGCCCTCATGTGTCGGGGTATCTACCTTGCTCGCATTGCAAGCGATAAAAAACATTTGGGGTACAAAAAGAAAAATTGAGATATCCAACGTTCACGATAGTCATTATAGTGGCCTAACTTACGGTTAGTAGGTCGTCCAATGGAACCCTCGGCTGATGGGGACGCCACGCTGGAAGCGCCACCAGGAGCAAAAGCGAAAATATTTTTCACTTCATTTCCCGTCCCGTCGCAATCGGGGCTAAAAACTGCAATGGGTTTATTGTTGCTCATCCCATTCCTTCTATAATCTTGGCGCATTAACCCTTATACAACTGGAAACCCGTTTTTGGGGACAACCTTACTTGGATTTAGTATAGGGAGGGGTTCGGGGCTCTAAAGGTTTCTCCTTCTCCCTCCCCTCAAGTAGATGTAACTCAGATCCGGGGTGGGTCGCTAGGAAGGCTCTTCTCCCCCCTCCCCACTTCGGTACGTGCGTTCATTTTTTCGCGTGAAGACTCCAACCCTTTCTTCCCTAGCCGACTCGCATCGAATGAGCATTGGCCGCGGGTGGTTGCGGTCATCGCCACAGAAACAAAAAGAAAAACACAACCTAAAATACATGCAGCTCGTGGGAATGACATGGCGATCTCTCCATGTTGGTTTACGCGTAGGCACATCATGGATCGCTCTGATATATATATACCAAGAATAATATCTGAAGTTGCCCCAGCGCTGCTGCCCTTGGGGCACAGGGTAGTGCACTCTCACCAGCGAACCAAACATGATAGAGACACGAGAGCATAAACCACACACGTGGCGAGGCGAGGGGTATCCGGTGCGAAGATGGAGGAGGTAGCATTTTTTTCGGCTGAAATGTTATGTGGGTGATGGGTGTGATGGGTGTGATGGGTGTGATGGGTGTGATGGGTGTGATGGGTGTGATGGGTGTGATGGGTGTGATGGGAACCCTTCACCCCGAATAGGTGTAATAATGGGGGTGTCCTACATTACCGGTCGCCCTGGTGGCCTTTCAGGTTATCCTCGAGCCTGGTATAGATCAGTTTCGTGAGTTCGATTTCCCCCGAGTGCATACATACTCGAATAAATTCGTGGGGGCTTTTTCTTGTGCACAAATTGACTTGCGGAAAACGCGAGAGCGTGAGTTGGCAACACTCGATGAAAAATCGACGAGCAGTGGGATTGCTGAACCCTATGCGCGATCGAAAGTGAAGGCAAGAACCGAGGGGGAGGAGTGACGACACCTGTGACCACGGCTTGTCCAGAAGCTGGAAAGTAAATGTGTGTGAAAAAAAGAAAAAAAACACACACACATTACTGTGTTTTTCACCGTGGATAGAACTAACCCTAACCCTGACCCATAGGAATTGTAATGTAATGTAGCGATGACTGCCCCCTTGTAACGTCAATGACGTCACTAAGGTGGAATGGTTGAAAAATCACAATAATGTGTATCACCGAATAATGTCCTTATTTTGCCAAATGATGAAGTATATAGTTGTGTCTTATTTTGCCAAATGATGATCTATATTGTTGTGTGTTTTTGTTTGTTTGTATTCTGAGGCCGCCGGTGTTTGCGGTTTCAGGTTTTACTCTTGCTCTATCATGCATCATGCATCATGCATAGCAATACATACCTTGTGGGGTGGAGTATTGGATATATGTTGGGTGTATGATGGATGTATATGTTGGATATTTATTCGTATTGGGTATGGTTTTATAGTTTCCGCGCACAGACTGCTTAACATCACCCTGTTGACCCTGATAGCTACGTTGTAGTTGCAAGGGGAGTCGACGACCTATATCCTTAATGAGGACACACAGCCCGTAATACGCGCGATCGGAGTATCACACACAGCTTGCAAAGATGGTTTTCGACAAAGTATTCGATCTCACAGCTAGAGTGTATTTTAATTTTTATAATACATATGTTGGATATATGCTGGATATATATATATATGTTGGATACATGTTGGATATATATGTTGGAAATGTGTTGGATATATATGTTGGAAATATGTTGTGTTTAGAGTGGTGTATCAACTGAGGACCCCCATAATGAATAAACAGTATTAATACCTGAGCTTTAGGGAAATATACTATTATCAATAATAGTGATCACCTCTATGCCTACCGTAGCGTGTGTGTAATCCTATTAATAGCATACAGTACGTGGAAGCAAGTACATCCAGACGTGTGCGTGGGCTCCGCAGGACTTGGCCTTCTTGTTCTTAGCCGCCTTAAGCCTTGCCTCCTTGGTCTTGGCGCGCAGTTACGCCTCGAGCCGCTTCCTCGTGACTGCGCGGTCGAAGGGTGTCGGCTTCAATGTTTCCACCTCAGACTCAGTTCCACCTTAATCTCAGCAGCACCAGCAGTAGCATAGCCCGCGGTGCCGTTGGCTGGGGTGGCTTCGTCCGTCGGGGGCGCGGGCTGCTAGTCTCTTCTCTCTCCTCTCGAAATGCATGTTTGTTTGTTTTGTATGTACTGTGGCGTTTTTTTGGCATACGTATCATACAACAACTGGCAAATATACTGGCTGGATCAATCAGTAGAATCCTGCTGCCAGTACATACTGTGACAGTGCCAAGCCCTACTACTTCGAGTATAATCGAACAATCCAACACTGCTGTATGTCGAGTATACCGAAGAATCCAACAGACGTGCGTGCATCATCATCACCATCATCATCATCCGGAAATGCCGGCAACCTGGCGTCAACGGACGCTACCCGACATGCTATGATGTCACTGCTCATTGCTCTCATCTGTCAAGCGACGTCACGGCCACTATAGCTGGCTACCGGCACTTTAGAGGGACCATGACGGCATCACGGTAATGTTATATAGGTACAGATAATGTTATACAGGTGATGTTATGCAGGTAATGATATACAGGTAATGTTATATAGGTAATGTTATATAGGCAATGTTATACAGGAAATGTTATACAGGTAATGTTATATAGGTAATACGAGCACTGAAATTTAACAATGCTGCTGCCGTTGGTTTGGTTTCAGGAGTGGAGGAAATTCATGACGACGAAGACTGTGCGGAAGAGTGTACAAGAAGAATCAGAGAAGCTGAACTGGCAGTATATCCGGCTGGAGCAGAGGGGGGTGCAATCCAAGGCTCTGGAACCGTATGGCATCGACACCTTTGGCGCTTTGGCGGTAAGATCATTCTTAGTGCTGGTATCACATGGTATCATGTACCAGGCATATAATAATATCACTACCATCTTTGCGCTGAGGATCAGGCCCCAACCTCAACCCCAACCCCAACCAGCGCTGTCGGTACACACCGCTGTGCGGCCGTGTACTGGCGAGGCTGATTCAGTGTTTACCAATATTTAATCTGCTATATATACGTAGCACGTCATCGTCAATTCTGTTGTTCTCACACACCAGGCATAACTGATCATCGCCGTCAACTAAAAGTCGCGGTCACAGGTCAAGCTCCAACCACGCTGGACGGGAAGAATACCTGAGCAAAGAAATGACCCCCCCCCGCCCAAATGATACAAGTACATAAAACTCGTGTCAACGCCTGACTCTATGCACACACAAACATACATGGGGTGATAATTCTCTGCACTCAGTCATGGGGTTGGGTTGGGGTTGGATTGAGGTTGGGTTTGGGTTGGATTGAGGTTGGGGTTGGGTTGGGTTGGGTTGGGTTGGGTTGGGTTGGGTTGAAGACAGTACAAAGTATACACTAGCCCAATGTCGTACATTGAGCTGCAGTACTTTAATAGCGTCATCAGCCATGCCCCCCGCCGTCTTGGACGATCGGTTGGTTGGTTGGTTAGTTGGTTGGTTGATTGGTTGGTTGGTTGGTTAGTTGGTTACGGCAGGCCATATCAAGACACTTGTGGAACAACATGGAGGCGTCGCCTGCGAGACGTGTACCCGATCATGTAGATGTGTTTTTGACGGTGTTTTTGACGGTGTTTTTGACAGGGGTTGAGGGCTGACAGTATTAACCGAACAGTTTTTTATTTGTTTTTTTTTTCCATAAAGGGAGATGATAAGTAGCATAAGCTGATGTCGGCCACAGAGCTATACGTAAAAATACTATTAATAAATATAACCTTGACCTTCGGGCAAGCACTAATGCTGTGTGTTGAGTGTTGTCTTTTGACACATGCTACTAACAGCAGTGCTAATAGTACAGTAAGTGTAGTATACTATTAGTGCGGTAGAGGTGCGCCAACCATTGTTTCTCGAAGGCTCCTCTCTTGATAACGTAGTCTATTCGATATGTAATGGAACCTATTCGATATACAATGTATACCTCACCCAATAGCTGGTTGAAAAAACAAGAATAAAAAGTGTCAAATACCCTTGAACGACCCCATGGCCCGGGTATACTACAAAACATATTACACAGAAGTAGAAAAAAAACGGCGAAATTGGGTAAAGAAGTCGAGGGATTCGAATAGTTGAATACTAATAATAGTACAATGTACAATACTAATGTACGGATAGCCCAACAGTTACCAGGTATCCCCATTGTATCATTGTATCGTACAGATGGCGTCTATGCTACCAGGTATGCATAGATGTATACAATGCTCAGAATCCATCAGCTCCATGTGTCCGGAACATGTTACCGCAGCCGCAACCCTGACGTGAACGAACGAATTATGTGTGCAGGTCGTGGCAAGATATTTGTGGGGCAACATTGAGCCGGCGCTTGCTCGCCGTGTACGCCAGGAGGTCAGGCGTCCCGCTCTAGACGTGTTCCGAGAATCTCCGTATATAGGCTTGCATATTAGGCGCGGGGACAAGATTGCTGAGGGCGAGATGGAGTTTATCGAGACAAAGGTGGGGGTCTGGATGCGTGTTGTGATCGTATATGGGCGTGTGACTGGGTATTATCACACCGCGGTGATGATTGATCGCCTAGATGGTATGCACTATGATGAGGATGTGATGTACAGCGTACCCTGGGTGACAAGTTGGGTGATGGTGTGGAAGGATGTGGGGGTGCATATTCGTCTGGGAGCTATCTGCTATGATGCGGTGTTGTTTGTGAGGATGGTTTTGTGAATGGTCGACGTGACGGCTCGTGCTTAATAGATGTATTGGTATTTACACCTTCGTCAAAAAGGTCAAGGCTATTAGCTGCTATTAACTGCTATATGCTGCTACTAGCCCTTTTGGAGCCCGTATATACCGCCAAAAAAAGAAAACGAGGACTACTTGCGATGTTTTGAGGCGTCGATCAGTGGCAGCGTCAGCGCGCAGCAGATGCCGCACCCGTCCCGAACGAGCTCTTGCATTGTTGTCGTTCGGGCACCCATTTTATCATAATCATCGTAATCATCATCATCATCATCATCATCATCATCATCATCATCATCATCATCATCATCATAATCGTCATCATCGTCATCACCATCATCATCATCACCATCATCATCATCATCATCGCCAACCCACAGTGGCGATGATTATTATGATTATGATTATGCTTGATTTTCGTCAACCTTTGCTTCTCAAGTCTCAAAGGGGTGAGGTGAGTATGTTGATATGAATAACTGCTCGTCGCGTGCTACCGTGTAAGTATCAAATCACTATTCTATTTCGGCCAGAATTATGTTTGTGATCCGCGGGCCTTCTCGACAAAGGGCCTACCTACCTACCTACTACCTATTAATACCAAGTACGGGTACCCAGTACCAATATCGGTCGGTGTGTGTATACTATTAATGCGATACTTGTGCTTTTAGCATCGGTGTATTAGCTGGTGTATTTTCTGGTATCTGTTACGATGAAAAGGGTGTATCAGCCGTCGACGCATCATTACTCAAGTATTAGTACTCCGAGTATTAGTCAAGTATTACTATTAGTCAAGTATTACTATCAGTCAAGTATTACTATTAGTCAAGTATGACTATTGGTCAAGTATGACTATTAGGCAAGCATGACTACTAGTCAAGTATGACCATTAGTCAAGTATTACTATTAGTCAAGTACTTCGAAGTATTACTATTACTATTAGTCAAGTATTACCGTAATTGTGCGAGTCATCGCACATGCCGGAGTCATCGCACCCCTGTGCGTTAATTTTTCAAGTTTGGAATCATTTAATTCATTTTCTGCACAGGGGTCGGAGTCATCGCACCCCTGTGCGATGACTCCGATATTGGTGCCACCTTCGAGCGTGAGGTTGCATGCTGTGGCGTGTGGCCTCAGGATAAAAATTGTGCCACGATCCGTTTTCTAGCGGTTTGTAACCGGGGCTCACCGCTGTTTGTAGCAGGTGCATATCATACCTGCATGAACAAAACTTTTGTTATTTTTTATTCGGCGACCGCACCAAAAAAAAAAAAAAAAAAAAGCGCCACCGGCCCTGCCACGATGCAGTGCTGACCTACCTCATGCAACGGAACGACGGCAGCCCCGAACCGCAGGAAGGCAGGCACACAGGCAGCAGTGCCTATCAGTTTCCACCCTAGGGGTGTGTTCCGTGTAGCACAAGGTAGAGTTAGGTATCGCACACGGAGGACGTTCGAAAGGTGCGCCACCAGTACAGCTGTGGAGGGTGTGGTTTCCTCCGTATCGCACATACATGTCGGCCGCAGGGGTGTGCGTTCACATCACAGCACGGCAGGGTGTTCGATTTGCTCGGAATCCCACATGTCGGAGTTACCGCACAGGGGTGTGCGTTCACATCACAGCATGGCAGGGTGTGTGATTTGTTCAGAGTCGCACATGTCGGAGTTACCGCACAGGGGTGTGCGTCAGAACGGGAAATCAAACCATTTTATTCATTTCCCGCACAGGGGCCGGAGTCATCGCATATGCCGGAGTTAACGCACCCCTGTGCGATAAAAATCAAAGTTAGGAAGCATTTAAAAATCGATCGCACGGGGGTGCGATGACTCGCACAATGACGGTACTATTAGTAATTGGGGGTTAACTATTTTCGGATCACCCGCAATAGCAACGACCCCATCACATATTGGTACCTGCTATAAATAGTGGGTAGGGTGGTTTGTTGTTGGGCAGGGTTATATTATACCTAGTAGGTCATGGAATTGCTAGCAACGTCGCACGTTCATTGTTCTCAAAAAGGAAGGTTTTCCTCGTGTTATTCCCGCAGGTGCTACGAGTACCCTTATCGTGACGCGTGGTGCCGTGGAGGTTTTACGGTATACCTTTTTTTGGCTATTTCGTGTTCGGAATGGAATGACTTCAGACTGGGCGGAATGTTATCATACTGTGTTAGTCTTTTTTTGCCATGTGCTTTTTTGGTGTGCCTATTAATAGAGGCCAAGGCCATGGGATGCTTGTTCCATAGGGTTTACTTTTAATACTACACTTGACAGTAGTACTCTAAATCAATTTTTAGGCGAGGCATAGAACTCCTCAAGTCAAGCACTTTGCAACAAAAAACAATGGTTGGTGCACTTATGCCGTTACAGCAGTAGTACATTTTTACAGTAGTATACGGTTACAGTAGTACACTGTTTGAGTAGTATACTACTACAGAGGTAGCATTTGTCTCATATCCCTCGTTACACGGTCACGGCTATTAATAGCTATACTTTGGGTGGCAAAGTAGAGGCCAGCTAACTGTATTAATTACCTGGTACAAGACACCGTAGTAGTTAATTACTATCAGTAGAATGCAAATACGCAGAACTCTGTATAATTACCGCACGTAACTACTGTACTGCTGCAACCGCGATACCAAGCCAACTAATAGGAGTGACGAGCGGTCATCCAGCTCACTCCACTAACTGAAAACTGATAGCTGATGTGGTCAGGCGACTTGCTGTTATTATAGTGTAGTCAGACCACCCTCAGCCCTTCCTATTCCTTGCAACACAGGAATGCTTGTCGCGGACCAAGGTGTACCTCGAGGATGGCACATCCGAAACTCGCACGAGTGTAGACGAGATCACGAGTCGATCTCGGTAGCTGCCGCCTATCACTATGCCGTCGAGGCTTGCACTGGTGAAAACCCTAGCTAGCCCTAACCCCAACCATTATCTATTAGTAGTACCACTCTGGACTTATATGTTCCGTTCGGTCTACATAGTAGTATGAAATCGGTCCTTATATATCCGGACGCATTTAGTACTATCTAGTTGGCGACTTGTGTATAGCCAGCCAACACCCAGCCCTACCTATGTCGTGCAACACAGGAATACTTGTCGCGGGCGAAGAAGTACCTCGAGGATGACGCATCCGAAACTCGCACGAGTGTAGACGAGATCAAGTCGATCTGGGTAGCTTCCGACGACGATGATGTCGTCGACCAAGTTAAGGCCCTGGCAACCCAGTACTTCCCGAATGTCGTACCGGAGAACGTCGCGTGGATCTCTGGCGGGGGCAAAGACGGGACTGTGCAGACGCGGTCGGAGCTAGAGGTGAGGAATAAGTTCAATTTGGGTACCGGATTTAACGCATTTGCGACTGGAAGGAAACCCATTGTCGGGGACATATTCTTGGAGTTGGTATAGAGAGAGTTTTTGGGGCTCTACAGGGGTCAAGAGCCCGTATCAATTGTAGCAGGCCGTAGTGGCTGCTGTTATCTCAGATTGGGTGTCATGTCTATTAATTTGGTAGGTTTTATTAGGTGTTAGTATTGGCGTCACCATCATGTCGTTGTTGATATGGGCGCCACAAGACGTGACAAGCTGATTTGACGATTTGGCCGATGTTCCGTCCGTTATATCTCGTTGTGGACTGACGCGCTTTAGTGGGGCATCCCGCTGTGAACGGTATGCCTGATTGTACGTATGTACTACCTGATCATGAAGAGCGTGTCCAGCGGAGAAAAAGGATGAAATGATGAAAATGTGGTCAAAGACAACCACTTACCACCTACGAGGGAGACACTAGTACTGTGTATAACGCGTACGAGTGGTCTATACATCGTAACTACATGTAATACAAGGTTTCTGCGCAGACGCGTGACGCTGAATTAACGTGATTCCAAGAACATCGGACAATGGCAGGGTTGGTCGAATCGAATGCGATGTTTGGTCGTTGTTTGGTCCGTTTGATACTGAACCGTCAACATGAGCCGTACGTACGTAAAACAACTCTCGCCGGGGAGCAACATGAATACGTGCAAGCGCAGCACATTGCCTCCCCGAACCCCGAACTTTCATTATACCTGGTGCTTAGTACTTCATAACCCATTCCTCCTGGTCTCTCCCTAAAAGCGAAAACTACCACCCGATACGCGCTCGCCTTGAAGTGCCGTTTGGTATGGTAGACATCGTAGATAAAAGGGGAAGAGAGGTTTGGTTAGGGCATTTGACGGGACGATACCCGGCTACCTCCTTTTTTACAAAGTGGTCTTCAGGACCTTTAGGTGCAGTACAGCAGTACAGCAGTGGTGGTCCCTCGATAGTGCCGGTAGTGCACTGTAATAGAGGGCAATACTGGCACTATAGCGGCAACCGGCACTACTACTACGAAGACGACGCGTACTGTTACTATCAATAGTCGTTTTTCCCACCGGCGCGCAGCGGTTTCACAGGCACAATAGCGGGCAAGCGGCACCACTATAGAGGGACCACTACTGCACTATAGAGGGACCAGTACTGCGCTATAGAGGGACCACTACTGCGCTATATAGGGACCACTACTGCACCATAGAGGGACCACCTGCTGCACTATAGAGGGACCACTACTGCACTATAGAGGGACCACTACTGCGCTATAGAAGGACCACTACTACACTATAGAGGGACCTCTGTTTCATGGGCTTTTTTGTTAATATCACGTCTGTTTTTGTTTGATATTTCCTCTGTGACCGTCGACGTGGGATCGGGTTGCGTGGTGGTAAGGGTACAAGTTGCGGCTAAAAGTCGTGCGAAAGGTGCCCGTTTGTACGAAAACACCCGAAAAGACGAACGGCAACCGCTATCTTGGAAGGCGTCAATAAATACATGTAGGATATTGTTGGTGCTTGCCTGTGAGAGCTCCTCAGCTTTTCTTAGACGTAGATTTTTGCCCTTTTCGCGATAACTGGCGATGAGGTCCACCCGACGGCACGCAACTCCCTCATCGTGCTCGCAGACCCCTGCTCTGCCTACTCTGCCAAGGGCGGCCTCGGCCGTGCCCAACTCATCTCTCACGGGGCTTCGATTTTTTCAGGATTCCATGCCCTTTGAGTCACATGCTTTTTGTTACTATGATACACACATAACGCATTATTCAAGATTCCGTTTTTTCATGTCGTCGACAAACCCGGGTTTAGATCCTGGCTCCTTTTACTGCTGATACTTGGCTGACATACACGTACATATACGAGTACGAGTACAACAACAAACAATAACAGAGTATCATATACGATGATCTCTGTTTAGCATTCACACACGTGCGTGGTATTCAGCGGTATGATACTGCTGTTCGGTGTGTGTTGTTTCTGTTCGTATCTGTTTGTTGATCCCTACAAAGCGTAGAGGGCTTACCCGTTGAGCTGACAATAGTGGGGTAGTAGAGTAATCGGTATGAAGACAAGTATAAGACGAACAAATATATATTACGTTGCTCCTAGCCAAGGCGCAGCATGGAGTGCGCTCGCCAGGAAGAAAGGCGGTTAAGTAGGCGGAGTATTTCCACCATCCCGATATCCCGCTATCATGTAGCCAACTTATCACTGGAAACCCCTACAATACTCAACCGTCATCATATCCGCATCATATCCAAGCATACAATCAACAGCCTCCCTGCTTCGTAAATGATACGGTATGATGCTATATTGTCATATCATCAGGGTAAAACGATTCAATGAAAATTACGGTCCATCAATATCCTCCCAGTACTTCCGTGACAAGAAAGAAAGATTGCAACACCATAGTCCGTAAAAAGCACTCCATAACTCTAGAGATACAATTCAGGGACAGTATTCAACATCAATCTTCACGAACCTAAGATCTACCTGGTAAGTCGTAAAATCCTAAGTCCAAATACAAAAACCCAAATCCGAAATTCATAGACCGAACACTCAAATCCGAAAACTCAAACATCGGCCTTATAATCAGCATTCAGCTTTCCTTATAAAACGGTTGTCAGCTCCATAGAACAGGGGTGCCAACAAGTGTGATTGGACAGCAGTCTCAAAACTCACTTTCGAATGAGACAAACGCCTCCCGGCTGGGTACATACTAAAAATCCATTCAAATTCCAAACGCTCAAATCCCGAGAGAGATAATGCCATACTAGACAACGCAATCGTGAAAACAGCAATATTTCAAGAACAAAGAAATAGTTACTTGCCTCCCTAACTACCATGCACTCTTTAAAAGTACGAAAATCCAGCTAATATATGCAGAATAATCCGTCAAGAAACAAGTCAAATCAGCTCGCGAAAAAGTTAGTCGCCCTCGGGTTCAGACGTATCGAACTCGTCGAGTTTGAGACCTTTTTCCTACTTAACGAGCCATAATCCTCTCAACTGGTCAAGCGAATCCTTCCCCGCACAAGCGTTAACAGGTGGGCGTGACCCCTTCTTGCAGGATGAAAACTAAACGGTTTGGCTCAGCTTGGTCTCATTACGGGGCTAGTTGAGAAACCCATAGACTGATTACGCAGGGATGACCCCCGGTAGTTTACCAAAAAACTGTTGCCGTCCCCGAACCCCAAAAACAACTGGACGATTTGGCTCAGCTGGGTCTCATTACGGGGCTAGTTGAGAAAACCATAGACTGATTACGCGGGGATGACCCCGGGTAGTTAACCAAAAATCGTCATCGTCCCCAAATCCCCCCAAAAATATAACCTGAACGATTTGGCTCAGCTATCATTATTAAACAGTAGAAAAAACGAACCTAGCGTACTAAATCATGACATATTCCACCGTTCTCCCAAAATCAAATGTTATCACAAAATCCCGGTGAAAACGAAAAACTGGACCGGCAAGTGCCTTCGTCAGGAAGTCTGCGTGTTGCTGCTCAGACTCTACGGCGACAATGTCAAACTCTCCCCTGAATACAAGCTCACGGAGGAAGTGGTGCCTAATGTCGATGTGTTTCGAATTCGACGCGCACACCGGGTGATGAGCCAGGTGCCTTGCCCCCTTGTTGTCCTCAAAAACCGTGATGCATGCGGAACCAAGGCCAGGCAAAATAAAACTCCACACGTACCGCAAGAAAATCACCTCCTTGATGGTGTCTGCTAGTGCTACGTACTCGGCTTCTGTGGTCGAAAGCGTCACGCACTTTTGAGTCCTCGAAAACCAGCACACGCATGCTCCTGCGCACATGACAGCCCCACCGAAAACCGACCTCCTATCAGTGGCATTGCTGGCGTAGTCTGCATCCGCATACGCAACCAGCTCCAGTCCCTTACCTCTCTGAAAAGTAATGCCAAAATCACTCGTGAAAAAAACATACTCTAAAATGCCAACCGCTGTCTTCCAGTGTATCGCGGCCTCCAAGATTAGGGCAATCCTGCGCTCGACCACGCCGTCGTACTTTGGAGAGTCTACGGGCGTGTATTCTCGGCGGATACGATGGTGGTCTAGCAGCGTCACGAACTCACCCTTAGTGAATTCAGTACCGTTATCTGAGCGTTGGCACTTCACAATGGATGGGGTGCCCTGTGCCCGAATGTCAGCCAGAAAACCAGCGAAAACAGCGGGCACGTCGGACTTCTCCTTGAGGAAGTAAGTCCATCCAAACCGAGAAAAATCGTCCACAATCATTAGGTAGTGGTAACCACCAGATGACGCGGGGCGCTTTCCGGACAGGTCTACAAACAGACGCTCAAAAGGTTTGGTCGAGCGACTGTTGGTGGATCTCGGAACTGGCATCCTCCTACCCTTGGCTTCGGAACACCCAGCACAAGGGACCAACTCTCCTACCACTTCTACACCATGTTGGCGTGCCGTCTCGCGTAGGGTTTCAGCATGTGAGTGGGCTAGCGCAACGTGCAGGTCGTTAATATCGATCCGTTGCTGCTTGCCAGGGACCAATACTGCGTTAGCCATGGGGGGGTCGGTGATCCTAGTTGCGGAGCAGTATGAGCCAGCCTCTCTGCGTACGAACGAAACACTCCCCCCAAGCATGTGAACCCCCTCGGTGTCCATGGTCACACGACACTTTGACATCACAGCGTGTAATGAGAACAACTTAAACTGGACTCCAGGCACGTATGCCACGTTCGTCAGCCGTACATGCGTGTCACCACCCTGGCAGTGCATCAACAGAGACAGCTTGCCAAAGCACTCGACGCCCACCATCGTCATGTCACCTATCACTAACCTCTCCTTACCTACCGGAGGGGGCTTACAGTCAAACATCCCAGTGGGGTCCCCCGTCACGTGATACGAAGCACCAGAGTCGGCAACCCACTCATCTCTACCGCTACCCCCAGAAATGTCACAAGACGTCTTTTTCATTTCGGAGGGGTATCGGATTGGTTGAGCAATCTGCGCGGTGAGAACGTGTGGGTCATCAGACGTGCTTCTGCTATGCGTGGATTCCGCTGCCCCTTGAGAGTCATACGGGGAGTGGACGGTCGAGGGGGCGTACGGTGCTGCTGCTGCGGCAACGTACTGCGGAGCATAGCTAGTCGGAGCGTAGTCACCAGCTCCATAGGGCTCATGGTATGCTCCGGCCTGCCAATTTCCGTCGTTTGACGCTGGTGGGGGGCTAAACGATGCAACGTGCGCGCCTAAATAACCTGAGCTGGGTGGGTAATTTTGCGCGACGTGTGCGTGTGCGTGCGCAGTGCATTGAGCGGCATAATGCCCCGGTTGCTGACACTTGAAGCATAGCCGGTGAGCTATCGGGGTACCTCTACGTGGCGGTCCCGATCCTGCCGGTGGCGGGGGTCTCGGTGGTAGTGCACCAGGCGGAAGTTGAACTGGTACATATCCCATCGAAGGTACATTACCAGCGTTCCCAAAAGGGGCCAACCTCGAGTCATCCCAACGCCACTGCCCATATACCGGATCTAAACGGTACGGTGGGCCCACTACACCGCCTTCGCCACTTTGGTGGTGGTGCTGCTGCTGCTGCTGGTGAGGCGGCTGCGGCTGCTGTTGCTGCTGCCGCTGCTGCTGCTGCTGCTGCTGCTGCTGCTGCTGCTGCTGCTGCTGTTGCGACTGCTGCTGTTTCTGTCTGTTTTCTGTTTTCCTTTCGAGTCCCTCCCCATCCCATTGCCCCCTGCACCGGCTGGTTGTGCACCGCCGGCGTAGAAAGCATGTGGGTCATCTCCCTTCGACTGACCCTTACCCCTTCCAACATTCTGCTTGACCGACATGTACGCGTTTCTTACTACATCTTCAATGTTTGAACGAGTCAGGCCAGGGCTAGACAACAGGATTTTCTTTTCCACTTCATAAGACGCTGAGAGGTTCTGGACAATATGTACATTAACGTCATCATCATCCTTTGTTCCCCCTAGCATTGCAAGCTTTTGCAATGTCTTGCCTATGCGGCTCAAGTATTCTACAGGGTCTTCACCCTCTGCCATTGAGATGGAGTCGAACTCCTGTGCTACCCTTCGTTTTTCCATGATTGTCTTTGGAGCATAAAAATCGGTCATGACTTTCCACGCTCCGCTAGGCGACTTGGTCTCTAGCATCCTGGTTAAACACGGGGGGTCAGAGTCCAAAGCTTCCAGCAAAAACTCCCAAGCCATTTTAGCATACATGATTGTCGAAGCCGAGTGCCTCAACAGCAAGACCTCATTCGTGAGGGAGTCATCCGCTACTCTACCAGGGTTGGGTGTCTCTCTGTAGGCATCCCTGCATCCTTTTATACTAGTGAACGACGTGAATTTCTCCTTCCAGAGGGGCCACGTGTCCCTCTTACTATTAAACTTGGGGGGACGGTTGCTACCAAAATACCCGCCCGGATGGGCCAGACCTTGCACAACAGGCGCAAGCGACGGGGAAGAGGCTGGGGCTTCGCGTACCTCAGCTCCCGGTGTGGCTCCTTCCAGGAGAACCACTCTCTTCTGGAAGTCTGCCAGCTGCTCCAAAATGGCGGGTGTAATCCCGCCTCTGCTCCCTTGGGCTTCACTCGAATCGGTGTCCCCCATGGCTCCGGCTGATTTCTCCAGCTATCTCTCTTCCGCAGAAGAGCCCACGTCACTCAACACCCTTTTCTTCGAACAGGGATAGTACCGCGTACGCGATAATTATCGTGTTTGTTGATCCCTACAAAGCGTAGAGGGCTTACCCGTTGAGCTGACAATAGTGGGGTAGTGGAGTCACCGGTATGAAGACAAGTATAAGACGAACAAATATATATTACGTTGCTCCTAGCCAAGGCGCAGCATGGAGTGCGCTCGCCAGGAAGAAAGGCGGTTTAATAGGCGGAGTATTTCCACCATCCCGATATCCCGCTATCATGTAGCCAACTTATCACTGGAAACCCCTACAATACTCAACCGTCATCATGTCCGCATCATATCCAAGCATACTATCAACAGTATCATATCGTTATGTTAAGTGCTTTGTAGCTTGCGATCCACAAACGGATTGCTGCATGTTTTCTTCAGGAGAATGTCGAGACATTTTCTTGCGAGGCGCACCAGCACCGCAGCAGTACATTCACAGCAGTAGGTACCCGTATCATTGTTTTCTGTGGTATGTACGTACGTACACGTCGCATAGTATGATGTGCTATATACTGACCTCCGCCCCCCCCCCTCACCGGTTATTCGACTTACAAGATTCACTTGATAAAATGATACATTTCCCTCCACAGCTGTCAGATTTTGTCCCCCTCAGAAACGGGTTTTATAGTTTCCGCGCACAGACTGACTAAAATCACCCTGTTGACCCTGATAGCTACACTGTAGTTGCAAGGGGGGTCGCCGACCTATCGTACCCTTAATGAGGACACACAACTCGTAATGAGCGCGATCGGAGTATCACACACGGCTTGCAAAGATGAGTTTCGACGAAATCTTCGATCTCACAGCTGGAGTGTATTTTCATTTTTTATAATATACTGGTATGTGTTGTTGCCGTCCGTAGCATTCGTACGAGCACATAGTACACCGGTAGTATTTTTTTCAATACACTTGCGGTACTACTGCTGTAAATACAAATTGAATACGTACCTGTGCAAGGTGTTTGTGGCTGACGCCGCCCGATTTTAGACCCACTACACAAAAATGGAGTTACTTTGATGTCCCAAAACAAAATTAAGTCGTTTCAGACCCACAAAACAAAAACCAAGCAATTTCAGACTCACTATACAATTTCAAGTCATTTCCAGCCCACTATACAAAAACCAAGTCACTTCAGACCCCCTATACAAAAATCTAGACATTTCAGACCCCCATGAAAAAAATCAAGTCATTTCAGACCCACTATACAATTTCAAGTTATTTCAGACCCCCCATACAATTTCAAGTCATTTCAGAACCACAACACGAAAACCAAGTTATTTTAGACCCCCGATACAATTTCAAGACATTTCAAACCCACCACACAAAAATCAAGTCATTTTAGACCCCCGATACAATTTTACGTCATTTCAGACCCCTCTCACTAAAACCGAGTCATTTCCAAACCCACTATACAAAAATCGAGCCATTGCCAACCCATTATACAAAAATCAGTCATTTTAGACCCCCCGTACAAATTCAAGTAATGTCCGACCCCCCATACAAAAATCAAGTCGCCTTTATCATTCCGCTTTTTTTTTCATCACGCCCGTGCTCGCACTGCTTCACTCTGTAAGTTACACCCCTTGGCATCACAGTCGCTCGTATTGTGCTACCTCCGCTTTCCCAACATCGTACCTAGTTCTGCCAGTACGGGCATGCGCGGAGCCCCAGGCGGGCGACAGCCCGCCGCGGCGAAGCCCCCCTGGTACAGGGGATAAAACACTAGAATCACCTTCGGCACGAAAACGCTAAATAATAAGGGTTTCCAATGTATATGGAGACGTTTCCCACAGGACAAATGTTTAAACCTCCCCGAATGACGACAAATTTGCGACCGGCATGTGGATTATGCGAACGCTAGCGTACGTGTAAAGCGTGCCCATGCACCCCTGCTTGGTGCGCGCTGCCGGTGGCTCATTGAGTATCTAGGGTCAATTTGAGGGCTCAGGTCCTGCTGGGGCTGGGTCTGGGTGGGTTCAGGGTATAAAGCCGGAGCAGAGGGCTCGCGTGGTTCTCAAAAGTAATTCCTGAAAAAAAAATCGAAGAGTTTGTTGTCGTGGTCCTCGGCCAAAGTCATTCAACCTGCGCTCTTGAAACCCGACAACCACTTCGTAGAAACTTCTACGCAACAATTTCTTGTGTTCGCCTCGAATTTCGCCGTCGGGCGTACAGTGCCGTACCAAGAGAGTTCTGGAAACAGCCAGCGTGCAGATCCGGCTAATTATTTTTTTTATTTTTTTATTTTTTTTATCCTCCGGCGGATGGGGAAAAATAAAGCTGTTATTTTTCTGTGCTCGGTCCGGGTGTCGCCCGCGGGCACAGAAATGCCGTACTACTGCTGTATCATCCCATGTACGAACCTCGCTACTCGCGATGTATTGGTCTTGAATATTGCGCGTAGGCTCCGAATTTTGTAGCTGCGGTGCGCACCCAGCCCGCAATGTTGTTTTACTGCTGTTGTTGTTGCTGCTATTGCTATTGCTGTTGTTGTTGTTATGGTTATTGTTGCTGTTGCTGTTGTGGTTGTCTTCATGCTAAACTCATTGGCACAATATAGTCAGTGGTCACACGACAAGCTCCAGTATATCCGGAGTGGAAGAGTACCTCAAGATGAATAAAGTAATGACTAAATACACCTTCAGACGAGACGTTACCTCCAAATCAGCAATCAGCGTACGCATGTATCACATCCATACCGCACAGGTGACCCAATAACACGGAAGGTATTAAAAAAGGCAGGCTGCTATTTACAGGAACACAATAAATGATTTAGCCGTTATGCTGAAGTTAGTGTAGAAACGCATATTGCCTGACATATTACCTCCAGCCTCCTGTGTTGTTAGGGTGTCCTGTACTGACATTAGTTGGCGCCGCCGGCTGCGATAGAGGAACATCGTCATTTTATTAGGTTCCTTTAGAGCCCCAAATCCCTCCCTATACTAACTTCAAGTAACTATGTTCCCCCAAAAGGGTTTTCAGTCATAAAGGCGTTAACCCCTTTAGAGCCCAAAAATCCCGCGCTACACTAGCTCCAAGTATTTTTTGGCCAAAAATGGCCAGCAGCTGTAAAAGTGTTAAGGAGCTCTATACCCGGACCCAGAGACTGGCTTGATGCAAAGTGAAAGTGCAAGCCGATCAACACTCCAATGGCCTTCATATACAAAAAATCGTGTAGCCAAACGAGAACTAAATGACGTTCCGACGGTGTTCGGTTAAGGTGGGCTAAGGAGCCCCCCCCCCCCCCCCCCCGTTCTGCAGAAAACATTATTTCTGACGAAAAGTTCCACCCCTGTTGTCGCACGCCTCTATTTTGAAACGTTCCCACCTGAATATATGATCCCTCGATCAACCATGAAAAACGCCCCTTCGCGTTGCCCCCTCCCCTCCCCCCCCCTCCCGCCTTGTTGCAGTCGTACAACGGGTTCGTTTTCATCTTCGCCGACTTGCAGCTGCTGTCGACTGCCGACGTGTTCGTGGGGACGTTCACGTCGAACATATCGCGGCTGGTGGCGGTCTTGAGGGAAGCAATCGGTGAGAAGCCGAGAGACTCGTGCATCAGCCTCGACAAGGAGAGGTTCGATCTCAACTACTGAAGGCTCGGGTATATGCTGCCGAATGTCGGTATCTGCTACCGAGGGGTGCGATCGGTAGTAGAGGTTGAGAGACTCACGGATCAGCCTCGGCAAGGAGAGGTTCGACCTGAACTACTGAAGGTCCTAGGCGCCGGCTCTTGAAGGTTGTAGGGTCAGATTTGCCGTCAATAATTCGTATCACGTGTTCAACGTCGTAAGTTCGACCAGCGAAGGTTGTACGCTCGGGCTTGCCGTTGAAGATCCGTCTCAGCTGCTGAAGATGTCTGGGCTCAGCTACCGGGGATGGTAGGTTCAGGCGTATTGTCGAAAGAGACGGTGGGGTTGCGTGAGAGACTCGTGCGTCAGCCTCGTCGAGGTTGGGTGTCAAATCGTCATAGTCAAGTACTGAAGATTCTAGGCTCCGGGTGTCAGCGGGTGTAGACGTACGCTTGCCAACGAAGATTGGTCTCCACTATTGAACGTTCTATTAATAGGCTCCAGCTATCGGAGGTGTTAAGCTGCTCCGGCTTACCCTTTTTTAAACGCGGGGGGGGTGCATGAGACTCGTTCGTCAGCGTCGAAGAGAGGTTCGGTGTTCGCCACCGAACGTTCTGGGCTGGCGTACCGGAGATTTTAGGTTCGGGTATTTGCTGTCGTAGAAACGAAAGGTTGCATGCAGAGACGCGAGGAGACCGTGGTTTGACGCGTTCTTTGACATTCCCCTGTGCGTGGTCGGTGAAAACCCGACCTGCTCCACCCCGGCATTGTAGAGATTTGAGGGTCAACGGTCTCAAGACTACGGCCATGCGTGATATGAGAACACGCCCCCTTAATTTTATTTAATGGTTGTATATCAAGGCCAAAATGACTGGTCTCCTAGCGTTTTCGGTTGCATTTTCCCAGAGAAAGGGACCTGCGACCCCACTACTTTATTGTGGGTGCAGTTTTGGCCTTTCAGGCTGGGGGATGGGAGTATTTGGGTTCTGTGGGCCCGGGTTCATGGGTGTAGTTTTGTGGTGTTTAAATAGGTTTGTCGCTGTACATGGATGTTGTTTTCACTACCCGCTAAATAGCAATAGTCGTCTTCCTTGTCTGTTAAAACACGCTTTTTTTTCGCCGATTCTAGATGGAAGAAGTTGTGGAGAGCCCCGTAGGAGAAACGGTTGACATAATCCTGGCACTGATACTGCGGTTGTGGTCAACCCCTAGTGGACATGGGCATGTATGTCTAATTACGGCAGTGAAGGGGTGTGACGGGCTGCATCTTTTGACGACGTTTTTAACGGGTCATGAGCCGACCGTGTGGCCACGCATGGGTGACCCAGGAGGTTTTCAAATCTCGCGGGTGGTGTCGGATCGGATCTGGAAGTGTCCGAAATTTCACAGGTCGGGTCACGGATCACCCGACCCGGACCGACCCGACCCGTGAAAAGCCCTGCACTTTTTTTAATAAACTGCCGTGACTAACGCGTGCTGGTTACGTAGCTACTAGGGTTTATTGTTTAACGCGTCGGCCGCATGATACGCCCGTGGCCGATGCTTGTTTCTTGTGTCGGAACGACACCTTTGGACGTGAGGAGCCCTGGAGATTCGACAGGGGACGGTGTTGTGGCCGGGTGTATGTGTGCTCTACGTGCATGATGTTTGTGTGGTCTAGACGTTGAACAGTTTCTCTTCAGTCAATTCGATCGAATCGCCTTAGCCGTCTTTAGGTAGGTGTAAAACGATCAACGTAAGTGTCGTGTTGTCACGCCGGATGGAATCAGTCTCGAATCCGTGGTAAATGGGGTGTAATGTGCCAGTGCGGTCTGGTACCTCGTCTGGAACGTGTGGTTTTAGTATCTGTCTGTTCAGTTTGGTTTGTGATTTCTATCTATCGATCTGGTCTGTAAGGTCTGTTCGTCCTTCTGGTCGGTACGGTCTAATCACTCGCTTTTTTTTTTTTTTAATCCTCCGGCGGATGGGGAAAAATAAAGCTTAGCTCACCACACTTCCACGTATTTTCATACGCGTCGGTGTTTCGATTTAACTCAGTTGCTTTCGCAACCCAGCGCTAGCTGGCGCGTCCTCCCTATCCCACTATAGCGATAGCGTGAGCTGTCCCTATCAGCGGTCCTCGTTACAACCCCGGCAGCGCAAGCTGCCGTTGTATACGGATGCGTGGATATGTCGACCCGGCCTGCCCCCTGAGGGTCAGGTTCGGTGGAGAAAGCCACCCGAAACGTCATCTTTCCGGGTAGTGTGGGACTTGCGCAAGCTCACCCACTAACAAAACCCCCGGCCATAGGAGATGGCCTTCCGCCGGACTTGGTCCAGTTGCGGTCCACCCTACCCATTCGGGCGCTGGCCCTCGGCTCGCTTGGTTCGTGCGGTATACTGTAGTATTCCGCCTGGTCAATGCGGTCTGTTCGTCGTCTACTCGGTGCAGTCTAATCATCCGTCTGGTTGGTGCGGTCTGGTCACTGGTCTGGTCAATGCGGTCTATTCGTCGGCCTGGTCAGAGCGGTTTGGTCACCGTCTGGTGCGAGCGCACAACGGTAGTATAGCACCTGTAGTTCACATTTGCTGCGCGCGTGTGTGCCGTAAAACTCGTTCAGTTAATGTTTTAAGACGGACTTTCAAGCCAGCACCCCCTAACGCCGCTACTTGCGTTGATTCGAGTGGTCGACAGTATGTGTATTCGGGATTTTCGTTCGCCACTGTTCCTTCTGCATATCTCTCTCATTTACCGAAAGCTTTTGCCCCTGTAAAAACTGCATCCGCGCTTCGTGGGCACAAACTGCGTGAATTGAAGGTCATTCCGAACGAAGAACAAAATGTGAGGAAACGTGACCAAATTCGTGACATTTTCGCGAATCATGGAACTCGTCAGGATCCTGTTCTGACTTCGAATGGCTTTAAGCGTTTCCGTAAAAATTGATGTCAGGATTTCTGGCAACAACGAAAAAAAGTGGTCTGGTTTTTGAAAACGTGACATTTCGAAAAAAAAAATTTCAACAGGTCAGAAATTCGTGATTTTTTTTTGTCAGAGAAACGTGAATGTTGACGTTCATCAGGAACGCCCCTTTAGTGCAGAATATTTTGTGCGGTTATGAAAGGGCTGAGGGTTGTTTTCACACGTCCACGGCCCCAGGAGTGCTATGAGGGAGTACTCTACTGCAAGGGTGAGAACATTTGTTTTAGGATGTATTAAGCACCGTATACCCCATTACGGGGCATTAAACTGGTTATTTGGTGCTTGTTTTCAGCGCTTTTGACAGGTCATGACGAGAGGTTTTCAACAGCTCGCGGGTCGGCTCGGGTCACCGTCCGACCCGATCTGCGAGCAGTGACACCGACCCATGATGAAAAGGCCTCATGTAGTTAGGGTGTTGGTGTGTTTTGTACACCCTTGACGAGTGGTAGTGGGTAAACTGGTTGACCGGTAGTAGTGGGTAAACTGGTTGGAAGCCCTGGTGTTGGGAATGTAAAATAATTAAATAACATGGTTCATGTTAAAAAGTGTCGCTTGCGGATCGCAAAGGCAAACACGATATTTTTTAGAGACAGGACACACGGCGGTACTTACTTGTGGGTCATTGAGCCAAATATGACAAAATGAGAGAGGTGATAAGATGCATGCGGGTACTTGAGCCAAACTTGAAAGCATTTGGGGGAGCGGAGAGAGGCTTTCTTGGTGCCGTAAAGGCAAATAAGGAAGAACGAGATATAGAACATGCGTGCGGGTCATAAAAGGCAGATGAGAATGAATAACAAATAAATAATACATTTGTTTGCGGATATGCAGGGATGAGAGAGAAAGAAGATATGTTTGGGTCGCGAAGGGTGCGAGAAACAAAAAAGATGGTCGCAGATCATAAAGGAATATAATAATGAGGGAGAGAAATAGCACAAGAGTGGAATGATCAATGAGGACTTCACCACCCTTGATCTCAGGTCGGCAAGATGCACGTTTTATGGATAGGTGCGTACATTACCGGCCGTTGTACTGGTATACTGCAGTCGCTACTGGATGAACACTGATCATGACAATAGCTTGGGATTCCTTAGGTCAACATAGTTCCGAAACCGGGATCATCCAGACCATTCTCCCTGACATGTGTTTGTTCGTTCGTTCGTTCGTTCATTCCTTCGTATCCGCTTAATTCACGCTAGTACAGGAATTCCTTCGGATATTCTGGGTGGGTGTCGATTTTCGGTTCTTGCTATATACATTGCGACGAAAACATGCACTACATTGGCCATATTTCGTGACCTTACTGACCCTCACGAAGTTTCAGCTCCTTTGGTACCGCCTGTGTCTGTTTGTGGTTGAGTCGGCACCGCGTAAACCCCCTTGGGTTTTCCGTGAACGGAGGTGTCAAGACTCATTTGCTTAATGTACTGGTTTCCTTCCGTCTCCCTCCTTCACCCGCTCGACCTATACACCCACGCTCCGCAACCATCGCCCATCGGCGGGGCTTTGCCTCGTTCGCGAGACACTGCAACCTCCGCCACGGCGGTCTAGCAGCAGCAGCGCCGCTAGCGACACGCGCAACACACTAGAGCTACATACCTACCGTGAAAGCAACATAGCACGCCCTCCGGGTTCCGTTTTATGGCAACAAGGGCTAACGCGGATAACACCCCCCTCTAATTACTTCCAGGGTCGGTTTTCTCTTGTTAACACACGGGGTACAGGCAATAAACTCGGTCCCCGCCTACTGGGATCCGTGCCAACGGTTACGTATAGGTGAATCTGCACGTTCCCGTCATACCCCTGGTTTTCTTGCACAACCTCTAGATTTGGCGACGGCGCGTCGGTTTCAGCGGCGTTGGGAGGACAAAATCGAGATGTTTCCGCAAAAGCATCGCTCGGCGTCTGCATTTTTCCCCGTTGGAGACAAAACCAACTGGGAATTGGTCCGAGAGTGTGTATGAATGTGGTATGTAGCGTGTTGTACGGTACTGCTCACGCCTGGGGCTCTGCGCCACGGCAGGCTGCTTGGACGTAATTCTTCCTCCCAGACGAGCCGCGCTCGGAGAGGCAACGGAAAACAATGGCAGCGGAAAAGCGGGAAACTCTGCCAGGAGTAGGACGGGCAGTAGTTGTATGGGAGTCGCGTACTAGATATCGTTGTGCAGTTAGTGTTTTTCCTTTCTTGGCCAAAGTTGTAGAGGCGGTTTACCCAACCATGGCAACCTAAAATCTGGGCAAGTTTCCGGGAAATCGACAGGCCATCGTATGGGAATCGTTGACGCACGGCCCATATATCTGTGCCTCACTGTGTTCCGAATAAAAACGAAAAACGTGTGGACCTATATCGCTGATGGATTTTCTCGTCGTTTCTTACTATTGAAAAACCGAAAACAAAAGAAAAATAATGTGAACGTACTTAGCTGACGGCTTGCTTGCTCCTTTTGTTATTCTCCACGTGTTATTCATCGTACTTTGGCACTCTGATGCAGGCCTCGCGTCACAACAAAACATGCGACGACATCCGCCTAATGGGCGCATCAGGGCCACTTTCATCCATATATACTAGTTTTAGTGTACGGGCGCGGTCCGTCAAGGGGTTAAACCGCGGTCTCCTACCGTCCTTTTATACTATTTTTGGTGTAGGGGCGAGCAGTCAAGGCGTCAAACCGCCGTCTCCTAGCACCTTTGGTCTATTTTATATAAATTTTAGTATCATAGGGGCGCGGTCAGTCAAGGGGTCAAACCGCCTACCATCATTTTATACTACCTTTGGTGTACGGGCGGTCAGTCAAGGCGTCAGAACCGCGGTCTCCTACCACTTTTTAATACTTATTTCGTTGTAGAAGCGGTCAATATGTGCGTCAAACCGCCGCCTCCCAGCACCTGTATCTATTTAAACTACTTTGTGTGTAGGGGCGGTCAGTCGAGGGGTCAAATCGCGGTCTCCTACCGTTGTTGGTCACAACAGTTTGTGCAGTTGTTGTAAGTGCGTACCCTGGATAACCCAGGGATTCAACACCTTGCCCCTTTTACCGCTGAAAAACATCATGGTATCATGGTATCATGCTCGGCCTACTTCAAGTACAGTAGTGTAGTGACACCGCAAAAGGTGGGAGTAGTTCTAAAGGAGTTGCGAAACATATTGCCTCTCATCCCTGACTCGATCAAATCGAAAAAATAAAAATTTTTGCCCCGAGGAAATCGAAAATTTGAGTGACGTCGCCATTTACGCTCTAGTTAACAATTAACTCTTCCGGTGGCTTATTCGTAGAAGATTCTGACGAGCGTCTTGAACAGCATGCTCTTGCCGTCTAAGAAGGTGGTCTCGATCGTCATCCGCCCGCTGCATAGAACAAGAAGATGATGGGGGGGGGGGGAAAGCGCGACGGGCAACGAGTAGGGCTGGCTGTGAGTTGGCTGGCTGTACTATCAATGACAGAAACTAGTTGTAGTTTGTAGTAGCATACAAATAGTCAGTTGCTGCCTACGTATCGGTCGGCTACTGTATGCTGAAGTGCGTGCAGTGTGAAGCGTTGATTTGTGGAAACTTTGATGTATTTCTGTTAGGCTGTAGCGGGACCAACTACCCGACTATTTGGGCTTTTCCTTGATTGTTGGTTTTTCGGAAAGCTTGGCTAGCGTTATCATTTTTTCAACTTCTTGTGCGTGCGAAAGAAATGTTGTACCAGTTCAAGACAGACACATTCATATCCACGTTCGAAGCAGACGACACGAAATCAATTATCGAAAAATGTAGTTTTTGTCTCCGGTAGCGCTTCCCGCGGGCCCCCCTCAGCTAGGGGGTCAGGACGGATGAGGGGTGGCTCGCTTGATCTCTACCTGGCGGAAATTGAGTGTGTGTTGACGTTTTTTCCGCCACCGAACTAATAACTAGTGGCGCCCAGCCAACGCACGCCCGTAGCAAGAAGAGCTTTAGCGAAGCTGGCGTCGTATATATCCGCGACAGACGATCGATTCATTCGCCATATGATCGAGCTTGTCGCTGGGTTCACGGCATGCCCCGACAGGCAGTCGATGCTGCACGAGACAGTCACCGCATGAAGAATCGACTTTAGACTAATACCAGCTATGGCGTTATGGTACGAAGTGCTGTATTGCCTTGGAAGGCAAGGCGGACGTATCAACATCCACGCGGTTCCAAAGCCTGAGGATACCGGGGAGATAAATTTTTGTGTTCGACACGGTGAAAGTCGTAATATATACTCCGGAGTATATATCTATATATATATATTTGTGGACTGTGGGGTTCGAACCCACGAACCAAAAACCCAGGGTTTGTCAACGACGCCATTTGTTAAGGGGTTGGAGGGTATTTGTCCGTTTGACCAACTGCAAAAGGTTTGACCAATCGCTTACCCAAAGTAAGCCGTAGAAGATACGTAACTCGGAAGGAGGTCCTGTTCGGTTTAGGCGCCGTCAAAGGTGGTACCATATACCAGGTACATAGATAGCACCATAATTCCCAGCAACGATAGCAAGCATTGCAAGCATTGCAAGCATTCCAAGCATCACAGCCATTGTATCGGACGCATGCCTCGGTCGAGGTTGCCCGACCATTGTACCGTCGCTTTTGCCCTGCAAGGCTCTTGAGCTGATCAACTACCGTATACCCCACGCCAAACCTGTCTTCGAGAAAAAAACATGTGAAGGTGTAAGCCGATGAACAAACCGATGACATACAGACAGCAGGTGCGCAAACCGTTTCTATTGGAAACAATACCTCTCCCTGGCAATGACGGTCGGACGATTTTGAGCTAGGGAGCCCCGTCTTTCGGAAAAACATGCAGGGAGAGAAGTTGTATGAATGCCTCTATCGAGTGATGGAGTGGTTGAGCGATCGAGTGTGATAACCCAGTCGAATCAGACACTATCAGAATCATGAATGACCGTCAGCGGGATGTAGGATCGGCTAAAGCCAATAGATATTGTTAACTCCAAAAGGGGCCGGCCGTGTTTGGCTTAGCGTCGTCAACATTGTGCAAAATCACAGCAAAAACAACAGATATTTTTGTTGTTGTGGATTTCGCTTGGTTTTCTTCTTCTTGCTGGGAAGGTTTCCGGAAACTGCACACATCGGACAAAACACGATTTAGATCATATAGATCATGCAAATCATATAGATCATACAGATCATACAGGTCACATATATCATACAGGTTACATATATGATACAGATCAGATACATCATACAGATAATATAGATCGCATAGATCCTCTACAATAGATATTATATCTGTCGTTAGGAGATGATCTGCAAGATTTGTGTATGTGGACTACAGATCCGACGCCGGAAGCATGTGCTAGATCATGCAGATCGCACGGTTCCCACCCGGTAACATGAGCAATTATTAATAGGCCATACAGATCTTCCTGAAGTATCTAGATGTACCATCAAGTGGGGATCGATGATCTGCCCGACCTGTGGAAGGTTGTAGCTGATGAACGGTGAAGCTCAATTCTGGACATTGTCAGATGACAAAACATAATAATAGTTGTATCGAGCGATCGAGTGGGATGACCGAGCGGGACGACAGTGTATACCAGGTAGTGCGCGAAAGAGATAAGTGCAGATTATAGCAGCCGATTCACCTCAGATCCTCGGCAGCCAGCATGCGGTCCTCTCCTGCAGATTCGATCGTTTGCTGCCAGGAATTTGTGGAGCCCGGGATCACGAAGCCGAAGTCAAAAAACCACTCTGCCATGCAAAACATTACGAGGAGGAAAAGCAACGGTACGAGTAACACCACTGATACTATAAATACGAGAGGACAGTCAATGTTATATACACACCATAGCTAAGGAGCTCAAGAGTGTAGATATGTAGAAAATGATTTCAGCACCCGCAAGCATGACCATTAATACGAGCGAAGCTGGTCCCTGGCTTACACGGCTTCCCAATGTCAAATGCACCACACAACCACTGAGCTAGAAGCCAGCGACATCGAAAAAACACTGCCGTAGAGATAACGAGGACAAAACAGCAGCACCAGTATTGCTAAGAGCTGGTTTGCCACGCGGTTGGGTTACTGTTTAATATATAGCATCGAAAGTGGTGAATTGGATGTGATCCGTGTGTGATGGTAGCATCCTACTGCGAGAGGGGAAAAACGAACAAAAAATGCCCAAAAAGGCTACGTTAGATGAAATATAACCAAAACCCAAACCTCGATCCCGCCCCAACCCACAGGGAGCTAGTTACTCTGACGTTTTTTTTTTTTTCTTTTTTGTCGTCTACCGTAAGGTTGCGCGCGAACGGCCGGAGGTGCGATGGATCCTAAATCGCTTCATGCCTGCTTTTGTCACGCACCCCTGTGCGATATCACCGATACCTGCGACACTGGGAAGCATCACAGCAGCGGCTCTACAGGATCAATTTTCGTTTTCATGTTTGTACACGTAAAAGAGAGTGGTCGCGGCGATGATAGACACCGCGGTATACAAGCGCTGCAACAAACAGCAACTTTTTACGTTGCACCTCATGACCTAAGCGTCCCGGAGCCAGTCGCGGTATGATAGCACGCAACCTCACGCCCGAAGTGGGTGTTGCCATTACGACGATGTCCATGCGAAAATCTATATAACCAGTTCTTCCGTGTCTTTTTTGCGCATTCCTGTGGGAGAACGCCGACCCATGTGAAAACCGACGACCCGTGCGTTCGCCCGCATCCTTACGATGCTCGTACATCAAATTTCATCAAATGGCACCAAATAAGGATTTTCTGGGTACTTAGAATTTACTTTGAATAGCTCACCCATAGCTCACTCACCTTCGATACACGCCCCTCCCAAGAAGACCCGTTGTTCCAGCTGAAAATTCCGTATCTCTTGCTTTGACGTGAAGTTTATCTCGCGAGACACCGCCGAGCATTCCAGGATCTCCCGAGGCACGGTCGCCTTCAGCTCGTGCTCGTACATGTCTTTGCCCCTGCCCGGTGTAAGTTCCCCGGGTCAACGAAAGTTAAATATAAATAAAAGAAACGTTGCCTTATGCGTGTTCCCTAACTTAGACATAATTATAAAGACGCCTCAGCTTGAAGACCAAGAGCTTATTCGAAACTGATGCATGGGATGTCGATCAATGACCTCAAAAACCAAAAGTGTCTTGCTGTGCGTGTATGTATTGTGGAGAGCTCTTGTACGCACTGGAACCGAATCAGCAGCCGAAACGGAAGGAAAAGACGCTCCCTTGCGCGTGGGGTTTGGATGCGTCGACTTTCCCTCATCCTCGAAGGTTGTGGGCATTCGCATTAGCCGGGGGCGGGAGCCCTCTTGTACTCTGTACTGTTGTCATGGAATAGGGCGCGTTGTCATTCTGGTGGGCGGATTGTTGTTTTTGAAGTCGTTGTAGGGTTCGGCGACGAACGCTGTTAGACTTCCCCCGAACGACCGACCTCCCTCCGGAGCGACCACGCAGCAAACTCCCGTGCAGGATACAGAACAACTAGGTTTTGAGTTACGCTTAAAGAGTCCAACCCTATCCTTACGACTCAAGTACCGCACTATGGTGCGTGCCGGTGTTGGACCTAATCTGCACACACGCACCCACTCACGGACCCCCCCATCTACCCGCCCATCTACCCACCCACCCACCCACCCACCCACCCTGTTCGGATTTACATGCCGACGACGCCATTTGTTAAGGTGTTAGTGGGGTGTTAGTCCGTTTGACCACTTGCAAAAGGTCAACCAATAGCTTACCCAAACTAAGCCTTATAACACTCTCCCCCCCCTGAAACGGCGGGGTAGCAGATCGGCCGGATATACGGCGGACCTCTGTCAATATCCAAGCCGTTTCATGTCCTGGGGATACCAGGGAGAGTATTTTTCAAGTTCGACAAGGGGAAAATCTGAAAAGTTTATTATTGTGGATGGTGGGGATCGAACCCACGACCCAAAAAACCATGGTCCTGCCGTCGACGCCACATGTAAAGTTATAGGTGGGGACACAGAGTGCCCCCTGCAGGTTTACCAATTGAGCAGGTCCTCGGAGAGTACTCACTTTCTTTGCCTTCGTAGAGACGTAGCTTTATTCGATTCCACCAGAGCCCCGGATAGCTTCTGAGATCGGAGGCACGTGCGTCCGATCTATTTCATAACTTTTCTGAATATAAAACGCCAACCTTATCATACGAAACCCATCCAATGATCTCAAATTCGGATAATTACAGGCCTTTCGGGGCCGTATCTTAACACTACCAGGTATATATATACGAAGTACTATGTAATCCCGAACAGAGTGATGCAACGTTTTGCATGTAGGCCACATGTAGGCAGAGGTCGATATCGTTCCCGTCTAGCTTAAAAAATATGCAATGTCTTGAAATAGTATGAACATGAATTCGTTCGCTATTTCGTAGTTGCCTCAGTTGATAAACCGTTCGGCACAAAAACTTGCTACTCCTACCGAAGCACGCCTCTGATATCGATAACCATATCGATAACCATATCGATAACCATATCAATAACCATATCGATAACCATATCGAAAACCGTATCGAAAACCGTATAGATAACTATACCGATAACCATATTGATAACCAGAAGCGGCATTTCAAGCTACTATATGTCTGCATGTTATGCTGTCTGTATGTCATACTGTCTGTATGCTATGCTGTCTGTTATACTGTATGTATGCTGTACTGTCTTTATGTATGTTATACTGCTGTCTGTCTGTATGCATGTTATACTGTCTGACTGTTACACTGTCTTTCTGTTATATTTTATGTCTGTTACACTGTCTGTCTGTAATACTGTCCGTCTCTTATACTGTCTGTCTGTCTGTTATACTGTATATACTGTCCTATATCCTTAATGAGGACACACAACCCGGAATACGCGCGATCGGAGTATCACACACAGCTTGCAAAGATGAGTTTCGACAAAATATTCGATCTCACAGCTGGAGTGTATTTTCATTTTTATAATATACTGTATGTTGTACTGTATGTTGTGCTGTCTTTTATACTGTATGTGTGTGCATGTTTGACGGTTCCTAGGTTGACGAGCTCCGGAAGCAAATGACAAATCTTGATGTTCTGACCAAGAAGGACTACAGCAGTGGGATCTACATAACGCGGTGTATGTGTCTGTGTATGTACATGTGTACATGTATTGTGATGTGTATATATATCCTAGCCACGACAAGGGCAGCTAACGAATCGATTCGACCATCCCCTATCACCGCAGTAACCTGATCACATTACCTACTGCCATCACCTACTGCCATCACCTACTGACATCACCTACTGACATCACCTACTGACACCACCTACTGACATCACCTACTGACATCACCTACTGACATCACCTACTGCGACGTACACAGGGTCATTCACACCCAGCGATTTTTACAGCTGGCGTACGATGCTGATGTTGAAGTTTGGGTCCAGGATTTAAGGTTCATGTCTTTGTTGGTGTCGACCGCACTCACCACTCTTCAGACTCCCACATGAGGGTAGCTGTCTCCGCGTCTCGCATATCCATCCAATTTCTGGAAGAAAACGAAAAGCGGCATGCGGACAAAACCCGATTGGAGTTGTGGTATCGTGGGATGATGTCAATTTTAACGTCAATTTTTATGTCGATTTTAATGGGGTAATAATTTTGGGGCATTTCGCTGTTTTTTGTGAACGACGGCGCTCCTTAAACCAATAGTTGGTAGTATTATCGCTGTACTATCGCAGTACTACCGCAGTATAATCCCATTGTTAATGCGTGTTTTTCATATATGGTTCGGTCATTGATTGTATTGATTGCATTGATTGTGTTGTTGTATTTTATTCGTCATGCTCAACGGGTTGAAATTTCTTTCTTCTTGTTCTTGTTCTTCTTTCTGTGCTGCGAACTTTATTTTCTGTTTTCGTGTCGGGGGGTCAGGTGTTGAGCTTCTTGACCCCTTTCAGCCATCAGACGGACACAGAAACGTTGACCGCAAAAATTGAAAATTTAGGCGTCGACCACTATTGGTTGGTGATGATGGTGATGATAACAAAAGGTGTTCGAACGATAACAATGCAAAGACTCGTGCGGGACGGGATCAGCATCATCCCTTCTCGTGCTGCTGCGCGCTCACGCTATCATACTTCTGGTACACGCTTGAAATTGTCGCAATCATGCGTCGTTAATTTGGTTGGTTGGCTATAATCAAGATATAGTCAACTCCCACAAGGGTTAACGCCTATACAAGTGGAAACCCGTTTTGGGGGAAAAAATTCTTGAAATTAATGTAGGGAGGGGTTGGGGGTTCTGAAGGTTTTAAGTTTTTAAGTGAGCAGCCCCCAAAAAATAAATACATCCCTATCATATCGTCCTGTCACTACTAGTATTAATAGTAGCGTGCGTCATTGCGTTGCTACCTAGTGTATGTAGCGTTTCACTCTTGTTACTCTTCTGTCGTGGAAGCAGGGAATGCACCTCCCCTAGCTAGGCATTTAGGGTAAGGGATAGGCTTCGATTTGAGCAAAAAAAAATAGACCGTGTTCGGGGACACGTCACCCAGAACAATATATTCCTTCGCGCCACGCACCACGCAGTGTGAACCCCGAACCTCCGTAGGCCGGTATCGGCCACCAAGTATCACAAACAAGAACGATTTAAGGTGTGTACATGGTTAGGGCACTCTAAACAAAACTTCCGAGCCTGGACGCCAAGTTGGCGTTTTATGTCAGTGGGTTGCCGCCGAATGATAATCCCGGATGAAGGCGTTCTTTTTAACAGGGTGGGAACAGGATAAGCATATAGTCTAGACTATAGGAGTGTTTATAATCGCACCTAGCATGAGAAATCAGTTACTCCCCTTGTGGCTCAGAAGAAGGGCTTACATTCTGAATCCTTGGACGATCGCTTGGGCCTGGGGATCTTTAGAAACGGCCACCCTTCCTATGTTAGCCTTCTTCAGCGCCGCCAAGTATTCCACCTCCACCTAAGTAAAAAAATCGAAGACGCCAGCGTTTCAGAATTAGCACAATGCCAGTACCTGATACACATCATATATATATGATATACCGTTGTCTGCTCGACCCCAAAAAATAATGAACGCCTTGAACTATAGCGTGCATCAATTAAAATTGCGGGCGTTGTATTGCAGGGTTATGAATGTATCGATTGGGCGGGGGCGGAGTATCGTCTCACATGAACATTAAACAAAAAAAAATGTTTTGAAACAGTTCTAATGGAATACTCATATTGTGTGTGTGTGTTCTTCACATTAAACCGTTCTTCTACTCGTCGACATCCAGCACACCCAGTGTCCGTACTGATTCTTCACCCTAGAAAGATCAGCTCTGTGGTCACAAGCTACGACACAGAGATAATGCATCGTAATGGCAATGTCATGCCCTAGTACTGGGTACGACAGGCACAACATACATACGTCAGCAACAGAAATACATTGGAAGAGAGAAATACTAAATAAAAAAAAATAAAAAAAAATATATATATATATATAAGGAAACAAATAAAAACAAAGATAAAAATAAAACAAAAAATGAAACAAACAAAATGAAGGGGAAATCGAAGAAACAACCCAACCGGATTTTAGGAATCAATGAACTCAATTTAATCGCCCCTCCTCCCCAATTCCTAAGATTTTACTTTTTAGTTCTTCATCACGAGCTGAAATAAAACACGTGGGTAAACTTTGAAGCAACACGCTGTGATAACACGCATGCTCCGAAGTACACTCCAGATACGCTATCTTTTGCCCCCCTCCATTTGCCCCCCCGGCAATGTGCAGCGTTAGAGTCAACACTAAAGCAGATGGCGCAACAATCGAAATAATGAAAAATACATACCACGAAAAAAAGTAGAAAAGGAAAACTAATAACCCCGCAAGCAACAAGCAACAACTACGTACGAATACTAACTACGAATACTACATGTGGGCCCAGGTCATCCCGACCCTCCCCCCTCAACACACCAGGGCCGAGCCCGCCCCGCAGCCCCCCCAAGCACTGCCAAAGAAGCATCCAACGGTACTCCGCTGTCCAAATAAGTGGCTGGTTCGTAACCACTCCACGTTATGGGATAGTACTACTAATACTACTAGCAATAGCAATATTAATAGCAATAGTTATAGTTAGATGCACCTCACGAAGGCCTGTTCGGGGCAAGACTTCTACAACGCTTACACTAACACTTCCACTAACGCTTACACTGCGAGCAACACCTACACTAACGTTTACACTAGCAACTACATAGGAACAGCTACATACGAATAGTTACATAAGAACTTAAGAATACCTGGTAGTTACATAAGCATAGTTACATAATAATAGTTACATAAGCATAGTTACATAAGCATAGTTACATAATAATAGTTACATAATAATAGTTACATAAGCATAGTTACATAATAATAGTTACATTAGAATAGGTACATAAGCATAGTTACATAATAATAGTTACATAAGCATAGTTACATATAATATTTACATAAGAACAGTTACATAAGCATAGTTACATAATAATAGTCACACAAGAATAGTTACATAAGCATAGTTACATAATAATAGTTATATAAGAATAGTAACATAAGCATAGTTACATATAATAGTTACATAAGAATAGTTACATAAGCATAGTTACATAAGAATAGTTACATAAGAATAGTTACATAAGCATAGTTACATATAATAGTTACATAAGAATAGTTACATAAGCATAGTTACATATAATAGTTACATAAGAATAGTTACATAAGCATAGTTACATAATACTTCGAAGTAATAGTTACATAAGAATAGTTACATAAGCATAGTTACATATAATAGTTACATATAATAGTTACATAAGCATAGTTACATAATAGTACGATCGTAGTTACATATGAATATTTGCATAAGCATAGTTACACAGTAATATTAATAGTTACATAATATTAGTTACATAAGAATAGTTACATGGGGATAGTTACATAATAATAGTTACATAAGAATAGTTACATAAGCAAAGTTACGGAATAATAGTTACATAAGAATAGCTACAGCCCACGCAAAAAAATCTGGAACTAAAAAACGGCTATAGCTCAGGTAGCCCGCGTTTGGGATGATAATGGCTGTGTGTGTGTGTGTTCTTCACATTAAACCGTTCTTCTACTCGTCGACATCCAGCACACCCAGTGTCCGTACTGATTCTTCACCCTAGAAAGATCAGCTCTGTGGTCACAAGCCACGACACAGAGATAATGCATCGTAATGCATTCGACAACGCAATGTCATGCCCTAGTACTGGGTACGACAGGCACAACATACATACGTCAGCAACAGAAATGTAGATCGGGCTTCCCTTTTGATAATTGACCATACATAGAACACCGACCTAAGAACCGGCGAGTGTGCGACAATATGAAGCGGCTGTTTATGGGAAGAGGATGCAATCGTATGACACCACATGATGTCATGGTATTATATTGTGATTATATTGTGATTATATTGTGATTATATTGGCATACTGTATTTCAATGTCGTGCTGCCGTGCAGTTTTTTCTTTCGTGTTGCGCTTCGAGTACACCCCCTATTATTATGCCGTATCAATAGCACCTCGGGCTGGTTCATATGTTCATACATGTATGTATGTATGTATGTATGTATGTATGTATGTATGTATGTATGTATGTATGTATGTATGTATGTATGTATGTATGTATGTATGTATGTATGGCCGATGCTGTCATGAAGCCAATTGTGGTGCTCGTTTTTGTTCCCGTGTCAAACCCCAAAGGGGTGTAATAGATTAACACGCCCACGAAGAGGCAAGAATGGAAGGCAGTCGCTGATGATGATGGCACAGCACGTATGCGTTCGGACGTTCTGCCCAACTAGCCCAGTTGCCGCGCGTCCATCCAGACCGACACCGGCGGGAATGTAGATTTCTGTTTGAGGGGGCTTTTCTGTTAGCTCGCTTTGCTGTGGTTCACCAACTGCTATTGATAATGTACTTCCTGATGATGCCAAGTATCAGGCGCTCTTCCAGGACATCACACCATGCGTTACGGCGGCGGCTTTTTTTTTAGACCTCGTGGGAAGGACCATCACGAGGAGCAAACGTGAAGCAAGATATCTTTGCCCTTCTTCTTCGGTCAGTCGAGAGCAACTTTCGTTTCATTTTGTTCTTGTCGCTGTTTTGGTCGGCGAGTGCGCCATTAAGACGTCATCTCAGGTGCGTGAAGTTAACCAATACGTACAACATTCACGCTAAAAAATCGAAGACAAGAGCGATCGTGTAAAACGCTCGACTTTATGCTTGTATTCCCGGCGAGAATAGCGAGAATAGCGATCATGTACAATTCAGAGTCTCACGGAGGGGGGGCAGCGCAAGCAATAAAAGTAATAACTACTCAGCTCCTAGGACAAACATGATGAGGTGCTAACATCATCATCAACATCATCACCTCAGACTTCGAAGGCATTCATTCGTGTGCGCAACCCAGCCGATATGCACATACACTAATCCTGAAAAAATACCTGGTATACTCGTAAATTGGTATCATGCTAACCAGTAGTTCCACGCTTTTGAGGGGGTCACATCGGTGAGATCGGTCAGATCGGTCAGGTCGGTGAGATCGGTCAGGTCGGTCAGGTCGGTCAGGTCGGTCAGATCGGTCAGATCGGCCAGATCGGCCAGATCGATCAGATCGGTCAGATCGATCAGATCGGTCACATCAGACAGAAACACAAAAACTTCCACCCCTCGGTATTATGAATACTATTCATACTATTCATACTACTAGTAGCATTCACACTATTAATACTACTAATACTAATGCTACTACTAATACTAATACTAATGCTAATACTATTAATACCACTACTAATGCTAATACTAGTATTAATAGTATTAATACTACTACTGCTACTATTACTACTACTACTACTACTACTACTACTACTATTACTATTACTGCTACTACTACTACTACTACTACTACTACTACTACTACTATTACTATTACTGCTACTACTACTACTACTACTACTACTACTACTACTACTACCACTACTACTACTACTACTACTACTACCACTACTACTAATAATACTACTACTACTGCTACTACTACTACTACTGCTACTACTACTACTACTACTACTACTACCACTACTACTACTGCTCCCACTACTACTACTAACGTTTCTTTAATACAACGGTCAGAAACGTTTGTGTCTCTCTCGCTCTCGGTTGTGCTCCCGATCGTATTGGCGACACCTTGCGCATGCTTTGCCGCTTGCTTTTGCAAGCTGCACTACCAATAGAGACAATAATTATTGTTAATGAGTGGTCTCCGTTGTAGGTGATGATGATGCTCATGCTGCACCTTGCGGGATGGCAAACACAATCATAAATCTAGAGAAAAACACCGGGGGGGGGAGGGGGGGGCGGGTCGAACTCACCACGAAGAGCAATGATAAGCTTGTGTGAACGTAGTCTACGTAGAATAAGGTGGTATAACATTAGGCAGAAAAGCGGCCGGCTGCACTTAGCAACACTCGATGAAAAAAAAAAAAAATCGACGAGCGGTGGGATTGCTGAACCCTATGCGCGATAAAAGTTGAAGGCAAGAAGCGGGGGGGAGAAGGGACGACACCTGTGACCACGGCTTGTCCAGAAGCTGGAAAGTAGAAGTATGCAAAAAAACAAAACAGCAAACACAGTGTGGAAAAATTAAGAAGAAAAGGATTCCCCTGGCAGGTGTGACGAGGTGTGACGAAGGGGATGGGCTATGGTAGATTTCTAGGCATGTAATTCCTCATTGTGTTCTGGGGCTCCCACCCTGAGGAGTTCCGCACCTCTCCCGATACTGGAATAATTATCGGACAAATATTGTTCGACCTGCCCGATGAATGCTCCCATGTGCTATAATTAACAATAGGTGGCTATTAATAGATGTGCAACTACTGCTGTATGTAGTAACAGACTAGGAAGGGCACACAAATTGGCTTCCACGGGTTTTGGGTATTGATATATTAATAGATTAATAGATTAATAGTATAGTACTTTCCTCGGGCAGATGATGAGCTACAGAGTAGATAATCTCTTCAGATCACTATCTACAGTAATAGATCATCTCGATGTGCATCCTGTTTGTGCCCTTGTGAAGTGCTAATTGTGCAGGATCTGTATATACCGGTATAGAGTAGGCTATAGATGTAACCCATGAAAGATGTTCTAGGTCATGATGCAGATCGCGCGGGTTCTACCCGGTAACACGAGCTATTGTTGGTTTGTAAGTATTAACAGACCATGCGAACGTTACCTGAGATATCTAGATCATCTGAACATCTGGATCATCAGGACCTAGGTGGTGATCGGTGTGATCGGTGTGATCGATTTGATCTGACATCTATCCGACGTCTACATTGTTGGCCCCAAAAGCGCGACCTCTTGCAGCACGTGTGGCTTGATCCTCGTTTGAGCTACGCGGGTTTTCCCCCCCCCTTCCATAAAGTAATGCGAAAGGGCATATTTCGTATTAGACTCGGGGTGTGATAAGGGGTATTAACAGCATTTTTTGCTCTTATTTGATCGACGGGATTTACGGGATTCGACATATCCTACGGTAGAGGACGATCGCGGTGACATCAACACTTACTTCCGTTCCCGGCAAGGTGCTCGACTTGGAGAGCCCTACACCTCACCCAGCTTTGTTTAATTGAGTAAACTGAAAGTGCAACTCGATGAAAAGACTCACGGTCTAGCTAGTCTAGGTATTAAAAAAACTCACGATAAAAAAACGGCATAAAGAGGACTGATGATGATGATGATGATTATGATGATGATGATAATGATGATGGTGATGATGATGATGATGATGATGATGATGATAATGATGATAATGATGATGACGATGACGATGATGATGATGATGATGATGATGATGATGATGATGATGATAATAATGATGACGATGACGATGATGATGATGATGATGATGATGATGATGATAATAATGATGACAATGACGATGATGATGATGATGATGATGATGATGATGATGATGATGATGATGATACTGATCGTAATCTATAGCATTTATTTGGGGTTAAGGAGGCCCGTCATGAAAATACATTTCCGACGAAAAGTGCTACCCCTGTCGTACTACTAGTACTAATAGTACGACGCGTCATTCCTAAAATTCGTCAACACTAACCACACTAACCCCCCACGACCATTAATTCGTAGTTTCCTAAACAGAAAAAGAAACGTTGTTCGTTGTTCGTTGTCCATCGTGTACATAGAGCAGAAGTGCGCCCGTGTTTTAGGGAACGACGCGCTTGAAAAAGACGCCGCCGTTCGTACAGCAGCACCACTGGTAGTACCACTGGTATTAATAGTACCACTGACTGGTATTTTATTGTACTAGTACAGGTTTTGCCCACGGTGGCGGCTGATCAATCCTGCTGATTTTAAGGAGTTAAGGTATTAGTGGGGTATTCGTCCGTTGCACCACTTGCAAAAGCTTAACCGATAGCTTACCCAAACTAAGCCTTATAACAGTCCCCCCCGTGAAACGTCGGGATACCAGGTCAGCCGGATATACGGGCGGACCTGTCGATATCCAAGCGGCTTCATTTCCTGGGTATACCAGGGAGACTATGTTTCAAGATCGACATGGGGAAAGTCTGGAAAAGCCTATTATTGTGGATGGTGGGATTTGAACACACGACCCAACAAAACCATGGTCTGTCCGCGACGCCATTTGTTAAGGTAATACCGTAATTGTGCGAGTCATCGCACCCCCGTGCGATCGATTTTTAAGATTCCTAACTTTGATTTTTATCGCACAGGGGTGCGATAACTCCGGCATGTGCGATGACTCCAGCCCCTGTGCGGAAAATGAATAAAATGATTTGATTTCCCGTTCTGACGCACACCCCTGTGCGGTAACTCCGATATGTGCGACTCTGAACTAATCTAGGTAGGTCAGCACCGCATCGTCGCACGGCCGGTGGTGCTTTCCTTCTTTATTGGTGCGGTGGCCGAGTAAAAAATAACAAAAGCGAGAGTTTTTTTCATGTTTGCATGATATGCACCTGCTACAAACAGCGGTGAGCCCCGCTTACAAACCGCTAGAAAAACGGATCGTGGCACAATTTTTATCCTGAGGCCACACGCCACAGCATGCAACCTCACGCTCGAAGGTGGTACCAATATCGGAGTCATCGCACCCCTGTGCGATGACTCCGACCCCTGTGCGGAAAATGAATTAAACGATTCCAAACTTGAAAAATAACGCACAGGGGTGCGATGACTCCGGCATGTGCGATGACTCCGGCCTGTGCGATGACTCGCACAATTACGGTAGCGGAGTATTAGTCTGTTTGACCATTTGCAAAAAGTTGACCAAAAGCTTCCCCAAACTAAGCCTTATTACATTGACATGCTGCACAAGTATACTACCTGTGTAATGGAGTTCCCTCCGTTCGAAAAAATCCCCATCCGACACCAATACCGCCACCCCCCTTTGGCCTCAACAACCCTGTAGGTTTACCACCTGAACCTAGGCAACCCCTACCCGTACGTCTGTAACAACACCATCGCCACCCCCCCTACCCCAACATTTCTATAGGTTTACTACCTGAACATGTGGTTTTGTTCCTTTCCGGTTATGAACTCTCCGAGCCGGGCATCGGCTTGGGTGGACTCGTTCCCCCGTCCCTCCCACGCATCCTTGCGCTCAGTGGTCGCGCCCTTCGTGTTTTCGTAGGCCGATTGCTACCGGTATACCGTAGGTACATACCGTTTCTCGAGCTCTCACGGTCGTGAGCTCCATCATAGAGTTGTATATCTTGCAATGAGGAATTTAAGCCTCATAATCACGAGGTGTGGGGGAATCTATAGCCTCATTTTCGTTTGTTTCGAATAGCCGCATCTTCGACCCCCTTTCCAGTTCTGGATGTTTTGCTGACATCCTTTGATTGGCAGGTGATCTTCATCTACGACTATTTAGGGTGGCCGTAGTGTAATGGAGTGCCCTCCGTAGAAAGATAGTTTATAGATTCGACGTGAAACCATGTCATGGTTGAGGTGAAACTACGTGATATTACATGTCTCACTCACGTCAAGGTCATCATAGATGGGCGATAATGTAGGTGACGAGAAGCAGGACGCCCCACATCTAACTACCTGCACTACCCTGCGCTTCCCTGCGTTCCCCCGCACTACCGTGCCTAGGCTTGTTATGTCTGTCTTTTAGAGTTCAACGTAGAGGAAATAATGCAGAAGCTTTTGAGACTATCCAGGGAGCCATGAGGGTAGACCAAACAAGGGCACCGGAACCCATGAGGAGCACGCTTCCCAACACCGACCAACCACGCATCCTCCACTCGAAGTACCACTACACCTGGCACTATTTGCACTACTTTTTTACGTGTAGACTACGTCGTAGTATGAATGTTTTACGTGCGATACCTGCACGAGCTGCACCCAAGGTGCTTGCGCACAACCTACTTGAAGTTAGACGGACATCACATCTTACGGTAGTACGTGTGTTAAACCAGGTACAGAGAACGTATGCGCATCAGGCACCAGGTACACTACTACTACTGTTACATGTAGACTAGTCTGCTCGCACGCCTTTGGGGAAAAGTTATTTCGAATTAGTTCGGAAAATTTTAGCAGATAACCCAATTCACCTCGGCGTCGCTGGAGTCATCCGAATCGCCTCGTTCCTCGCTGCAGTCTTTAGATCCCTTTTCTTCCGCACAGCGGTCGTAAGCCTTCTCGTCGGTGCCCTTTCGGTCCCGCCCCCGCCCCCGGGCTCCAGGCGAATGCAAGCTGCCGTCCACCTCCCCGTCCTTCCCTTCCTGCTCGTCGTACCCGCCCTTGGACTCCATGCCCTACAATTCAATTCCATTTGTTCATGGGGAGGCACAACAATGACAACGATGCAGGTTGCAGCCGGAACAGGCCCAAAAACTAGACCCCACACTAGAAATGAATGGGGAGATGCAACAACGACAACGCAGCTTGCTTTCACTTTGCATCCGAAAGAAGCACGAGACTGGACGACTTGGCCCTCGGATAGCCATGCGAGAGAGAGAGAGAGAGGAGAGGCGGCTCTAACCAGGACTCTGATTTTCTTCTGCGGCCAAGCTGTTAATGTGCAGAGCCGTGTCACTTTTGCTACCCCTGGTAAGTTCTCTGTCAAGCCTCGTTCGGTGATTTTCGTGAATACCTCGTGGTATCAAGCAGGCAGCGTGGAGGTTAGAGCCAAAATGCTAACGCATTTCGTCCGCGACCTCGTAGGCGATGGGGGCATCTACAAAAAAACGGGCATTCAGGCTACTGGTGCGTTTGTTTTGTTTTACACCTACGGTTGGCGGCTAGCTAGATGTGGCGTGCAGGGGTTGGCGTCGGCTCTCACCGCAATCGTGACTATCAGGCAGGCATAGAGTAGATAGTAGAGCCAACATGCCAACCCACTGGATTTCGTTCGCGACTCGCGACCTCGTAGGCGACGGGGTCAACCATACAACGGGAAAATTTCAAGCTATTTGTGCATACGTTCTGCCTACGGTCAGCGACACCCGTTAATCAGCGAGTTGTGGCGTGCTGGGGTTGGTGCCGACTCTCACCGCAAGGCAGCGGAAGTTCCATGCGCCGACGTGGAAGGTGCCGTCGTGGTTCCGAGTCGGAGGGGACATAATGGGAAATCGGCTTTGAAGACAAGCGAAACGGTCGCTTGAAAACAGCCTTCTGGTGATGTTGAACTCTTTCCGAAAACTCGAACGGGGACGGTCGATCGCGTATGAAAAGCCTTTTCATGGTGTTGAACTCTTGAATTTAAAAACTCGAAAAGGTCATCTATTGAGCGAGAGCGCAAGAGCGGCTGGTTTTTCTCTTGACGTAGGGGGGGGTGGGTCGACGACCACGCACGCTCGGTACTATACAAGTGGTTCTTGCTGCTGGGTGTGGTTTTGGGTGATTTTATTCATCCTCGGTGTCGAATTCCGCATGTCAATACGTTGCCCTCTGTGCCCCCCCAACGCTACGAGCACTGCTACTACTGCTGTTGTAGTTGCGAGCACTTGTTCTACGAGCACTGCTGCTACGAGTACAGCAGTGTCAAGCCCTGTCAGCAATGCTGCGAACACAGCAGCATGCCCTCTCGCCGACGACTGGGCCAACGATGAACGCATGGCCTTCCTAACATCCCGCATTGCTCCTGGCGACGTCAACGCTCGAGACCAGATGATTCGATTCTGGTCGAAGGCTACACGGCATGCCTTTGAGCAAGCGCCTAGCCTGTCGCTGGATTTGGAGGTGCTCTCGAGGAGCTCGCTGGCGTGGGCTGGCGCAACGGCACCAGGACTTGAGCTCGCGATAGCAGATATGCTCAGCTCGGGGGAGCTTGTACAACGCAGCAAACTCGAGGTGCTGTCATATCATGCACGATTTGATTTGTATTGGGTCTATTTCCTGGGGGTGGGAAGACATTGATTATGGATTGAGATGTTGCAACAGCGGTATTATTAGTAGTGTAATCAGGTACTGCTGCATACCAGGTACCTGGCACCTGATTCATTCCAGGTAAGCAAGATCGCATTCTACAAGAGGGTGGGAATGAGGAACGCGACAAACGCCTTCAACTGGTCAAACTCCCAACTGCATTAAGCTACTGCGTTGGCGGTTCTTTATCATTGTCATGCCTGCATGCGTTCTCGTGCTCAACCTGATTGTGTTTTTTTGTTGTCTCACATCAACTCTTGTCAAACATCTATTAATAGAGTCCGTGGTCACACAAAGGTGCTGGAGCCCTAGGAAGATCCGAAAAACCAAAATGAAATAAAAATTCGTCCGGGAAGTACGACGCTTTCCCGCCTAAAAACGCACGATACGAAGAAGGCGCACAAGTGAAATGATCCAATGTGCAAGCTGAACTCCCATGGCCGCGAGTATCCACTCAACTACAGCATAGAGTTCACCCGTTCCCACAACTAACCAACTCGCAGCTACAAACTACAGCGGTTGGGCTGCCTGCACCGTACGAACCGCACCGTAATCGTGAGCACAGACGAACGTGCCTGCTGTCTGGAGTGCTGTCAGAGTGACGACCGGCGGGCATGCAGTGAAAAAAAGAGCAATCGAACCAAAAACCACCATACAAATATCAATGATCGCCCCATCTTCCCGGGTTATCTGACAGGTTGCAGCACAGCTACGACGCCCGTGCCTGAAAATTGAAATTGCGGGGGGTCGTTCCCCATGAAGGGTATACGACTCTATCAACTCTACAAAAATCAGTAACGTAAGTAACATGTTGTACTACTTCCTCGTAAAAAAACCCTGAAAAAAGACGATCGTTGCCCTCGTGATGATGGTGTGCGTGCGGGTCGTGGGTCCCCGTGTGCCATCCTCCTGCTGTGGTTCTCCATGGCCGCCTCATCGCCTTAGCTCACTCGGCCCGCTCATTTGCACTTGCTCTTGTTGACGCTCAATTCCAATCGGTTCCCCTTCTCCCCTGTTCTAAAAAACAAAATGCTCCTCGCAGCTTGCGGTGCTGATCTGAAAAACAAAAGTCCTCTGAACACATTCAGCCAGCTGCAAGAATAGTAGGTATACCAGTTGGCCTCTTGGTCTGTGTTCTCGTGGTTCGACTTTCAACGCCAAAGAATGCTTGGTCGCTGGTAAGGTCTCATTTCTGTCATTGCCATATCAGTGTGGTTG
Source organism: Undaria pinnatifida (assembly GCA_012845835.1). Taxonomy (NCBI): domain Eukaryota; class Phaeophyceae; order Laminariales; family Alariaceae; genus Undaria; species Undaria pinnatifida. Next base: position 625,588 of record JABAKD010000005.1, read on the forward strand.
TTGTATTGATGGGTGAAAATATCAGTTTTGGTTAAGAACACAGAAACCTCGCGTTGAGAAGAAATAACATACATGCGAAGTATACCAGGTACGTCGTCAACGTATTGTTAGCCGTATTCACGCTTAAATCAGTAATGACGGAAGTAGGGTTTGAAAAGTAGGTTTACAGCAAAAACTGTGGGTTCTTTGGAGTTTTTTTCCATGGCGATAAGACTGTAAGTACACGACCAAGTTTCTATGCGCTACTATAGTCCAGAAACAACTACAGTCGCTACGTACTCGCTCCAGCTTGTTACATATCGTACGACGATGAGGATGGTTCTAGGGATTACGAGCAACTTTCTATGCGCTACGTGCTCGCACCAGCGTGTTACATATCGTACGACAATGATGATGGTGCTAGGGTTACACGACACAACAGCAGAGAAGAGATCGGTTATTTGGTGGTTCTCATTCCATGGTGATAAAACGACAGTAAGTACACGACCAACGTTCTATGCGCTATTATAGTCCAAAAACAACTACACTCGTAAAACCAAAGATCATCCCAACCAGCTCCACCTCCACCTGTCACCACCACCATCACCAACACCAACACCAACACCACCATCACCACCACCACCACCACCACCACCACTACCACCACCACCACCACCACCACCGCCGCCGCAGGAGTGTACCCAGTACGGGCTGGTGGTGATGATGATATAGAGGACGGGGTCGTGGTGATGGTGATGATGGTGGTGGTGATATCGTTTCGTCCACCCCCCACTGCGTGTGGACGATCTGTCCAACTGTGTGGATGGATGGAAATAACAGTTTTGTTTGTGAAGAGCACCCCCCCCCCGACCAACCCGGCACACCAACCCGGCACCCGGCTGGTCAAATCGGACATATCACGAGCAAGCTCTACGAATTCAAGAGGGTTTTGGACGCGGTCAGAGGTGGATGGGCAACATAAATAGGGCCGTCTGTAGCCGCCGGCTTAGTCGAAATCGGCCTCCGGGTTGGTTGGGTTGGTTGTGTTTGAGGGGCCAGCGTCGATGCACAGATACACATACAGACAGACACGGGAAGAGGGTCTCCGCAATTTAAATATTGCCAGCCTGTTTTGCATATTTTGTTTCGGATGCTTTTCTCGTAGACAACTTGTGGACACAACTGACCGCAAGATGCGAAGAGACTTCATCGTAGCGCTGTCGCTTTTGCTTCATCGCCTGCTCCTCATTAAAAATAAACAGGGCAAGCACGAAGAAATCGTTTTTTGTGTACCACCTCTACCAGGTACTGCTTTTCCATTGAAGATACGACGGAGGAAATACCATCGAAATACCGGAGGCGGCAGTCGTATAGGTCGGGTGGAGAGTGGAGAGTGATCCAAAAAATTTTCGGTCCGGTTCTTGGGGCAGGCATTTGGTCGGATACTCGCGCCCACCGAGCAACATCACGAACGATGGGTGCAGGGTTGAAGGGGCGGCAACGTGGAAAAGCTCCATAAGTAACGATAGGCAAGGGCAGACTTGCGGCGGGGGATGGATCGACTCTCGAATAACACGGTTAACGACTCTCGAGCTCTACTGTACTCGTAGTCCAACCCTTGCAGCAGAACACCAACCACGGTATGGGGACGAAGCACGCAAGGTTGGACTTTAAGAGGTCTTGTGGTGGCAACCGCACGCGTGTCGTACACCTCCCTATGTACCGCGGCTTCTTCGCGAAGTTGATGCTGCCATCGTCATTACTTTTCGACACTGTTTCTCTCTGAAATATGAATTTCGGACACCGCCTACCTCAGCAGCTTGGGTTGCTTCAAGAGCTCAATGCTACCAGGTATACGAATAGTCGTCACACCCGCCTGACACGGTGTCCTTCTTAATTCCCACTCGTTACAAATCTAACCCTTTTCACCTGGCTTCTTCTCGAGTCCCGAAGATGTAAACCAAAATCCAGTTATCCCGTATCCGCCTGTAAAATGCTGCGTTGCGTACGTGTTTGGTCTGGTGGTGTTTGTTCACTCATTCAGGAGGGGACCGGGCTTGCGAGGAGTTTGATTATGGCACCCCTAATGTACCTTTTTGGAATGATGTCCGTGGGGGGCACCGGCGGCAATATTCCAGAAGGCCAGCATATGCACAGGTGAATATCGAACAGAGAAGCCCCGAGGCGTTCTCAGGTGAAAGCTCATGATCCGGTTGCGGCATAAGATACTGTAGCTCGCGATTTTAATAGGGAACTCGCGCTGATGGTTATCCGTAGCTGTCGTAAACGCTGTGTGCGTTGCTGGGAAGCAGAAAAAAAGTCGAACGCGATGCAAGCAGTAGCCAGCCACACACAACGAGGCCTTTTTTTCGTTAATCTTTTGTGGGAGGTTGCGTTCGTCGGACGATTGCGTTCGTCGGACGATTGCGTTCGTCGAACGATTGCGTTCGTCGGACGATTGCGTTCGTCGGACGATTGCGTTCGTCGGACGTGACCCCTGACATGAACATTCGGACACCCAAGTCTGTAAAAGGACCTCCTTTTTTTGGCGCCACCGTAAATTGGAAACTTTCTGGGTGAGTAGTAATCAGGCTTGCATAATATCTATTTCGCCAGCAATCATTTTGGCATACTTGGGGGTGTTTGTACGAGTTTAGTTGGGCTATTTGTCGGGAATAACGACCTTTAATGGGGAGGGGGGGGAGGTGTACTTGTACTCAGTTTGGGCGTGGTTGTAGTCGTATGACAATAGACCCTCGCATCCCTACAACGTCGGGACGGAGCACGTCGGGTTTTCACCAACCAAGTAGGCATTGCTTGCATCAAGCGCGAAGCGCCGTGAGGTGTTCAGCGAGTCGCATGAAGGGTGAACTGCGTCCTTCCAAGAACAGCTCGCAAGACGGACTTCGGCACCTTGTGCCTACTTTCTTGTTTATGGATGACGGCGGTAATGAGTTACTTTGTTTTCTGGTGTGGCCACTCCAGAGACAGCAATGGGTATTGCTATGCAACTGCCTCGTGGGCGCCTTAGCATATTCACACTACGTGATGCGATAATTCCCCTTGTACGTTTCAGGTCTAGGGTTCACCCCGCAAAATATGCTGTACACTACTACTGAAGTAACTCCACAACCATCACGGCGACCGCCAAAAAAAAAAAAAAAAAACGGTACCCTGGTTGTCTGGCTCACGCAGTGATTGGCACGTTTTACAGCGTCGTTGCCAACCAACGCCAACCCCAATATACATATAATGTTTTACGGCGTCGGTGCAAACCGAGGCCAACTATTATATATATATTTCAACTTCAGCAGAGGGTTGGGGGGGGGAAGGGATGATAACATATTATCTGTATGCTCTCTACCCAGCAACAAGCTTACCTGGTACAAACTAAGGAAAAACAGCAGAATGGACATACAGTAGCGTAAGCCTACAATGTAGTGCCTCGTATACTCGTAGCTATATGTCGGCATCTTGGTCGCAGCAGGTGCTGACCGTGCTGCGTTGCCGCATGCCTGCTGCGATAGAAAATCCGTTATCGATCCAATGTTTTGTGCATGTCCGCCTTTCCTTGCTCCCTGCTTACGCTGTGTTCGCGGGGGTTGCAGAGATGTGCTGGAGTCGTTAGCGGAGGGAGTGGTTGCGTACTGCCAGTACCTACCGGAAGGCGAGAGAACTGTCTTCCTACACGCGGATAGCCTCATCAAGGCAAACAGTGCTGCAAAGGTATATTACGCGACCCCCCTTGAATGACTTCTATTTCGCGCGAGGCTCCAACTATAATGCGGGGCGGGATGCATGTTAGCAATCAAAAGACGTTCGTGATGCAACGTGAAAGATGTGCGTGATGGAGGGGTTCCGTGCGCTCATCAGGCAATCCGAGCAGTCGTCACTCTCGTGTTTCGCTCCGTGGTCCCGTGAATTGCAGTCACCTTTACCGCGTCGCTCTATAATGTACCAGGTATCCTACATGATAAGCGGTGATAATTCAGCGGTGTGGTGTGGACACCTCGTGAGTTAGGTGCTAACGTTGGCATCTAAAACAGGTCTTCGTGGTACAGCATCGTTTTTTTGTCTGATTAGACGAAATCGCCGTCTTGCTTCAGGCGCCCAGCTACGCACCGCGCGAGTCAAGTCGACGAACGCTCGTCTTTTTCTTCGCCAAAAATAGCTGCCAGGTTACGAGCAATGATCGTACGCTGACTCGAGAGCGGAAGCGAAGGGGGGGGTGGAAGTGTTGGTGTTGCTTTGGGTGGTGGTGGTAGTGGTGGTGTGTGGGGCGGGGGCAGGGGAACTCCCAGAGGAAATCGGTGCAGTTGAGAGCTGCATGAGCTATTTGTTACTTTTTTCCGCATCCCTCCTGTTTTTTCGCCTCCGAACGAATCCCCACGTTGCTGATCCCATCGTTTTATGACGGCCTGGAATGCTGTCCACTACTGTCCACATCGCAGCGGAATTTTTCTTATTTATTCTAGGATAAAATTGAAGCTCAAGCTCACCACACTTCCACGTAGTTTCATACATGTCGTGTCATGTCGTTTGTCAATTTAAATCGGTTGTATCACCCAACGGTGCTATTATACCCCTATGCAGCAGCCGAACGAGCAGCAGCAGCAGCAGCAGCAGCCGGGAGACGCCTCTCCATGGTGCTGGGAGCTTCTCTGCCGGAACGCGGCCACATCATCCCCGCTCGGAAGCGTAGCGTTTCGATTGCTGCAGAGCCTTGCAAGGGATGATCTTGCTCTGCTTGCCACGTACATGGTCCAAACGAAGCGCGCTGTTAGGGAAGAGGGTGTGCTGAAGGTTATCGCTGGGAGTGGTGGCGGTGGAGGCGGTGGCAGGGTGGTGGGGGGGGGTGGCGGGGCGGCGAGAATTTCGGAGACCGATAGGGACCTTCTCCGACTACGATCTTCCAGTTGAGTGTGACCAAGGATGCGCGTATTTGCCGGTACTAGAACGATAATTTCCCGAAAGTATATTGACTTCGGTAAAGATCTCTTTGAATTCATACTCCGTACCTGGTATTATATGTGGTTTAGAGGAATTCGGCGTGCCTCCTTTGCCTGCACACGGAATGCCCCCAGATATTGCGAGTAGTACTGGCGAAGCATCACCGGGGTAAGCGTTGCTCTCAACAGTTGACGATCCTATGCTATCACATGGTACGATTCGCCATCGCGAGTTCCTAGCAGGAGCTACCACTCTATTTGTTCCCGTATACTAGTAAATATCATCTCTCACTGTCATGAAGTAGTGTGTCCCCTAAAACACGTGTGCAGGACACATGCTACTTACTAGTACTATTTAGACTATACTATTAACACTATTAATACTATCGATACTATGAGTACTACCGGTAGTTCGGTAGTGGTGCACCAACCATTGTTTTTCTGAGAAATTTACCACCTGATAAACTACTACCTCACCCTACAACCGAGTTTGACTACACTATTAGTCGAATACACTGAAAGTGCTTTTTTTTGTGATGAAAAAAAAAGCATGGCCTTCGTAGCTTTCATCAACAATAATCAATCAACAATCATCTTGCGAAACAAACATGGCACTCCGAGAATTATCATTTTACAGGCCATTCTATTTATGCGTCAAGTTATAATGTTGAAGACGCCCGTCGTTCAGAAAATCCTTGGCCAAAAAGCGCTTCGAATCTCTGCCGTACAATAGATAGTAGCACGCGTGCAGGTGTAAACGGGAGTTACAGCAGCATCGGCAGTGTTAGCTGTTCGATGCGCCGCCCCTTCGCGTATTTGCTGTGGTGTCTGCTGCGCGATATTTTTCAGGGTAGTCCTCGGTACCGTTTTTTTTTACGGTACCAGATCGGACGGTATTGCGAAATGACGGTACTTTTCAAACGGTTGACGGTATTTCGATTTCACACGGTACCACTTTTGGCGGTACACGGTATCGCCGAATCTGACGGTACTTTTTCGGCGGTATCGAAAAGTGACGGTATTTTCTAGACGGTAGACGGTTTTTCGATATTTGACGGTACTTTTTTGGCGGTACTGCAAAACGACGGTACCGGTCCCGGTACTGCCAAATTTGACAGTACTTTTTTGAGGGTACTGAAATATGACGGTTCCGCCACTGAGAAATGCAGAATTACGAATGACGAAATACTTGACAGTACCTGCCGGGCGGCGATCAAGCATGCCGGCACCACCCCGCTGATGTTCCTGCATACCTATATAGAACGGACGAATAGAGGCTAGACTAATCGTCGAATCGTCAAGCTGACAAACTCACCAGCCTCACGCGAAACAACATTTAGACATTTAGCACCAAAATAAGACAATAAAACAATACTACTACTGTAAACAATAAAACAATAAAACCTAAACCATGAAAACATTCAATAAAAACCATCACCCTACAATCTTTGACGGTTCTGAATATGACGGTTTTTCCAAACGGGAAACGGTACTTCGCTTATTTGACGGTACTTTTATGGCGGTGCTGCAAAATGACGGTACTTTTTAAACGGTTGACGGTTTTTCGATTTTTGACGGTACCACCTTCGGCGGTACACGGTTTGCCCAAATATGACGGTATTCCGCCGAGTACCGGGACCGACGTACAGCACGGGAAAATTACCTCGGGAATTTTCCCGAGGACTACCCTGATATTTTTGCGGGTGCGAGTCTTCAGGCCTGCGCTTTGGATTGTTTCTTGCTCCTTCACGTTTCACCCATTTAGAACTTTACAACTATTAGTAGATACTGCAGACACGTTTCGGGCGAGAAAACGCTGGGAAATGTAATTATGACCTGGTACGCAGTAACCACTCCAGGAGTCGGAAAAAATTGAAACAGAGACGTTTTTTTGGTGTTGTTTTGCATGACCCCTCCGTCTCGCGTATTTCCTCTTTTTTCTGCTGTGTGGGCGGCGCGATAACATCCAGTCGCGAGTCTTCAGTCATGCGCGTTAAATTTGGGTCAACGCATTGAACGGAGTCGGGTGGAGGCTCTGCGAGAGAACCGACAGGGGCAGAAAATGGCGGCGCTGGTGCACATGCGGAGGATGAAACAGTTCCAAGCCGCGAGGGACAGCCGCATGTCGTCCCTGTATACCTTAGAGACGTCGCTGGATCAGGTACGCCCCATTGCTTCAACTGCATGATGGGAATGCGTTTGAATGACGAGAATAGGTTATATGTAGCGGTGTGTTTATTAAAAATAGTATCGTGTACCTGCAGTATTAACCCCTCTTCAGCTGGAAACCCGTTTTTGGAGATAAATTACTTGAAAAGAGTGTAGGAGGCTCCAAAGGGGTTGAATAGTATGGCGTACCGTTAGTATTAATCCGTCTACAGCTGGAAACCCGATTTTGGAGATAAATTCCTTGAAAATAGTTCAGGAGGCTCTAAAGGAGTTAAATAGTATAATGTATCTGTAGCTGTAATCCCTCTACAACTGGAAACCCTTTTTTGGAGATAAACTAGTTGAAATTAGTGTAGAGAGGCTTTAAAGGGGTTTACCAGTATGATGTACCAGGGGGGCTTCGCCGCGGCGGGCTGCCGCCCGCCTTGGCTCCGCGCATGCCCGTAATGATGCATGACATCTGTTATTAGCATAGGGTTTTATAGGCAAACCGAGGCTGTACATGCGACAGCACTGCCAAGGGGTATACACTCAAATACATCGTCACGACACGAAGCGAGAACGGCCGAGGCCACCCCCCCGGTAGAGTCGGGAGGGCGAGCAAGGTGAGGCACGTCCAGGAAGCAGCGTGCCGAGAAGTAGACCTCAGCTCGTGTTATCTCGAAGACGGCTCGAAACGTGATCTAAATCGGGCCTTTCGATCGCTGAGACGACAGGGCCTACATGTTGATACGTGTATTTACAACAACAGCAAGCAACAGCAGCGGCAGTCCAACGACAAACGCAAGCCGTAGAAGTAACCCTTATACCAGTACACTCTATCTTTTCGCTGAAAACGCTTCATGTGTTCGATTAACGATTTTATCGGAATGTTCATTTTGCTGCTCTGTCAGCCGTTCCAGGCGACATTAACTACTTGGTTTTAGAGTACAGTCGATCTCTCTCGGGTTCTGAGACGAGAGCTAGATTTTTCACAGTCAACCACTCTCTGTCATTCATCGCTGCTGTATCTGTTATTATTGAGTGTGATAACCAGCCTCTTCTTTACTGGTGAATGAGCGAACACAAGAAGGAATAAAACACCACACACCCTCAACAATGCGATCGACAAAACACAAAACAAAAGTTTACACACAAGCAATACCCCGTTTTTACGAATCTTGGGATCGGGTCACTTAGCGTGGCGGCGTAACCCGCCGAAAAACCTTGTACAGGTAATAGTAACAGCAGCAGCAGCAACGCCGCACATCTCTTATGTGCGCGTACATTGAACAACAACAAACAGCATCTGCAGCAGCGGCAGCACCAGCAGTACGACAAACAGCAAGCAGTATTCAGTGTAATATGCATAAAAAATATATAATAATATTAATATGCTCACTTTGGGCCGGTGCCCGGTAGCAGCGACAGCCCAACGACAAACGGCAAGCCGTAGAAAAATCATACAATAAATCATACTCCGGAGTACAATAAATCATACAATAAATCATACAATAAATCATACAATAAATCATACAATAAATCATACAATAAATCATACAATAAATCATACAATAAATCATATAATAAATCATACAATAAATCATACAATAAATCATACAATAAATCATACAATATACATACACATACAGTAACAGCGGAGCAACCAGGGCATAAAGTGGGTGGTGACATGTTGCGCTGGCGCACCTTTTTGTCGTAAATCCCGTTTTTTTCACCACGTGCCGAAGGCATGGTGCGGCATGCCGCACCACGGTTTCCCTGTGCCGCACCAATGTCGCCGTGAGCGAAAAAAAATGTGCGGGTCCGAAACATTTTTTTGAGTCTGTTTCGCCGCCGGCGAATTATGTTTTAGGCTTTTTTTGTGTTGATTTCGTCTTAGACGCACATTTTGAGTACATTGACGAGTACATAGCGAAAAGAAAAACGGCCTCCGGCGGCCCTCCGAGAGATCTCCGGGGGCCCTTGGGGGGGCAAGCACCTCGCCTACGGCTCGTGGTGCCCGTAGCACCACGAGCCGGACGCCCATTTTTACTTTTACACCCTGGTAGCAAGGCCGCACAACTCTTGTGTGCGTGTAAATTCAACAACAGCATGCTGCAGCAGCGGTAAAGCACAAGCACAGTACGACAAACAGCAAGCAGTGCCCACTGAGATATAAGCACAGATGACAATAATACCTGGTATGTTCAGTGTAGCGCTCGCTGCTGAGCGCTATTTCTTATTCCTAATTTCTGTCGTATCCTCTCAAAAGCGCCCCTGACTTGTCGTTTTGTTGTCTTGTATCCCTTGTATCCCTCGTATCCCCCAACGCTGAGCACGGTCTTCTTCATTCGTTCAATTATTTTTGGTGTCACCCATAACGTGAGCTAGTATTTTTTACTCTGGGTTTCTTAGTGTGTCCTAAAAAGTTCGCCTGAGGTCTCATTCCTGTAGTTTGTGTTGCACTGGTAAGGTCAAGCTTTCGTGACCACAGTCCCTACAGAAGGTCCCTACAGAAGGTCCCTACAGAAGGTCCCTACAGAAGGTCCCTACAGAAGGTCCCTACAGAAGGTCCCTGAGGGTAATAACCTTCTACGAGTTGAGCTGGAGAGTAAAAAGTGATGATTAAACAGAACAAGAAAAAAAAAAAGGAAAAAAATAAAGTGTATGTACTGCCCGAAGCTGGGCACGATATTTTTTATCCAATTATTTTGAATGTCCCCTACTGCGTGAGCTGGACTTTCTCGTTAGGTATTGCTATAGACGCTGACGCTAATCACTATTTCTTAGTCCGATTTTTTTAGTGTTCTTCCTAAAATGTCAGCCTGATTTGCTTGTGAGGTAAGGTTAAGTGCGTCGCCCGACGCTAAGCATGCCTTGTTAATCCAAATTGCTTAAATTCCTTAAAAAGTGCCACGTGACTTCTCGTTAGGTTGTACTATAGGGTTTAGTACGGCACGACTTTTAACCCAGTTTCTTAGTATCTCCCAAAAAGGGAGCCCGCCTTCCTTTCTATAACCCAATTTCTTGGTGTCACCCCAAATGCGAGCCCGAGTTTCTTGCTACTACTCCCTCCAGTATGTATAAGTGATACGATAGGGGTTAGTGTAGCGCTCGCCCCACCGCACGGCTGCGTTGTGGTTTGCAAGCATCAATAGATGCAGTCGAGACATTCAAGCGCAAGACGACTGTCGAAAAGTGTTCCCCAAAAAAGCACGTAGCCTTTCTTACCTGGCACTATTTGGGGTGTTTTAATTCCGTCGTTATACTGCATGCTGGTATGCAGGTTGTGTTGCAGGTGAAACAGCTTCTGATGGACAAGCAAGTGCTGGCGGCATGCCGGCTCGCGCCTGGCGCTTCGAACTTTAAAAGCCTGAAATCATGATAATTCGGTCTAATTTTGGCGATGCCCGAACCCCCTTTTTGGAATTATAAAACGTGTCTCTTGGGTTTGTTTGCGTCGATAATTTTGCAGGTGAAACAACTACGGATGGATAAACAAGTGCTTGCGGCGCACCAGGCCGCGACTAGCGCGCTTAAGGCCTGCAGAGAGGCGCAAGGATTGACGGTGGACCTTGTGGAGAATGCGCTGGACGCCTTCGCAGAGGTGAACCGTTTTGGCCGACGTATGACGGACGTCTCGTATATGTGCTGTCTGTGTGTGTCCTTCGCGCACGTTTAGCCCTTTAATATGGTATAATTTCAGGGTTTTTCACTGGTAGGATCTCTTCTCGTATTAATAGTATTGTAAGTGTCGGGTCAGGATGGATGACCCGACCCGACCCGACCCGACCCGATCCGTGAGGTTTTAAAAAGTTCTTGACCCGATCCGACTCGGCCCGACCCGTGAGATTTCGACCACCTCCTTACCCGACCCGACTCGGCCGCGGCATGACCCGTGAAAGTAGTGTTCCATACACATCCTACGGTAGATGTGCATCATTTTTTTTTCTCAACACTCCTCCTCATTAGAGGAGGTCCACATGTAGATCATAAATCATAAATCATAAATAATAAATCATAGATCATAAACTATAAATCATAAACCATATACCATAAATCATAAACCATAAATTATCTATCACAAATCATAAATCATAAGTCATGAATCATAAATCACAAATATTGAATCACAAATCATAAATCATGCACATCTCACGCTAAAACGAATCATGAGTAGACTACAAGTGCTTTTGTGATGAACAAACCCATGGCCTACTGTAGGCATAAAAAATTATACAATCGAATAAAAACACTTTTGAAAACTAACGATGAGGAAAAAAAGTCACACGCCATTTTTGGTTAAGAAGCCTCATCAATAAATTGGTTAAGAACCCTCATCAATAAAAAATGCCAAAAAGTGGTATACCTTAATAATACCTTTAATAAGGCCTCTATCGTAGCAAGCGTGTCCAATATATCTCCATCTTCTATTTAATGCTAGTACTTCAAACTGTACCTGTATATGGAACTCATTGTGATGGTATAAATAGTTAGTTAGTGTTAGAAGTCAGCTTGAAGGCGGATCTTGTGGAGGACACCCTCGACGCGTTTGCAGAGGTGAACCGGTTCGGCCCATGCATGGCGGACTTTTCGTGTATATGATAGTTGATGTGCGGCCATGTGCGCGCTCCCCTGTACACGGTACGCGTGGGAGTTCCTTTGTTCGTCGAGCCCCGTATGTTGTGTGGCGTGCAGCACAGCTGGCGTAGAGGTGCACGCATCGTTCCCGACGCTCCTTGCCGGAGGGCATCCATCCACAAGAATCCCCAGAACTGTTTTTTTTTTTTTTTGGGGGGGGGGTCCAATACGATTGACCCGATGGGCAACCCCACATGGCCTAGGTGTTGCAAAACATATATATGTGGGATTCGACTGATATTGGGTCGAGGACACCTGCCACTCTAAAGCTAGCCTGCTCAAAAGTTGCTACCCCTGTGTATGTTATGACCCCTCTTTTTTTGTTTTGTTGGTCCTCCGACGGAGGGGTGAAAAATGAAAGTTAACCCCTATAGAGCCCCACAACCCCTCCCTGTGCTACTTTCAAGTAAGTTTTATCCCAAAACGCAACAACGGGTTTTCCAGTTGTAGAAGGCATCTTGCTTCCACTTATGTGTCGTGTGTCAATTTGACTTGGTTGCTAAAACACGGTGCTGCCATGACGACCGCAGCGCATGCTGCTGCAACCTATAGCTACCGTAGCGTACGGACGGATGAGTAGGCTGGCCCTCCCTGACCATCCCCAGGTGAGGATGGGGATGGTCACTTGCGATGGAGATGTTATAGCCACCCGGAGGATCATCTCCCCGGGCTGTCTCCGGGTATCGTGGAACTTGCGCGAATTCACCCATTCTTGTGTGTCGATGAATTCACCCATTCTTGTGTGTCGATGGCGCTTCGGTTTCCTCGGTTTCATTCGCTTTTGTTTTTGTTCGTTGGTCAGGAAATGGCTGCACAACAGGCGATCGGTGCTGCAATAGCACAAAATGACACCCTGCTCCAAGACACCGATGAACAGGCAGAACTGGAGGCGGAGCTCTACGAATTGCTTGGGGCCGAAGCCGCGTCGAGCGCTACTGATAGCACTCCCACCGCCGCCGCCGTGGCAATCGGTTCTCCTGCTGGTATCGGTTCTCCTGGTGGTATCGCTAGCACCAACTCGAAGCCGGCAGTGACCTCTCGCATCTCGGCAGATGGTCTTTCTGTAGACGGTGGCGTTTCGACTGGAGAGCAGAGAATCGCGGTACCCTTGTAACGAAACAATTCCACCACCGGGGCAATCGGTTTTCCTGCTGGCATCGGTAGCAGATGTGCTAGCTCTAGTGCCAAGCCGAAGCCGCCAGTAGCCTGTGGAGTGTATGCGGATGGTGCGTGTGTCTGCGGTAGACGGTGTTTCGGCTGGGGCGGCGCGACCGGCTGCACCGGGAGGAAGGTGTCCATGTACCCAAAGATGTATCGTGGCAGCGTTCTGCGGGGAGGTGTCACTGGCTTTTGTAGCAGCCGTGCTAGTACTAGTGCTCACTCGGAGCCGCCAGTGGCCTTTCGCGTTTCTGCAGACGGTGCGCCTGTACGTGTGGTGTGTTTGCTCATGGGTTTTCCGCCGGCACGGCAATCTGGACATCGGAAAATCGCGTGATCAAAGATGGTTCCTAGTAATAATAGTCTCGCTTGACACGGTTGGCAGCCTCGCATCACACGGGCGGCCTAATGTGCCCATTGATGGTGCCATTGAATGTGCTTGCTGTACTTTTGGTGGTTCCGTGGCGGGCGCTTGCTATAACCCTATGAACAGTAGTCTATATTAATAGTTTTTGGCTTTGAGTAGGTCGGCCGTGTGATTAGACTACGTCTTTGACCGGTGCCCGTCTGTTTGTGACGGGCTGTACCTCGCTGAACAGCTATGGCTGTGGTATCGAACTGGACAAGAGGGGGGGTAATTCGCGACGCAGCTCGTGATGATTGAACTGTACTTACTTGGTGCGTCGCAAGGACGGCTATCGCATCCCTGATACATGCGTTGGTGCCGTACCCACTTTGCCTGGATAGTAAGGACCGTTTCATCATTGTTGTGAATGCTCAAGTAGTCCTTATGGTTTCGATAGAGCAGTATTCTATACCAGGTATTCGATTAAGGTGCGCGAAACAGTGTGTTTCGAGGACGATGCTGCTAGGTGTAGGCATTCGTCCCATTCATTAGTCGTGGTGCTATCATCCTTTGAAGTATGATTGCTATCACACTTTGAAGCATGATATTCTGTTTGATTGCGCTGTCGTGCCTGCAGAGTAGAGTGAGAGTGCGTCGAATGGGTTTGGAGCGGCGAAGTTGGTGCCGAGCGTCCCTTGTCGGGCACAGCGAAGCAAACCAGTAGCAGTAGCAGTACCCGTGATCGCCCTCCGTTTACTTTTGTTGTCTATTTAACTTTTTTTTTACTTGAACTTACCTTGTGTATGGGTTAGTCTTCTGTGCGATTCCTTGTGGAGTTCGGCCTTGTCATTTTGTGTTTGATGTGTGTTCGTGTAAGGCGGGCGGCCAACACAAAACATGAGAATGTTGGTGCGGTCTATCCTTGTTTCTTGATATTTTGCACCAAAGGCTCCGTTCTTTTTTTCTAGTCCGGGATTTTCTTTTTTCTGGGGGGAGGTAACGCCCGCTTCTATAGACTATATGAGAAGGGTCTGACGCAGCCTCTTCTTCTTGAGGAAACGCTGTCGGGTTCGCTGTGGCCGTCAGCACTGGAATCGCAAACAATATCACAGCAGCAGTAGTACTATGACGTATTTTTATGATTTGTTTTTTCTCCGACAGAGTATAGCGTACATGCCGTTCCGATAGATGTTTTACCATACCATCATTTGAGGCAAAGCTGTGGGGACGATGGCATGCTCATACCGTTATCCCATACCAGTATAAACGCTACCAGGTACTTGTTAAGGTATTAGTGGGGTATTAGTCCGTTTGACCACTTGCAACTGGTTAACCAATAGCTTACCCAAACTAAGCCTTATAACACTCTCCCCCCCTGAAACGGCGGGATAGCAGGTCGGCCGGATATACGGGCGGACCTGTCAATTATCCAAGCTGTTTCATTCCCTGGGGATACCAGGAAGAGTATTTTTCAAGTTCGCCATGGAGAAATCTGAAAAAGTTTATTATGGTGGATGTGGGGATCGAACCCACGATCCAAAAACCCATGTCCTGCCGACGACGCCATTTGTTAAGGTATTAGTGGGGTATTAGTCCGTTTGACCACTTGCAACTGGTTAACCAATAGCTTACCCAAACTAAGCCTTATAACATACTGGTATGACATAGTGCCCAAAATACCCTGCCGTATAGCGTAGATGCCGTTCCGATATAAGTTACCATTCCATCATTATGAGGCAAAGCTGTGGGGACGATGGCATGCTCATACCGTTATCCCATACCAGTATCTACTGCTGGTATGACATAGTGCCAAAAATACCCTGCCGTACGGGACACCCACGAAGAAACAGCTTAAGGTATAGACCATAATAAGAAAGCCAGGCCGAAGTTTGCAGGAAACTAAGACCTCCGGGAGCCATCGTACTGAAGTTAGCGCAGAAGGCACCCCTCCTCAGTTACGAACCCCAGCCTGAGACAGATTTATGTTTATTGCTATTAATAGATGTCCTACTACCGTAGTTTGATTTAAAGTATTTGAAATAGTGCATCCCCAGCATCGTCGGTGCCGTAGAGAGGGTATGGATTTGGCAGGTGCTGTACATGTATCGTAGGACACGGAAGAAAACACCCTCTCCATAGATAACCCCACACACACATATGAGCACACCCGGTGATATGTTTTGGCTCGTTTTTCGACTGTCACTTTATCACCGGGCCTACCTTGAATGCCACACCCCCCACGGAGGTGCTCAAGAAAACATCAAACGCCAGTCTCATCAACCATTCACCCACAACACGCACCGGTGTGTTGGACACCCCAGCGTGTTGGATACCAGCGTGGAGGCAATTGCTGCACCCCATCAAGGTTGGCCGAACGAGCCAGCGGCCTGCTCCCGCGCCTCAAGCGACGATCACGTCGGTTGTTGCGGGATCAGCCCGCTTACGTTACGTTACGTACTACTGGTATACCACGGGTACTACTCCTACCGTGCGTGGAGCCCCGACTACCTGTGACGGCACCGCTAATGATTTCGTGTTGTAGCGCGCCGTCCTCTACCGGCAGCTCGAAAATAAACCAGTTTGCTATGCTACGGTGTATGATTGTGCTGGGCGTCGGCTAGAAACAAAGGCTCCATGTGACAGCAGTTGGTGCTTTCGCGAAGCACAGCGCCTGAGGTGCAGTTCTTGGGAGTTTTCACACCATTGAGCACCTATTATAGGATAACCAGGACAAGCATACAGTAATTTGAGGTCCGGTACCTGTTGCGTGAAGCTCAATATGAGCTGGAAGGCGTGTTGCGTTCACGCACCGCAGGCGTGTAGACCCCCCCATCAGAGCCCCCCGGAGGGCCGCCGGGAAAAAAGCGAAAAGCGCGTTAATTCATGCCCGAAAATCATTTGATAAAGTGCACACAACATGCACGTCTAGGTCTACACACGTAAACCTCTTTTTCCCGCCTAAAGCGAACAAAAAATAAAAACAATGGACTACAATGTAGACTAATATTTTTCTTGCCTCCGGCGAGAAGGACATGCCCGACAGGTTTCGTTGCGCAACCCGACCAACCCCTACCGTAGGTTCGCAGTTGTTGGATTAACTAATAATGTAGTCTACCTGTCCGATCGAGCTCCTCAAATGAGGAAGTAACCACCGGTTACAGTCAAAAATCAAATAATTTCACCAGTACGTATGTACGAGGTATATTTTTAGAGGACTGAAAGGCATAGAAGCTTTGTCGGTTTGTGCGAACAAATGCCTTCGAAGTCATTTTTCGGATGATATATTGAACTAACGCCTCCTCGTGTTAGGAGCTCAGAAACTTCTTAGAATCCGCTGCACTCCTGCCTTGGGATGGCTCTGTTGCCGGTTCCAAGTGCATGGGTCTTAGCAACACCGGCGTTGCGTGGGAATGAAAAATCAAGCTGGTTTCAGACCAAAACCTCTCACATGTTAGCACACCCCTTCTTGTTATCACACCCCTTGTTGCCAGTATCACCCCCGTTGATATCGAACCCCTTGATTTCACAAGTGCTCCCTTGTTGTCACTCAATCTGCAAGCTGGGCGATGTGTAAGGGTATTGGGTGGAGACACAGAGTGTCCCCTGCAGGTCTGCCATTGAGCAGGTCCTCGGAGAGTACTCACTTTCTTAGCCTTCGTAGAGACGTAGCTTTAGTCGATTCCACCAGAGCCCCGGATGGCTTCTGAGATCGGAGGCACGTGCCTCCGATCTACTTCCTGACTATCCCGGATATAAAACGCTAACGTTATCATACGAAACCCATCCAAATTACCTCAATTCGGATAATTGCAGACCTTTTGAGGCCGTATCTTAACACTAGCCCACCCTGATGAGCCGCATATGCAGAAATATGGGAGATTCGGGGAAACTCCGGTTCTACGAACTAGACCATGACTCGAAGATGCGGCTCCTCAAAACCCACTTCCACACCTCTAACGGTCTGGATATGGGGCCAGGAACACGCCAAGAAAAGCAG
Organism: Undaria pinnatifida; assembly: GCA_012845835.1. Taxonomy (NCBI): domain Eukaryota; class Phaeophyceae; order Laminariales; family Alariaceae; genus Undaria; species Undaria pinnatifida. The sequence goes on from JABAKD010000005.1 coordinate 642,806, forward strand.
TTGAAGGAAACGCAAACCCTACAACAAGGCAAAAGCCGCCCATCAAAAACTGCAGCGTACCGCCGGTGTGGCGGGGGGGGGGGGGGGGGGCAGAAAAGGCTCTAGAACCTGTCGCATACCGCCGGTGTGGCGGGGGGGGGCAGGAAAAGCTCTACGGCAAGCCAACCACAGAAAATGTACTATATCGGTAGGCGTCGCTTCATCGGCGTGCGAGCGGCCCAGCAGCCCTCGCTCCTGGGCTGGTTTGGCGAATCCGACCCTTTACTGACCGCGGCCCACATCCGTCTGAGCGTGCAATTCCCACACGAAAAATGGCCGACGTGCTATCTCGCGGTGTGGGCATGCGTGGTCCCTCCACCCCGGTCATGCAAAACGCTGTCTTGCTGGGCCCCGACGACGCCATAACGTAAGAGTATTGGGCGGAGACACAGCGTGTCCCCTGCAGGTCTGCCAATTGAGCAGGTCCTTGGAGAGTACTCACTTTTTTTCTTAGCCTTCGTAGAGACGTAGCTTCATTCGATTCCACCCTAGCCCCGGATGGCTTCTGAGATCGAAGGCACGTGCCTCCCATCTATTTCCTGACTATTTCCGAATATAAAACGCCAACGTTATCATGCGAAACCCATCTAAATTACCTCAATTCGGATAATTGCAGGCCTTTTGCAACCGTATCTTAACAGATGTCTGTTGACGCTCCTTAGCAATATTTGTCCCCGTTAGCACCGCCCCCCCCGTTAGCATGCCCCTTAACTGCGGGACTGCCGTGTATGTTGTTTGCACCAGGGACGATGCGTTAGATGGCACACACCCGCACCACAGCACACTCGGTGACAATATTTTCAAAAGGAAAAATATTACCGCCGGGGTGTGCTTTCTTCCGTGTTATGAGGTATACTTTCTGTGGTTTCTTTCGTGAGTATGTCTCCAGCTCACTCACCCATCCACTGACGACTTCTCCGACCAAAATAAATGCGAACCCCGGTGAAAAATACAACGGCTTAGATATCGAACGCAAAACATCGAAGACATCCCGATCACGTTGAGCAGTGCACAGGTATTATATTGTTGTAGTCGTTCCGGTGGTATATCTCTAGTGGTTACCGTCGAACACTACTAGCGTTGACCCTTGAGTTCGATTCCCACCGTGGTGAGATTTTGACCGTATTGCAAAAAAAATGCAACAACAAGAGAGGGATCAAAACTGCTGAGAGCGCCTAGCAGCGTGTTAGGTACAATTCGACGCGAGTCGACGAGGGAAGAAAATGCTGAATTCTTCTCGCAATAAAAACGAGGGCAAGTACCGTAATGGGGAGGGGGGAGGAGGGCCCGCCATGTGACCCCGGATCTGAGTTACTACTGGGAGGGAGGGCAGGAATGGTGCGAGGATAATGAATGTCGAGGCGAAAAGGAGACGCGAGACTTGACCAAGGCCCGGCAACGGAGTATATCGGGATCAGGGGCTACCGCCTTCCTAAGGGCGAGGCCTGTGGACTCAGCTAGAACCATCCCTGCATCAGAGTTCGTGACTGCGGGGAAGAGGTTTCTGGGGGTAGAGGAATTCCTGGCGGCGAGATGCCCATGCTGCGGTGAAGCGGAGGTTAATACGCGTCATGCACGATTGTGTCACCGATCGGGCGCGCAGGTGAACCTGCACCAACCCCTTAGTGCACGTGGTCTTTCCCGCACCCTTGAGAGCATGTCCATCCGCCACCAGGTGGAAAGCGGAGCCCCGCTCCACGCAGACAAGGGTTTGCGAATGGACATCGTGATTGAGGCAGGTGGACTACGAGATGCTACGGCATCGGAGTATCGCGACAAATTGATACTCCTCGACATCACGTATGCGGACCCACAAGCGGGGGTCCACATGCTTGCAGGCAGCGCGGATCGAAACGGGTCAGCGGCTTCCACTCCCGAGGCGCGCAAGCGCAACCACTACGCTCGTCCAGGACAGGTGTCCTTCGATGAGCGCAGTTACAAACTCGCCACCCTCGCGGTGGAAAGCTTTGGGCGCCTCGGTGAAGAAGGTAGCGACCTGATTGATCAGGTGCCGGCAAGCATCGTTGGAGGGACGGACGCATCGTCCCTAGCACGGAAAGGCGTGTGCAAGGAGCGCCTATTCCAAATCATCTCTGTGACTACTCAGGTCGCAGAGTTCATCGATATAGGCTATATCTGAGGGATCGCCAGGCCGCGAGGGGAAGGGAGGGAGAAGCGGGAGGACCACGGCCACTGACCTGGGTTGTCAATGATATTGTTGATTAGGATTAAGGTAGACTCTCAGCTAAAACATACTAAGTATATAGGGAGAGGAAACAGTAGACAAAAGGAGAACACGTGGGGAAAGGAAAAGGGCAAATGGTTGGCGGAAGATACCACTGCATTATGGTGCGATCATTCGACTTCATATTGGGTACTACTGCTGCTTTACGGAAGGATATTCGATTTACATCGGAACGGCATCTGCGCTAAAATTGTTGGAGGGCAAAAAAAAATAATAATGAATCGGATGAAGCGAAATAAACAAAAAAACATGTCGATTGTTTGCTTATTAATAGTAGTGACTAAACTGTAGTATATTACCGTCAGCCAAAAAAAAAAAACGCGTCAAAACTGCTGCCCCTATCGTAGAACGGGCAAAACAAAATACGTCAAAACTGCTGCCCCTATCGTAGAATGGGCCATATCAAAACTATTTCAAACTAAATCAAACCTATATCAAAACTATATCAAACCTATATCAAACCTATATCAAAACTATCAAAACTATATCAAAACTATATCAAAACTGTACATCAAACCTTTATCAAAACTATATCAAAACTATATCAAAACTATCAAAACTATCAAAACTATATCAAAACTATCAAAACTATATCAAAACTATATCAAAACTGTATAGCAAACCTACATCAAAACCAAATAAAAATTATATCAAAACTATATCAAAACTATATCAAAGTTATATCAAACCTATATCAAAACTAAATCAAAACTATCAAAACTATCCAAACTATATCAAAATTATCAAAATAATATCAAACCTATATCAAAACTATATTAAAACTGCATCAAAACTATATCGAACCTATATCAAAACTATATCAAAGCTATCAAAACTATCAAAACTATATCAAAACTATCAAAACTATCAAAACTATATCAAAACTATATATCAAACCTATATCAAACCTATATCAAAACCATATCAAAACTAGGGTTAGGTACAGACTTGTTGTTTCGTCCGTGCAGCAGTTATCTGCTCCTCTTCAGCACGTACGTATGTTGTTCTTCTCGCAACTTTTTCTGCTCTCCTTGCATCACGTTCTGCAGAACTCCTGTCGGCTTTTCGGTCTTGTTCAAGATCTTATGTTTTCTTCTTTGTATGGCCTGGCTTGTTTTATTATTGTGTGTTCTCGTACCCGGTAAGCTCGCATTTCACTTGCTTTATTTGCCTTGATAAAGTGCGGTTGTCTTTGGTTTTCCCTGTTTCACAACAGTCTGTGACCACATGATCTCTTCTAAGATAGAGAATCATGATTCACCCGCCCCTTCCCACGGTAACTTTCGTATTGATATTACTATTAGTATTAATATTAGTATTATTAGTACAACCCTGCACCAACTCGCCTTCGCTATCTCACATATCATACTGTAAAACAGCTGTGCTATACAACGTGTTATAAGGCTTAGTTTTGGTAAGCTATTGGTTAACCTTTTGCAAGTGATCAAACGGACTAATACCCCACTAATTCCTTAACAAACTGCTATTATTACAAACTATGACACAACGCTATCATCGCAGCCCAAAACGAAATATCTTGCGCGTTCGTTCCAGAGTGTTTGTTACTTGCGCCTTGCAAGGGCATCGTCGAAAATATAACAGCCGCTTCACGAAGGATGCCCAGCCGGTTTGTCAGATCAACACATTGTTTCCTGTACGACAAAGACAGCTGCATCAAGAGCGCAAGGCGTGCCACCAAAAAAATCTTTCTGTTGCCAGGAGTCTTGATCTTGTTTTGGGCCGAGAACCCGCGCTCACACTCGATAGTCCGCCAAGTTCGAAACATTGATGCAGAGGTACTGCTACATTGTACTGCTACATTGTACTGCTACATTGTACTGCGATAGCACGGCCGAGAACCATTCCAATAATTCAAACCACCTTCGTATTATTCTTCTGTATTTGCGAGCCTTCGAAGCCTTGTTTCATCCTCGGTCAGAGAAAACCGTCATAATGTTACAATTTTGAACTAAGCGGCAAGCCGCACATGTACTTCTTTTTGTGGCGCGCTAAGCCGATTTATCAGGGAAATGGTGCAACTGCGCAACATTATTTCACCACCTAATTATAACTCTGGTCAGGATATATATATTGTAGGTCGGCGATCCCCTTAGAACTAGCTTGTACCAGGTCCAACAGGGTGATGATGGTAATCAATCTGAGCATGGAAACTATAAAACACGTGTTTTTGAGAGGGACGAAATATGACGACTGACTGTGGAATGGATGTGTGTCCTCATTAAGGGTGGATATAGTAGGTCGGCGACTCCATTTAGAACTAGCTTGTGTACCAGGGTAAACAGGGTGATGGTAACCAACCTGTTGTGCACGGAAACTACAACAAACCCCGTTTTTGAGGGGGACAAAATCTGACGGCAGTGGAATGCTTCACTTACTTTATCATGTAGTATGTGTATCCTGGAAGTCGTATAACCGGTGGAGGGAAAGCTGGCTTTTTAAGGGGGAGGGAGGGGGGGTTCCAGTTTAGGTCGCATTAATGCATACAACGGCAGGAGCTTACTGTACGCGTGATGCTAGGTCTAGGCGATGGTGGGGGTGGCGGGAAGGGAGAGAGAGGGCGGAGGGGCGGAAGGTCACTTCGAACTTGGAGACTATATGCATGCGTTGGAGGAGCCATCATTCATACTGCATGGATGGCTCAAACGGGAAAGAGGTGATACTACCTAGGTCCTGTCTGTCGGGTATTTGTTTATTATTATTATTGTTATTTTGGCGGATGTGTTTGCTATTAATTATTATGTTATGCTGATTACGGCATCGACCACGCGCGAAGCGGCCCGAGCTACTATTAATGATATACCGAGACACAGGCTAGGGCATACGGTTTTTCTTGTGCAAATTGACTTTTTTTGCGGAAAGCGCGAGAGTGTGAGTTAGCAACACTCGATGAAAAATCGACGAGCCGTGGGATTGCTGAACCCTATGCACGATAAAATTGAAGGCACCTACATTATCGCCCATCTATGATGGCCTTGACGTGAATGTGACATCTAATAATGTCACATGGTTTCACCTCAACCATTACATGGTTTCACGTCGAATCTATAAAACTATCCTTCTACGGAGGGCACTCCCTTAGGGTGTTCAAAGCCAACGAGGGATCAACGGAACACTCCCCCTTAGTTTTTGGAGTTGGGACCGCGCTGTGGCCCACTGCAGCAAAAAAGGTGGGCAAGTGGTACCGGGGGGTCCTCGAAGCAGCTGAACGGTTCATGGGCAGGTGGCACGAGGATGAGGCAAAGCTGAGTAGACAGCGCCGCGCATCCGCCGTGGGTGGTGTCGAAGGGAACGGGGGGAGGGGGGGCAGCAGGAGGGGTAGAAGGAACACCGCCCAAGGGTATGGGGGCAGGGGGGGGGACAGGAGGAGTAGAAGGGAAACCGCGGTAGATGAAAGTAGGAAGGAGACCGCAGACAGGGTAGCAAGGTACCAGGCCGACTAGTAGGTGGAACCTTTCTATCTATGCCACTCGTACCGCCAACTGCTGCGGCTGCTCGGAATGTGATGTCTTGGTACTTTGATTTTTCCGTGAATTTATTTATTTTATTTTATTTTATTTTTTTTCTTTCCCCTTCTTATCCTTATGAAGGGAGTCTTGCATGGTGGGTAGGTGACGAGCCTGTTTTATTTGGCCCTCCCAGTCTTCCTTCTTCTACTTGTTTCTTTTTTCCGGGGTATTTTTTCTCTTTCCCTTTCTTTCCCCCTTGCATGTCCATTTTGGCTCATGCTCGGGGTATGTTTCTATCTCCCGTGCTTTGGCTCCCCTTTTTATTTATTTATTTATTTATTTTGTCTTGGTTTCTTTCGTTGTTTGTCTCTTTTACAAGGTATTTTGGTTTAATGAGAAGAACACAAAGGGGGGAGGGGGGGAAACAGGAGGAGTAGAAGGAAAGCCGTCCAAGGGAATGGGGGCAGGGGGGGCAACAGGAGGAATAGAAGGGAGACCGCGGTGGACGAAGGCAGGAAGGAGATGGCAGACAGGGTAGCAAGGTACCAGGCCGACTAGTAGGTACATAGCACTTTTCGTCTTTCTCTGGGGTATTTTTTTCCCCTTTGTTCCCTCCTTGCGTGTCCAGGTTTTTGGCTCGTGTTCGGATTATCTTATTTTGGTTTTACTTTACTTTATTTTATTTCATTTTATTATGTTTCTTTTCCGAGCTTTGGCTCTCCTTTGCGGTTGGGTTGTTTCTTCGATTTCCCCTTCATTTTGTTTGTTTCATTTTTTGTTTTATTTTTATCTTTGTTTTTATTTGTTTTCTTATTTTGTTTTTTGTTTTTTGTTTTTGTTTTTGTTTTTGTTTTTGTTTATTTCGTATTTCTCTCTTCCAATGTATTTCTGTTGCTGACGTATGTATGTTGTGCCTGTCGTACCCAGTACTAGGGCATGACATTGCGTTGTCGAATGCATTACGATGCATTATCTCTGTGTCGTGGCTTGTGACCACAGAGCTGATCTTTCTAGGGTGAAGAATCAGTACGGACACTGGGTGTGCTGGATGTCGACGAGTAGAAGAACGGTTTAATGTGAAGAACACACACACACACACACACATTACAAAGAACCGGGGGGGAGAAGGGACGACACCTATGACCACGGCTTGTCCAGAAGCTGAAAAAAAGTAAATGTGTGTGAACAAAATAAAACAACAACAAAAAACATGGTATTATACCACGGAAGGGTGTGTTGTTATTTTTTGGGACATTTTTTTGCAGTGGCTCAGGGTGAGTCTGTGGCGCGAGTGACCCCCCTCTTTCTTCGCGATCTTTTGTTAGCGTTTTTCGTGCTGTTCGTGTGGTATTCGTTTCGTCATATCCGAACTGCACAGTGTACGGAGCTGTGTGCGCGACAACGTGACGATATATACTCGTACTACTGCGGCAAGTTCTTCCTGGTCGCTTTTAGGAGATCACGTTCGTTCTTCGTTCATCATTTTTTTGGCTGCTATACAACAACAGTAGTAGCAACAGTAGTAATAGTAGTAGTATCGTAGCAGTATCAATAGTATTAATAGTAGCATTAGTACATAGCAGTATATAGTAGTAGCATAGTACAATGGTATTATATTGTTGTAGCAGTATAAGTAGTAACTAGTGTAGCATGAATAATAGTAGTAGTAGTAGTAGTAGCAGTAAGTAGTAGTATTTATATAATAGTAGTAGTATTTTTAGTAGAAGTACCGTGGTCGTCCCGCAACAAACAAAAAATATTTAAATACAACCAGTTCGTTGTGGGTTTTTCGCGGCCGGATGTTGAACAGAACCGCGGGCTGGGTTTTACCTGCTTACTTGCAGAACCGAACGTGGTTCGGTGCGGTGCGGTGCCGTGCGGTGCGATGCGGTGCAATGCTTCGCGGTGCGGTGCGGATTGTGGCCTTTGATTCGCGGCCGGATGTTGAACAGAACCGCGGGCCGGGTTTTACCTGCTTACTTGCAGAACCGAACGTGGTTCGGTGCGGTGCGGTGCCGTGCGGTGCGATGCGGTGCAATGCTTCGCGGTGCGGTGCGGATTGTGGCCTTTGATTTTCACACCGTGCGATGTGGTTAAAAACCGTTCGGTGCTGTGCGGTGCGGTGTTGCTGTACGGTAAAAACCGGCCGGCGATACATGACAACGTACTTATACATACATACCTTGCATACCTGCGTAAGTAAGAAAAAACTGTCTTTGGCGGGGTTTCTTTTTGCGGTAAAGGCATGGTTTGCGGGTCGGTGGCGATTTTGAGTAATTGGAATCATGCTTATGCACGGTGGGGTGCGGCCTTTCCTATACTATCACCCGATTCCATCGGTGCGGTGCGGTGCGGTGTCGAACCGCGTGTACCGAACGAAGCGCTCGCACGCACTGCAAGAAAAAAGGAAAAAACTGCACCGCTAAATAATACCATTGGTAATCGTGCTGTAATAAAAGCCAATGAGTGAGAGGGAAAATTGAAAATTCGGTCCGGGTTCTTTTTAGCACGAAACAGGCACCTGATGATGCAGAGTATGTAAAACCTCAACAATGCTGAAAATACAGCAGCAGTACTCTACTTGTAGTAGTGGAAGACGCACCCTTCCTCGCGCATAAGCGCCACTTAATAGTTTCTTCGTATTAATAGGTGGTGTCTCGTATTACGTGCTCTCTCTACTACTGCTGTGTCACGTCGTACCATGCAGATTCCGGATGAAAAATCACAATCAATGAAGGTTTTGCGGGGCGTTTGGCCGAAGAACGCCGTCGATCGAGCGCCGATCAGAAAAATAAGCTTCCCCGTCAAAACGAGCCAAAATCCGAAAAAATGCCCGGAATTTAATTTTTGGTCGTAAAAGAAAGTGGAAAATCGGGAAAAATCGTGCATTTAAAATCGATTGTGTTGAGAGCAAAACCTGAAGTTGTCGTACTTTTTTATGAACATTCATTCTTTCACAGGACTCTGCTCTATCCCCACTTCGTTTAGTGACGCCCATTGACTAGCGCTGTTGCCGAGCTCGTAGTGCGTGCCGTCTAGAGCTTACCAGTGCAGAAATCAGACTGGGAGGGAGCTAGCGCAAAGCGACAGCGTGGAGTCCTTGCTATTGCCTCCTTCCGGCAGCTAGCCCACGAGAGCTTGAGAGAAAATATGTCGGACTTTATCGATGCCCTCAACCTCATCACGAGCCATAAAATACACGAGCTGTACGCGAGACAGGACACTGAAGACCCGCTCGTGCTCCGGAAGAAGGTGAGCCCGAGAAAACCCCACCCTATGGGTGTGCTTGTAGTGCGGTGCTGTCTTGAGGGGTCTCGCTGGTGCCACAGGACTACGATGCACAGCAGCGGCGGCGGATAGGCCGCGTCGTTGTCGATTGCTTTCAATCCAGAATCGTTAGCTAGGTTCTATTTATATCAGTCGTATTGGAGGTGGGTGCTTTGCCGCATCTACCCCACCCACCAGAACCGTGCATGCTGGGCCCACCCTGTAGCCTAGACGAGCAGACAGGGAGGGCGTCGTGTAGGCACCTTAGGCATGTGTTTGTTTCGTTTTGTCCATGATGCCGCCTACTTGAGTTGAGGTACGAGGTATAGGCTTCGCTTTTTTTTCGTGTGCTTGCGGACCGTGCTGTTGCTGTGCGCACTTTAGCCGAGGGAAGGTACACATGGGCGCACGCAGTAGCAATGATCGGCTCTGCTGTTGTTGATTATACCCCATAGGGCTAGAACGGTGCCGCCTCTTGATTAGGGCTCGTATTGGGGGGCTGTCGCCCCTCGTGATCGATATGTGCGGCGCTCAGCGTGACCAGGCGTAGCTCCTCTTGTCTTGGCGCTTGAAAGAAACGTACTTGATGGCTGCTTGCCCGTACACGTTTCTGTCCGGAAAGATAAGGTACGTTTTGTATTAATATTTGTATAGCAACACGACTTTCAGGTGTCCGGACACCATGGTGTTATACTACAGCAGTAGTGCTGCTGTTGTTGTGCTCCGTCCGGGTACACCTTTAATTGCCCCGCGTGAGATTGGAACGAGTATGTGTAGACTATACATCACACATAGCTGGTGCCGTGTTCTAAGGTCAGCAGCAACTGCCACGCGGCAGCAGGCCAGCCCACTGAACAGCGCAGACTCCATACCACATCATGAAGACCCGTTGGGCAGGGACGCTGCCCCCTGCCTGGCCCCTGCAAATGAAGGAAGCTTAGCTTTTATGACAAACTTCTTTTTTTTTTTCTTTTTCTTGACAAGGGCCACGGGGAAAGAGCGCAGAACATTTGTGAACTCTCACTTCATGTGTGACCTTTTGGTTCATTTTCATTCATTTTGGTTCATTTTTATTCATTTTCGTTGTATCATACTGCGAGAATTCTTCGCGAATTGTACGTGTAGTCTACATCCTGATCGGAATGTACCGCTTTCGTTAGCTACTGCTGCGCGTGTCGACGGCTGATGTTATTCCCTCACCTTGTTGTTTTCAGCGTTTTCTTAGTAATACCAATGCATCTGACCTTGATGTACCGCCTACCTGGCGTATGAACCGGATACCAGCAGTACCTGCGGCAGTCTCTGTTAGTGTTCGTATGGTGACATTTCTTCGCCAAACCTCCTTGCTAATGAGCTAACTGGTACCCTGGTCAAAGTGCTTTTTTAGTCTTGGTATTGCCCCAGAGCGTGTCTTTCTCGGATGAGACATCGTCGCGGACACTGGGTGTACTGTGTACTGGTTGTAGGCGGATGGAAAACAACGAGGACTCCATCATATACGCCTGATCTCTTACGTGCGCCAGACCGAGTAGTACCAGATACCAGGTACGAGCAGCACTAGTACGTACATTTCGTACTCGAAGTCTAGAAACTGCGGCCGTATCGTATATTATAAAATAAAAATACACTCCAGCTGTGAGATCGAAGATTTTGTCGAAGCTCATCTTTGCAAGCTCTGTGTGATACTCCGATCGCGCGTATTACTGGGTGTGTCCTCATCAAGCATACAGGTCGGCGACTCCCCTTGCAACTACATACAGCAGTGTAGCTATCAGGGTCAACAGGGTGATGTTAGTCAGCCTGTGCGCGGAAACTCTACAACCCGTTTTTGAGGGGGACAAAATCTGACAGCTGTGGAAGGAAATGCATCAGTTTATCAAGTGAATCCTGTAAGTCGAATAGTCTGTGAGGGCAGGGCGGAGTTTTTACGGACGTGGGGGCCTGGGTTTGATCAAGAGGGAGCGGGGGGGGGGGGGGGACGGGCGGGGCAGCTCAATCTGTGCGTGGCAATTATAAATCCTTTAAGGGGATGAATGTGACGGTTTTGGAAAGAATGCACCAGTTTATCAGGGGGGGGGGGCGGGACGGGCGGGGCAGCTCAATCTGTGCGTGGAAACTATAAACCCTTTAAGGGGATAAATCTGACGGTTTTGGACAGAACGCACCAGTTTATCATGTATATCCTGGAAGTCGTACAACCATTGAGGAGAGGACGGAGCGTTCCGGGGGGTGGGGGTGGGGGTGGGAGGGGGGGGGAGGGGGGGAGCGAAAGTTTTTAAACATCTTTAGGTCGCATGGATGTAGGGGTTTGCTATACGCGTGGTGCTAGGTCTCAGCGATGGTGCGGGTGGTGGGGAAGGAGGGGGCGTTGGGTGGGGGGGGGGAGTTAATTGCAGCAGCGGCGTGGATGGCTCTAGAAAGATAATGAGGTGATATCAAGTGCGTGGAAGTGTTCATCACTCTGGCAGATTTCGATGTTAAGTGAGGCTTTTGAGCAAGAGGGATCGGGAAAAAAAAGAGAAGGGGGTGTTGGGGGGGGGGGGGGGGGGGTTGAAGAGGTTTAGGTCACATATAATATCAAAATACACTCCAGCTGTGAGATCGTATATATCACACCACACGAACCTTTTGATTGACTTGTTGACAAGAGCTTGAGCTTTTACAGTAGCATAAACGATACAGAAGCAAACTGTACGATTTCTTACAAGTCAACATACATCATACTACGAAAGGCTTGTCCAGAAGCTGGAAAGTAGAAGTGTGCTACCCCCCCCCGAAAAAAAACAAGAGGGCCACAGGCTGTAGTTACTTCGAGCCCAAATTAACGAGGAACTTGCCAAATCGAATTCCGATTTTTTTTTTTTGGTACTGAATTTGTTTTGCATCTGATTGGTCAAAAAATGAATCACCAAGCAGGCATTCTCAGAATTATTACGAAGAACCAAATGCAACAAAGAAGTAAAAAAAGACTTGATCTCGGCCGAATTTAGTCGAAAATCGAAATTCAATTTGGGGAGTTTGTCCACCAAAACATGCCATGTTCTATGTAACCGAAGCCGGCCACGTGAATTGGTGCCATGTCGCAGCTGATTGAGAGGCGAGAGGCCACCATTCGAGAGGTACGACCACCGGAGCAGCCGCAGCGCGGCTTCCGAAGGTTCTTAGCACAGCGTAGACCGCCTGCAATGCTTCGAAAACAATCGAGACCGCCGCAAACCCAGTTTTTCGTCGCCCTGCACCTCGAAAGTTACACGATCAACTACAGTACCACATGACGACTTTGCTCAGAACTTCGACCGCTGTATCCTCGTCGGTGCTGCCCGTGTCTGGCGGCGGGGTGGCGCCGGCCCATCCAAGAGACGCCTAGAGCCATAGCCTCCAAGTCGCTGCCGGCCAAAACAATCTGCCGCTAGCCGCAGCGCTCCGAGGAGGACGCGAGCCATCGCTCGCCTCGGTCGTTGCCCACGGGTGTTCGTTGACCGGTTTGCGTTTTTTTAATTCTAGAACGCATTACGCCGTTCCTTGATGAGAAGCAGAGTTGAATTTTTCGTGTATCTGTCATGACATCAAAATAAAATAAATCGAATGACGATTTTCCGTGCTCTTCGTTAATCTGGCCCCTTATACATACGATGTAATTTGCATGATATCAGCAATCAGCACTAAACAGTTGTACTATCTGTACAGCAGTATGTCAGGTTATTGCTTCTTGTTGTCTCCTCGAGGTAATATGATGATGATGACGCTGATGATGTTGATCTTCGAGTCCGTGATCATTCACCACACAGGCTTCAGGCTCGTCTTTTCTACCAGCTACGGAATGTATGATGTATTATTTGTTTACTCCCACCGGTGCACACATCGGTACCGCGATATAATACATGTACAAGTATGTACGGCGCGTTTACGTGTCGGATTCCGCAGGTATGATATAGTATTGACATCATGAGTATCGTAGAGATTCATCGTAGATATTGATCACAGAGATTGATCACACCCACGTCTTCTACGAGGCTATATGCTGCATCACAACATCACAACATCACAGCACGGCGGTTGTTGATATTATTAATAATTACACACCCGTACCGAGTATTATTCTCATCCGTCGCGCTAATCAAGTCCATAGTCACAGGCACCGGGTACACCAGGTACCAGGTACCACGTGCCACACAACACACACGGAGAGTTGGAGTACGAGTGTTACTGGGGTAATACGTGTACGTACGGGGTACTAAAATTCACCGGCACAGCTGCAGCAGTAGAGCTGGGTATTACGTCCCCTCGGCTGGTGAGAGGCGCCCGCTGGAGGCATTTGTTGGGGGGGTTCGCGTGTGTCGGTATACGGAACTCCGGAGTTCCTGAAGATATGATATAATATAATGATCGGAGTATCACACAGCTTGCAGAGATGAGTTTCGACGAAATCTTCGATCTCACAGCTGGAGTGTATTTTCATTTTTTATAATACTCAAGTACGGAGTATAATAAAAGCCTTTAAAACCAAGTAAATATCGTCGAAGTAGCCGTGTTTTCTACTTTCTTTGTGTTTCACACTAATTAAATAGATCTTGGACTAGATCTTGGACTTGATCTTGGACTAGATCTCGGGGTAGGTCTGAGGGTACGAGTAGAACCCTCTTGTACTTAAACTACACGGGGCAAACATGGGTCTTGGCTGGGTTTGTAGCGGGAGTCCGCCGTGCACGGAGTCCCCACCTCTCCCCCTCTTATCCGTCTCTTGCGTACTCATGTTTTTTTTTGTGCGAGATTTTCCGTTGTATTCGGTGGCGTTTTTATGGACTTGACCTGAAATTTGTTTCTGCTGCAGTTTCTGTTTGTCAATACGCACAAATGATATACGCGTGTTCAACAAGTGTTTAATCTACTGGTGCTCTCAGCCATAACACTAGTATCATATCATATGCATACTGCATACTGCAAGTATTGAAAGGCAGGGGATTTGGGGAACAGAGCTCAGTAGCTAGGGTCACTGAGAATGCTTATTCTGGCAGTATTACGACATCATCCGTCCTGATTGTTCATGGTGTTATAGAGCGGTGCAAATGATGTGGCCACAGACTATGACCTTGCCGAACTATCTCCTATTGGTTGGTTGGTTGACGTTGCTTGCTATAATACGTCGTCTCGTTCGACAGGCTGCCGACTTCCGCAAGGGGTATGGAAACTGGCGAAGCAAAAAGTCCAAGGGAGCTCGCGGAGAGACGAACTACCTGCTGGACAAGGAGAAGCTTCACGCCACTGATGCTAAGCACGAAGAGGTATGTTGACGTTACTATGGTATTGGTAGACTGGGATTTATAGGGATTCAAATGTTTCCCTTAGGTGGGTGTATGGTAGGGCTACGAGTATACCATACCATGTACTACGTCAGGTTTCGGTTTGTTGAAACGTTCAGCTGTACGTGGAAGTATGATGTTGATATTTCTGTTTACGTTCGCTGTACTGTACTGCTCTGGTCCCTACAAGAAACAGCTACATGCTACGGATATGCCAAGCACGAAGACGTATGGTAACACTAACGGCCCCCGGGCACGTGAACGACACAAGCTGCAGAAGTGCGGTCTTGCCAAGCGTCTATAAGTTGCTCGGTTGCCTACGTACTGTACTGAGAACTGGACGACTTGTGCCTGATTGTTGTTGATATAATGGGACCTCCGTATGATACCGTATGATACTCCCTCCGGAGTAGTGACGGTAAACACGAGCAGTAGTACACGTTTTTATTCACGTTTTGCATTCGCAGTGTTGTATCGCGCAGACTCTGTTGGTGGGTTTGGACGTGATAGATCGTTGCACAGAGGTCCAATAAAGGTAGGTTACAGGTCACACGTTACGCAACACGTGGTACACAACAAGCGATACACAACATACCCAGCGGTGGAAGAAAGTCCACAGTAGTAGTATTGGCTGTAAGCTCCAAGGCCGGTGCTCGAATAGTCTACCGGCATGCCCGCATATATTATCTTGTACCGGGTATCAGGCACCTGGTATATGATATGCGTGGACCGCGCGCCAACCTAGTGGCATTGATCAACCCTGTCCGTAAGGTAATGACCTACTCACCCACCCGTCTACCAACCCGTCTACCCACCCACCCACCCACCCACCCGACACAATTAACTTGGGGGGTAATCTACTGTTTCTATAGCAAGGGCGGTTGAAGCAGCGTAAAGGGGCAGTGGTAGTGCTTGTGGTGGTGGTGATGGTGGTGGTGGTGGTGATGGTGATGGTCATGGTGATGGTGATGGTAGCGGTGATGGAAGTGGTAATGGAAGTGGTAATGGCAGTGGTCTTGTATTTGTTTTAATAGTGGTTTTGGTCAAACCATATTTTTTTGAGATGTTGGTTAACCGTTGGGAACGATGGTGGCCGTGGCAGTAATTGTTGTAGTGCTGGTGATAGCTTGTAAAGCTGTGCTGGTTTATTGCTCTATCGACAAAGCGGTTGTGTCGCTGCTCCTGCGGTATGGTGGCGACCGTGTCGTGCCTCGTGACGTTGTTGTGATGCTGTTGTCATGGCTCTTCTTGCTGTCTGCATCATCTCCGTCTTGCTAGCCAGAGAACATATCGCATCGAAATTGCGTTCTTAATACCTATCAATATCGTGCTCCGTGACGTGGTCGTCATGTCGTCATGTCCTGATGGCTCTTATTTGTATGTGCGTCATGTCTGTGTTGCAAATACATCGAACACGCCCAAACTACTGTTGTAACAACCTATCATATCTCAAATCATACGGTTGATATTATCAGCTACGCACCAGTACCTGGTACCATGTTGATGTTCGGTACTCATATCGCACGGTCTGGATTTTGATCCCAGTAGCATTGACGGCCGGTTTTGTGGGTGACTCGAAGAGGCCACCCCTTTTGAGCAGTCTGAAGCAACATTAGGAGCGTTCATCGACCTGCTGGCGTTTTTGGCGAACAAGCTCAGCCCCATGGCCTCCCCACGATTAGCGCATTAACACCCACCCCTTTCGACCAGCTTCGACATTGCGCTTTTCACGGCTCATGACATGATGTACTGTAGGCTCGAGTCCGGTCCGACCAGGAGGCGTTCGAAATCTGACGCATCGAGTCAGGAGGTTATTATGCCTCACGGGTCGGGTCGGGTCGGGTCGGGTCGGGTCGGGTCGGGTCGGGTCGGGTCGGGTCGGGTCGGGTCGGGTCGGGTCGAGTCGAGTCGGGTCGGGTCGGGTCACCCTGATACCACCCTACCCGCGAAAGGTGACCCGACCCATGAGAAGCTCTGGAAAAAAACGTTCGTCGACCTCTTGACGATTGACCAACGGCCTCAGCCTCCCCACGATTACGTAGCCCTTGCGCCTTGCTTTGGCTGCGGTCCCGCCACAAGGAGACAACGACACCAGACACGACGAACGGCACTAGAGACTCGAAACAACGGCACTAGACGCAACGACACAACCGTACTTGTACGTAGCTGAACAAGGCACACGCGAGTGCAGTCAGTCGTCAGCTCCAATGCCCACCAAAATGTTGGAGAGTGGAATGGAGCGCGTTGTTCTTGCGTGTGCGTGCCCAATGCTGTTGCGTGCGCGCGGGGAGAGGAGAGATGCCTCTTCCAATTCAGTCTGTTTTCCGCAAAGGCGTCAAATTGACGAATTGTGAATAGTTTTCGATGTACCTGGTAGGGAGTTCCTTGACGAGTGAGGCAATGAGTGCCGGCAACCGACAGATTGAGATCACTGTTGTGTCAATGTACTCGTAGTAGCTCGGGTTGCGGGTATTATATTGTTGCATTTTCAAGCGACGGCGCAACTCGTTCACACCATACGTTCCATTTCGAAACCCTTTCGTAGATCGGCAAAAAAAAACAATCTCACCGTTGGTTGGTTTGTGGTTTCTGCTGGTTCTGACCTGTTGGTGTTGTTCTATTGATGTAATGCCGCAGGCGATCGGATTATCGAGCATACCAGGTATCTTGCAAATATGAGTTCGTTTAAATCCTCGATCCCACAGCTGTTTTTATTTTGTTTTATTTTTACTCTTCATACGAAATAGGACGAAGTATGAGGGTATCACCGATACATGGAGTACAGGCGACGAATATGCATTAGTCTGATCAACTCCTTTAGCACTTGACCCGCATTGGTGTAATTTTTTTTCCAGTACATGTGGTAGTAGCGTGGGCACTAATATAAAAAACGTTTGCATTGTCTTACAGTCAGGAAGAGTGGATTGTATTCAGACGCAGACTGGTATAGTTCATGGCTTTTTTGCAAGAACGCCAGGCTTGGGTCTAGATAATTTATTTGTAGGAATCCTTCTTAGCGGCGACGCCACACCTATTTGTTGGGTGAGGTGAAGACAGTTGGGCGGAGAAATCCTGCTCAACAGCGAGCTGTACAGTACAGTTAGCCCTACTTATAGTACGAAAACCTAGGGTCAAGGTTGGTGCCACAGTAAGGGTTCGCGTTGCAGCCTTGCTCAGATTACATGTTTCTCATTGGCGGGCTGATACTGTCGGGCACAGCTGCACGAGTAGCCTGACCCTCGACAGGTTTACACTATTATTCCTGCGTCCTACTCCTGGAGTATTTAATAGTACTCTACACTGCGTTGTATACCAAGTGCTCCACAGTGGTACTATAATAGTACGAGTATCTCGTGGATGGCTCGTATACTCTCCTAATGCCGTAGACTAATATAGCAAGAGGTTTATGCGATATCCTATTGCCGTAGCCTAATATATTTGCGAAGTACTGCAGTCCACAGCAGTATACCAGGTATACAAGTACGAGTAACTCGTACAGCTCGAGAGGTTTGAGCTGTTTGTATCCTGTTACGTAAAGTATTATTGAAATATTAGTATTCGACGTCCACAGTAGAGTAGCGCTTAACTCCAGAGGTTTACCAGGTACTCTATGATATCCTATTGCTGTAGAGCAATATACAGCGGCTAGCATACGAACTACTGCAGCCCACAGCGGAACAAGTACGTAGCTCGTGTATAGCGTGAGAGGTTATGCTGTACCAGTTATCAATATATATATATATATAGTCTATTTGATTGACAACAAAGGATAGGAATTTCACGACACGCGCGGGGCTTCATACTACACCATCTGTACTTGCACGGCGCGCTCACGCTGTAAAATACTCGACCAAACCTTGTCGTTTATTTGTCGCTATTCCCCCTGTAATGTTGTTGTTGTTGTTGTTGTTGTTGTCGTTGTTGTTGTTGTCGTTGTTGTTGTGGTTGTGGTTTTCCCATATGCCCGAAAAAGGCTATTATAGGCTTATTGAAGAGCATGTCAGCAGCAATACCACACAGAGCTGAACTTTCTCTCGAGGACACTTAATCACTTTGCGGCGTCATGGCCGGAACTCTTTTTGCCTCCAAGCTTCAAGTTGAAGTCTCAAAGTCACTACCCTTGATCCCTTTACAAACTGCACAAACTGCTTTGTACACACATATTGTCGTGAGAAATATTTTTGTGAGAAAATACGTGGAATGTACAATACCTGGTATGCATTTTTTTTAAGGAGTAAATGGGTACTGTAACTACCCTTTCAGAACCAACTACACGCACACTCTTTTGGTGGGAATTGTAGTGGGGAAATACGTGGAGTTTTATTGTAGCATATATTCAGGAGTAAATGGGTTAATAATGGGTCAAGATGCACGGACGCTTTTGGTGGTGACATAGATGGGTTTTCAGTATCATTTTTTCAGTGGTGGATAATGCGATAGGTCATGGATGGTGGACTTTGGATCATGGGCCATGGATGATGAACTGTGAAGAACAGGAGATGGATCCTGGACAATGGACGATGGGTAATGGTTCGTTGATCGTGGACCGCGAATCTTGGACTATAAGAGTGCATCATCGTTCATGGACCGTGGATCATGTGTCAGGGATCATGCATGGACCGTGGATGTATCATTGACCATGCTCCTCGGGCTCTCTGAAAGCTCCTTCAATCAGCCCTGACCCTTTACAGTACGACGCATCGGGTACCATCACATCATCACATCGGGCGGGTGTATGCTTTGTGTTGATACTTTAAAACACAATGTCGCACCAGTACCTGGTATGTCTATTGGTAAGACTACTACTTGGAACTACTCCGTTCATACACTTCATACACTTGAGAAGGTGTGTTGTTTCTGTACGTACAGTGCAGGAGACGCGTGATAAAGGTGGCACTTTTTTGCCAAACTATTTTCTAAATGCTCCATGTCCCACCTTGACACGAAAATCGTCAGAATCATCGGAAACGCGTTCTTGTTTTGCAAAACAATTGTTTTTGTGTGCCTGGGCCACGGGTGTGTTTTATCGGATTGCACTTTCAATTTGCTCAAAATCAATTCTTGGGTGAAGTTATCAGTTCTCGGGCGAAGAGCTCCGGGAAAAACTGGTCTAAGAATCAGTTTTTGGGTATAGAGCTCCTCACGTGAAAAAAAATTGATGTCACCTCTACCGTACCTAGTACTGTACCTACTGTAATAAAAAACTTGGTAATAGCGTGACATTTGCAGGAAAACTGTAAACCCTGCAACCGCTATATGCTGAAGTTTGTGGACAACACACCCTCTCCCAAGTAAAAAGCCCGCCCTCTGGGTCAGTATTTCTGTTTGTTTATTCGGCGTCCTAGACGGTAGTGCCCCCACTGCTTGTCGTGACGTGAGGGGTGTGCGACGGCCAACGTCATGGCTCGCACTGCTGTACTGTTGCACCCTCCCCGGTGTTGTGTTTTCATTGCGGTTAGTTTTTCAGAATGTGCCGCATTCTGTCGTCTGTGCTGATTTCTGGGCGTGTATTGATTTCTCTCCTTGCGCTGCTTGTGCTGCTGCCTGCCCTGCTTCTCCCGCTTTTGTTCTGCTTGTCCTTCTTTTGCCCTGCTTGTGCTCGTTGCGCTGCTTGCCATTCTTCTCCGCCTTCTCCCCGTTTTCTCGACTTTTCTCTGCTTTCGCTCTGCGTATGCTCTTCTTTTTTCCGCTTTTGCTTTGCTTGCTCTGCTCGGCCTCCCCCTCGTCCCTTTCTTCGTTCTTCCCATTCTCCCCTTTTTCCTGCTTTTACTCTGCTCTTGCTCTGTCTTTTGCTTTGCTTGCCGTATTTGTCCTCCTTGTGCTGCTCATCTTGCTACTTGCGTGGATATTTTGCCGCTTTGTGTTTTTTCTTATCGATTTGTGCTTCGTTTAGTTGGTGCTCGATGTCGTCCCTTTGACTCGGGTGAACTCTGTGGAGGCTCTGAAAGCGCCTCAGACACCCGACAGGGGCGTCAGCCGCAGAGGGAGCATGTTCCGCTGCAACTCCATCATCGACGGCAATGATCTAGAGGTCAGTTAAGGCTATCGGTACCTTTTTTTTCTTTCTGCGTTGCTGTCGGTTCCTTTTTTATTCTTTTTTATGCTGTCGGTACCGTTTTTCGTATTTTCTTTCAGCTGTTGTTGCCTTTTCTCATCTCCTTTTTTCCCCCTCAAGAGCGAGCATGTTCCGCCTCAACTCCATCGTCGACGGTAAATGATCTAGAGGTCATTCAGGCACCATTTTTTTTCGTGTGTTTTATTCTGTTTATTCTCCGGCGGGCGGGTCTGCCATCTAGCGCTGCCATCGCTGGATTTGCCCTGTATTTTCAAAGGTCTTGTAAAAATTTCTTTGCGGGTGAATGATGCAATGATGCAGCGACGGGTGCATCGTCACGGTTCCAGTGGTTGTCCTGCGTCACTTGTAACCGATTGCGTGGCTTTTTTCTGTTTTTGTTGGTGTTTATATGGGCCTAAGATGTTGATGTCAATGTTAATGCTACCGTTAATATTCACGTTGTTGATGTCAATGTTGAAGTTGTTGTTGATGTCAATGTTGAAGATGTTGTTCATGTCGACTTTGACGTCGATGGTGTAGACGTTGATGCTGACGAAATTTTTTGTGTTGTTGGCGTTGGTTTCAAGGAGGTGATGTTGCTGTTGACGTTGGTGATAGTGTTCATGTCATGGGCGTTGGTGTTCATTTTGGCGTGTTGATGTTGAAGTTTATCGTCGTATTGTTGATGTTGATGTTGATTGTGACGTATACATGTTAGCGGTCATGCTGGCGTTAACATCGGTGTGGTTGTTGATGCTGTTCACGTTGATGTTGCTTTTTTTCACGTAAGTTACGGCCCTTCTCTTGGATTCCACCCCGCCTCAGGTTTTCACCCCCGGTGATAAAAAAGCCAACTCAAGAAGGTTGTCGCCGGGGATCGTTAGATACCGCTAGACTGCAGGAAACCACCCCGGGTGATGGGCAAAGCAGAACGCGAAATAGTTATCACCCGCGGTGGTTTCTTACGTCAATACGGTACTGTTGATGCCAGCGTCATGCTGACATTGATGTTGATATTTTAGACGTTGATGTTGATGTTTCAGACGTTGATGTTAGTTTTGTTGGTGTGGATGTCAAAGTTGTTATTGAAGTAAATGTTTTGTTGTTGACGTTGATGGACGTTGATGTTGATGTTGGTGCCATGAAGTTGACGTTGATGTCGATTTTGGTGCGATGACGTTGGTGTTAACGTTCTTGTTGGTGTTAACTCTGCTGATGGTGTTCTCTATAAGCATGCTGTGCATGTTGTATGGCTTATACAAAGTATGATACCATCGCACTTGGCATGATAATACACCTCATGACATGATATTTTACGGTATGATATGTTGAGGTATGATATGATCTGATAGTCTGTGATACGATATGATTTGACATGATTTGATACCACAAGATAACGATATGATATGATATGACGTGATATAGCGTTTGTATGGTTTTTTATATGATTGCAGGAGCACGAAGAGAAGGAGAACTGGCTTAAGTTCTACGTGAACCCTTACTCCGGTATGGCGGAGGCGGAGCTCACGGAGCCGGTAACGCTCAACCAGGCCAACCTCGAGGTGGGGATCGTCTACTGTTAGTAAAACCGATACTGTGTTATGTGGTGGTATACGTGTGCAGCGCCATGTGTCGTGAGAACGCGAAACGTTTCGCGGTTACTGTGTACAATGATGTGCGTTGTGTGCATGTTGTGGAAGTGCTTGGCGCGTGTCCTAACATCCTAACCTGTTGGTTTTGGTATTGGTCGTATTCTCAGCTTGGTGTTGGTTTCAGTCTTAGTTCCGCTATTGGCGGTGGCCATGGTGTTGGTGTTGGTGTTGGTGTTTGCCTTGGTGTTGTTATTGTTGGTCTCAAGGGTCTTAGTCATGGTTTTCATCTTCGGTTGGCGTTGGCCTTTTTCCTGGTGTTGGTTTAGTCATATTCCTGGTGTTGGTGTTGGTGTTATTTCTGGTGGTGTTGGTGTTGATGTTTGTATTTGTGTTAAGTGTTGGTGTTATTTCTGGTGTTGATGTTGATGTTGATTTTAGTGTTGATGTTAGTATTTGTGTTGGTCTTCGTGGGGTTAGTGTTAGTGCTGATCTTAGCCTTGGCGTTGGACATAGTCTTGGTCTTGGTGTTAGTCTGAATCCTGGTATTGGTGTTTTGTTTTGGTCGTGGTGTTGGTGTTGGTGTTAACCTTAGTTTGTTTTTAGCTCAAAAGTCGTGGTGTCGGCGTTGGTCTCAATCCTGATGTTGGTCTTGGTCTTGGTCTTGATGGTGGTCTTGTTCTTGCTGTTGGTCTTATGCGTTGTGTTGGTCTTATTCCTTGCTGTTGGTCTTATTCGTTGTGTTGGTGTTGGTTTGTTGAACTAGCAGAAGCTCATAATGCCTACTGCAGTTTTCACCGACGTTTTTGTTGCCTTCTGTCCCGCGTGCGCGGTGTCGTTTGTTGTATGAGCAGAAGGTGATCCCGGCGAGCGTGGTGAAGCCGCACTACACTCGACCAGGTGATGGTCGCTTCATCGACCACTACATGTGCCATATGGGCGTGGGTGGCTTCCACAGGTAAACAGTACAGCAAAACTGGATTGGCAGGTACAAAGGGGACTACGGTTTCAGAGAGCCAATTTGATATAACTGGTACTATAGTAATATATTAGCAATACAGTGGGGGCTACGGTTTTCCAGGTAAGGGAGCTCAGCTTAGCCCCTTTTGGAGATAACGTGGGACGCCGAGTATACCACATGGACGTGCGCGGTTTCCACAGCTGAATGGTGCACACAGTAGTGGGCCCACGGCTTAAGAGGAATCATATTAGCCCTTCTAGCTTGCACAGGTATCACCCATTTTCGTTTTACTCCCAGCTGACAGGAATGATACTTGTATCGTATACCCACTTGTCCAACTCACAGCTGATGTACGCGGGTTTTTTGGTTACCGATTACAGTACCCTCCCCCGTATTTGATTGTGTCGTTATGTTTAGGTCTCACCAAGCGGTCTACACGGACGACCTGCTCAACCTCGCGGCTTCCTTGGAGGCCAAAAACGGATCCCCTTCGGGTGAGCTGTTCATAACACTACACTACACTACACTATTCAGAGCACATTAACACACTACACTGACACGGTACACTAGCTGCCCGGCGGACGACTTTCGTCCGTCAGACCTTTCGTGTTCAAGGTTGCGCAGTATATGCCATGCTCAGGAACAACGATCATGCCAGCTTATATCCAATGCCGTGTCCAATACCATGTCCAATAGTTTATCGACTACCATGAGCTGTCGTGCTCAACATCGCGCACAATAGCACGCTCAATAACGTAAACATTGTGGTTCATGTTTACTGTGTTTTGAAACATATGTGAAAAAGTGGGGTGCAGTCGCAATTGGACTCATGCCGTGGGACAGCAGTATGTACAACACTTTGAAGTTGCAAGTCGACTTATGCTATATAATCGCTTTTTTTTGGTTGTTGTGTCTTCAACTACCAGGTAGTTTTTTTTCTCATACACTTGTGTTTTTGTCTCGCGTTTTTGTTGTGGGGTCTTACACAGATGTGAAGAAGTGGGGTATCGTCGGAATCGGGCTGATGCCGTGGGACAGCAAGATGTACAACATCTTGAAGTCGCAGGACCACCTATACACGCTGCTGTCAAGGGGGCACACCGGCTCCGAGGCTCGGGTGGTTGGGTCCATCGTCGACTTTATGTTCGCGCCCGACAACCACCAGGCTGTCATCGACAAGGTGCATACACACAGTTGTCGCATTAACTCACCCAACCAATATGAAATTATGTATTAGTAACAACTCAATGCAGCCCTCGGAGAGAAAGGTGGCGTGCTAAGGCGGTTTCGGTAGGTGTGGAGGCGGGGACGTCAAACTTATATTTGGAGGACGCTTAATACTTTTGGATTAGCCCATTTGGACCTGCACCTTCGCGATTGCACGCCTTAGAATTAGTTGGGGTCCCCCCCCCTACAGTTGAAGGGTTTATCGTGCTATATATGCGGCGAGCGCTACACTAAATCCTGAATAATACCTGTAACCAACGCTCGGGTGGTTGGATCCATACTGGACCTTATGTTCGCGCCCGGAACTCACCAGGCTGATATCGACGGGTTTCTTGTACATGCAGTTTTCCCCCTCACCTTATCCCGTTTGGAAAACCCTTTTATAGCGTTAAAACACACTAGCGTGTTGGCGTGTTTTTGTCAAACGCCTATCGTAGTACTTCTAGGAATAGCGACTATGCTACACGCGTGTCGTGTATCTCCGTACGTTGCGGTTCGGGCGCGTGTCCTCTACCCCAGCGACCCAGGCTTGGCTATGTGCTCGATGCTGTGCTTCGAACTACAGTATTCATTATTTTTGTTTCGACGCTTTTCCCCTGTGAGATCATTGATAACAACGCCTAAGCTAACGTCGGTGTGTCTCCGAATCAACTCCCGTCTTGCGTGCATCCCTCGGCAGCTCTCGCACGCGGACACACGCATCGTTTCTTTGACGGTGACTGAGAAGGGGTATTGCCAGGACGTCAACGGCGACTTGGACAGGGTGAGATAAACACATCATCACATTATCCACCACGTTTTATCGGACACATGACCTCCCCCCCCCTCCGCTTCGTGTGGTCTGTGCTCGTATCGAACTCGAGTCTAGTTCGCTCTTTTGTTATCTCTAATAAACGCACAGAGTGTTCTCATCGTTGCTGTGTACACACTCGCTCTCGTGCATCATCCCAACGCGCTCTGCAATGCCAACCCTATTTCCCTCTTAGGCTAACGCACTTGTCAAGGGCGACTTGGACGGAGACCTGGCCAAACCTTCGTCTGCGATCGGTATGATCGTGGCGGCCTTGAGGAAGAGGAAACAGGACGGCACCCCTTCGTTCACCGTTCTCTCGTGCGACAACCTGCCCGAAAACGGCGACAAGGTACGAAACATTCCTTACGCCGACCAAAAATGCCTTAATTATCAAATGGCGAGAACCTCTTTCGGCCTCCTTCCGTCCGTCCCTCGTTTCAATCATACGCCGACGGCTTAAGAACGAGACCCCGCATCCAGCACCTAGTTGGACTAGCGCCTGCACGTTGGTGCAGGTCAAGCACGCGATGTTGGGGACGGCGGGTTGCGTGAAAAAAATGTCAAGTAACGAGAAGCCACCGCGCTCACACCCCACACCCCGAGCCCCGCTTGACTAACGCCTTCTCAGTGTTGCATATCAACAACGTGTTGTTGCAGGTCAATCACGTGGCGTTACAGATCAAGCACGTGGTGTTGCAGATGGCGGGCTACTGAAAAAAAAACTCGCATCACGATACCCTCCCACACAAACCCCGCACCCCGATTGACTAACGCCTGCTCGGTGGTGCAGATCGATCTCCCTCTGTTCCCTGCTTGGATCACACCCCGGGGCCAAAAACCTTGAATATCGAGAAAGACCCCGCGCCCGGCGCACCCCTATTGGGGTGGATCAACCTTTAATTAGTTGGCTATACGTCGTCAACGGTCGTTTACTTATTTTACATTAAATACTCCCCTTCTTCGTCCCCCGCTTGCATCATACACGGACATCCCAGAGGTTTAAAAAACGACCCCATCCCCCCCTCGCCGCACCCCGCTTGACCAACGCTTGCTCGGTGGTGCAGATCAAGCACGTGGTGCTGCAGATGGCGGGCTACGTAAGCGCCGAGCTGAGGGAGTGGGTAGAGACGAACACGACTTTCCCGAACACGATGGTTGACCGCATCACCCCCATGACGGAGGCGGAGCACATAGAGCTCGTTGCCAGGTAAGGAATTTGACTGGACATATAGCTGGTGAGTTGCCTGACCTACTCATAGATCGTACAGAACAGCGGGTAGGATCATATGTTTCTGTACAGTACACTCATATAAGGTGTCTTTTCATCCCCTCGATGACGGAGGTAGAGACATGAAGCTCGTTGACAGGTAAGGAAGTTCGCTATTAAATAGACCCCATGACACCTCGGACTGATAGATCATGACCTACCTGTCATAGAGGTTGAGATATAAGTATGCACAGATCATGCATTCCTACAGAGTATTACATGGAGCTCGTTTCCGGATCCTGCGAAGCGATGGCGCGGTCATGGTGGGAGCGACCACACGTTTGCGCCAGTGTTGGGCGTATACCGCTGGTATTTTCCTTCGTTTGATTTTTTTCTGCTGGTTTTACTATGTGATTTCAATGTTGGTTATCGTTGCTTTTACCTTGGATTCGACTGTCCGTTTTACCGTGATATTCGTGTGCTATTTGTGCAGGGACTACATGGTGAAGGACAGCTGGCCAGTCATCGCGGAAGACTTCTCCCAGTGGGTGATCGAAGAAAACTTCTGCAACGGGATGCCGGCGTGGGACAAGGCAAGCCACAAGCGACACACCAATATTTACTGTGTAGCTTGGCCACCTTTGCGAACTTCGCGAGCCCAGGCTTTCTTACGTTTTCGAGCCAACCATGCGTTGGATTTCTGCTTATATGCCAGCCTTCGATACTAAGACACCTCGTAACAAGACAACTCAGCTGTGCGATTGGGAATTTCATCTAAATTCATCTTCGCAAGCTGCGTGTGATGTTATACACTATTACCACACCTCATAGTAAAAAAGCTCAGTTGTGCGATCGGGAATTTCGTCGAAACTCATATTTGCAAACTGCGTGTGATACTTGGATCGCGCGTGCTACGGGGTTAAGGAATCGTAGGCTAAACCATTGTGTCACCGGCGTATCGTGCTTGCTCTTGTCTGTAATCGTACGACAGGTGAAGAATTGCGTAACCTGTGATTTGTCTTTTGTGTTGTTGGAGCGTGAAATGTATCCGGTGGGACAGCAGGTGGCCACGCTGTTGGTAAATGATGTTGAGCCGTGGGCAAGGCCCTTGTTATATATTCATTACATTTATACTCGTAACCCTTGAATTTATTTTTGCGAGATGATTTATTTGGTGTTTTCAGTCACCCGTGATTGGCCTTATTTGTAGCCGCGGGGTAAGCGATGATGTAACCGCGCGTTTTGTGTTGGATGGGACATGTATCCGTTGGGACGGCAGGTGGGCGCGCTGGTGGTGAAGGATGTCAAGCCGTACGAGTTCATGAAGCTCCGGCTGCTGAACGGCGGACACAGCTGTCTGTCTTACCTCTCCGTGCTGTGCGGCTACAACTACGTCGACGACGCCATGGCGAACCCCCTTATTACCGGTGAGCTCTGCTGATAATGTTGCGTTTTCAAATGGGATGATGTTCTTGCTCTTGCTTTTGCTCCTGATGTTTTTGTTGTGGTGGTGTGGTGGTTGTTGTGCGGCTAGAACTACGCCGACGACGCCATGGCGAACCCCCTCATCTCGGGTGAGTGATTACGCTTGCGGTTTTGGTGGGATGTTGAATGTCATTGTGGTGTCGGTGTTGGTGGTAATGTTGTTGTTGTTGTTGCTGTTGTTGTTGTTGTTGTTGTTGTTGTTGTTGTTGTTGTTGTGGTTATTGGTGGTGGTGGTGGTGGTGGTGGTGGCGGTGGTCTGCCTTTAATCCTCGCCATCTTATACGAGTAATGGGTTTCTTCTACAGCCTTAATCCTCTTCGAATTATCCCTTACTAAACCCGCCGCGGTCGTTAACATGCAACAGGTTTCATCAGCCAATTCTTCAAGGAAATCACCCCGACCCTGCTGCCCGTACCCGGTGTGGACACGAACACGTACCAGGCGAAGCTCGTCGAGCGTTTCGGTGAGTCATATCGCATACCAGGTATACATATAATGCTGTTGAATTGGTGTTTCGGGAAACGTTTGGTCAAACCAACCTCGATCAAACAGGGGCCGGCCGCCAAGAAGTGGTTGCCTTCCATTCGTCTCTCGCGCACTTTTGGCGCCCTGCTGAAAATATGTTTGCTTTTGTTTTTGTTCGCTGCGATGTACCAGGTATGCATGGTATGGTATGGCATAGCTTCTCCCCGAATCCCGAAAACGTTTAATTGTTAACAAACCGCCCTCATCCCCAATACCCCCCCCCCCGCCCCCCCCGAGCAAGTCTGCCTGGCTGGTGAAACCGGACGTGCTACTTCCCGGCATGGTAGGGATGCGAGAGTCTATGTTGATAATACTACGGTCATGCACAAACTAAGTACAGCCCCCCCCCCCGAACAAATAATTCGTCGAACTCACAGCTGTCCTCAAAAAATTATAAAGTTAAATTGTCGAACTCAGCTGACGTTGTCAGAATATTTTCATCAAATAATTAGCTAATTAGTGCTTCCACGACCAAAGGATTAATTCGTTTGTTTATTTATGACCCCCAATTGTTATACAATGCCACGCAGGTAACCCGTACATCAAGGATAAGCTGACGCGTCTGGCGGAGGACGGGTCTAAGAAGATGCCCAACACGTTGAAGGAGGCTGTAAGTTACCGGTATAGTAATAAGATTAACACTAATTAATTAGAATTAATTATAATTATTATAATAAGGTACCAGGTATTATACTAGCTACCTGGCATGAGCTTAAATGTTTGAATCGACCACTGTTGGCGTTGCGTTGCGTGACGTGTGTGTGTTCTTTTGTGCAGGTGATCGAGCTGAGCGAGAAGGGTCTCTCTACGAAGGTCATCGCGCTTGCCAACGCCGCGTGGATCCGCTTCATGACGGGGAGAGCGCCCGACACGGGAGATGCCATCCTTGGGGTAAGTTGACCTATGAAATAGCTCAATTGCACAGTGTTGTAGATCGAGATCGATTTACTGATTTAAGAGTCGCGATCACGGGAGATGCCATCCTTGGGGTAAGCTGACCTATGAAATAGCTCAATTGCACAGTGTTGGAGATCGAGATCGATTTATTGACTCAAGAGTCGCGATCACGGGAGATGCCATCCTTGGGGTAAGATGACCTATGAAATAGCTCAATTGCACAGTGTTGGAGATCGAGATCGATTTATTGATTTAAGAGTCGCGATTTGAACGCTTTTTCCGAGATCAAGATCGACTCCGATTCTCGATTTTAATCGACGCTCTTACGATAATATTATCCCCATCCACCGGAGGAGTACAAAAATATACCTGTATTTGATACCTGGTACCTGGTACACGCTGCAACTGGTGGGACTCTCTCGACGAACTTTCTCGATGATGCACTCTCAGATCAAGGACCCCGCCGCAGAAGAACTCCGACACTTGGCCGTAGAGGCTCTCAATGGCGTCGACTACGGCGAGGAGGCCAAGCCGGAGAAATATATCGAGCTCGTTTTCGGGGCGGAAATTGTTGAGCTCAAGGGTTTCATGAGCGAGATCAAGGTGTGTATGGTCGCACGGAGTACGTGTAATAGGTCATACTTGGTATGTCCTGTAGGCAGTGGTTAACACGTGTGCGGCTTTTCGTTGATGCCTTGAGTCGTGCCTGAACCGTTTCAATCATCCGCCATAATGACCTAGTTTAATTGAAGGACAGCGTAAGGAAAATCGGCTGTGGCATGGCTTGATTTTACATGCTTACCCTTCGGGATGTGGTTGGCTTAAGTTCCCGGGGGTGTCGCCAGTTGAAAAGGGAAGGGGAACTGTTGAAATCTGAAATACGAAAGTTTGTCCCCGCGGAAATAACCCGACAAGTAACACCAACCAGCCCAAACGACTTTGTAGCTTAGTCTTTTTCGTTTTGTGTCGCCACACATGAAAAGCAACCCGAGGAACGATGGATCGCCTTGTCACACAGCTTGCAAAGTTGATTTCGACGTATTCGGTAGAATTTTGTTACCTCTAGCATGTTTGTATCAATGCTCGAAAAACCTCCCATGGGCACAGCTAGCAGTTTCGCTATGCGGGGCGGGCCAGATCCTGTGCACCACTCTGGACGAAAATGTAATAACCATTGGTGTATTTATAGTACAACCCAAATTGCCATTCTATTTCCATCCATGGTTATGTTATATTTGTACCTGGTAATAAGTATAGATTACGCTAAAATAAACTCGTTTGGGCTGGTCGGTGTCACTTGCCAAGTTACTTTCGCGGTGGCCTTTTGTTTGTTTCGTTTTCAAGAGTTTCTCCCCCCGTTTCAACTTGCGACACCCCTGGAGTTTCAAGCCAACCACACACACACCCTAGGGGAAGCTTGTATCTATTCGTAATACGTGATGATTTGCGAGACATGACATGCGAGTAAGATATAACATGGTATCAGGTACAATAAAGCAGTGCTGACCCTGCTATTTCGATTTTCCCCCTCGCCCCCCTCCCCTCTATCTTCCGCAGGATTGCCTCCGATCGATCGTGACACACGGTGCTATGACAACGCTAGAAGATATCATGGCAGAAGTTTCTGGGTAAAACGACGGGCTTGTTTGTTTGTGGTTTCTTTTGGGTGGATATTTTTGACGTGACGTTCATTGCCTTTTTTCAAAGGTGTTCAGTAGGTGTCCATGTACTCTGGGGTACCCGGTACCAATTCGAGTTGCTTTGGTCATACTCGGGTAGGTATACACCCGGGTCCCCCGGAGTATACTATGCCCTATTAAACACACCCTTTTGCCTCCTTTCTGGAAGCGAAAGTCATGGGTAACCAAAGTCGTCATATTCCGTAGTTCGTCTGAAAGAGAGGAGAGAAAGAGCAAGAGGGTTCGAACTCAGGAAGCGGAGTGTGGGGAAAGTGGAGCGTGCTGGGCCAGCCATGGGCAGCCCACCTATCCCTGTTTGCCAAGGGAGAGGAACAATCACAAATGGATTTCGCGAGTTTTCGTATAAATCTAATTGTATTCGTGCGATAGCCACGGGTTTTCGTAAGATCTGTTCGTAATCGTGCAGGGTGTGCCACCTCCCTACGTACCGTCCGTGGTTTGAGAAACTGGGGTGTCTTTCCCACCCGTCCATTGTGGTACATACAGTATCGTGTTTTACTGGTGTGTGCTTGGGGTGCGCGCCTGGCTTCGCTGTAGCAATCGGGTCCCGTGGGTTGAGCCTGGTTGCGATTCGAGGGAAGGAGGTGGGGCGGAGGTTGTTGGTGGTCTAGACTCCTTCTAGCTTCGGAATGCCGGGGTTCGTCGGTCGTATCGGGTGGGTTCTGCTGACCTTCGGGTTGTTTTTGTGTACCGGTATGTGCTGCGTGGGCGAGCCCCGGCCAGGTAGAGACACTCATCTTAAGATGACTGATATTAGTGGCCGTCGTTGTTTTGCCCCCTCGCGTTGCTGCCGGGCCGGCGCAGTGTTGAAGCCGGGACGGGCCAGTGTTGCAGCCTGGACGGGTTAACGTTGCTGCCGGGCCGGGCGAGTGTTGGAGCATGGACGGGCCAGTGTTTGGGCGCAGGGGGCGGTGTCCACGGTTGTGTTGGTAATCATGAATGGGCAGTAGGGAACGCGACCGCAAGGGAGAACAAAAGGGATACCCCGTATCGTGCCCGCATTTTTCTGATTAGCCATTTTTTCGCCAGGCGTTTTCTGACTTGTAGAACTAGATGATTGGCCTATTTTTCGCCAGTTTTCCGCTAGGCGTCTCCTGATCGATGGAGAATATTGATAGACGATACGTGGCGTTGGTAAAGGTGGCGCCACTTTTTTTCGATATTTTTTTCGCCAGATTTGCCGTCACTATGTGGCGGTTTGAAGCGGCGCTCCGGACGTACGATGTCCGCCGCAATGTGTGTTTGCCCTCAACGGTGCCAGTGTTTCGCGTTGTAGTGCTGCTCGTTTGCATCTCTGTTTCTGTTTCCTCCTCTCCCGCTGTTACTTTTCCTAGGCGTAAGCATTGACACTAATATAAAAAACGGGCAAGGCAAGGCAACGCTACGCAAGGCAACGCAAGGCAACGCAAGGCAACGCAAGGCAACGCAAGGCAACGCAAGGCGTGCAACTTGTGTGCATATTTTTTTCGGGACTTGGCGGGGGGTGAGGAATTGCTCCCGTGTGGCCCGAACACGCAGTGGTAGGGATTCGATGTACGTCGTTATGTAGAACATGGGCTCGTGGTGCCCCCTCTGGGTAGTAGCTTTTATAGGGGTATTATAGTATTGCCGGAGCGTTGCAACAATCACATGAAACGCCCCTTGGGCACCTCGGGGCTCTTGGGGGCCAATTGGGAATCGGCGTGTGGTCGCCAGGGGACATCCTTGGTTCATCCCTGGGTCTCCTTGGTGGGTGGATGTAAGGATGTTGTGGGGTATAACGGCCGCTCATCGTTCGACCACAAGCGGCCATGAAACCGCCCATTTGCGGGGCCTGCCTGCTGTTGAGACACGCTGCCGCATTGGGATCATTCGTTAGCGGGTGTCATTAAACACCCGGCCTGACGTTGTTTCCAATGGTGCTGGTCAGGTGAATAGGATCGTTCTGGACATCGTGCATGCGCACGGAGGATGTCGACATCATGCTGTAACGCTAAATAATAGAAGATGCGTTTTTAGTATTAATTCCTTTGGAGGGGCCTAGCTCCGGAAAGTTGTCTTCCAAAACGATATTCTAAACGTTTGTTGGTTTGTTTGTTTCTCTCAGTGTGATAACATTATATTGATGGCAATATTGCACTCGTTTGTCTTGGAGCAGCAGGCATTTGCTGCTCTCTCGCCGGCCTGGACGCCTAATGGACGTCGCGCAGTACCAATATTTTTTGTTAAAAAAGTGGCACGAAAAACCAACTAGATTCAAACCAATCTCGACAGGACTCTCGTGGGTTCAAACTCAACCTTCGTTTGCTTCAGCAAAGTCTACTACATTTTTTTATTCTTTTTGGGGGTTTAGTTTCTGCTTTTTTGGCTATTGCTCAGACCGTTTTCTTGTCCCTCCAGTGGATTGACCGCGTTAGATTTTTTTCCGCGGTTGATAACTTCCGCCTCGAGATCGCGACGGCCACGCGCACGCGGCGGTGCCTCCGCACATGTCCCCCGCCGCCGTGTAGGAAGTCTCGCGGTCCTGCTCGCTGAGCTCGGCGAGTAATCGCGGGAAAAGTCTCGAAAAATCGACGCCACCTGCTCAAAGCCTAAAGACCCTGTGTTCAAGACTATCGCGCCCAGTGTACTGATGCAGTCCAGTATATACTGGTGGTTGTTGAGTAATTTTCTCAAGTTGAAGATATGTTGATCAAACCAGTACACTGACCGCTCGACCAAGTGTACATCTTATCTACTTTTTAGGTCGAATAATAATCGATGTAAATGACTGGTGATCGCAATCACCATGCATAGTCAACACTCCGATTATTTGTGCTCGTACTCTAATAATAATAGAGCCATGGTTATTCGATTGCGCGATTTTGCAACTATTCTCGCTCAACCAACAACAGCTATATATACGTACATAATACGTGTGCTCCTAGATGGTTCTGGGCTGCTCTCATGTATAGACGATATATATATTGTATAGGGCTAGGGTTAGGGTCAGAGTTATATATCTAATATTATGATATTTCGTATATAAGCTTTCCGTCTACACGAGTTAGAAACTGCTGGCATTATTATAATAAATAGTAGTGTAGTCTAATCTACGTTCAAATTCTGATGTCACGTTCCGACGTTTTTCAACGAAGAAAGTAGGCGCGTTTTACCCCCTCTCTCGATACCTTCAATTGATACGTTTTAACGTTTTTCGACGTATTATGTCGGCTCGTGCGTTATGTTTTATGTATGGCCCTCCCCCGCCGCCCCACCTACAATCAAAATCTTCCTGAGTAATAAACACTGCCACCCGACAGGTGATATCACCTCCTCACTCTTTTTTACCTTTTGAGCCATCCATGCGGTATCAGCTCCAATTCAGTTACTATAACCCTCCCAGCCCCCTCCTTCCCCGCCACCCCCACCATCGCCCAGACCTATAAATATATATAAAATCATTCCTTGAATATCGAGGCATTCCTTGGTGTCGTGGACTTTGGTCAGGAGTTTTTTGTCTCGGCCTAAGTATGCGATTCGCGGAACTGGAATTCTCGGTCGAATATGGCTTGGTTCGAGCGCCGCCTTCGGGGGGCGGCTCCAACGCCCCTCGCCCTGCCGTGTCCGTTCCGCACACCGACGTGAACGCGGACGGGTGCCGAGCGAGACGAGCGAGTGTCGAGGAGGAATTTTGGAAAAAATGTGGAATCTTAATGGCTGCAGCGCCTGAATGATTTACAAAATTGGCATCATTTCCAAACAATACGTGATAATGTTTGGAATTTTGCGGTGGCATACTCTCGAGCGTTAGTTTCTCTGCTGTACTTTTTTACTAGTTCGTTTGGTTTCTTGCACGGCATTTTATTGCTTTTGTTTCTGCTCGTTTTGCCAGCTGGAAATTCAATTTTTTAGTGTGGGTTCACCTAAAACGTGACACAACTCACCGACGATATCCAACAACTTCGTGACACAAATTACCGACGGCAAGACGTTTCGTGACAAATTAACTCCCAAATCATGATACTTTCACGTAACAGAATTTCGAGACAAAACAAAGCAGGTTGAGCCGTCTCTTCGGCCTTTGGCCCTGGCTTTAGCACGGCCGCTGACACTCCAGGCAGCCTCTGCTGTTGTAGGCATGAGCGAATGCAGTTGATTCGCAGCGAACTATCCCGCTGTGCTCGCTTTTATGTGGCCATTGTCCATGCCATTTCATGTCACCTTCCTTCTGTTTTGAGCTCGTCGTCGTACGGTTGAGGTACGAGGAAACCCGCACGTACTCGGTGAGAACAGCAGTATGTACGACGAGCATGAACGCCAATTGACGACATTGGCAAGCACAAAACAGCAGGTGTAGCAGCAGTAGCCGAAGGGCGAAACGTCTAGCACATAATGCAGCAACAAGTAGCAACCAGAACTACAGCAGATAGCTCAAAGTGCAGTGCGAGTGCCGCTGGCAAGTTTAGTCGTACCCGCATCACTCTGTCCAACATATAACAGAATTTCGAGACAAAACAAAGCAGGTAGAGCCGTCTCTTCGGCCTTTGGCCCTGGCTTTAGCACGGCCGCTGACACTCCAGGCAGCCTCTGCTGTAGGCATGAACGAGTGCGGTTGATTCGCAGCGAACTATCCCGCTGTGCTCGCTTCTATGTGGCCATTGTCCATGCCATTTCATGTTACCTCCCTTCTGTTTTGAGCTCGTCGTCGTACGGTTGAGGTACGAGGAAACCCGCACGTACTCGGTGAGAACAGCAGTATGTACGACGAGCATGAACGCCAACTGACGACATTGGCAAACACACAACAGCAGGTGTAGCAGCAGTAGCCGAAGGGCGAAACGTCTAGCACATAATGCAGCAACAAGTAGCAACCAGAACTACAGCAGATAGCTCAAAGTGCAGTGCGAGTGCCGTTGGCAAGTTTAGTCGTACACGCATCACTCTCAAGAGCCAACAAGAGGCAGGGCAGGGGCCCCCAACACAGAGACACGTGACAACCACGGCCAGCTGTCGATCGCGTAATTGGCCGGTAGTCCGTGCTTCGGTGGGTGTATCGGAAGTCGTTCGTAGTACTACTGCTGTAGACCGTCGAAAGACCACGTGACATGTGACATCCCGTTCTGGTGGCAGCCTCGCCAGTAGACCCCCTAAAATTCATTTTTCTTTTCTTTTTCTTGGCCCCATGCACCCATTTCCTTTCCTTTCTCTTCTTTGTTCTTTGTTTCTTTTTTCCAGTTGGCTTGCGTCTGTTGTGCGTATGCGTAGTGATAGATACTACGTGTGATATATACGTGGTAGTCTTTCTTGGGTGGCAAGCGGTATAGTCGGTTTTCCCAGGCGCGAGTAATGAGACGTATGCACCGGTATGGACCTGGCACATCGTATACTGACTCCCGATTTCACTTTTATATGTTTCTGGTGGAGGCATGAATTGCGTCAGCTGTGATTTATGCGTGTACCACCTTGGGTTGTTTGTGTTTTTCCCTAGGGTATTCCTCTGCTCCAGAGTGACTGGAACCAGTCCTGTGACCACGGACTGGATTGTGCGAGTTAATGTGAGAACAACAACTGAAATATTGCCTGTTTCTTGACCTTTCAGCTGCTTCCCTGCAAATTTGGTTTTTCTGCCACCACGATTTTGAACCTTTTCACGATTTTTTCTTTTTTTCTTGTCTAGTAAGTTGATTTGCCGATAATTTGCCGCCTGTGCATTAGTTGCGGAACGGTCCAGCTTTAGCTTTTCTTTGATTACCACCATTTGTTTTGTAGTTGGCGAAGCTTCATCGGCTGGGATGTGGGCTTGGCTCATCAGCTCCACACCGCCCAGCTCCCCATCGCAGCGCTATAGCTCACAGCAACGAAGCGCCGTGCAGTGCCCTGCGGCTCAGCTCAGCAGCGCACCGCAGCGCAGCGCCAGCTCAGCAGAGCGAAGCGCTATGCTTTGCCGTGCTCTGCCGTCGCGATCGTTCGTTGTTCATGATATCTAAAACTCCGCGTAGGCTGATATGTAGGTATTTGGCGCTTTATTCTATATCGCGTCAACCATCGTAATATCATACAATATGGGGGAGGGAATGTGATCTCTGTCTATGCAAAGATCCTGTTTTGTTTTAATCAATTGTCAGCCGGCCGCCCCGGTGGTCTAATGGTTTTACCCTCGAATACTACTAACGTTTGGTTGTCCTTGAGTTCGACACCCACCACGATGAAATATGACTTAATTTCCAAAAATGCAATAAAAAAAGAGATCAACTGCTGAGAGCGCCTGCTAGGTACAATTTGACGCGAGTCGACGAGGGAAGAAAATGCTCGATTTTCCTCGCGGTAAAAATGAGGGCACGTGATGAAGTGGGGAGGGAGGAGGAGGGCCCGCTATGTGACCCCGGATCTGAGTTACTACTGGGAGGGAGCGCGAGAATGGTGCGGGGATGATAAATAAATGGGATGAAGAAAAAAAAATGTTGCAAAGAAAGGTATACCAGGTATGATTATTTCTACCAGTAAATAATATGTCAGTCTCTGGGGAAATACGCACGGCACCATCAGCAGTCGTCATGGCAGAGACACTCCGGATATTATGTATTGAGGGGACGCGTCCGATTTCGACAACGTGAAAGCACCCACAAAGTAAAGATTGCAGACACACATATTATCCCGCCTTCTCGAGAAAAAACAGAGAAGAACCGCGACGCCAACCTCCCGTACGAGCAAAGCTACCCCCGCACCTATCTTAGACAACGCCGACGCAACGAGAGATCGCCCTCCTCTTCTTCGTTTTTCTCCTCGCCCGCAACCACGCAGACCAATCAATGCGACAGCCTTCACGTAACAAACAAAGCAATCTTCTTCCAAAACCTCGCCGGCTGACATGGCCCCATGTCGACGTTTGATGCAAACCGACTTAGCATCCTGTCGACTTTGAACCTCCATTGCCACGGGGACAGCAGTGCAGTCTCTTCATTAATGCCAAGGCCTCTTTCGTTTCGCCTAGAGGCGACGCAGGTTCTCAATAATACTATTTTCGGTATTTTT
Source organism: Undaria pinnatifida (assembly GCA_012845835.1). Lineage (NCBI taxonomy): Eukaryota > Phaeophyceae > Laminariales > Alariaceae > Undaria > Undaria pinnatifida. The sequence continues at coordinate 680,556 of JABAKD010000005.1, forward strand.
GTTTGATAGACGCCAACTTTTACTTGACGGCGCATTTAACATAGTGTATTTCGCCTATCCTTGCCTTCTTTGTTGTATAATATTGCGTTTTTTTTCTGTGAAATCATGACTTTCATAATCCCATGTTCGTATTAAACTCTTGGCATTACTTCAAAGTTCAATGCATGCCAAATCGGACAGCTACACCTCAAGTTGTCGAAGTGCTGCCCTGCCCTACCCGAAGCATGGGCGCCGGCGAATGCCGGCGCCCATGCGGAGCCCTTGTATTATAAAAAATGAAGACCTATATATAGCACCACGCGTAAAGTAAGCTCCTATAATACGTTTATGCGACCTAAAACTGTGGGATCTCCCCTCTCCCCACCGCCCAGATCAATGGCCGAACGACTGTGTAAGGCAAGCAACAAATAAGTGAGTACCCCCCCCCCCCCCCCGCGCGCGCCTCCTTTTCAATCCCCCGTCCCCCCGCCCCCCCCCTAAAAACTCCGCCCTCCCCTTACCGGTTATACGACTTAGTATACAATACACACATGATAAACTGATGGTGTCCATCCACAGCCGTCAGATTTTATCCCCCTCAAAAGCGGGGGGTTTTATAGCTTGCGTGCGCAGATTGATTAACATCACCGTGTTGACCCTGTTACAAGCAAGTTATACAAGGAGAGAGGATCGTCGACCTATAATGTTCTTGCGGAGGACACACACCCACACAGTAATACGCGCGACCGGAGTCACACACAGCTTACAAACACATGAGTTTCGATAAAATCTTCGATCTGGCAGCTGGATGGAGTGTATATTATTGTTTACAATATGTGAAGCCGTGGCAGCTTATTATCCGTTCGTTGTTGACTGCTGGGCGTTGGCTTCTTTCAAACGCTTTCTTATGATGTGATATCAAACATCAAAGCGGATTATGAACAACAAAAACTGCGCGTGTGCTATTTGTCTGTTTAGTGTGGGGATGGGGTCTTTGCGGTAGACGGGTGGCTGGCGTGTTTAATACATATTATCGAGTGGTGTGCTTTCGGCCGTCCTTGCTCGGTAGAGTTTCCTTCGGAAGCGAGTTTTGTTGGTGAGGCGTTCGGTGTCTTGATGATCCGAGTAATTAGTGTGGTGTCATCTCGTTGATAGTTTCGAAACACTTACTGCGATTATCGGCAGTAGTGTGTTGCATATCGTTTGCATATCGTTTGCATATCGTTTGCATATCGTTTGCATATCGTTTGCATATCGTTGGGCTGTTAGTCGTGGTGGCTGTGCTTTAGTGATGTACGGGAGTGTTGCGTTCTGACTGCTCTCGGTGGGATGGTATGATATAATAGGTATTGTATGTTATTTCGCTCGTCTGCTATAATATACCCTTTGTGGGGTCGGCTTACGTTGCGGCGTTTCCTTTTGGTTTCGTGTTTTGCGACATGCCCCTAATAAACATGGCCCGATAAATATTGAGTACAATTATGATCATGCCCTTTCGGTTACTTCAACGACGCCAATAATCGAGTAATAATGCTGCATGTTATCATTTGTGCAATTTACTGCGTTTTTTTATATATATATACTCCGGAGTATATATCTATGCCACTGGCGTCCGAAATCAAGGTCTTCATTGAACGGGCGGCGTCAGCCGCCAAACACCTTACACTACTACTATGTATGGGCAACGAAGAGCTAGCGCCACGGGCGGAGCCGTGGCCGTACCGCTAGTTATTAAATAATCTCAGAGACGAAATGATGGAAATGCCGAAGTAGTCAAAAATCAAATCGTTTTCGACCATCTACCAGCACGAGCATTTCGTATCTAGACAATCCAGCATCGATTGTTTTCTCGAGGATAGACCGACTGACAACGCAGAAACTTTCTTGCATCAACATAAAACCTTCGACGGCGTAATATGCATTGGTTTGGTCTTATCCGGATCGGGTCGGTCGGCGGTGGTGTGCTTGTGTGTCGATATAATGGAAGCCAATGGTGATAGCTTTCAGATGGAAGCCTCTTTCGGTTTTTCAACTATGAACGAGTCCACGCGTCGGACACACCCAACGAAGTATCTACTAGCTGTTGTTGCGGACGATCCCGTTAGAAAGATGCGGTATGATACTGCTGTAATCGTATATTAATAAAGGTCATCAATAAATCATTAACATTTAGGTGTATGTTTCAGTTCTGTATTTACATACTTTTAATGATATGCCAGTAGAAACCTCGTGCTTCGACTAAGCTATTTTCAAGTCAACGCTGATTCATCCAATGAACCATTTGCCCGCCCCGGTCGCAGAATTCAGGGAAAGCGGTATATAATGGACCCCTCAAATTTGTATGAAAACAATTATTGTATGTACATGGTATGCTATTGTTACATATAACCGCCTGGGGTAGCCCCAGCCTCGATCTAAATCCCCTCCCTGTTTTTTCCCCTGGGCAATGCGCTGCTCGTTGTGTTCTGGCGCTCTCGTGTTCTCGGTGGATCGCCGCGGCTCGTCTCTTCGGCGCACGGTATAACATTTTTTGGATGCGAGAAATACAGCAAGGTGATTGGGACATGCAATGCCAACCAGAGTGAACACGAGGGCAAAACGTATGCAAGTCTGCACACCAGACAATTAGCAACAAAAATATTAGAAGAATAAAAAGGAAACAGAAGCTTGGAAACAAAGAGGAAACAGGACAGCACGAGAAAAATGAAGACAAATCGAAACAGACAGCCAGCAACTATTAATAATAGCAACCAAAGCACATAACACCATCCAACCAACGTCGGGGGCAGCAACCATACTGGGTTCCGAATGCACCCAATGTTGGAGTAGGAGCATTGCCGCATGGTCTATTACGTACGCAACGTATCTGATGACAGTTGTGCCCATACCGTCATCGTCGCCCCGGTAACCAATACAAATCGAACCCAATGCAAAGCGAACCCAACACAGAACAAAGCAAGCCAAAACACGGCAACGAACCAGAGGACACCACCCAACCGGCGTCGGGACATCACCCAAACTGGGTTCCGAACGCAACTACCAGAAGGCCAGGAGTATTGCATTATGCTGAAATTCCACCCAACTGCATCCAGCACAACCAGTCTCCGTGCTGGTTCCTCCTCATAGAACGACTAGATCTGCGGTGACAAACTATAAGACAGAGATACGTGCATCGCAAATATAGTAAGGTGATTTGCCTAGTCTATACAACGCCAAACGCAAGGAACACAAAGGCGGAACATAAGCAACCTGGCCCAACCCAAAGGTTCTTAGGGCTAGGGTTGTTGACGATTTCTTCCGCCATTTCCGTGACGGATTATTTGATGATCAAGTAGTGATGGTGAGTTGTATAACCGCGTATAAACAAGGAACAATGTGTCGGCGATTGCAGTATGCATACAAACAATTGCATAATTTATTCAACTTGTACGTTGAACATGTGTGGTGATTGCTGTCACTTGTGTCATATACGAATGTTGAATATTTTCGACTTGAAAATAGGGACATGGTTGATCAGTATATCTTTGGCTTAATATTATCCAACAGCCACCAGCATAGTCTACAGTACTGGTGGACTGCATCATCAGTGCACTGGACACGATAGTCTTGAATACAAGGACGTTAGGTTTTGAGCAGGCGACGTCAACTTGCGGGAATTTCTCCCGGATTACTCACTGAGCTTAGCGAGAAGGACCGCGAGACTTCCCAGATGGCGGCGGGTGACACGTACGTAGGCACCGCCGCGAGCGCGTGGCCGTCGGGGTCCTGAGGCGGAAGTTACCATCCGCGGCGTTAAAAAAACTGCGGTCAATCCACTCGAGAGAAGAAAAGGTAGCCATCTGAGGTATCGCCAAAACATAATGGCGTAGGTAATATTCTCCGTGTTTAGAGGTTGTTGGCCTGGTCGACTGTGTAAAGTCATTTATACCTGTCTTCTCTTTCGGGAATACTCGGAAAGGAAGATTTCCATACATCCAACCATTCGACGACCTTTTCGTTGTTCCGACCATAGCAAAAACGAACAACTAAGCCAAAACACCAGGTATGAACCTCTACAACATACAGTATGTACATGCAAGCAGCCTTGAAAAGCTGGGAGTTTGGGGATTTGGAACTAACTCCGTCACAGGGCCCAGGAACTGAAGTCGCTTCTAAGAAAATATCGCGCACTTAATACTATCCGTCACTACTGCTGCTATAGACAGTAGCCACAACAACAGCTGTGCGGTTATCTCGCAGCCAGCCGAGAGGGCAGCAGTACGTGCTTGCTGTCATGTTGGCCTTTACCACGCTCGTCCGTTCAATATGAAAGAGCTGCTCTGTCGGCAGTTTTATGTATTTCCACTCGGTACCAATCTCGCATCTCGCATCCAAACAATATCAAACCGTGCGCTGAGGAGATGAACCTCGGCAATACATCGAGCACACGAGAGCACAAGAACACAGAGAGCAGCAAACTCCCCAAGGGGAAAAATTAGGGGGGGGGTTAGATCGAGGCTGGGACTAGCCCAGGCGATTCAATTATTCGCATTGGAATGTCAAACGACAAATATCAAAACTAAAAAACACTAAAAAACAAAGTGGTAGTAGGCAAGCCGCACGAAGAACAGCTGCGACCACCAGGACCACCGCTACCAACAAGCCTGTGATCCACTACCACTCACTTCGGCCTGCCCGGTTTGACCTCCTGACTGGCCACTTTTCCACACAAAAAAGAAATGTCGAGGCCAAAAGAGGTATTGATAAGCCCCCAAAAGACCTGCGTCTCCTAGAGCATGGCACCGTTCCTACGGAAGCTTCGGCGTCCATGAATGCACAATTTTTTACACACATGCCGATGCATTTCCTACCATGTCTGTTTGCTTACAGCGGAGAGGTACTCCTTTCACAGACATTCCACGTTATATGACCGTTTCAAGCGAGGGCATCGGCGGGGGCGGGTCTGTCGGTATAACATTCGGTAGGTACTTTATACAAATAAACGTACCGTGCAACCTGAGCCAACGCGGTGGAATATAAAAAATGAGCTTCACAAGATATATGTTGAAGCGTAAATATCGGACAGGAAGATTATCAACTTTTGCCTTGGAAGGCGACTCTATAGTGGCCGAGCGACTGCTTCTTCCCACCGCCGCTCCGGACAGTGAAGCTCTTGGTGTCGCACAGCACCCCACCCCACCCGTACGGGCGATGGCGTTAAGAAAGGGGACTTTTTTCGTACCCTCATAGTCTAACCCATTAGCCCCACCCCGTCCCCTGGGGCGTTCTACAGCAGTGGCGACTATGACTCGTGCGGCAGGAGCACCACAGCACAGCAGTTTCGGCATGGTCAACCTGCAGAGGCAAACAATCCTGCGCGAAAAAAGTAACAACAGCAAGTCAATAGTCAATCGGGAGCTGCGCCAGCAGCAGCCGTTCGATCGCGGTCGAGGGCGGGACTATGCTCCTGGGTCAACGAAGGTTCACAATGACGCTGCTTGGCGGCCTGCAGACAGCGCTCAGCAGGAGTCAGCGCCTGCACCTTGGCAGCCTGGCCATCAACATCGCCAGCAAGAGGTCTGTCCTGTGTCGACATAGGTTCGTCTCGCGCAGCCTGTGTGTCGTGTTCTGTGACGAGTTCGGCAACAAGGTTCCCGTCACCGGTCCACGCATATTCGTCTTTCACCACGACACCATGTCCGCTGATTTTGGCAGTAAAACGCCACTCTTGGGGCGACGAAGATTCGTCCTGCTTTCCAGAGGCCATGTGATGACGTCCAGGAGCAAGTTGTACCTGCCGCGTGACAACCGTTCGACCGGGGTCTTGCGTCCACGCATATTCGTCTTTCAGCGTGACATCATGCCCTCCGATTTTGGCCGCACAACGCCACTCATGGGACGACAAAGACTCGTTCTGCCCCTCGGGGGGCATTTGATCCCGTTTCGGCGGAGGCTTCGCCCTCAGTGGGCCACCCGTTCGACCGTGGTCGTCGGTAAGACTCCTCTTTACGCTCGAGTAAACCTCCCCTCTTCGCCTGGCGGCCACACGCTCGCGATTGGCAACAAGTCGACGCTCTCGGGTTGACGGAGATTCTGCCTGCCGCCTGGCAGCCATTCGTTCGCGATCGGCAGCAAGACGCCGTTCTCTGGTCGACGGAGACTCCCTCCGCCGCCTGGCCGCCGTGCGCTCTCGATTTGCAATACGACGCTGCTCTTGGAGAGACTCGCTCCGCTGCCTGGCCCCCGAGCGCTTTGGTTTGAGACGCCGTTCTTGGGTCGAAGGAGACCCATCCCGACGCCTCGCGACCTGTGATTCGCGGTTGTTTATAATATGCCGCCTTCGCCCCGCACGTCCACGCCCACGCCCTGCACCTCTGCCTCTGCCTCCACCTCTGCCTCTGCCTCTGCCTCTTGATCCGCTGCGACCCCGAGTAGGGGCGGTGTCATCTTCAATAGACACGAAGCGGGCAGGAACGCTTGTGTGGCGACCGCTCCTTCGAGCGATGTCGGAAGCCGCGGTCTTGGCAGACCTGAAATACATATTGTACAAGTCAAGCGAAGGGGTTGAATATTATGGCTGTTGAGTTGACTGTGCTTGGCGGGGACTTCATAGTTGGGTTGCAACATGAGAATAGACTGTCTGACTTTCGTCTTGCTCGGGTAAAAACAAACATACAGCGCGAGCCATAGACGCATCATTCACACACAAAGACGCGTTACTCCGCAAATAAACTCAAGGAATCCTAAATAACTGTAATACCTAGCCAACTAACAACTCCTCGGCGACTTGTAGTTAGCCAATTCGTAGCTCGGCTTGTTATGCAGTACGGTGCGAACATGCGGTTACGCCTCTGCGGTAGAATACGTCGGTCAAGGAGAAACTGGCAGTACAGTACAGAGCGAGGCGCGGTACGGCTACGGATTGTTCATGGCGAACGAACTAAAAAACATCAATTAAAAGTGGCGTTTTCGCGAATTGTGTTGTGGAATCGTAACAAAAAAGGGGAAATTGACAAATGGGGTATACCCCGGGAGTTTTTGGACTACATGGATACCCTAGATTTCGTAGTGGGGCGCGCTAGCGTACGCCGACTAAACGCCTCCAATTCGCGTTCTGACACTTCCACGCCACGCGCACGGTGCGTGGGTAGCACGCCAAAAGTTTTTTCGTCCTTCGACACCCCAAAACAGGGTAATTACGGACGCCCAAAAAGTCCTCTCTACAGACCTCTCCATTTTGTTCATAGTATACTCCATTGGAAAGGCACACTCGCACCAGGCGGCGTGCTGTTCTCTCAGAGTCCGCCCCGGGCCCTCTTCTCTCTTGGCCTTCCAGGCAAACCGGCGTAGTGGAGGCGGGTATAAAATAGAGGGAAAAAAGCCCTATGTATCCTCTTTATTTACTGTAGAGGAGAGTTTGTCGTAGGGGAGGCGGCCAAGTATGTCCCCCCCAAAAGGGACCTCAATGCATGGGATGTCATGGCGACAATGGACGTGTGAATCGTCGTCGAGACAGCGGCGGCAACGTGTGATTTCACAGGCATTGCTGGGCTACGTAATATGCGAGTACAGCAGTGTGGGCTTCTCCGATGTCGGTTGTGTGTTTTGGTGATGGGACATGCAGATCGTCCCTTGAAGAGTTCAACCGAAAAAAACGGGAGAACTATCTATTTATATGCTGCTGCCGTACGAGTACCTATTTTCAGAAGGTTAATCGACGAGACACACGCACAGCGACACCCGGCTCTGGTCACGTGTGCCCTTTTTTTCTTGGTTTTCCAAGGGAAAAAAGCTTCTTCATATCGGATCGCATACGAGCGTGGGGTGCCTTGGACGACTTTCTCTGCGTGTGGGGATGTTTGTGTAACTCAACTTTTTTTTCGGCCATGTTTGTCTACCGCACTTAAAGTACATGACACCAAGGTTAGCTCCGACGGGTCCTGTGCACGCGCAAATCACAGCAGCAACTCTTCTCGTGCTGGTTTCGCTTTAAGTCGTTGAGAGTTCGTCGAGACAGGGGCGGCAACGCGTGATTTCACACGCATTGCTGGGCGGAGTAATATGCGAGTACAGTATGGGGTTCTCCGATGTTGATTTTGTGTTTTGATGATCGGAGATGCAGATTGTCCCTTCAAGAGTTCAATCGAAAAAAAAGGGGGAACTATCAATCTATGCTGCCGCTGTACGAGTACCTATTTTCAGGAGGTTAATCTACGAGACACACGCACAGCGAAACTGACCCGGCTCTGGTCTCGTGTGCCGTGCTACTGATCCTACCGCTGCTACATACACCTTCTGCTTCTGCTGTGCTGCTGCTGCTGCTTCTAATGCTGCCCCCGCTCGCACGAGTACAGCACCAGTCGAACGAGTACCGACTTTTTTTCACATGTAAACAGAACGGAAATATCAAACAGCCTAGATGTTCGCGCTGGTTTGTTCAGTTAGCATCCTGTACTGCTACCAAATGACCAGACATGCCGCTTGCAATGTTGTTCTTTCGATTGCTGGTCTCCCGTGTGTTTTCCGTATCACCCAGCATCGCAGATTGGTCTATTGCAGGTGTAGAGGCAGCGCGCTTCATTATTCACCAATTACTAGTGTACACGACTTTAGCTATCGCTAACAAGGATGTTGTATTTGCTCTGCCAAGGGTCATCACAGGTCACAGCTGAGAGCGCACTGCCCACGCACTGCAAACCTGCATGTATGGAATGATTCCTCTGTACAACAACTAACTAGTAAGTGCTCTGGGCCCTGACATTCAATAGTGCGGTACCTTACCTTGCCAGACTCGTCGAGCATACCCGCACTAACATGGTACCCCGATATAGTACGTAGTTGCACTATGTATAACGAGTTTGTGACATTCCATTTTCACCGCACTAAACTGGGACCCCGCACAAAATGTTGCTGCACTAGCGCGGGACCATGATCGTACCAGGTAAAATACACTGGGTACAGCAGCATTAAGACGAACGAAATTGTAAAGACCGTTGAAAAATAATAAATGAAGTACAAACGGTCCTTAAACATACGGCCAAATAATCTGGATGGAATTGTAAGGACCGTTGGATTGTCCTCATCATGGCCAAACGGTCATAAAATTACCGTTTAGCGTGGCGTTTGTGATTTCCATTTCATCAGCATTGTTGCAACAGCTAGCAGTTGCTGACCAGAAGGTTTCACGTGGGTGAGGACCTGCCAAGGAACACCCTACCTTCCCAGTGTACTGCTCTGTCAGGCCTGCTGTATCCCATTGCACATGTTGTCACAAAGGCACCGGTTATACCCGAGTTTGTCTATCGTTAATACGGATGTTATATATCTATCCTTCAACCCTACCCATGGTACCACTCTACTGCATGCTGCCCTCGCTATCACCCTCGCCGCGCTCGGCGCCATCTTCCAAGCTTTCCCCGCTCTTTTTTCTTTTTTTTTTCACACTTCTACTTTCCAGCTTCTGGACAAGCCGTGGTCACAGGTGTCGTCCCTTCTCCCCCCCGGTTCTTGCCTTCAATCTTTATCGCGCATAGGGTTCAGCAATCCCATTGCTTGTCGATTTTTCGTCGAGTGTTGCTAACTCACGCTCTCGCGCTTTCCGCAAGTCAATTTGTGCACAAGAAAAAGTCACAACGAATTTATACGAGTATGCACTCGGCGGGGTTCGAACTCACGAAACTGACCTATACCAGGCTCGAGGATAACCTGATACGCCACCGGGGCGACCGGTTTCTATGTCCCTGCGAGCCCCGTCCCCCGCGCGGAGAGAGATGCAAGCCGTGCCCTGTGGCGCTCGTTCCGATACTCGGCTGCTCGGCCTCCAGCTCGCAGCCTCTCGATCTGCTCAAATCTATCCGGAAATGCAATACCGGGATCGAACTTTTTTACACTCCAAAAATACCGAAGAAGTGTTGACTCGTCAATATATACGAGACTTGGACACGCCAAATATTTACTAGAAAGTTCGCTGACGGACGTCGGTCAAGGGGAAAAAGTGCCGTCCTAGCAAATTTGTTGATAAAACACCAAAAGTCCACACAGAGGACACACGACACAGAGCACAGAGAAGGGCCCGACAACCATGGACCAAACTCGACACAGAAAGGTCCAATCAAGCTGAAACTCTTTGAGGCTGTTTAGTGTCACGTAAGCTGCACGATGGGCTGGATTTTAGCGCCAAATGGATTCGGCTTGAAAAAGTGCGTGGTTTGAGCTTCCGTGTGAGAGGCGGCACTCATTCACTTTTAGAATATTGACTATTGGGCCAGAAAGCTCTCACGGAACCCGAGGTTTCTCCGAGAGAATTTCGTCAAACAGCACCACCTCTTTTTGTGCAACGGTCCTCCCACGGACATATGGTGCAATGGTCCTCCCACGGACATATGGAAATGGTACCGAAATACCAACTCTCCGCAACCCCGCATAAAAGATCCGGCAATCGGCATCCGGCAATCGGCAAGTTGGCTGTCCCATACGACTGCACTGCGGATGGCACAAAGATCCGCGGTTAGGACGAAGAGCCGGGACAGAGATATCAAACCGCCACTCTCTACCTCGCGTGCGCTAGTCCACACACGCGCGCGTCACAGCGCAAAACACACCCGAGCCATGTCGTCGGCACTCCCGCCGAGCACTGCCGATCGTGTTTCGGTATACTTTCCATCTCCCCGCGGGTGAGGATCATTGAGCAAAAATCGGTGGTGCTGCTTGGAAAAAAGGGGTGTCCTATGAACAAAATGGGGGGATCTATACATTTTTAGCCTATAAGGGGGTATACCCCGGTAGCTTATGAACAAAATGGGTGGTCTGTGCAGAGGACTTTTTGAGCGCCCGTGTTTACTCTGTTTTGGGGTGTCAAAGGACGAAAAAAAGGTTTGGCGTGCTGCCCGCACACCGTGCGCGTGGGCTGGAGGCGCCAGAACGCAAATTGGAGGCATTTAGGCGGGTGTAAGCCGCGCGCCCCTCGACTAGAATTCGGGTATCCTATAGATACCCTATAGGTACCCTATGTTGTCCAAATGCTCCCTGGGTATATCCCATTTTGTCAATTCGCTAAAAAACAAAGCATTCATGGAGAACTCATGGCACGATTAGTAGCCAAAAAAAGGGTAAAGAAAGTGACGTAACGCCTGCCGGTGTACAAGGAACGACCTCGCATAGGAATATCGAAACCTCACGGTTGGCGCCGTTTGGTCATGAGCCGTTTTTTTTCCCCCTGAGCTGAAGCACATCAGCTGTGAGCTCATCGAATATGGCCAATAGCTATGATTACGAGCTGCGCGTGATACCATATGCATGAACACCGTGAAGGATATAGGTCGGTGCCCCCCATGTTTTCGTAGATCGTTACAACTTCCAAACGTTATCGCAGAGCTGCAGTACAATGTCGGTACGTACATCACGTTGGGCATGGCGTACTCGGTACGCGCTATACGGCATTCTGGACTCGGCGCACTCTTGGGGTGTATACCTACTGAGATGTGCCCAGCAATTTGGGCATAGCGCACTCTGAGGTGCTAGGTACGGGAGTGTACCGTAACGTACTGAGTACGGTACAGGGCACTTAGTAATAATCGTAACTGCTAACCTAGGCTGCTTTCGTATTTGGGAGAGGGTGTATTCTACGCTAACATTAGTGTAAGGGCTCCCGGGTTTCAAAATATTCTTGAAATTTAAACGTTAGCCTGCCTTTCTCATCACGCTGTTTTACATTTTGTTTCCTGCACTGCTGTACGCTGGCAGTATATGTATACCAGTGTTGAGCCTTTTTTGGACTTGGTTATATCTTGATTATATACAGTATACCGACCAAAGCAATGACGGAGTGCGACCTAACCAAGCGTTTGAGAAGATCGTGGAGCACTAGGTACGAGCGTCACCATGCCCCACGCGCGCGTCGTACACTTACTTGCGTTGCAGTTCGGACGAATCTCCTATATCCTACCCTCAGCAGCTCGAGCTGCTTCGCGTGTGACCGGTACTGCAATTGAATCATAAAACGGATTGGCACGTTTCCCCTCTTGAGTCTCAAATGTTGATCCCGGTACTATCAATAGCTTCGTAGCATCACGGGGAGTCACCAACCTCTTTTGTCTGTCCTGAGGACATGAGCACCCCGTTGCACGCGCGATCGAAGTATCACACGCAACTTGCATTGACGAGTGCCGATGAAACCCTTAAATCTCAGCCAAAACAAGTGCATTTGTATTTGTTTTTTAAATAGTGTATAGACCATTCATCTGGTCGAACTCACAGCCATGACACCGGTGACAATGGAAGGCCAAAAGTTTGAAGTTCCCGAAGACCCCAGCCAAACTCAACCACATAGTATATTACAAGTACCAACAACGCAGCTTGCAAAGATGAGTATTGACCCGAAATTCGTCGAACTCACAGCTGACGTCCTTGAAATATTTTTATAAAACTTTGCCTGGACAGTCGCCTATGGGCCCAATTTGGTAGAATTGTTTTGTGGAACTCTCCAATTTTCTGGGGGGGGGGAAATTCTCGCGGCGATCTTGACTAACATCCGCTTGAGAAATTCTCAAGCAAATCTTGGATTAGCAAATCTTGGATTAGACGCGGCGCAATTTCGTGTGCTCCACACACTTCGTTCGACGAAATCAACGACAGCGTCCAGAACTCTGAATGTGGCGAGCTCGTTAGGGGCTCCAACCCTCCCTTGGTGTACAGCGCTCACTCTACGGCCGGTGATTTACGGCGGGCGCCGATCAGGTCTCTGTTAAAAAGATATTTGGCGGCTGGTGTGTAAAAACTGAAACAAAAAACTCCATCGTCTCCCAACTGGAAGAAAATGGAACTTTGAGCGGATTCGACGGAATACCACATGACAACACAAGCAATCTCTCACGCCCTAGGGCATGGATCAAGATGAACTCTTCAGGGCTGTCACCTACACTCATGTGACCTTGTCCGGAACGAAGAGGAGTGACCATGATTGCCTCTATCTCGAGATCGAAGGTCAATCGTGTTTAGTGGACAATGCTGATCAAGGCATGATGAAAAATTGACAACTTGACCAGTTGGGCCGCATTACCAGGTAAAGAACCAGATACTATATATGTTGAAAATATTAATCGTTTTTACCCCATATTATAGCGACGTTAGGCCATTGTGTATGGTACCCCAATCCAGGTCACCGATATTCCTGACGTTCATTTCGCCGCGTGAAGATCAAGATGCCGACGTGAGATTTCCGAACGTTGTGTATGGTAAAAACGAGTCTAGATGCAGAAGCTAACAGCAATGTTCAATATCTTCGTTGGTAATTTTACAGACCATGGCGATCGAGGTGCGCTAGGGTCAAGCGGCAGCTGCTCGGCAAATAGCCCAGGGGGCTGCCTCATCTTCGCGAATTACTGCTGTTCTGTGCGTGTGTGGGCTGGGGGGCAATTTGGCCTAACCTCGACACAACTTCTGAAGAAATACTTTGTCCCGATCTCAGCCTGAGATCGGGACGAAACACCCCATCTCGGCGGATTTTCCGATCTTGGAAAATGTCAGAACCAACACTCGTCTCCACATGCAATGTACACAGATCATACTTGAGGCGACTATTGTAGAGATCAAGATCTATGGCCTACATCGGGGTACCATAAACAGCAGTGGCCTTACCCGGAATCATTCAGCAAAAACGTTTTTTTGGGGTGAATTGCTGAAAGATTCCGGGTAACATCGCTATGGGGAAAAAACGATTAAATATTCATTTCTGGCTGTTATTTGGGTCATGCGGTCCAACAGGTCAATTTGTCTATTTTCAATAAGCCTTGATCAACACTGCCCACCAAACACGATTGACCTTCGATCTGGAGATAGAAACAGCCCATGGTCACTCCTCTTCGTTCCGGACAAGGTCAAATGAGTGTAGGTGACAGCGCTGAACATTCCATCTCGATCCATGCCCTAGGGCGTGAGAGGTTGCTTGTGTTGATCTGTGGTCTTCCGTCAAACCCTCTCAAAATTCTGTTTTTCGCCCGTTCGGAGACGATAGAGAGTTTTTGTCTCAGTTTTATACACACCAGCCGCCAAACGTGCTTTTAACAAAGCCTGATCGGCGCCCGCCACAAATCACCGGCCGTAGAGCGAGCGCTGTACACCAAGGGGGGGTCGGAACCCCTAACGAGCCTGCCACGTTCAGAGTTCACGACGCTGTCGTCGAACTCGTCGAACGAAGTGTGTGGAGAACACGAAATTACGCCGCGTCTAATCCAATATCTGCTTGAGAATTTCTCAGCTCGATGTTGGCCAAGAATCGCCGCGAGAAATCGTTTTTTCCCGGAATTCTGGAGATTTTGAAAAAAAAGATCTACCAGATTGGTTCCACAGGCGACCGCTCAGGCAAAAACCTTGGCTGGAATCTTCGGGAATTGCAAACACTTGGCCTTCCATTGTCACCGGTTTGAGTACTGGTGACTACTACCAAAAAAATTTCAACTTTGTGGCCAAACTATCGGCTTTCCATTAGCATCGGCCTGGCTTTCCATTAGCATCGGCCTGACGTTTGAACCGTTTTACTACAAAAAAACGTCCACAACGGAAACACAATGGTAGGGGATGACTGCGCGAACTCAGTAAGCTGCCCCCGGGCGTACGTCGGAGGGTGGGAGGGTGGACTGGGGATTCTGCCGGGGGCGCACATTAGCTGTGCATGGCAGACTTAAGACTGTACATCAAGTAGTGCTACAAACCTCTACACGCCGGGTATCCAGGAACGGGACACAGGACGCGCCTGCCGGGTGAGAAGCGAGGAGCACCACTATATATTTGCTCGAAACTACTATCCTTATGGATATACACATGTATACGTAAAATTGTCTTTTTTTCTTCCAGGGCACACCTCTTCGTGCTCGCACCTTTAACCGAAACGTCAGATGGGGTGGGCACAATTCGATCATTTGGGTCACGTTGCCTGGGGTTTGGGCGCGATCCGTACAGTGTGTCGCGCGTGGCAAGCCCTTTAAACTTTTTTGGCCTTGGGTATGGATAATGCAAATCCCCGGGCTTGCGCAACATTCCCGGGGTTGGGGTTTCCACATCCCTGTCCCCGTTTACCCACGTAAGATTGGAGAGGCTGTTTTTTCTGCGCGTAATGTTTCTGTTTCTCTTTGCGAAGCTCGCATATGACACAGCATGCGGAGAGCACAACGCCACATACAATCCTGCCGCACAGCAGCAGCAGCAGGCAACACCATGTATGCGCGCGTGGCGTGTCCTCGCTATGCTGCGGCGAGTTGCTTGTGTCGGAGCCTGTCATTTATCACCCCACCATACCACGTGTTTCTGCTGTGCATCGTTGGTTCATACTCGAATTTCGCTAGGCAAAGTAAATTCGTCTCCTCGAGGGGACGATTTTGAATCGGACGACGGTCAAAACAACCCAACGTGTTTTTCCCTACTCTAAACAGCAAACAACAGTGGATTTAGACGCTGACGCTCCATGAGAGACGGCTTCTCTTTCTCAGCGATAATAGAAGCCCCACAGTTCCTCATTCCGTGCACTTTCTGCGACGAGCTGGTGGTGAAGGGGGAGGATTGCCCATCTTGGCGTGGATCACTGGTGGAGTTCAAAAACTAGCTCAACAAGACAAGAGAGTTCCAGGTATTCTGAAATTGCGGATTGCCTTGTGAAACAAATCAGAAAAAAATCAAAACCACGATAAAAAGATCGCAAATCTTGCTGCGTAAGAGTCGCCCTTTCTCATCGTACTCGTGCTGGACATGTGATGATTTTATTGTCACTGTTTTCTTTTTTTGCGGTTCTCCACGACGACGGGGAGAGAGCGAACCGTCTCCGGGAGGGCGCCTCCCCACCCCCCGCTTCTTGAGCTGCGGACAATAACTTAGTTTTCACTACCACCAGGTACATCATATTTGCCCAGGCAGTCAGATATTGGATACTTGCATTCCGCGTTTGCGCCACTCCCCCAGGCACTCTCGGGGGGGGAACCTTGTACTCTATACCGGCCGCAAAACACGCAAGATAACACACAAGATAACACCCCTCGGACAATTCCCAAGCTTGAAGCTTTTAGTTCTCGACGACCGGGAGAGCGCAATCGCCGAGCAATGCGTCTATGGAACGATGTCGGCGAGATCCTTGTAAAACCGCTGTTTTCGTTGTGCGCGGCCCCCTTGTTCTGGAGAAAATCAGCGCGGAAAATCATCGCAGGGGTGGGGGTGATCTTGCTTGTTACCAGGTACTGGTACCACGTGCCAAGGAGTATGGTATGCGGAATGTACGCGTGTTACGGGTAACGCTGGCAGATTGCTGGCAGAGGCAAAAATTCAAAATTTGAATGCTGATCCTTCGTGACGGACTACCGTGTGCGAGTCATCGCACCCCCGTGCGATCGATTTTTTAATGATTCCTAACTTTGATTTTTATCGCACAGGGGTGCGATAACTCCGGCATGTGCGATGACTCCGGCCCCTGTGCGGAAAAATGAATGAAATGATTTGATTCCCCCTTCTGACGCACACCCCTGTGCGGTAACTCCGACATGTGCGACTCTGAACAAATCACACACCCTGCCATGCTGTGATGTGAACGCACACCCCTGTGCGGCAACTCCGACATGTGCGATTCCGAGCAAATCAAACACCCTGCCGTGCTGTGATGTGAACGCACACCCCTGGGCGGCCGACATGTATGTGCGATACGGAGGAAACCACACCCCCCACTGCTGTACTGGTGGCGCACCTTTCGAACGGCCTCCCTGTGCGATACCTAACTCTGCCATGTGCTACACGGAACACACCCCTAGGGTGGAAACTGATAGGCACCGCTGCCTGTGTGCCTGCCTTCCTGCGGTTCGTCCGTACCGCACCCAAAGCACACACAGCACAAAAACACCAAAAACCCAACCGACAAAAAAGCGGCGGAAAAGGGCAAAAGCGGCGAATTACTGGTAACTAGTAAATCACCCGAGAGCCGAGAGATGTGCTTGTGGCAACTCAGCACACACGAGCACGCTCTACCATGTCGGAAGGTGCAGGCGCGGCGGCTGCCGCCCCACCGAGTGGTGCCTCTACTACTGCTCCCACTGCCGCATCTGCTACTGCCTCTCCAGCAGTACTGAGTTGTCGGCTGCCGTCGTTCCGTTGCATGAGGTACAGCAGTACTAGGTAGGTCAGCACTGCATCGTGGCAGGGCCGGTGGTGCTTTTTTTTTTTTTTTGGTGCAGTCGCCGAATAAGACCACCTATTATGGCGAATATTTTGAGCGATTATTTCTCTCTTTAACTGGGATCTCCGACGCCAAAATGAAAACCATCCACTATGGGACCAGAAATCATCGTTATTTCTGGGTTCAGAAATAATCGAGGCCAAAAATCAGCGGATCTGGTGATTTCTGAGCCCAGAAATAACAGCTCTTCCAACCTCTCAGAACTGAGATTTTTTACTTTTGGATACTACCTCGTACCAAGTATCACATGTCACCACTGCCTATGCTGTACCTGGTATGATACCTGTCCGCTGTACACGTCACGCATCACCCACAACAAAGAATCACAAACACACCTACGACAGCATACTGCGCTTGTTGTATGCGAGACAGAGCTTCGTCCTCACACAAACGCGACAGCACCACCACCATCACCACCATTGAAACCACCACAGGCATACCACACCAGCAGCACAGCAGAAGAGACAGCAGCAGAGGCGGTGGTGACCTAACGTCGCCGGCTGCTGTACACGTCACCCATCACCCACAACAAAGAATCTCAAACACACCTACGACAGCATACGTACTGCGCTAGACAGAGCTTCGTCCTCACACAAACGCGACAGCAGCACCACCACCACCATCGAAACCACCACAGGTACACCACACCAGCACCACAGCAGCAGCGCAGCAGACGAGACAGCAGCAGAGGCGGTGGTGACCTAACGTCGCCGGCGACAGTGTACGTGCCAGATTTCAAAAATAAAGGCAAACGGCAAAACAAAACTTACCATTTCAAAATAAAACCACTTTCCAAAAATCAGAAGTCATAATGGACACCCCTTATTTCTGATGCAGTTATTTCTGGAGCCTACAAAACTACAAAAATACCAGGGCTTTTCACGGGTCATGACCCGACCCGCGGGTCGGGTCAAGGGGGTTTCAAAATCTCGCGGGTCGGGTCGGGTCGGGTCATCACGTTTTAAAATCTCACGGGTCGGGTCGGGTCGGGTCAAGAGGTTTTCAAAATCTCGCGGGTCGGGTCGGGTCGGGTCAAAAGGCTTCAAAATCTCGCGGGTCGGGTCGGGTCGGGCCAAGAGGTTTTCAAAATCTCGCGGGTCGGGTCGGGTCATGACCCGCGAGATACGGGTCACTTCGCGGGTCGAGCCATAATGACCCGTGAGTTGTTTTGGGCTGACCCGCGGGTCCAACCCGCGGATCTAGCCGGCGGATCCGCCTTTTTCAAACTTACAGCTGAGAGCCACGTTGATGCCGTGTAGGCGCCCCGCGGGTCGGGCCCGCGGGTCCGCCAATAAAATACAAACATTTCGGCTTTCTGCCTCCCTCGTGCGGATGCTCCGATCATATGTCATCACAGCGTGCAGAACAATCACCAGGCAGTACCCCTAGCTACTCGTAACAAGGCATACAGCAGTGGGACGCGAATCCCGTACCTACTGAAGCCGTAACAACAGCAGTAATATTACGGTCATACCAGTACGAAAAGTGACCAAACGTAAAAAGGCAAGGAAGGGCAGTCGTCGTCGAAGCAGCAGCAGCAGCACAGCAGCACTGGCAGCAGCAAGTACCAGCAGCAGACCCCGGATTCTCGCGGATCGCAGCCCCTGCTGACAGACCCACCGCCCCAGTTGTGGGCTTGCTGCCGGAGGCGGCTCAGCTAGGCTGCTTGCCGGGGCTGGAGACTGCACAGATAAAAGATAGATACAGCAGTGAAGTAGTAGTAGCTAGCTCGAGAATTATCATACCAGTACGAAATGTGACCAAGCGTAAAAAAGCAAGAAGAAGAGCAGCCGTTGTCGAAGCAGCAGCGGCAGCAAGCAGCAGCAGCAGCAGCAGCAAGCAGCAGCAGCAGCAGCAGCACAGCAGCAGCAGCACCCTGGCAGCAGCAAGCACCAGCAGCAGCAGACAACGCATCCTCGCGGATCGCACCCCCTGCTGACAGATCCACCGCCCCAGTTGTGGGCTTGCTGCCGGAGGCGGCTCAGCTAGGCTGCTTGCCGGGGCCGGAGATTGCACTTGTAAATTATAACTAGCTCGCTCGTCGGGTCGCTCGTCGGGTCGACCCGGTGGTCTAACGGTACGGGCATGTCCATGCATGTGGGTTGCGGTTCTTTCCTATTCCTCGCGCGCACACCACATGACATAATCATCAGCTGCAAACAATGCCGGTAAAAAACGCAGAGAACACGACATACTGGGAAAAGTACGAGGGACCAAGGACCAACCAACCGACCGAGGTATACATGCTTTGACCCGTGACTTTTTGACTTTGACCCGTGAGAAATGTCACGGGTCAAGTTAACGTGACCCGCCAGACGACCCGAATCTCGCGGGTCACCCGGATTGTCGCGGGTCGGGTCGGGTCGGGTCAGGACGATTTCAAAATCTCGCGGGTCGGGTCGGGTCGGGTCAAGACATCTCGAAAATCTCGCGGGTCGGGTCGGGTCGGGTCAAGACGTCTCGAAAATCTCGCGGGTCGGGTCGGGTCGGGTCAAGACGTCTCGAAAATCTCGCGGGTCGGGTAGGGTCAGCTGACCCGACCCGACCCGACCCGACCCGCGAGATTTGACCCGACCCGTGAAAAGCCCTGAAAAATACGTAATCAATCGCCAGAAATAATCGCTCAAAATTTTTCCATAATTGTAGGTCTAAAAAATAACAAAAGCGAGAGTTTTTTTTACTATTTTTTTTATGTACCAGGTATGTATGATGTGCACCTGCTGCAAACAGCGGTGAGCCCCGGTTACAAACCGCTAGAAAAACGGACCGTGGCACAATTTTTATCCTAAAGCCACACGCCACAGCATGCAACCTCACGCTCGAAGGTGGCACCAATATCGGAGTCATCGCGCCCCTGCGCGATGACTCCGATCCCTGTGCGGAAAATGAAGTAGATGATTCCAAACTTGAAAAATTAACGCACAGGGGTGCGATGACTCCGGCATGTGTGATGACTCCGGCCTCTGCGATGACTCGCACAATTACGGGTACTACTGCTGTTTTCGTTGCTTCCGCAAAATTCTGCAGGGATGGTAGTGTCTGAACAGGAGCTTCAACATATAGTACGGCTATGTTACGCACTGCTACTGTCGTTGCCGGCATTGCTTCGTCTCAACAGCCGTGTTAACACGCGCTGCTCCGTAGTTGGTTGCTGCATGCTCTTGCAGCAGCTCAAGAAGCAGCTTTGTTACTGGAACGGTGTGTTACGGCATTGCTGATACACTCATGACACGCTGCTTTTTACTTCTCACCCATCAGCATCCATGGAGAGAGTTGCACAGAGGACACCCACCACTAAAACGAGCCTTGGGGGCGAAGAAATCGCTTGCGATGCTACGTGCCCGCGGTGGTGTCACGCCTTGGTTCCTGGTACCTTCAACTCCGTCGGGGTAGATTAGTTGCATGCGGGATTTGAACTAACGTCGATGAACCTCGAGGCGCGGACGTGGCTAGTTGACGTTCAGGCCACCACTGCGCTCGAGTATTCGAGCCTGTTTTCCCGGTCATTTGTTATTTGCTCTTGAGCGCCTTTGCATTCGTGCCGGCCTTTGCCCTCTGGCCAATAGTGGAGGCCGCCCACAGGCAGGCACGGAGCACGGGGGCAGGGACCCAGGGCACCCCTGGGGTAGTCTGTTGTAGAAAAGCCTTACAGTACTGCTGAAACCTTCCAATTCAGCAACAAAGAACAAACACAACACAACGTCCACCTGCTGCCCCATGCTGCGGCGAGACACCCACCGGGTTTCTCTCGGAGTGATCGCCACAGACCCGTGGTCCTTCTCGTGCTGGATGTTCTCTTTGCCCTCTCCATGGAAGACGTTGATGGGTAAGCTGCGTGTCGTTGTATCAGGTACACTTGTCATACAGCAGAAAGAAGCAGTCCAAAATCCACATGCATGGAAGGTTGAACAGCGCACCGTGAACAGAAGACAGAGCAACCGACCGCCTGTTGTGCTGAGATCAAACGGCACGAACAACACTTACTACTGGTGTACGTACCAGTCCATAGCAGAGAAAGCCATTCCGTGCCCGCCGTAATAATCTATGCATACGAAGAGTACCAAAGTTGCCTTTGTTTCCTGTTTCGTACCCTGGTATCCTGGTGTCGGCCAAGGAGCCTGGTGTGTCTGTTTCATTTTACTTTCATCATGTTAGTACGACAATCGGTCAGTGTCTGTCCGTCCGCTGTTCGGGAATATCCGTAGCTGTCGTCTTTTCTCTCCCAATCAAATTTCTCGTGCACCGCGTGTACGAACAATGTTGCTTGTAATGTTACAATGTTACGCATGTAAGACCGTTGCTACTGCTGTAGTGACAAACCCATGTCTATACGTAGTATTATTAATAGTATTAATAGTACACCAGCAGCAGTAGTGGGGCCTTCAACAAGGCGACATAAATAAGGCGACCACTCGAGATAAGGCGGCCAAAATCGGCTGGCACGGCTGGAACTCTCATCTAAGGCGGCTATCGCCTTGTGTATATCCCGTCAGAGGGGACTGATAATCACGACTATGTAGTGGTGATTGTCAGTTCCCCTGACCCTGGGCCCTATACTTCGAAGTAAGTACGCTTTATTCACTACGGCCTCCTTACGCTGAGCTTTCGCCGCACTTCAATCTCCTGGAGAGCGCGGCGAGGGCGTGCGGCAATGGCGATGCCGCCTTCTATCTTCAGAAGGCCAGGATGTCGTTCATCAAAGCGCATGCCTCTACGCCAGTGCGACAGAGAGACATGAGGGAGTTTTGTGGGGAGGGGGGAAGTACAGCAGAATAGTGCTCCAGTAAGCAGTACGATCATGTAGTGTATCTCGCGGTTTTTGTCTTGATGTGTGACTGTGTGAATAATTCTTTCAGTTCAGGAGCAGAGAGGTGTGCATCTTGAGCAGGCTCTGTCGCATGCAGCTCCAATTGTATAGTACCTGGTGCTCTGTAACATGAAAGTTGTGTGTTCATCTGTCTGCTCTGCTGCGGCATTGTTTTTTGCGTTTGACATCACACGTGCTCACTAGGTTGAGTAGTGCTACCGCTGAAATGATGTACTGTCTTCTTCGAGCACGAGTCTCCCTCTCTGTGCAGCACTCTGTATCATATGTCGGGTAAGTAGCACACTGTACTGTACACTAAAACGTAGTGTTCCCTGGATAGGGCAGTACTCGCCCTATGCAACGTAGTGTTCCCTGAATAGGGCAGTACTCGTCCTATGCAGGGGATTTCAACACCTCAATAGGGCGGTAACGGCCTTATTACAGTACCTGGTAGCGTTTAAGGCAACCGCTGGAGATAAACCGGTCAAAATACCTTGGCACGGGGTCGCCTGATCTAGGCCCCACTACTGTAGGCGTAAAGAAATTTCAATTTCGCTTCCCAAGATACCAGCCAATATTTGCCCGGACAATTGTGCCGTGCCCGATATTTTGCAGTTTGTTTTGGGAACTTTCCAATTTTCCGGAAAAAATCAAGGCAGTCCTCGGTAGCGACTTTTGATCTTGGGAGCTTTTCCTGCGGGAATTAGACACCTTGGGAATGCACGGAATTGTTTGGGTGGGAATCAGCCGTCTCGGGAACCCCTCCCGCGAGAACTAGCCATCACGGGAATGTACGGGAAGCCCGCACCGAACGCACTGCCTTGGGTGGACTCGTGCCCGTCGCCGAAAGCACTGTCTTGGGTGGGCTCGTGCCCCGCACGGAACATGTTGCCTTGGGTGGGCTCCTCTCACCTCTACCGCATTTCACGATTTTCGCACACACGAGCCACGTGTAAGGATTGACGGCCTTTCTGCTTCCCTGGGGAGAGTCGTCGCTCGTGTTTCTGCCTCCGTCGCCACTACCGAAGGCTGTACCGGCCGGCGGTCGATTTCGCCTGCCGCTAACACCGTTCTCGCTTCGGTTGTTGCCAAACCATCGAGGGCGGCACGGGCTCCGCAGAAGCCCTGGCTGCAGCGACGCCCATCGCACAGCCGACTCCTCTATCGAGGAGATCTACACAGGAAGCGGACTCCGCCGCGACCACCGGTTCGACTGTGTCCATCTCTGCCTTGCTTGGCACTCCAGCCCCTCCGTTGTCGACGACGCGCCGACGAACAGCGACAACAACCGGTAATGCACCTCCGCTGTAGAAAATGGATTCGGGCCCAGCGGGGCCCCTCGGCCATCTTCCAGAGGAGGTTCGCGCGTTATTCGCCTGCCGATTGGAAGCGAGAGCAGCACGCTGAGCCGACATGCCACGCCATTGTGCGTTACATCTCTATCGACCGTCCATCGGTCCTGCCGCCCGACTTTTTTGGGCGTGCTACCCCTTGCACAAGCGTCCCTCCCTCTCGGACACCCAGGAGCTGGCGAGGGTCGACTACATACAACCGACGACGGCATCGTCCTACTCGTCTGTAACTCGACACTGCCGCCAACAAGGTCTGACAAACCCGACCCTGTGGGGCGAGCTTCTTGCTTGCTAAACGACGAGCCAGTTCGCGTCTACGTTCCCCTGCTCATGCGCCCTTGGATCATGAAGCTTGTCACTCGACGGCCTCTTGTCACCTTGGCACCACGCGCACGTTGCGCATGCTGGAGCGGTTTTATTGGTGAATTGGCATGGATGTGTGCACCCGGTGGTGGCTTCGCCACTGCGTGAATTGCCAAGCGCGGAAAACCCCACGGCTGACTTCCGCTGGCCCATTATCTCAATGCCTCTACCGGAAGATCCAGGTGTCGCCGTCAGTGTTGGCTACTTCGGCCCCCTTCCGGTCACACCACGAGGCAACACCTACATCCTGCTGCTCACCGATCGCTTCAGTCGTCGGGCCGACATGTTCCCCGTCACTGCCGCTGAGTTCACCGCGGAGGGTACAGCCAATATCCTGGTGAACTAATACATCGTCTTGTGGGGATGCCCGCGCACCATACTCTCGGACAACGGACTGCAGTTCTGCTCCAAGCTTTCGCAAGCTGTATATCACTTTTTGGGCGTGCACAAGCTTGCTACGAGCTCCTATCATCCCAACTGTAATGGGGGCGTTGAGCGGGTAAACCACACTATGGCCCAAATGCTGGCATGGTCTTCAACGAGCGACAAGACGACTGGGACTTGCATCTGCTCCACGTCGAATTCGCTCACAACAATTCCGTCAGCACGGCGATGGGCCTGGCGCCCAACGAGGTCCACATGGGCAGACTCCCACGGCTCCCCCTGACGGTTTCCAACCGGACTGGGATCGTGGGACACCAGAGTCTGGCCCGTGACCACCTAATGCGACTTGGCCACCGACAGGCAAAAAAGCGCGAACGACAATGTCCGCGCACACCACGCCCTCGCCGTTTCTCGTGTTAACCGCAGAAACTCCGCCCTCGCCGACGCGCTGCGTCCAGCACCTAACTTCGCTACGGGTGGTTGGGCATGGGGGTTCAATTCTACCTCTACCATCCGCCAGGATGTGAAGGCGAACACCGACGCCAAGGTACTCAAGGCCAAACTCGCGCTTAGCTGGACGGGCCCGTACAAGATCCTGGCAGTCGGTCTCTGCTCCGCCGCCGAGACCCCGGACGGTTCGCCGCTCGGGAGCAACCCCTTCTATTTGGATCTCCCTTCCGACCTGCCCGGTTCGGACGCTCGTTGGCGTGTGACCATCGAGCGCTGCAAACCCTGCGCAAAACAGCGGGGACATGCCCAGATACCTACCGGCGGGGCTGACGCAGTACGTGCTCAACAACTTTCCCAAGAATTCCCCGCCGTACCACGTCACTCAAGACGACGTTTCGACTCCCCTCCAACGGCTGGAGGTGGAGCAGATCACCGGTCATCAGTCGGTACGGGGGCGAGGTGGCGTCATCGCGGTGCTATACAAGACGCATTGGGCGGGACTCTCCGAACCTTCCTGGGAGCGGGAAATGGACCTCCACCTCTCCCGCTCCCACATCTTGCGTTATTGGGCCGGAACCCCGGACCAGCACCGCCAAATCAACCGCCTCTGCCGCGGAATGCGGATCGGGGCGGCACAGCGCGAGTTCTTCCGCAACAACGGGAAACGTTTCCTAGCGCCGGGCTACGCCTGTGTTCCCCGTGCCGATTGGCTCCGTCGCTACCACGACACAGTACTTCCTAAGGGAGCCCACTTTTGGTACAAGGGTAGACGATGGGTTATGGTGGCTTGGAAAAATCAGCGCGAGCACTACCGAGTACAAGGTATATCTGGTACGCTTTCTGGACGACCCGGGACCGATTAAACTTCCTCTTCCCCCGGCGCGCTACACGACTTCGACGGGAGCCGTACGAGGCTCTTGGTGCCTGCAAGTTCACATCGCCAGTGCGTTTCCTCGGGGAATCCAGCGTAACGTAGACGAACCTCGAGGCGCGGCCGTGGCCAGCTGACTTTCAAGCCGCCACCGCTCCTCGATAGCTTTCCATTTTTTGGGGATTATGTGGTTTGGGTCATTGTCCTTGGGTTGTTCGTAGTGTCCTGATAGTCCTCGTCGGGTTTCGGGGCGGTCCTTTCAATTTTTTTCTTCTTTTTTCCTTTTGTCCTGCCGAACCCCTTGCTCAGTGCCGGGCCAGGGTTCGGGTAAAACGCCGCTACCTGAGGCGCAAGGCTGTCGCTTTTTCATCGTTGTTAAATTTCCCCCTGCCGACGCCCTCCTCAGCCCAAAGCGGAGGGGCGACCAGGGCACCCTGTTCGCGCGTAACGTGGTACAGGGCTATGTACGGGCCTGTACGGGCCTGTGTGTCATCTTTCATGTATTCTTTCTACTTTGTTTTTTCGGCTTAACACTTTCCCCCCTCGCGGGGCTGTACGTGCGGCCACCTTCCATCCCGGGTATTTGTCGTTTCTTCGTCTAACCCCCCGCCATGCAGATGGCCTGCGGGAATTTTTTCACATGACTTCTCCCTTGTGTTAGCGCCTGTGTCCCCATCCATATCGACGAGGGCTCGCCTCGCCATAGTACCTTTTCTGTGGTTGGTTTGCCGTGGAGCCTTTCCTGCCCCCCCCCAGCCACACCGGCGGTATGCGGCAGGTTCTAGAGCCTTTTCTGCCCCCCCCGCCACACCGGCGGTACGCGGCAGGTATTTGATGGGTGGCTTTTGCCTTGTTGTAGGGTCTGCGTTTCCTTCAACTGCTTTTCTTGGCGTGTTCCTGGTTCCATAATCAGGCCGTTAGAGGTGTGGGAGCGGGTTTTAAGGAGCCGCATCTTCGATCCATGGTCTAGTTCGTAGAACCGGAATTTCCCCGATTTTACCATATTTCTGCATATGCGGCTCATCAGGGTGGGCTAGTGTTGAGATACGGCATCGAAAGGCCTGTAATTATCCGTATGTGAGGTAATTGGGATGGATTTCGTATGATAAGGTTGGCGTTTTATATTCGGGATAGTCGGGAAAAAGATCGGAGGCACGTGCCTCCGATCTCAGAAGCCAACCGGGGCTCTGGTGGAATCGAATAAAGACACGACTACGAAGGCTAAGTAAGTGAGTACTCTCCGAGGACCTGCTCAATTGGCAGACCTGCAGGGGGCACTCTGTGTCTCTGCCCAACAACCTTACACTAGTGGGTGGGAACCGACTATCATGGCAAAACCTCCTGGGGGAATCCGCCATCACGGGATTTTTCCAGCGGGAACCGGTCACCACGGGATTCCCGACATTTTTGTTCCATATACGCACATCATGGGATTTCACTGGACGTGCATGAGCCACCGCGATATCCGTTTTTTTTTGTATTTGTACTCATTAATAACCGATACCACGTTCCAAGTGGCACCTTTTGCATGCCCGAGACTTGATATGTGCGTCTCAACGTCGGCTTTGGGCGCTTACTCTTCTCATGTATGATACCAGGTGCCAGTATCATACGTCAGCTGAACACAAACAATATAGTCTGAGCAAAATATAGCACGTAATTTTTCGTTTTACATTATTACAAAATCGGCCGGAGTAATAAACACCTATACGCAGTTGATATCACGTCATTATCTTTCTCACCATCCATGACGTAGTTTTCAATTATTTTCCCCCCAACCCCCCCCCCCCCCCCCCCCCCTCCAACGCCCCCTCTTTTCCGACCACCTGCACGATCGCCTAGACCTAGCACCACGCGTATAACAAGCTGCTACATATCTTTGATCTCACAGCCGAAGTGTATCTGAATATTATTTGTGACCTAAACCTCCTAAAAAATCTCCCCCCCCCCCCCCCTCTTGCTCTCCCTTACTCAAACGCCCCACCAAAATATCGAAATCCGCCACATTAATAAACACTTCACACACAGGATATCACCTCATTATCTTTCGAGAGCCATCCATGCCGCTGTGTCCCCCCCCCCCCCCCGCCTCGAACGCCCCCTTCTTCCCCATCACCCGCACCATCGCCTAGACCTAGCACCACTCGTATAACAAACCCCTCACCTAAAGCCCTTCCTTCCCCCCCCCCACCCCCTCCAACGCCCCCTCTTTTCCGACCACCTGCACGATCGCCTAGACCTAGCACCACGCGTATAACAAGCTGCTACATATCTTTGATCTCACAGCCGAAGTGTATTTGAATATTATTTGTGACCTAAACCTCCTAAAAAATCTTCCCCCCCCCCCCCCCCCCCCCCCCTCTTGCTCTCCCTTACTCAAACGCCCCACCAAATATCGAAATCCGCCACATTAATAAACACTTCACGCACAGGATATCACCTCATTATCTTTCGAGAGCCATCCATGCCGCTGTGTTTCCCCCCCCCCCCCCCCGCCTCGAACGCCCCCTTCTTCCCCATCACCCGCACCATCGCCTAGACCTCGCACCACACGTATAACAAACCCCTCACCTAAAGCCCTTCCTCCCCCCCCGCCCCCCCCCCGCCCCCACACCCCCCACCTCCCCCCCAACCCATCCCAACCCCACCCCCTCGAACACTCCACCCTCTCTTTACTCACTGATTGTACGACTTACCCCAGGATATACATGATAAACTGATGTATTATTTCCAAAACCGTCACATTTATCCCCTCAAAATAATGTATAGTTTCCAGGCACATATTGAGCTGCCCCCCCCCGCCCCTCTCCCCCCCCCCCCCCGCCCCAACCCCCCCCCCCGCCCCCAATAATATACTGGTGCCAAAACCGTCAGATTTATCCCCTCGAAAGGATTTATAGCTTACATGCACAAATTGCCCCCTTCCCCCCCCCCCCCCCCCCCCTCCAAACCCGCTCGCTTTTGATCAAAACCAGCCCCCCACGTCCTTCAAAACTCCGCCCCACCCCCCTCACCGGTTATTCTACTTACAAGATTCACTTGATAAAAGGGTACATTTCCCTTCACAGCTGTCAGATTTTGTCCCCCTCAGAAACGGGTTTTATAGTTTCCGCGCACAGAATGACTAAAACATCCTGTTGATCCTGATAGCTACACTGTAGTTGTAAGGGGAGTCGCCGACCTATATCCTCAATGAGGACACACAACTCGTAATGCGCGCGATCGGAGTATCACACACAGCTTGCAAAGATGAGTTTCGACGAAATCTTCGATCTCACAGCTGGAGTGTATTTTCATTTTTTATAATAAATCCAGATTGAACACATTACCAGTAACCAACGGGGACCATGCGGACCATGCCACAGGTGCGTCCAGCGATCGGAACCATTTAGGGAGAAACAATATAGATATGACACACAACCCGTAATACGCGCGATCGGAGTATCACACACAGCTTGCAAAGATGAGTTTCGACAAAATCTTCGATCTCACAGCTGGAGTGTATTTTTATTTTCATGCTATATACCTGGTACCAGATATATTTTAATTTTTTCTTTGGATTCCTGGTGCTTGACATAGTTTACCTGGTATAATATATGTACAATTTAATATTTGAGACTAATCACCTGCGCATCTTGAATGTTTACTATTGAAATGAAACATTCTTAACGAAAACACAATCATACAAAATTGTATACCAGGTATATACGAGTACGTATCGTAGTCGTATATATCAAATTTAGAACTCCAACGTCATGTGGCGTACGTGAAGTTCCCGTGCAGCGATCCCGTGCATGCGGGTAACGCGGGAAACATTCCTGCGAGAATCGTTTACAGTTTTAGTGCCTCGGGATTTCGGACATCGATATTTCCACGGGATCTTTTGGCGTGAAACGGAAAAACCCCGGGAAAGCAGACACTTCCACGGGAATCGTTTGGGTGGGAATGGGAAGTTAGAATTCCTACGGCAAACGTTTGGGACAGGAATAGGCACCTCGTGAACTGGTTGGGTGGGACAAACTGAACGATATGTACACGGAAACTTGAGTTAACCCCAATTCCCGTGAAAAAACCTGGGGGGATTTTCCCGAGGACTGCCGTGGAAAAAATGGACTTCAGGCGGCGATCTTGGGCAAAAGCGTCGAGATTTCGTGTCCTCCTCACACTTCACTCGAGGAAGTCGACGACAGCGTCGTGAGTTCTGAACATGACGAGCTCGTTAGGGGCTCCGGCCCACCGTTGGTGTACAGTGCTGACACTACCGCCGGTTATGTGTGGCGGGCACCCACCAGGCTGCTGTTGAAAATACCAGGGGTTTTGACGGGTCTTGACCCGACCCGCGGCTCGAGTCAGGGGGGTTGCAAATGTCGCGGGTCGGGTAGGGTCGGGTCAGTATGTTTATGTCTCACGGGTCGGATCAGGTCGGGTGGGAGGTTTTATAATAACGCGGGTCTGGTTGGGCCGGGTCAAGAGGTTTCAAGATCTCGCGGTTCGGGTCGGGTCGGATCAAGAGGTTTTAAAATCTCGCGGGTCGAGTCGGGTCAAGAGGTTCTCGCGGGTCGGGTCGGGTCATGACCAGCGAGATACAGGTCACTCGCGGGCCAAGCCACCATGACCCGCGCGTTATTTTCACTCGCGGGCCAAGCCACTATGACCCGCGGGTTGTTTTTGGCTGACCCGCGGGTTGAACCTGCAGATTTGGCCTGTGGATCCGCCTTTTTCAAACTTACCGCTGCCTGCGGAGGGCCACTGTTGTGTCGCCGACACGCGGGTCCGAACTAGTAGTGTAATACAGAACTTGCCGTTGCCTGCCCGAAAGCCTCTCTCGTGCCGATACTCCGATCATATGTCATCATAGCGTGTGGAACACAATCATGCCGGGCAGTAGCTACCCGTACCAGGCATACGGCAGTAGGCGAATCCCGTGTCACTCTCTTACAGGGTTCTTATACTCCTAAAGACGACACACATGGCAGTATAAAAACCCATGTATGAGTACGTACGTGCACATTATCAAGTGCCTCAGAATCATGCGAAATATGACCAAACGCAAAAAGGCGAGAGCGATCGTCGAAACAGCACGAGCGGCAGCACCAGCACCAGCACCAACAGCAGGCTCCGGATCCTCGCCGATCGCAGCCCCTGATGACAGATCACCGCCCCAGCTGGGCTTGCTGTCGGAAGCGGCTCAACTATAGGCTGTTTGCCGGAGCCGGAGACTGCACAGCTAGCTTGCTCGTTGAGATGGGAGCAGAAGCCATCGGGTCAGAGCTGTCGTGTCGACCCGCGGGTCTAGCGCTACGGGCACCGCTAAGTGCGTATGTGTAGGTTGTGCTAATTATCATATTTCTCGCGCACAACACCAACTTCTAAAATATACATATAAGTAGCGAAGATCAAAACAGAGCACGGCATTCTGGGAAATGCACGAGGGACTATGGACCAACCAATCAACCCAAACGCAACCCAAACGTACATATCACACCAACGGTTACACATTTGGACCCGTGAATTTTCGTCTGTGCCCCGTGAGATGCATCACGGGGCCAGTCGACCCGACCCGCATGAAACCCATACCTCACAAGCCAAGCGAAGGGTGGCGGGTCGGGTCGGGTCGGGTCGGGTCGGGTCGGGTCGGGTCAGGTCAGGCGCTTTTCAAATCTCACGGGTAGGGTCGAGTCGGGTCAACAGCTTTTCAGTTCTCGCGGGTCGTGTCGGATCGGGTCAGGGGGTTTCAAAATCTCGCGGGTCGGGTCGAGTTGGGTCAAGACATGTCAAACATTTCGCGGGTCGGGTCTGGTCAGGTGGTACCACCCGACCCGGCGCGACCCATGAGGTTTGACCTAACCCGTGACCAGCCCTGAAAATACATTTGGCGGCTGTTGTGTGGAAAACAGAGACAAACACTCTCGATCGTCTCCCAACGGGCAATAACTAGAACTTTGACAGTATTTGACGGAAGAGGACAGGACAACGCGGGCAACCACTCGCACCCTAGAGCATGAATCAACATGAACTCTTCGGCGCTGTCACCTGCGCTCATGTGGCCTTGTCCGGTACGAAGAGGAGTGACAATGGGTTGTACTTATCCCGAGATCGAAGGCCAATTGTGGTTTGTTGGACAACGCTGACGCTGACTGAGGCTTGATCTAATTGACGAAGTGGGCCGGTTGACAACAAAAGAGCCGGAACCGTTGTTTTCATCGTTTTTTACCTGCAGCGACGGTACGGCACTCTCTTCAGCAAAACACTCACAACAAAGTTTGGAATTGTTTTTGTTGAACTATCGCGTTGCCATTAGCAACGGTCTAAGTTCGCCCAAGCTTATGCATCGGTATGGGTGTGATATTTATGCGTCGATCGTGCGTGCTTCGGGTTGATGAAGATGCCGATGATGTCTCCCATTTTCATTGTTAAAGATTGTACTTCGAAACAGGTATAACATCAGCCGTCGACGCGCACCCAGCTAACTGAGGGGATATTTTTCTTGTTCTAGGATCGCCCACAATAAAAGCTGTCGCTGTTAATATTTTTATATGTTATATGTTAATAGGAACACGCGCAGCGGGGTTTGTTGTTTTAACTACCGTCAACTTGCGCGCGCCGGTAGAGTTGACGGTGCTGTACTGGTAACCTCTGCTGCACTATAGATCTGTGTAGGATCCTTTGTGAAGGCCAAGAGTGATTTGGAAATCCTGGTATGTTGTTTTTCATCTCGGTATTAGACCGTGATCCCCTGAACCCTGAATCCCCTGAGTTGTTGTTGTTGTTGTTGTTGTTGTTGTTGTTGTTGTTGTTGTTGTTGTTGTTGTTGTTGTTGTTGGTGTTGGTGTTGGTGTTGGTGTTGGTGTTGTGCTTGTTGTTGTTGTT
This sequence comes from Undaria pinnatifida, assembly GCA_012845835.1. NCBI lineage: Eukaryota > Phaeophyceae > Laminariales > Alariaceae > Undaria > Undaria pinnatifida. The sequence goes on from JABAKD010000005.1 coordinate 712,817, forward strand.
GTGCTTGTTGTGCTTGCTGTTGTTGTGCTTGTTGTTGTTGTTGTTGTTGTTGCTGTCGCTGTCGTTGTCCTCGTCGTCGGCGTCTTTGCCTTGTTGTTCTCGTCGTCGTTGTTGCGCAACACGTACCATGCATGTGTCAGACATGGCGTACTGTTGGGCGGGTGAACGGGACGCCGCTTTTTTGGGCGACTGGTGCAATGTCCATTAAAAAACAGATGCTATGAGCACCTTTTGCAAGGTCGAGACCCGCGGAAGGTCCCAAGAACGCACGCAAATGTGGCACCTTGCGCAACCCCCGATGGTTCGGGTATTCAACGCAACGTTCGAAGCGTCGAGAATCACGCAAGGTCGCCAGAACGTGGTTGGGTTATCACCTTGCGCGACCGATCGTTGTTTTGGGCTTTTTTAGGCCCCTTTTGAAATGTTAACAAAAACACAAAAACTTCAGAACGAGGAGTACGACGCAAAGAGAAAACGACACCAAAAGAGGTCAGAATGGAAAACGAACTGGAGCGCTGTGATCGCAGGACGAATTAAGACAACAAGACATGTTTCCACCTGGTTTTTGATAACCCTCCCCGCATCTGTCCTATAACTACAGTAGTAGAGGTCCCTATATAGTGCCGGTCGAGTAGTGCCGGTTGCCCGCTATAGTGCCTGTGAAATGGTGTGACACAGATGGAAACAACTAGTAGTGTCAGCATGTGGGATAGTGCCGGTCGCCGCTAAGATGCCGCTATAGTGCCCACTGGCACATACCGGCACTGTAGGGGGACTACTGCTGTACGTGTTCCTTTGCGCCATACAAAGAGGTCATTATGGGCCGCAGGTCGTATCACCCGGTTGTTTACATATTTGCTAAATATTGGTGTGAAAGGGGTGTGCCATCTTAGCACGCACGGTATAACACACCCCTTGGGATGTGTTCGCGAGTCTTTTGCCTCCAAAACATCGGTGACACAACCAAAATGGTTACTTCACAAATATCTCATCGCAATGTTTTCTTTGGCGCATCCGCCCGCGTATGTATGCACTCTCCCCGTTGTCAACATAATCAGTTTGAGATTTTTGCAGCACAAGTCGTGTGTGTCACCTTTATATCGGAGGAAGTAGACTCGGAAATGCATCCTACGGGATGTGTTACCTTGCACGTTAAGAAAACACGCTCTGGGCCGAAGTTCCCATCCAATGTTCTCCGCGACGGAGAGAGAGTGCATACGTGCGCGGATCAATGCATCTGCGGAAACAACTGGACATTTTTTTGCAAGGCCACCATTCTGGTTGGGTGTCCCACCGTGGTTTTGGAGGAAATTAGCTCGAAATTATTCCTAGGGGGTATGTCATCTTGAGTGTTAAGGCCACTTCTTTTACGGTCGGATTCCGCCAGTCGAAAACGGCCCTTTTCGACTGGACTTTTTTTCGACTGGATTCTTCTAGTCCTTCTTCTTATCATCAGTCGAGTCGATTTTATAGTTTTTGTGCTCTTCCTAGAGGCGGTTGGTGTGAGGGAGTACTGCTGTACAGCAGTCGAAATCGGTTGGCAGCTCTGTGCTTCGCGCTTTCTCCGCGAGCAACGGCTTGACGAACCCTCGTCCCAGCGAGCTGGTGGCTTTGGGCTTAGCCGAAAGCCGCCAAAGCTACGTTCGTGGAGTTGCACTCAGCCGAGAGCCGCCAAAGCTACAGCAGGCGCAGCCGTTGTTGGCAGTATGGGATCGATACCGCGCGCTGCTGCCGTCGTGTAAAACACCCTGCTGGCGAGCGGAGCTAGGAATGCGCCACGCTGACTTGCTGCGAGAAGCAACAGCAGTGATAGCCAAGCTAGCGTCAGCGCCTTGTATGATACTGCAGTGTGGTAGCTGGTATGGGTGTGTGGCCGTGTGGCCGTGTGGGTGTGTGTTTGGTAGTGGGATGAGCGATGCGATCGGTTCGAAAAACACGTGTAAAACTTTTTCGACTGAGTTTTCGACTGGAGATTCCAGTCGAAAATGTCGAGTTTTGCGACTGGATCCGCCAGTCGGAATTGTCAGTCGAAAAAAGTCGAGTCGAAACAGCCCTTTTTCGACTGTGTAAGAAGGCCCGATTTGGGCTTCAGTCGAACAAGGCCGTTTTCGACTGACAAATCGGACTGTATGAGAAATGGCCTAAGAAACCACACCCGCGCGGACGAATTTCGAAGGCGTTTTTTTCGACGACGGGGAGAGTGCATACATAGGCAGAACGGTGTGCCTACGGAAATTGCACACCTCGGACAGATCACGATCATATAGATCATATAGATCATACAGATCATACAGATCTTACAAATATACATATATATATATATTTTCTTGGCCTTGCGCTCGCCATTTTGACCCAAACCGCTCGTGGCGGGGACTGTACTTTGTCGCGATTTGTTCGGGGGCGTGCTCTCCGACCTCCGGTCCCCCGGGAGGGTCGGCCGCCCTGCCGGCGCCGACCTCGTGGGGACCTGTGCGGGCGACGGCAAGGTCGAGATCTACGACATGCTTCGCCCGCCCGGCGCAAACACGCCGTCCATGTTTGGTGCCGATGGCGGATGTAGTGATGCCATGCTATATATTATAAAAAATATAAATACACTCCAGCTGTGAGATCGAATATTTCGTCGAAACTCATCTTTGCAAGCTGTGTGTGATACTCCGATCGCGCGTATTACAGGTTGTGTGTCCTCATTGAGGATATAGGTCGGCGACTCCCCTTGCAACTACAGTGTAGCTATCAGGGTCAACAGTGTGATGTTAGTCAGTCTGTGCGCGGAAACTATAAAACCCGTTACTGAGGGGTACAAAATCTGACAGCTGTGGAAGGAAATGCATTCGTTTATCAAGTGAATCCTGTAAGTCGAATAACCGGTGAGGGGAGAGCGGAGTTTTGAATGACGTGGGGGCCTGGTTTTGATCAAGAGGGAGTGGGGGTGGGGGGGGGAAGGGGGGGGAGGAGGGGGAGGGGGGGGGGCGGGGGGCGGGCGGGGCAGCTCAATCTGTGCGTGGAAATTATACATTCTTTTAAGGGGATAAATGTGACGGTTTTGGAAAGAATGCACCAGTGTATCATGTATATCCTCGTACAACCAGTGAGTAGAGGGCGAAGTGTTCGAGGGGGTGGGGGTGGGGTGGGGGGGTGGGGAGGTGGAGGGTGGGGGAGGGGCAGGGGGGGGGGGCTTTAGGTCGCTTATATGTAGGGGGTTGCGATACGTGTGGTGTTAGGTCCAGGCGATGGTGCGGGTGGTGGGGAAGGAGGGGGCGTTGGGGGCGGGAGGGGGGGGGGTGGGAATTGCAGCAGCGGCATGGATGGCTCTAGAAAGATAATGAGGTGATATCCAGTGCGTGGAGGCGTATATTACTCTGGCGGATTTCGATATTAGGTGGGGCGTTTGAGCAGGAGAGAGCGGGAGAAAAAAAAGAAAATAAAAAAGATATGTGTCAGCAAACATGGGACACCTCGGCCAGGCTCCTTTTTTGTTTTTTTGGACAAGGTGTATAGCCTGCAACTCGCGACAACTGGGACGAGGGCTCGGGGCATGGGCCACTACACCAGGCAATACGAACGGGGATGTTGGGGCATGAGCTGGACCGTACAGGTCTTCCTGAAATATCTACGTCATCAAGTGGAAATCGATTATCTGACCTGTGAAAATTTTGGACGAAATCTTCCCCAAATACGCTGTTTTCGCCGTGTGTGCTGCCCTTGTGTTGGAGGTAGTGGGATTGGACATGCATCCCAATGAGTGTACTGTTTTGCGTGTTATCGATCCCCCGAAGTATATGCCCCTCAGCCTTCTTATCCTGACCAGAGGGGGCGTTATTGCATACCAGGTATTCACAGACGCGTGGTACTAGTAATACGATAGAAGTAGCACTTTTCGGCTACACTAGATGTTGAAGTCCTGTATGACCGGGCTCCGTAACCCCCGATTTCGTCGGAATGTGATTATTTTTCATCAGCATGCATTTTTGTATACCTATGATCGGCCAAAAAAGGGTTTGTTCATCGGGTTGCGCCTTCACGTTTCTCGAAATCAGTTTTTGGGTGCTCAAGGTGTAGAGCTTGTCATGTGAGAAGCCCTAGAAGGCAAACAGAACAGGATGAACCTCTACCGTAGCATGTGTCGACACTTTAGATATCGTATTTATTATATATCGTGTATCACATATATCACATATTTCGAAGTATATCACATATAGCACATATATCAACCGCCGTCTCCGTGAGCGCACAGCAATACGAGTTGGACTATGCTCTGCAACGTTTTGCATTGTTGCAGTTCAGACGCGAAGGACATGTGTCACCCCGTAGCTGCGCAGCCCGCGCTGCTTCGAGTGGCGGATTCTCTTACACCGCATGCTACTATTAATGATACTTGGTAGCACTTTAATACTAATACTATCAATACTAAGAGTAGTAATAATAGTTTGGTAGGAGTGAACCTCAATTGATATGGTGCTCCTCGCGTAAGGGGCTATGTACCTCACACAAACACCTATTTTTTGAAAAAATGCAAGTGCAACCTGATGATCAATTTCATGGCCTATGATCGGTATACAACAAGAAATGTTGTAAGGCACTAACGGCGTTCCAATGGTATTGGGTAGTTTAGTACTCAGTTGATGAGTTGAGGGGCCTAGTCACTAATAAAAGGGTCAAAATATTTAGTCCTAAATCGCTACTCCTACGGCAGTCCTCGTCTATCTCGACATCTTTTTCTTCACCCCTTTGCTAAGCAGCTCGCGTTGCTTCGAGTGACGGATGCTGTAGTCGACACGTCGATTCGCCACGTTTTCCATCTGAGAGGCGCCAAGAAGTCTTTTTGATTTGTTAAACATCTTTTCGCAACATGTCTTTTTCCCTCTGAGGTTCCAAGAAGATTAATTAAACTATAAACAACCCTCGGAACGTACACTGTTTTTTTTCAGGTGTGCCGACGTCGGGGCTCCGGACACCACCCGGCGTGGCGGTCGCGAAAGAAGCCTTCCTGCCCGATTCTTGCCTGTCCAAGACCCAGACGCCGTCGTCCCTACGCGAGTTATTGGCAAGCGCAAAGGTAGAATGCGTGAGGGTGGATGTGAAAAAGAAGAATCCCTTGATGGGGCGGGAGGGATCGGGAGAAGGCGAGGACCGGGACAGCCCCGCGTGCTTACCGACGGGACAGGGGCCCGTAGGAAGCGCAATCGTCAGGCGAACCGAATTAAGAGGGAAGCCGAGTCTCCGCCGACCCGAGAGCGGCGTCTTGCAAAAGACCGCGAACGAGCTGCTGTCAGGCGGCGGGGGGAGTCTCCGTCGGCCCGAGAGCGGCGTCTTGCCATCGACCGCGATCGGCATGCCGCGAGTCGGCAGAGTGAGTTGATTTTTGCTGCCGGAAAAGGTCGATCGGCTGGCGCGCTGCAGGCGGAGTCTCCTGTCGAGCGCTATCTGCGGGCCGCCAGAATGCAGGCGCAAGCTCCGCCAACCCAAGAGTGGCGTCCTACTCCGGAGCAAGGTGGGACGGCTGTTACGCTGGAGATGCAGTCCCCTACTGAACTCTATCTGCCAATGCAGGTGGGACATGCTGCCGCTGAGCAAGGTAGGACAGCTGTCACGGCACCGTTGCAGTCTCCTGCTGAACGCTGTCTGTCGACCGAAGACCGCGTCCTACATATGAGTAAGATAAGTACGACGCCGGTGCTGTCTCGTGCTGACCGCTATCTGCCGGCCCAGGAATGTCATCCTACTGGCGAGCAAGGCAGGACGGCTGCTGCACTGGGGGTGCAGTCTCCTGCTGACCTCTCTATGCCGATCCCAGGGCGACATCCTGCTGGTGAACAAGGTGAAACGGCCCTCAACCTGCGGGTGCAATCTCCTGCTGAACGTTATCTACAGGCCGCCAGGCAGCAGGCCCAGGCTGCTGCCGAACCCCGCGTACCCACCGCCTCACGGCAGGAATTGGCCGTCATTCGGCAGGATCAGGCCGCCACGCGACAGGAACTGTCTCCGTCAACCCGAGCACCGCGAATCTCCAACGCCGATCGAATAAATGCCGAGCGGAAGGCCGAGGCCGCGTCGGACCTTGAGCGGCGTGGTGCCGTGGTCCGCTCTCAAACAACCGCCGAGCGGGTCCAAGAAAAGGAGAGGTTGAGGCTGCATGTTCAGGCTGCGCCGTCCCTAGAGGGTCTTCGCGCCACCGACGGCGAGGGAACAGCCGCCGATCCGGATCGAGAGGAGCCTCTCTTCGATCGAATGGTTGCCAGGCTGCAGGCCGAGGCGGAAATAGCCATCGCCAGCAATCGAAAGGCTCCGGCGACCGATAGAAAAAGGACTTCCAGGCTTCGAGCCGAGCATGAGTCGGCCCGAGAGCTGCATCGCATCACGGACCGCGAGCGTAAGGCCGCCTCTCGGGCCCGAGAGAACAGTCTTGTGTCCGATCTACCGCCTGGCAGGTTGCGGGCCGAGGCTCAATCGGCCCAAGAACGTCGCCGTGCCACCGACCGCACCCGAAAGGCTGCCAGTCGGGCTTTGCAACGACGGGCGGCGTCTGAGTTGGTCCAAGCGCAGCGTCGTGCCGCCGACCGCGAGCAAAGAGCGGCAAGTCGACTCCGAGAGAAACGTCTTGACCGTGAACGAAAGGCCGCCCAGCGGCAGAACGAGTCTCCATCGACTCGAGAGAAGCGTCGGGCCATCGACCGCGAGCGAAAAGCCGCAAGTCGACTCCGAGCGAAACGTCTTGAGCGCGAACGAAGGGCCACCCAGCGGCAGAGCGAATCTCCGGCAACCCGAGGGCAGCGTCTTACCGAGAATCTCGACCGAGAAGCCGCCAGGCGGCAGCCTCAGTCTCCACCCACCGGGCAGAGTCGTCCTGCGGACAATCGCGGTCAAGAGGCTGCCAGCCGGGACGACGGATCTACGTCAACTCGAGACAAGACTCTTGCGGAAAAACGCGATCAAGCGGCCGCAGGCCGACAGGGTATGCTCCGGCCAAGCCGAACGCAGTATCTGGCCAACCACCTCAAAGGACAGGCCGAACGTGGCCAGGATCCGCCCCCGTCTTCCCGTCAGGAAGATCTTACCCAAGACAGCAATCGACAGACCGCCACGTGTCAGGGCCAGTCTTTGTCAACCGAGGTGCCGGATATTGCCCACGGGCGGCAGGATAAGTTCCCGCCGACACAGGAGCGAAATATTGCCGACGCGCTGGGACGACAGGCTGCCGAGCGGGAGAACGAAATACAAAACCAGGCTGCCGGGCGGAAGAATATGTCTCTGTCGAGCCGAGAGCAGTATCTTGCCGACGCGTGCGAACAAACCGCGGCCAGACGGCGAGATCAGTCTCCGTCTACGCGAGAACGGCATCGTGACCTTAACCGGCAACGTGCAGCCGCCAGGCGGGAGAACCAGTCTCCGTCGGCCCGGGAGCATCGCCTTACCGACGACCGTGAACGCGCGGCTGCAAGGCGAAGGGAGAATGCGCTGTCGACCCAAGAGCGGGATCGTTCTACCGAACGAGATCAAACGGCTGGCGCGCTGCTGCAAACCCGACCTTTTGCCGATAGTCCTGCACAGGTCGCTGGTGAACCTCCGCCTACCCAAGATCATTTTCTCGCTACCGAAGGCGAGGGGGCGGCTAGCACGCTGCAGACCCAGCCTCCTGCCCGTAGCTCTCCACCGCATGCCGCTGAAGAGTCTCTGCCGAGCCAAGAGCAACCTCCCGCTGCCGATAAGTCTCTACAGCTCGTCGAGGGACAGAACGAGTCTCCGTCAAGCCAAGAACAACCTCCCGCTGCGGAAGACGATGAAACGGCTGCCACCATGCAGACGCAGGCTCCTGCCGATAGCCTTCCGCAAGCCGCCGGGGAGGGGCAGGACGAGTCTCCGTCGAGCCAAGAGCAACCTCCCGTTGCCGAAGGCGAGGCAACGGCTGACAAGCTTCAGACGCAGCTTCCTTCCGATAGCTGTCCACAAGCCGCCAGCGGACAGGACGTGCCGTCGTCGAGCCAAGAGCAAACTCCCGCTGCCAAGCGCGAGGCAGCGGCAGGCAAGCTGCAGGCGCAGCCGTCTGTCTATAGCTATCCACAGCCTGCGGGGGGTGAGGACGAGCCACCGTCGAGCAATGAGCAGCCTCCCGCTACGGAACGCGAGCCAACGGCTGGTGCGGTGCGTACGCCGTCTTCTGCGGATAGCTCCCTGCAAGCCGTCGGGGGCAAGGACGAATTTCCGTCGAGTCAAGAGCCACCTCCCGCCGCGGAAGGCATGGGAACGGCTGGCACGGTGCAGACCCAGCCTCCGATGGACTTGCCACTATTGGATTCAGCTGAATCAGGCGATACTAAGCAGAATCCGGCGACCCTGCTGCAAAGGCATTCAACCCTACCGCAGAACCATGCGATCCTACGGCAGAACCTGACAGTAGAATCGGGTGACCCTACAGCAGAATCAGCCTAAGTCAGAATCAGGCGACCCTACAGCAGAATCATCCGACCCTACAGCAGAATCAGCCGACCCTACAACTGGGCCGCGCTCGCACTGACTCCGTGGTGGTTCTTCTGCTGCACATATCGCTGCCGTTGGATGTCCCGGGGGACTGGGTGCCACCCAGGCAAGCGTATATTTCAGTGGCGGGCAGGATGCGTTTTCGGGACTCCGGTAGCTCAGGAGACACCAGGTATGTTTCTGCCGATGATTTCTACGTTCTCATGGTTGGGTTTCGATCGTACCGTGCTAGGGCCATGCGCCGATCGACTCTGAAAATTTCCGCATAACACTGTTTTATCGTTGACCCGTATTGTCAATAAACAAACAAACAAACAAAAATACCGCTTGCCGTATAAGTATACCGCCTAATTTTGTTTTACCGCTCGATGTGCCGTCCAAAACGCAATTGCCGTTTATCGTCGACAATTTACGGCCTAGTTTTGTTTTACCGTTTACACTATCGTCAATAACACAATTACCGTTTACCGGGGGAAAATTACCGCCTAATGTTTTACAGCTTAATGTGCCGTCCAAAACAAAATTGCCGTTTACCGTCGAAACTTGCCGCCTAATTTTGTTGTACCAGTTTCGTCAATAACACAATTACCGTTTATTGCCGAAAAATGGCCCCTTGATTTTATATTGCCGTTTACGGCCAACCTATGAGTGGAAAACTTTTGTGCCACTTTCTGTCCGAAAATCACCGCCTTTTTGTACTGTCTTGCCGTTTGTTACCTTTTACCGTTACAGAGGAGTATCCTGACTTTTTCCTTTGGCGACCATAACTAATTCCTTCCCCCCCCCCACCCCCGACTCGTCTTGTTGCCAACGACTTTATTCGCGAAAAAGGTTTTTCATTGTAATGTGCATGGTCGCAGAGATGACCGCGGGGGTGTCGGGAACCGATGTATTCCAGTGTGCGGGCAAGTTGTTGACTTGCTTCAACAGGCTCGTGCTCCGATAGGCGCAATACTTTTCAGCCGATACAGTAGATACAGCAGATACGGCAATGTTTGTAGCTGGTGAGCCTCGTCGATTAGGCTAAACAACAATAGTGCTCGTTGTATGCATGGGCCATGGGACATGCATTGTGTGCGTTTTCTATGTAAAAAGTCGTTTTGTATTGATACCTATTGATACCTATTGATACCTATTGATACCTATTGATACCTATTGATACCTATTGATACCTATTGATACCTAGGCCCTGGAATTGTTGCATGGCATGGTTGGATGGAATGGTTAGTCGGGGTGCACTTTTTTTGTTTTTTGTCAAAATCAGTTTTTGGGTTAACCCTTCTGTGACCCCAAGGGGGTTTTTGTGATCATAAAAAATGATCAATTCTCGCATTTTTCACCGGACAGGCCGGTCTGTTCAGCCCGGGGATTAAAAAAGACATGCCCGAACTTGAACGCAGGGCGTTGTATATATCAACGAACGCACACACGCACACCTGGCAACACCCCTGGACTCGGCCTACAGGGGTACGTCGGTAGGCGCATGAAGCCTGCACGCCGCCTGGGGTCCTCAGCTGTGAGATCTTGAACCTTTCCAAGCCCGCGGCTGTCTGGGGCGTTTTCAGAGAAGTACAGAAGTACGCTATTCCCGCAGGGCACTTCGACGCTGATTTAGTGATCATATTTGGTGATCATTTTTACATACTGAATTTTGACTACTCTCAGGGCGTAGGACCACTCGACCAGGATGAAAATTGCATCGAGCGAACAATAGCGGTGATGTTCTGAGGGCCGAGGGGCCTTTCTAGTGTAAGGGCAGACGTCCCCAGCGTGTTACCGGGAGGCGACACAGCCGCGGTGCGAGTTTAGCTGAGGGCTGCACTACACATAGAAGTCTCTTTTTGGGCGAAGAAGCGCGCCGCATCTGCTGTGCGGACTCAACTTTTTTGTGACAGTCTCGGCGCGCGCGCGGGCTGCTCGACTAGCGGGCTGCTCGACTAGCGGGCTGCGAAGAGCCTAGTCCCAGAGGGGTTAAGGAGGGGTTAAGAAGGGGGTAGAGCCCCTCACGTGAGGAGCCTCACGACATGTGGGTGCACCCCTACTGTAGAATGCCTCAACACTATCAACACTAGAAAAACCGACGCCCCTACGAGGAAGCAGATACCGCCAACGATAGATCGTGCGGAGGACCTGAGACCCTATATAGCGGGGGCTGTGGGGTGTCAGGTTCCAGGTTTCATGCAAGACCGGCGTGTTTGGTATGCATTGGGGTCGATACTGGGTTGGAGGTATTTAGGCTTGATGGGGAAGAGCAGGGGATGAAGGGGGGGGTGTACTCCTGTAATGCATGGCCGTAGGCGGGAGACCATAGAGCATTGCATTCGTACAATGTTGGGAATGAGCACGTCGGGTTTTCACCATCGATGGGGGGGGGTACTCAGTTTGTGCATGGCCGTAGTCGTATGACCATAGACCCTTACATCCCTACTATGCCGGGACGGAGCACGTCGGGTTTTCACCAACCAAGCAGATATTGCTTGCACCAAGCGCGAAGCACCGTAAGGTGTTCGGCGAGTCGCATGACGAGTGAAGTGCATCCTTCCAAGAGCCACGTCGGGTTTTCACACTCGAGGGGGGGAGGGTGTACTCATATCATGCGTGGTTATAGTCCGTAGGGCCATGGACCCTGGCGTCCCTACGAAGCCGGGACAGAGTACTTCCGGTTATCGCCTACCAGGCTGGGAGGGGGGGAGGGGGGCACTCATTTCATGCGTAGCCGTAGTCGCATGACAATAGTGGTATGACTCTCGCATTCTCGCAACGCCTCGACGAAGTACGTCGGGTTTTTGAACGACCAGGCAGACATCACAAGCGCGAAGCGCCGTGAGGTGTTCTGCGAGTCTCACGAGTGGGCTGCATCCTGCTAAGAACCACTTGTAAGGCGGACTTCCGCACCTTGTGCGTATTTTCGTGCATATGGATATTAGCTTCGAATGGAATAGGCGGGGAGGAGGGGAGGGGGAGGGGGGGGTACAAAGTTTTTTGGGCCCATCAGCATGGCGCGGTCAATTCACGCGATTTTTCGACGCGAACATCATGATGGCCAGTTATTTGGGCAAGTGTCGTACCGCAAATGGACTGTTCCGCTGAACGCTTGACCCCCTTAGAACAGCGCCTAAGTTTGAAGACAGGCCTCGGAAGTTAGACGGGGGGATTTTCTCCGGTAGTACAAGGGGGGCTGAGACCAATGATGAGATTGATGAGCACATCATGGGCATTGTCTACTGCACGCTGTACAGTGTTTGGTTCTGCGCGGCTAATAGATATTTTAGGATGCATGTCACTATGAAGTTACTATAGGGTAGCTCTCGCAATAGTAGGAACTCGCGCTATTCATAGTGGATGTTTGTAGCTGTCCTCAACAACTGTGTGCGGTGTGGAAAGCATACAGAAAAAACGCTTTCCCCCCGAACATTTTGGTCGGGCGGCGCGGATCTCCGGGTTCAAGGAGCGCCCCTACACCCCAGGTCCCCATGTACATGAGCATTTGGCTCTCGCTCGTGAAGTATAAGAAGAACAGCAGAAATAGTATCATAGCGGAAAACGTCATGTGTGCTGCGTCTACAGCGAAAAAGATAGATGCTGTTTTGTTCTGGGGCGAACAATCCACAGATGGACAGTTGATACGTGTTGTGCGGAAGGTTTGAGGGGATCGCGTGTGCTATTTAACCGTCTATTGACGAAACCGACTTGGCTGGTTTGACCTCGAGCCGACTTGGCTGGTTGGACCTCAAGCCGACTTGGCTGGTTGACCGCGAGTGCTCGGTTCGCGCAGGGGAGGGTTTTGTTCTTGGGTGTTAGGCAGTCAAGGTACATTATGTGGAACATCGGTAGGTAGGTAGGTCGGTAGGCAGGTCTTGCCGCGTGGTGGATGGTTGGCTGGGGCACCGCCGTTTATCGATTGCTCCACAGAACTAGTACCTGCTACCTGGTATTAAATAATCGGCACGGGCAATGGATGTTCAGGGTGCCGATGGGTGGAAAGAACGATTCATATGAAAAACAAACGCGCACACAGCAGCAGCGAACCTCTCGGGGCAGTTGGTGAGTTCCTTTCGGTGCGTTTATTTCTGAGTGCTGATTGCCTGCACATTTGTAGGCTAGCCTTCTCGGGACGGGTGCGATCTAACCAAGCGTCTAGGAAGAACGTGCAGCAACACAAGCATCACGATTCTTCACGTGTGTCACGCAGCCTCTTCCGTTGCATTTCAGACCACCGCGTTTACCCCTTTTGCCCGAACTGCTTCATGTGGCCGATGCTGTAATCAATATAATAACCAACACCAGTTTCGAGATTTCCCCGCTGGTTTCTCAAAGGGGTTAAGCTTGAGGCAGCTAGGATATGCTATTGACCTTTTGGGGACCAAGATGAACCAAACATACGCCAGGTGCGGCCTGACCAACCGTCTGGTGGGAGCACTCGACGGCACAAGAATATTCTAGTCATATTCTAGTTTGAGTGCACTTCCTGCATAAGTAGCTCGGTTGGGTTGTTCTATTCGGTCGATACCGTGATTATAGTGTTTCAACTTTTGTTCCCGTTGGAGCTATGTACGTAAAGAGTTTAATAGGTGTACTCGCGAACTCTATATATCCGAGATGAAGTGCATGGTACACACAACAATGTTCTTCGTGTTAAGCACGCCCGGCCTTGAAATCGTACGAACTTTGAAAATTCAAAGTAAATCCATGCCTCCACCCAACCTCAAGGGTTTGCACCTCTTGGACGAGACGGTGACGCCTATCGTTGGCGCTGCATTACAGCAGAACACAACGATCAGCCCGGCGCTTGACAAGATGCTACAGATTAATGTGCGGCCTCTAGAACAGAAACAAATTATATTCTGTCTGCGAAGCCCTTTTTCTCCGCCGATTCCCTTCAGGCATGACTCTGGCCAAACGTTGAACTTCGTTGCGCCAAACGGTTCCCAACGTTTGACCCCTGTCCGGCCACGAGCGTCAATAGCCGGAACACGGACGGTTTGATGTTCGCCAAGTCCCACCTTCTTGGATACTGTGTGTGTTGGGCACCATGAATTGTCTCAAAGCTGGTGTTCCAACTCCATAATGGATTCAGTTATACGCGGCGTATTTTCATGTACGTGGTACCTTGAGATCAACATTATGTTGCAGCGGTCCAGCTGTACTTTCGACCTGGGAGCGGCATATTTTTGGAAGCATCAAACGTTCCCGAATGATTAAGGGGGCAAACAAGCAATCCCACCACTCCACAGTAATCCACACCGGTGCAAATCGCTGCTGCATATATTCAGTATAGTGATATTAATACCCGAGGACCAACGCCGGAATGGGCAGGGTGGACCGCAAATAGACCACGTCAGACGGAAGGCTGTTTTCTAAAGGACGGGAGTTTTGTTAGTGGGTGAGCTTGGGCAAGTCCCACACTACCCGGAATGATGCCGTTCCGGGTGGCTATCTCCACCTCAGGGGTCAGGTCGGGTCGACATACTCACGCATCCGTGTACAACTGTAGCTTACGCTGCCGGAGTAGTAGCGTGGACCGCCGGTAGGGACAGCTCGCGCTATCGCTATCGCGGGAACTGAAGGACACGCCAGAAAACCAGCTGGATTGCGAATGCAATTGTTGAGTTATATCTACACACGACTTGTGTGTATGAAAATACGTGAAAGTGTGGTGAGCTTCAGCTTTTTTCCCCCCCATCCGCCGGAGGATAAAAAAAATAAATGGTACTAATAATGACGAATCATAAAAACTTCTCACCTTGGGATTAGTAGTATACTGTAGCAGCAACAGGCTGGTTCACGTTAAAAAAACAAATGCATTCCCCGGCGAATGAAAATCCACGCCGTTTGATCGATTTAGACCGTGAAATCTTGCACTCATCTTCTATGTGCCATTGCGAAGACTTCAGGAGGGGGGGGGGGGGGTTGTCTGTTTTTTCGTCACCTTAGGCCAAAACATTTTGGCGAAAAAAAGGAAAGAAAAAAAACCCGGAGGTCAGGCCTCGGGATGGGTGCAGAACGCGTGTGCAAAATTGCTGGGTGTAATCTCTCAAAAACGGCGTGGACATTTGGACTTCTGTGCGTAAAAATTAGGAAGATAGGTTATTTCCTTCAAATTACTTGGTTTTAGTGGTGGATCCAGATTTTTCGCCAGACTCTGCTTGATTGGGAACACAGGCAGGTCAGATCTTCGATTTTTTTGCGCGAAATTTTCTACAGACACGCCTTGGAGTACCTCCAACCGGTTCGTGCAAAATGCGGCTCAATTTTTTGTCGCCTCCGTTTGGAAAAAGCCTGAATATTGCTTGAAGAATATGAAAGCCTGTCATTGAAATTGGTCGATACGAGTGTTGCTCCTAGAGACAGCCCGAGGCCGTTGAAAAAAAACTGGCCATGTCGCTATCTTCTATTGGTAATGGGGGTCAGTATGATACCAGATATGCACCCTTTGACTGATATTGCAAGCGGCCTTCGCCGGGGAGAGAACTTCTTTCATTTTTACGTGACTACCATTATTATTATTAGTTTTGGCTGATGTTCACCCTGGCAACGTACGTACATAGATAGAAGTCATACACATTCAAAGCATATTACACCTGAAAAAACGAGCGGCCGGTGTATCACGCAGCGTGCAAAGATGAGTATAGACCCTAAATTTGTCGAACTCACGGCTGACGTATTATAATAATCTATTTAAATGAAGGCGTGGGGTTGACTGTATCCTAACGGTAGTGTTACCCCTCCTGCGGTTGCGCTTGGGTTCGAATCTAGGCTGCTGGTGTATTACCCAAAGCCCGTGTCTGAGTACTATTATTAGTAGTAATGTTAGTATTAATAGTCTTATTACTGTTAGTATTAGCACTGCTATTATCATTATATTATTATTATTATTATTATTATTATTATTATTATTATTATTATTATTATTATTATTATTATTATTATTATTATTATTACTATTATTATTATTATTATTATTATTATTATTATTATTATTATTATTATTATTATTATTATTATTATTACTATTATTACTATTATTACTATTATTACTATTATTACTATTATTATTATTATTATTATTATTATTATTATTATTATTATTATTATTATTATTATTATTATTATTATTATTATTACTATTATTACTACTATTATTATTATTATTATTATTATTATTATTATTATTATTATTATTATTATTATTATTATTATTATTATTATTATTATTATTATTATTATTATTATTATTATTACTATTATTATTATTACTATTATTACTACTATTACTATTATTATTATTAGGGCCCAGATTAACGAAGAGCACGAAAAATCGTAATTTCGATTTTGTTTTGTAATATCATGAAAAATACACGAAAAATTAAACTTTGGTTCTTATCAAGGAACGGCGTAGTGCGTTTTAGGAAATGAAAAAATTCCAAAAACGCAAAAGGGTCAACGAACACCCGTGGGCAACAACCGAGGCGAGCGATGGCTCACGTCCTTCCCGGAGCGCCGCAGCTAGCGGCAGATTGTTTTTGCCGGCAGCGGCTAGGAGGGTATGGCTCTAGGCGTCTTTTGGATGGGCTGGCGCCACCCCGCCGCCCGACACGGGCAGCAGCGACGGGGATATAGCGGTCGAACTTCTGAGCGAAGTCATCATGTGGTACTGTATGTAGTTGGTCGTGTAATTTTCGAGGTGCAGGGCGACGAAAAACTGGGTTTGCGGCGGTCTCGATTGTTTTCGAAGCGTCGCAGGCGGTCTACGCTGTGCTAAGGACCTTCGGAGGCCGCGCTGCGGCTGCTCCGGTGGTCCTACCTCTCGCACATGGTGGCTTCTCGCCTCTCAATAAGCCGACTACATGTCACCAAATCGCGTGGCCGGCTTCGGTTACACAGAACAAGCCATGTCTAGGTGGACAAACTCCCCAAATTGAATTTCGATTTTCGACTAAATTCGACCGAGAAAGTCTTTTTTTACTTCTTTGTTGCATTTGGTTTTTACTTCTTTGTTGCAAAATTCGACGGAAGCCGATGAGCAGAGGAAACGCCTTCCTATGCACGACCGAAAAAATGAAGGCAGGTATGGGGTTAGGGGGGGGGGGGGGGGGGGGCACCCACGTCTTGTTCAAAAGCCCATTGAGGGAAAAACCTCCCACCGCGAACAGAAAAAGCGATAAAGCCAGTCAGCGTGCAATAGCTCATCGTTAATAAGAAAGGTCATTCATGTCACGTTGCGACACGGAGGTAGGCAGTTGGTACTGCAGCAATGCAGCCCAACAGACACAACCCAAAGAACAAAAATGGACTAGGTCTTCGGTACTTCAACACTGCAGCCCAACGGAAAACGCGCACACCACTAACTTAACGCCTGCACTTGACCAACGGTCTAGACCACCACAAGCATAACCGCGCCAGCCAACCCCCGGCCGACCTCGCTTGACTCGTAGGTCGAATGGACCCCTAAGTGATCCACAAGCGACACGCCGATCGAGACCAGCTAACCAACACCACCAAAACGTTGAAACGTCGCACCCAAGGGCTTTCACCAACAACTCCCTCGAGATATCATTTTCGATCCAGCAATGAACAAACAGCATCTCCCTTCATCAGCGATTGAGAGCGTTAACCCACAGGCAAAAGTCGCCGTCGGCCATCACGGCCCGCGTTTTTTCGGTCTTCAACATGCCGAGCAAACCCATTAGGTAACACCTACCAGTACCCACCTACCTACCAGCCCGGAGAGATCCATTTCAACCGAGCACTCAAACAAACAACACCTCCTTAACGGTAAACATCCACCAAGTCTCAACACCTACTTTCCTACCCGCCGGGCCAGAGAGATCCGCTTCGATCGAAAAATCAAGAAACAGCACCTCCCTTTATCAAACACCCACCGTATAAACCTACCACTTTCGATGTAAGTATAGGGACCATCGGGGTGTTCATATGAATAATAAATGCTCCTTACATTTCGGTGCTGACATCCAAACCAACTCTGCCCTACGGGAACCGAGCAATCGCGGCCAGACCAGCCAAGTTAGGTTCGTCAACAAACCGATGCATCATACACGCCACGATCAAAAACCTTGGAACGCCCGGCCCCCAAAAAGGTCCGAAACATGCCAACATCAACACCCTTCGAGCGCCCCCCCACCCCCCCCCCCCCCGCTAACGGCCAACGTCATCCACGCCACCCCACCATCAACACCCTTCGAGCCCCCCGCCACGGTAACCAACCTACACCGCACTCGCTGTACAGGGTAGTAAGGCTAAAGGCCATTGCACCGCCCCCCCCCCCCCTCCCTCCCTGCAAGCAATTTGTGCCTGGCCTATGAAAACCCAACGTGCCGTGTCCCGACATTGTGCGGATGCGAGGGTATCTTCGGTCTTTACAGACTACGGCCATGCACAATGACTGCAAACCCTCCTCAGCAGCCCACGACCAACACAGCACTCCCTGAACAGGGTCATTGCAAGTTCGGCCCTGCGCCCGAGTAAAACGAGACGCGGTCGGCAAACACGTCGAGCACCAGCTGGAGATCATCCGGGGACACCTGAGCGGTGGACAGCAAACACCGCCAACACGTACGGGAATCAGATTGCGCTACGGTTAGTCGAAATGTATGGCGGGGAGGGCATACGGCGGGAAGAGGTAGCTGAGTGCGGCACGATTGGACAAAGGGTACGGTGAGGAGGGGCACTTCTGCGCCTTTTACTTCAGTTGCTCAGGGCCACTCGCGCGGATAGCTACCGACAACACATTTAGGAGTCCGTTTCCGAGTGAGGCGCAAGGGTTAGTGGCCTTAACCTGGTCGTGTGGTGGAGAATACAGAGGTACTTCCCTTACCATAGCCCAAGTCGGAATTTAAACCGATCACTTTAAAGCGGGTGCCAAAGGGGGAAGGGTCGAAAACGATGGTCGAGGCTAAATACCAGATCTGAGCCGCTCGCTACTACTGCGGATTTCGTAGGAGGTTCAACCCGAGTGATGAAGCTGACGCAATGAATCCCACAATAAATCACAAAAATATCACAAAAAAAAGTTTTAGTGTACTACTGCTGCTATGTTACTACGCAGGACATGGCATCACACCCCACAACTTCCGATAGATGCAGACACAGGCAACCGTCGGCGCACTGAGTCATCAACCATACCCCAACCATGAACCATGAGCCACTAAACGTCAATCATTGGCCGCACAACCATTGCCCACCAACCCACCACCTATCAGCGCGAATACAAGTAGGATGCGGCAAAATTGAAGAAAGGCTATCATACCGTCAGCAAGATCCTTAACGGGTGTAATCGCACCCAAACAGGTAACGTAGAGCTATCGCAATCATCAGCCAACCAACCATCAATCATCAACCACCATCAATCACAGCCAGCCACAAACTACTGGCCATTCAACCAGTCACCATCGCCCACCATCCATCAACACGCAAGACCCATCATACCTTCAGCAGAGCCTTAAAGTAGTCAAAGGCGAAGAACTGTAGCGCTATTGCCGCTCCGAAGAAGACGGCCCTCAACCCCAAGCCACTGCGATCCGTAACGTAGCATGGCGGCATCAATAAACACGAAGCCGTAACGTCACGCGGAGAACCGAATCATACCAAGACGAAAACAAACGTACCGGTACAAATCAAACATGCCAGAAAACAGGACTTCACCGATTGATAGATGGTACCTGGTATATGACGAGTTGCCCTTCGTTTGCCTCAACGAACGCGAAATTACTATATTTAAGTGTGGATCGCTCCCTTGACAGGGCACGTTTTCCACTGACGTGCACGTCTCCCGACATCTGAACTAAAAACGAAACCGTAAGACGACGGAACGGACCGAACAAAACGTAACGAAAATACGCCTATCGGGACACAACGAACAATAAAAGCATGTGCCCGGAACGCGCTCCGCCGTCGGATTTAAAATTTGGCCACTTTTCGGCTAACACTACTGCGAAATAGGGCCGGACACGATTCCGAGCAGCAACATCACACGCAGCTTGCAAAGCAAACTTTCAACACATCGGTCAGATCACCGATCCGTATCAATAGTAAGATCGTCTAGATCTTCAACCCCTTTAGAGCTCCAGAACCCTTCCCTACACTAACTCCATGAAAGCAAATTAAAAAAAATCCGGTTGTAAATGCATTAAGGGAAGACCTGTACGGTCTAGCTCATGTTACCCGGTGGGAGCCGTACGATCTGCACCATCTAGTGCAGGCTTCTTGAGTTGAATATGTACTCTATAGATGCAGGTTTAGGTCAACGCTTCATTGCGGCAGATGCGGGATGTACTGCTGTAGATTATTTCAGATCTTTATCTGTGCGAGGATATGGAATTTTCGACGAAAATATTGACCTCCCAGCTGAGAGGCATCCTTCAAATATTTTATGAACTGCGTCGTGCATACGTACAGATATCGCAACAAAAAAAACGCCTGTGTCATCGGGTAAAAAGTCTGCTTTCGCCAAAAAAGGTGTCTTTGTCATTACTACCGAAGAAAAAAAAAAAAAACTGCAAACATCAAAACAAAAAAAACGACAACACCTTGCACAAAAAAAGCAACTACTACTTGTATATACCCTCTCACCTGAACAAGGCCGATACGCCTTCATCTCCCTCGAAGAGATCCCGCACAACCTCCTTCCAATCCGGTGCCTGCAATTTGTCCTCGTCTTCCTCCTCGCCCCCTCCCTCCTTCTCCAACAAACCTACACCCAACCCCCCTTGCGAAGGCATGTCAAACACGCCGTTCCCATTGGAGACCCCTGTTCCTGCACCTACAGCCCCCGCTACAGAGGGTCTCAAGTCCCAAGGACGGCCCATTTTCGGCGTTAACTTTCCTGTTGGGAGTGCCGGTTTCTTCAGAGTGTTGAGCCGTGTTAGGACCGTGTCCGCGGGCTGGGATACGATAGCCCCCACCACCCCCGCCGTCATGCCTGCCACAATGGAAACCTTTTTTCGCCGCGAATAATGTCGAAGAGACAATAATGTCGTTGGCGACGAAAATAACGAGAGGGTTGAGCAGTAAGTTAGATGCTGTAGTCCATGTAGGAACAGCACAATGTCAGGCGCAATCCGATAGCAATGGCATAGTATATATAGAGTGCTGCGAGGTATCGTCTGTACGAGATACGAAACAACAAAAACGTCGGTCCTCGGGCACAAAGAGCCGGTGCAACCCATTCAACAATCGGATGAATTCAACAAGACATCAAGGACAGCCCGCATATTCACCAATATGGCCACAGCTGTCCGGCCAAGCAGAACCATCAATTATGCTTCTGATAGTTGGGAAATAAAAAAACAAAAAATAAAAACTGAAAGCTGGTAGGAAAAACAAAAAGTTATAATCTACTTTTTCGCTGTTTTTTTTTGGGTTGGGTTGGCCTTGGATTGTTACGTTTCGTTCGACGGTTTCAATACTATTCATAATATAATGGTATAATGATATAATAGTATAACGATATAATAGTATAACGATATAATAGTATAGTGATATAATATAAAAATTAAAATACACTCCAGCTGTGAGATCGAATATTTTGTCGAAACTCATCTTTGCAAGCTGTGTGTGATACTCCGATCGCGCGTATTACGGGTTGTATGTCCTCATTAAGGATATAGGTCGGCGACTCCCCTTGAAACTACAGTGTAGCTACCAGGGTCAACAGGGTGATGTTAGTCAGTCTGTGCGCGGAAACTATAGAACCCGTTTCTCGGGGGGACAAAATCTGACAGCTGTGGAAAGAAATGCATCAGTTTATCAAGTGAATCCTGTAAGTCGAATAACCGGTGAGGGGAGGGCGGAGTTTTTAAGGACGTGGGGGCCTGGTTTTGATCAAAAGGGAGCGGGGGTGGGGGGGGGGGGGGGGGGGGGGGGGGGGGCGGGCGGGGCAGCTCAATTTGTGCGTGGAAACTATAATCCTTGAAGGGGATAAATGTTACGGTTTTGGAAAGAATGCACCAGTTTATCATGTATATCCTGTAAGTCGTTCAACCAGTGAGTAGAGGGCGGAGTGTTCGAGGGGGTGGGGGTGGGGTGGGGTGGGGGGGTGGGGAGGTGGGGGGAGGGGGTGGGGAAGGTGGGGGGGGGGGGGGGGGGGGGCGAAAGGGCTTTAGGTCGCATAGATGAAGGGGTTTGCTATGCGCGTGGTGCTAGGTCTTGGCGATGGTGCGGGTGGTGGGAAAGGAGGGTGCGTTGGGGGCGGGGGGGGGGGGTTGGAAAGCAGCGGCATGGATGGCTCAAGAAAGATAATGGGGTGATATCCAGTGCGTGGAAGTGTTTATTACTCTGGCGGATTTCGATATTAGGTTTGAGCAAGAGAGAGCGGGGGGAAAAAAAAAAAGGGGGGGGGGGGGGGGGGGAGAAGGAGTTTCAAGAGGTTTAGGTCACCTATAATATTAAAATACACTCCAGCTGTGAGAACAAAGATTTGGTCAAAACTCGTCTTTGCAAGATTGTGTGTAA
This sequence comes from Undaria pinnatifida, assembly GCA_012845835.1. NCBI lineage: Eukaryota > Phaeophyceae > Laminariales > Alariaceae > Undaria > Undaria pinnatifida. The sequence continues at coordinate 734,765 of JABAKD010000005.1, forward strand.
TACTCCGATTGCGCGTATTAATCATATATGTAGGGGCTTTTGCTATACGCGTGGTGCTAGGTCTAGGCGATCGTGCGGGTGGTGGGGGAGGAGGGGGCGTTGGAGAGGGGGAGGGGGAAAAATGAAAGCCACGTCATGGATGGCTAGAAAGATAATTACGTGATATTAATTGCGTATAAGTGTTTGTTACTCTGGCCGATTTCGATTGTAAGTGGGGCGTTTGAACAAACTGGGCTGGGAAAAAAAAAGGGGTGGGGGGGTGGGGGGTGAGGGAGGAGGGCGGAATTGAGTTGGAGCTACGGCATGGATGGCTAGAAAGATAATGAGATGATATCAGCTGGCTGGTAGTGTTTATTACTCTGGTAGATTTCGATTTTAGGTGGGGCGTTTGAACAAGAGGGATCGGGGGGGGGGCGGGGGGGGGGGGGCGGGGCGGGACATTTCAATATGTGCGCGGAAGCTATAAATCCTTAAAGGGAACAAATCTGACGGTTGTAGCAAGAAGATATCCCTGTATATCGCCTGCCTGGTAATTAGAAGGTTGATGTTAGATGTGGTACGCAACCCAGTCTTGAGGTGTAGTAAGCAACGTGTTAAAAGCTTCATAATTTGTTATTGTACATGGATCGAAATATAGAATATTTCAATCGATAGGTACAATCATGTAGTATGTTGTGTCATCCCACGGTAGGGGTGCAGCAGAAGTTTCTAAGAACTTTCTGAGCTCCTAACACGAGGAGCTCAATCAATATCTCACCCAACCCAAACATGACTTGGAAGGCATTCGTGTGCGCAACCCGACCAGCATATACTATTAATAGTATACACTACTCGTAAAACAAAATATTATACCCGTAACATGCTAACCTAAAGTTCCGCGCTTGAGTAGCTCGGCCAGTCACAAACAAACCTTCTTTCGTCACAAACCTTCCTTCGTCACAAACAAACCTTCCATCGTAACAAACAAACCTTCTTTCGTCACAAAACGAACCTTCCGTCATCACAAACAAACCTTCCTTCGTCACAAACGTTCGGCCCAAACGTTCGGCCCAACAGCTGGGGGCAACCCCTACCGTAGGATGGCACTTCATCACTCATCACTCATCACTCCATTACTCATCACTCATCACTACATCACTCATCACTCCATCACTCCATGACTACTCCATGACTACTCCATCATCACTCCATCATTACTCCATCATCACTCCATCAACACTCCATCATCACTCCATCATCACTCCATCGTTACTCCATCATCACTCCATCATTACTCCATCATCACTCCATCATCACTCCATCACTCCATAGACCATTGATGACTCCATAGACCATTGATGACGCCATAGACCATTCATGACTCCATACGCTATAGTTTGCTTTAGGACCATTGATGACTCCCTAGCCTATGGTTTGTGTTAGGACCATTAATGACTCCCTAGGCTATGGGTTGTTTCGCTGATTATTTTTGGGGGTTGTGTTGTGTTGGCCTCGGACTGTGACGTTCGACGGTTTCAATACTATTATACTATTAATAGAATAATAGTATAGCATGTTTTCCTACCCAATTTCCTACCCAAACAAACTTGGTGCCAGTATCTTGCAAACACCTTACTGGAATAATAGTGGCAAACGTTTAGGCCATAATACTAGCCTTAGGCCTTAGGCCATAATACTACAAAGCCTGCTAGCCTATAATATTGAAAGAGTGAATCAGGATCGGATCCTCACCACAAGTGCGTAGAAAATACTCTCTTGAGCTGCCGGAATCTCCATAAATATCCTGTCCCGAACCAGCTCGAACGTCAAGAACTGACGTCAAATTCAAATGAGCAAACAAACGAGCAAACATAATAACGATGCAAGCAAACGAGCATGCAAAAGCGAGCAAACACACGACATTGGCGAGAACGCAAACGAGAAAGCAAGCGAACAAAATTAAGCGCGCAAGCAAGCGAAAAAAACGAACGACAAAACGAACGACAAAACAACGACAAAACACAACGACAAAACAACCAACAAAGGCAGAGACGGACAACTAACCAGCAAGCAACCCGGCAGGCGAACAAACAAGCGAACATGTAATACGAGCAAGCAGCAGGCGTACTTCATGAAAAAAACAAACACGACGGAAGCCCGCGTGGCGTGCAGAGTTAACCTCGCATTCGCAGTCTGCCAGTACGCGGTCACCACGGGAGTGTGCCGAGTTACGTTACGTTCGCACATACGGTTCGTCGTACCGTATTGATAACATTGGAAAAAGCACCGAGGTGTCCAAAGTCTTATTGGCACAACCCGGTGTGCAAGGTCTTATTTGCACACCCGGTGTGCAAAGTCTCATTTGCACCCCGGTGTGCAAGTTGAACGTAAAAAAGAACCACCCCACCTTAGCGATGGCGAAAGGAAGCTTGAGGAATAGAAAAAGCCCCTATCCCCGACCTGAGGTACGCCTTTTGCGCGTGTGGGGGGGTGATACATAGATCTACACCCGTAACCGTCATCCTACCTGAACCCGAAACCTTCCAAAAACACAAAACCAAACCAGCACATTCTGATCACACCTTGCGGAGAAAGCACTGAGGTGTGCAAAAGTCTTACCGTTGAACAAAGAAAAAAATATCAAATACTTGTACGTACATCAGCTGTGAGTTCGATCAATTTAAGGGTCGATACTGAATCTTTGCAACCTGCGTGATACTCCGGTCGCGCGTTTTAGCATACCAGGTATGCATTACTCTTTCAAGATGTTGTCAAATGGGCGAGTTGGACCTGATGCGCAATTCAGCACGAAAACCCCCACCTTGGCGATGGCGAAAGGAAGCTCGCGGAAGAGCAAAGCCCCTAACCCAGACCAGAAGTACGCCAACCCGTTCTCGTCGAGCATTTCCTGCGCTGTCCCGACGAAGGACAGAAACTCCGGACGTTTGTCGCACGTCATGACCCGAATGCGCACTGCTTCCACCGGGCACGTGACGATGCAGGACACCAGCTGGGCGAGGGCGCTGGCGAGGAGGATGATCCACACCTTAAAAAGGCAGCGTGTTATCATACAGCAGTGCATCGTAGGGGTATGTGTGAGACAAATGTAATACGGTGAGAAAATTAGTGTTTTGCCCGCGTGTTCATTGCGGTTCATTGCATGGCGAAATCACCTTGCTGTATTCGGCAATGTGTATCCCTGTCTCTGATTTTTCGTGGCCACAAAGCTCGTCTCTCTAGGATGATGAATTAGCACGGACACTATTAATAGATGTGCTGGATGTAGGTGAGCGATAAAATGATCAGTTTCATGTGAAGAACGCACACACTTTTGTCTTTATTATGAGTGGTGTAATATTAATTAGGGTGTTTGCGATGTACCAACTTTGGTTGTGTAGGAATTGGGTAGAAAACCATATAGTACTATTGTTAGTATTGAAACCGTCGAACGCCGCAATCCAAGGCCAACCCAACACACGACAAAAATCAGCGAAACAAATACCGATTAACGTTTTGTTTTTCATGTTCACATGCTCACCCTGGCAACATCCATAGGAGCCATACGTATTCAAAGGATAATGCGATACCACATCTGTCGAAACGAGCGGCCGGTGTATCACGCAGCTTGCAAATATGAGTATCGACCCTGAACATATCGAACTCACAGCTGACGTGTTTAGAACATTGGAATAAAATGGATGAAAACTATACTTTCCCTTTCCTAGCATTTTTTTCGTTTTAGTCTTGGGTGGGTTGGTTGGCCTCGGGATATTATTATGACATTCATCGGTTTCAATAGTATTTTGGCATACTTTCACCTACCCAACAGAGGTTGGAAATCGCAAAACGTCCTACCAGGTATTTGTTATCGCTATTTAGGTCTTACAAAGTGAGATCGTGCTCCATGAATGCAATACGAGGTACTAGCCTGGGTCCAAATATAAGCCACTTTTACCAACTATGATACAATACAAACATGGCCTATATTTGGGCCCAGACTGATATGGCATCGCCTCATCACCCATGTATGAGCCTAAATAACAAAAGAGACAAAATAGACAACCCGGAGGGGCACACGCGAGCTTAGAAGGCAGAGCTCAGCAAAGCACAACTTACCGAGTTGCTGGGGGAGTTTTCCATCATCCGCATCAGCTCTCGACGGAAAAACTCGGTACCTCCAAACCCGATGAAGCCCAGGATAAACCCCAATATCTGAACAACAATGAACAGCAATGAACAGCAATGAACAGCAATGAACAAGAGAAAAACAACACCACAAAAGGGGCATCGTACACACAGCCAATCACATCACATCGCATCGAAACACCAGAAAATACAAGAAAGTAGCACCAAACTAGCTACAGCAGGGATCAATCGATCAACCTAAACGACGACCCGTACATTAAATCGACGAGTTGATCCACCTAAACGAAGACCATCAAGAGCAGGTCAAAACACACAAACAACAAAAATTTCCCCTCATATACATCCAACCACATCGTATACACTAGAGAATGCCACACGGGTCATGACCCGGCCCGAAGGCCTCACACGGGTCATGACCCGGCCCGCAGGCCTGATACGGAGGCTGTCAAACCTCGTGGGTGCAGTCGGGTTGGATCCGTGCGTGCTGCCAATCTCACGGGACGGGACGGGACTGGTCGGGTCGGGTCGGGTCGGGTCGGGTCGGGTCGGGTCGGGTCGGGTCGGGTCGGGTCGGGTCGGGTCGGGTCGGGTCGGGTCGGGTCGGGTCGGGTCGGGTCGGGTCGGGTCGGGTCGGGTCGGGTCGGGTCGGGTCGGGTCGGGTCGGGTCGGGTCGGGTCGGGTCGGATCAGGAGGCCTTGAAATCTTACGGGTCGGGGTCGGTTCCCCCTCACCCAACATGGCTCGCGAGAAGTGATCCGACCCGTCGAAAGTCCTGAAAAATAGTGACGGATCGATCGACCAGCACGTAAAATATCAAAGAGTCCACCAACCCAACAAGCAAAAACAAGCGAACGAACCAGCCAGCCAGCCGGCCGGCTATGAACCCGCAACAACAAAAAAACACCGCATCGCACCACACCGTGCACTACCAAAGCACAAAAAAGTTACCGTGGACACATCGATGCCCCTCAACAGCTCCGACACTCCGCCCTTCTTCAAAATCCCCTTGACGGTACTGAGCCAGTCCGCGTCACTCCCGTCCCCCGTCCCCGCCTCCCCCCGGCCTCCTCCACCCTCAGCAGCGCCAGTATCTTGCCCCATTTCGGCTTGCACAGTGGTTTTTACACAGTCGAGAGGGTGTAGGAAGAACCTGACGAGCGCATTGCAAGCGGCCCCCGCCGTGGCCAGCTTCAGATAGTCCTGCAGCAGCGGCGACGCAGTTTGTGAGACTTCAGGGGGGAACACATGTCAAAAACAAGCATGTCCAAATGCGGTGTTTGCTTAGGCTTGGTGGTTATTATTGGTTATGTTCGGTTGGTATGTGTGATTATACTGGTCTTGATTGGTAACGTTGGCAATGTCGGCCATGTCTGTCATATTTTATTGTTCCAATTCGACTTGGGTCTTTCGTGCGCATGGTATTATGTTGATTGTGTCGACTACATTGGTCATGTTGGTTTTGTTGACTACGTTGGTTGTGTTGGTTATCTCGGTTACAGCATCGGCCTGAGGAAGAAGCCATGATGGCCTTAGCCTGCTGGGGTATAGGGGATGTGTCCGAATCGCACAGGAAGGACCTTCACGACACACACGCGTAGGCTGGTGTAATAAGCCATGTCTGTGCTTGCTCTACCCCCTTCCTAGACGAGTGACGAAAAAAACAAAATCCTCGCTGTTGAGGTCGCTGAATCATTTTGTGCTCTCAAAAAGGCGAAGCCTTGTATTAAAGTCCTGATGAAAGCATAATCCCACCCGTGTATCTATCCCTAAATAAACTCCCTCATTCACCTTTCTTAGCGCTAGCTTTTCCGAAAAAAACTAGAGATCGAATTACATTGCGGTTCAAAGAAAGAAATAGGAATGAAAACGTATTCGCACGGCCCAGTGGACAACGCGAAAACGCTGAAACTTTGTTTTGGTGTAGTTTTGGTGAAGGTTTGGTGAAGGGGACCTGGACCTGCCAGAAAGAAGACAGATACTTAGCTACTATTAGAGTATACTACTTCGAGTATATCACTTCGAGTATACCACTTCGAGTATACCACTTCGAGTATACCGCTTTGAGTATACCACTTTAAGTATACCACTTCGAGTATACCACTTCCGAGTATACCACTTCCGAGTATACCACTTCGAGTATACCACTTCGAGTACACCATTTCGAGTATACCACTTCGAGTATACCACTTCGAGTATACCACTTCGAGTATACCACTTCGAGTATACCACTCGTCGGGTGGGGGGGGAAGAAGACGCACAGAGCTGCCCTTTTGGCAACGCAGACGAGAGTAGAATCCACATAGTGGAAGAATGTGAACTGTACCAGGAGGAACGGAATATGTCAGAGGGGAAGATGAGGAAAGTAGACGGATGCGACATGGAGAAAATGGTTCATTAGAAAGTAGCGAGAAAAGTTATCGCTATCCCAGGAGGTAGGTGATCATTGCAGACGGCCCAACAGGAAGGACCTCAGATACGTACGCAAAAAAGATTTTCATGTAATACGTGGGAGAAACGCACTGAGCGCCCAAATATTCGAGGCTTCTCTATTAGGAGTAGGAAAGGTGCTCCGTCTCGAAAGGGATGCGTGGCCAATCGTCAAAAGACTAAAGCAAGTACGCTTCACCCCCTGAACACACACAAGAAGCCTCCCCTACGAAGCAACTCCCACCCATGCTACTTTAGTTTGTCACCTCTCGTCCGAGCACGGCCTATCTTTCCAAGGGCGACCCCACACACACGCCAACTCCCCCCCATTGTGCAACTCCCATTCCTTTTGTTTTATCGTCACTTTTACTCTCCAGCTCAACCCGCAAGAGGCGTTTGCCCTCAGCGATCTTCTGGACAAGCCGTGGTCACAGTGTCTTCCCTACCCCCTGGGTACATGCCTTCGTTTTTATCGTGGCATAGGGATATTCAGCATTCCCACTTTTCAGCTTTTTATGCTCATCTATTTTCGTCGATTTCTATCTAATATCCTCCCGAACCAGGCTTTTTGACCCAATAGGCGAGAATGTTTTCCTGTTTTTTTCTGCGAGTCTTGCTCAAAACCATTGCTTGGGGTAATAGTTGTAAATAGAGAGCTCTTCAATTAGTTTATCCCCAGAAAAATGACAGTAGGTGGTAGTAGGTGGTACCCATATCGTAGAACACGCCTCCCTTCCAGTTCCAAGACCGATCGTCCGACGGGTCCATACAGGGTCGAACACGCCGCGACCCGCTACGCCGCCCGTAAAACCACGCCGCCCCCCCCCCCCCCAACACCCCCCCCCCCCCAACACCCCACTAATAAAGCTTCCCCAATATTGAGCAACTCCTACCCTTAGCCTCTCTCTACAAAGGAGATCGTTCCGACAAGGTCCAAATACAGGGTCATACATGCTACCACCTACTTACCCCCCCCCCACATAAAAAAGCCTCCCCTGTGCAAAAACTCCCACTCTTATCGTCCCGAAATAAGTTTTTCACCTCCACTCCGAGCACGGCTTCTCTCTCCAAGGGCGATCGTCCGACGGGTCCAAAGACGGGGTCGAACATGCTGCTACTAGCTTGGCCGCCAGCAGAACCGCTCCGTGCCCCCCTGCTGTTTTTTGTGCCTGGAAGATCAACCAAGTCCAGGGATTCGTACCGCCCATCCTGAAAAAACGCCACCGAAGAACACCAAAGGGGGATAGGGGACAAAATAGGGGATATGGGGGGGGGGGGAGGGGGGGATAGGGGACATTAGACAAAAACGCCAAGGGGGGATAAGGGTCAAAAGGGGCGGGGTAGGGGGCAGAATGGGGGGGGGGATGCGGGGCAAGAAGGACAAACACCGAAGGGGGAGGCGATATGAGGAGAATGCCAAGGGGGGGTAGGGGATTGGGAAAAACGCCACGGGGTTAAAAGAAAGAGGTACATAACAGGGGGAGGAGAGAGGGGACAGGACGGGGGGTATGGGACAGGAGGGGGGGGTAGAGGACAACAGGGAGCGATAGGAGATGCAGAAACGGAGGGTAAGCAAAACGAAGTAGGGGGGGAGAACAGCGTATAGTTGACAATGTTATATGAATGTTATATGAAACTCGGTTGCTGGGTGAGGAACGGAGAAAAGCGACCGAAAAACTCAGAAAAGCTCGAAGCACGGCCACCGTGCTGCTGCACAGACCGCGACAGCACTCAAGAAATAGAAAGGTACGCTTGTTTAGTTCGACTTCGGCACGAAAACAAAAAGCATACCATTATCTCGTGTTGAAATTGTGTACGGCATATCATGCATCACACATCATGTAGACCTCGCCCAAAAACATACACCTGGCATTTTTTTACTCAGGGTTACAGCAGTCGTGCCAACCGATTTTCACCGACCCTATATCAAGTGGCCACTAATTCCCAGCACCTTATATAGGCATGCTAGGCCCCACTACAGTATACATATCCCAATCGCGAAGTATGATTAACAGCCCGTATCTCGTGTATTAAAGTGAGAGCCCCAAGCACAATCGAGGGAGCATTTGCGTAAGCTGAGAGGCCAGAGAAGTGCCTCGAACGGGCAGGATGGTCATTCGCAGGCACAATAGCGGGAAACCAACACCACCCAATCAGCACTATAGAGGGAACACTCGTACTGCATATGATTATCCTCCCCCGCCCCCCCCCTCACCTCGTTTATGGTGAGAGTTTCTGAGACTACCGAGGGGAGCATCTGCGCGAGCTTGGAGGTCACAGAACTGCCCGGAACAGGCAGGGTGGTCTTAGAGTCGTCGCGAGCAAGCCCGGCCGCAACGAGCCCCACGGCATACCCTTGAGTGCCGTCTGGATAACAAAAATAAGGAGGGGAGTGAGGAAGGGGCAAAGGGGAAAGGGGTGGGCATAAACAAAATGCAAAATATAAACAAAATGCTTGCAAGATGGTCTTCAGAGGTGTCTCTTGCAAGAGCGGCGGGAACAGCAAGCGAACGGCAAGCGAACAGCAAGAGCTCAAGGAGGAGGGCGAAGTAGGGGGGCGGGGTCGGGTAAAGATCGAGAGAGGAGGCAAGACGCAAGAAGGAGTCCAGGGGCGGAGAAAGGGGCGGAACGAGAGGCAGACATACATGTATATCAACAATTATTTGTTTTGAAATCGAGCCCCGCGGCATACCTTTGAGTGCCGTCTGGAGTCAACACGCAGGCCGATACTAAGGAGTGGGGGACGGTGCGGGGGGTGGGGGTGGGGGCGTATATCTTATTCCAGGTATAACAGTATCGCTGTTGCTGGGAAGTCGCGTAGTAGGATATTTGACATTCGTAACTGCCGGCAATGTGGGTCCGTTGGTGTACGGCGGATGTTTCAGCCAACCCAGAGAAGGTCCCTCCTTCTCGGCTGCGTCAAAGGTTGGAAACTCACAGCAACCAAACGGCCAGGGTAACAAGAGAAAATACGCCTCCGGCACACCTATACGATCCTTGCGAATCGGCAAGACCACAGCAACCACGGCTAGCGTAACAAAAAAACGCCTCCAGCACACACCTAGATGATCCTCGCACTAAGGCAACACCGCACCTCTCCCGGAGAATGAAAGGCATATAGGGGGGGGGTACCCCGTTTTTCAATATATACCGACTTCAGGCTGTGTATTTCACTCACAACCGGAACGTTTTTCGCAATACTTCTAAGAGTCTTACTACGGTAGCCCCCCCAACTTTTCTTTAACGAATTCGCCCCGGTTATAAAACCAAGTCCTATTATACACGATATCATACCGGTCGTATCTCCCAGAATGTGGTGCCCCTTGTCACCTCAACATCATCGTTCGATACTCCTTTGCAACCAAGAAAATACGTTATGATGCTGTTCTTATAGCATCCCTCATCGTGTGAGAGCAGCCGTCATCATCGTTCGATACTCCTTTGCAACCAAGAAAATACGTTATGATGCTGTTCTCATAGCATCCCTCATCGTGTCAGAGCAGCCGTCATCATCGTTCGATACTCCTTTGCAACCAAGAAAATACGTCATGATGCTGTTCTCATAGCATCCCTCATCGTGTGAGAGCAGCCGTCGAAAAAGTTCGTTCAAGAAAATCGCTGGTTTGGGGGGGTGTACACGATATTCATGCATGGCAGTAGTCGTATGACCACAGCGGTATGACCCTCGCATCGCTACTCTGCCGGGACGGAGCACGTCGGCTTTTCACCAACCAAGCAGACGTTGCTTGCACCAAGCACGAACCGCCGTGAGGCGTTCGGCGAGTCGCATGAAGGGTGAACTGCATCCTTCCAAGAACCGCTCGTAAGACGGACTTCGGCACTCTGTGCCTACTTTCTTGCTTATGGATGACAGCGCCAATTAGTTATACTTTGTTTTCAGGTGTAACCGCTTCAAAGGCAGCAATGGGTATTGCTATGTAACTACCTCGTGGGTGCCTCACCACATTCACACTACATGATGCGATCGATCACTCCCTTTGTCCGGAGTTATTTGGAGTGGGGGGGGGTACCTTAGAATCAGTGTTTGGCAGGTTTTTTTAGCAGGTCCCAGAGTGTCATTACCACGGACTGGGATTGAAAAAAACACACTTATTGTCCATTTCAGGTTGAAAAACAAAAAACACGCACACACCTGTATCCTCATGCGTGAGCCACCACGGATTGAATATTACTACTGAAATAAAAACGCCCCCAACAAACCTGGACGGCCCTCGCACTCTGCCGGCGACTGAATCTCGACAACCAAAGGCACCGAGGTTGCGTAGCCATCGCCACAGTCTAGCATCTCCACACCCGCCTTTCCACATGTGAAGATGGTGAATATGGTAGCAGGCAAGGAGGGGAAAGTAGGGGGTTGAGTGGGGCGTGGTGGGGGCAATATAGAATCTCCACAGACCCCTTTCCACGCGTCCAAAAAACAAGACATGGCAGGGATAGGGTTAGAGTTAGGGCTGGGATGGGTGGAGTGGGGCGGGGTGGGGTTGGCCTGCTAATTGGGTTGGGTTGGGTTGGGTTGGGTTGGGTTGGGTTGGGTTGGGTTGGGTTGGGTTGGGTTGGGTTGGGTGCGATCGAGTCGGGTGGGGTCGGGTCAGTCTAGCATCTCCACAAACCCCTTTCATGAGTTAAGATGGTAGCAGAGGGTAGGCAGTAAAACGGTCAGGGGTAGGATGTGTGTGGTGGGGATGCAAAGCCGCAAAACCCCGCAAAAATCGCAGTTCGATAAATGCAATACCTAGCGACCTCGTATACAACTAGTCGGCGACTTACCAGTCTGCGTCCAAAAATGTAACCTATAGCCTATAGCCAATAACCTATATAACCTCTGAGCCAATGGAAATGTGGCGTATATTTGGGCCCAGACTATGATTGTCAGCCAACCCACAGCCCCATAAAATACTGGGAACAGTTTTATAAAGCATAATGGCATGTTCGGCGCCCAACTTACCACCTCCCTGTCAATGATCGCCTCCGCAATGAAATTAGTGGAGCAAATGAAATCGCCGCCGCCTTGAGCTTGAGCATCGGCTGCCAAAACACTTTCGAGGAGGGAGTCGCCCGTCTCGTCCAAGTATTCCGCACCGAACACCTTAATTCGTCAAACGGCGGGAATGTGCGATGTAGGAGCAACAAAAGAGGCAACAAGGGCGGTGACAAAAACGACAACGCCAGCAATGTCACAGAAAGAACAAGAACAAGAACAAGAACAACACAAGAGCAAAAGCAACTACAAGAGCACGAACATGAACAAGCACAGGAACAAGGCACAAGCACAAGCACAACATAAGCACAAGAACAAGAAAAATAACATAACAACAAGAGCAAGAGCAAAACCAATCACTATCACAATAATAAGAACAAGAACAAGAACATCAACATCATCATCATTCATCACCGCCACCACCACCATCAACGACAACAACAGCAACATCAACAACAATGGTCGACTCTCACCTCGACTGCAACCGGCGAGAGAGCCGAGCTGTACCCCGACCCCGGGTTGGTGATCTCGATGGCCGAAATAATGCCTGTTCTCTTGTCCAATACTGCCTGCGCTTCCGCTTGAACTCCCGTGGGACTATTCGGCGGGCTCACCCGCACCGTGGGAGTTGTTTTGTAAGTGTTGCTGCAGTGATTTGCCGTGAAAAGAACACAAAAGATAAGGTCGGAAGAAGTAAGCGCCAGAAAATAACTAAAAGACTACATGAGAACAAAGCAAGACCAAGAACTTAGAACAAAATAAAGTACTGCTGTAGTAAAGTAGTACCAATGAAAAATAAGAAAACAAGAACATAAAGAGAGCAAAGGCCTATCATCCGTAGCACTCGACACAGCACACCGTATCCTGTCGTACCGTACCCCACCCTTCCGTACTGTACCATACCCTACCGTACTTCAGCATACTGTACCATACCGTATGCGTATACGGCTATACCCTACCTCATCCATCCTTACCATACCGTTTCCTGCTGCCCGTTACCCTACCCTACCCTTGTACCGTATCGCACCTACCACACTTTGCCATACCGTATTTCACGATACGGCGCCTTGCTGTACCGTACCCCACCCTACTGCACCATACCATACCGTACCATACCACCCTTTACCGTGCCTTTTGCGTATGCGTGCTTTACCCTATCCGATCCTACCGTACCGTACCGTACCGTACCGTACCGTACCGTACCGTACCGCACCCTGCCGTTCTTTACCATAGCGCATTTGACCATACCGTGTTGTCTTCTACCGTGCCCTCCTGCTCCTTACGCCACCCTACCGTGTTGTACCATGCCATAACGTACCCTACCGTACTTTACCAAATTGTACTCGGATGACGCCGTATGAACCATTGTACGGTACAGCACCCTACCGTACAGTACCGTACCTTACCGCACCATGATGTCCCGAGCCATACCCGGCACTGCCGTATAACGCGAACGCGGGCGACTTACCGCTATATCCGGCGTTTGAGTAAGATTTTTTAGCGTTCTCGGCGAAGTACGCCTAACAGGGCACAAATGATACGCTTGGGTGAGACCACACAGCACCCGGAAGGTGGCGAACACCACCGAACGGGGCAGGAGGCCTCATCTAATCAAATACTTACATTGAATGATCGGTGCCAGCGGAACAAATATACTGCAGTAAAGTACCGTGCCGTAAAAGACCGTAAAATCACCATACTCGCCTGTTTTGACATGATGGTAGTCGAATGCCGACCAAGTGGCCCGTTTCCCGCATGACCGCTCTAGCCGTTGCCCGCCGCCCAGCCTGTGAGGGGGAAACTGTCACCTGGTGTGAAACATAACGAGGACGAAGAGAGTTACATCCACAAAAATTAGAACCGCCTGGTATGTGAAATGTCACCTGGTGTGTCATGTAACGAGGACATACATAAATCATTCCCACACCATTTACTCGTATCGTACACCGTTCACATCATCTTTCGCGTGTCTCTGGGGCGCGTGTATAGTAGATGCAGTAGGTACAGTAGGTACAGTAGGTTCAGTAGGTACAGTAGGTACAGTAGGGGTCCCCCAGTAAGGCGGTGGTGTGCTATAGAGCAATACAACAATGACCGCATTATAGGGGTACCATAGCCGCCTTACTCACCTTATTCATTCCAGGTTACTAGTACTGTAGTGACACATTCCCTATTAACAGTCGCGCCAAGCGATTTTGACCGCCTTATATCGGGATACCGCCATATTGGGAGAACCTGTGCCTGAAGTGTTGGGCGCTGCTGCCAGAGCATGTTGCGCTTCACCGGTACTGGTACCCGTCGTCGGGGTTTGAGGCATGGCAACACTGCCAACACTGCCAACACTGGCAGGACCAGTACGGTACCGGTAAGCGGGTGGACCAGGAAAAATCACCGTGATCCCCGCTCGAGGTGCGGCAGCAGCAGGCACCGGCGGGGTCCGGGCCGCAAGCTCGATCGGCTCACTGTGATGGGGCGCAGCAGCTGCCTCCATGCTGGTACCAGTATCCATACCAGCGCGTGCGTGTTGCGGGTGGACGGTGTCCACCGGGTGTGATACTTTAAAGTTCGATATGTTGTCAGGCGTACGTCCGAAGGGGGTGTATTATTTACCGAACCTCCGGTGATAAAGTGGCCGTCGAAAAACAATAAAGAAATACATCCCCGGTTGTGCTTTTGTAGGGGGGTGTGCTATTCAACGGGGGTGTGCCGGCATCCGTGTTATACGGTAGTATCTCTCCTATGACCTCCTGCCAACTGCCAACGATTTCCTTAATTCCCTTCCCTTCCTATTTTTATACGGATACATATGTATACCCGTAAACCTTCTTCAGCATATTTCGTACCAGGTACCAGGTACACCATTTCCCACCTTTACTCGCAAACCAAACGAGATTGCGAAACTGGCCTTATACACATCATTGACACATGTGTCACACATCACATTTTGCATGACCCATAATCTACATAACACCCCACGACTTCGAATTTGACATTTTACGACAAAAGTTCCATCCTATTCCACGTCATGGTTCATTGTCGGGGACCCCAAAAGCAGGGATGCATTTTGATTAAAATACAACTACGCACGGGAAACTACTGACTTGCGGGGTGTATAACGTAATTACGTCAATACCGGTGGCGAAGCAGTATCCCAGTATCATCCCCGTGAGGGGATATATCGAAGACGTACCCGGGGGTTTCCGCAAATTTGTCGTCATTAAGATGTCGCTGTGGAAGGCCACTCGCCTTATATAGTTACTACCGGTATACCCATACAAGGCGAGAGGCGTTTTCATACCGGGTACGGGGGAAACACAGTTCTAACACACGACGATATATTACGGTGGACGACTCATTGCTACCGAAGAGGCGGTCCTCATCATTCTGCGGTTCCTTTCTTCAGGAGCTCCATATCTCATCAGCCAAACACGACTTGAGTCAAAACGGATGTGCAACAAGATGAACGGCCGCCTACGGCCAATTATAACATGATCCTACTCGTACGTGTACAACGAATAATACTACACAAAACAATTGGACGCGAGCGCGAGTCGACGAGGGAACAACGTGCCGAATTTTTCTCGCGATAACAACGAAGGCGCGTGCCGTAGTGTGAAAGGGGAGAAGAGCCTGCATAGTGGGCGTTAGTCTGATGAGTCACGTCTAGGGAGGGAGACCGAGAAAGAAAAAAGTGCGAAGATAATAGATAGGATGAACAAAAAAAAACGAAAAAGAAACAAAACAAGAATGACCTCAGTTACCTTACCTTTAGACGCGGGCAGCGATATCTCAATGACGGAGCTCCTGAACCCATACCATTACTACTTCCATTACTACTACCATTACTACTACCATTACTACTTCCATTACTACTACCACTACTGCTACCATCAATACCATCAATACCATCAATACCATCAACACCATCGTTGGAATGGACTATCATTCTTGTCCCCCCCCCCCAATATTATACATATACATGTAACTAGATCATGGGACTGTCGTTGATCAACCATGTACAAGGCTACGGCACCATAAGGGTCACGTTGTTGCGGGGCCTTTTTATTTCGGCAGTGGATCGCGGTCACTCGCGCGAGTGACCGCCCTGTCCTACGCGGTCCTAAGGTTTGGTGCTGTAACACCTTTACTTTCGCCATATGAATCCGCAAAGAAATGGTAAGCTACGCTAAGCCAAACTCATCACCTAGTAATAATCATATTTTGCCAGTGAAGAACAGAGTCACTCACACTCACGCGGATGGCGAACAGAGTCACTCACACTCACGCGGATGGCGAACAAGGGTGTATTATCCTGTATTAACATGTATTACCATCCTCCGTGCTGTAGCCATGGTCCCATATCCGTTTTTTGTGTCAAGTATAGAGCTCCGGAAGCGAGGAAGGAGCACCAGAATAAAGAAGAAAACAACATGGTGCATCGCTACCGTACCATGCGTATTATCGCCGAAAAAAGATACTGCAGTAGTATTTTCGCCAATAAAAGGTACTGCAGTACTTCTCCTATCTTACCATGCGTCTGACGTTCTTACGGGTAACTAGCCATTCAAAACCAAGAAAAACACACACCGCCGCCCAAGGGTATCCCTCCTACAACGGAAACCCGTGTACCAGGTATAGAAATCGAAGCAATACTATTTTATATATTTCAATATCAATGTCCAAAGACTGCTTATATTTCCCAGAGTGATACATACAGTATGAAAATGAAAGACGCTCCTCCAGGTGTGAGATCGAAGAGTTTGTCGAAACTCATTTTTGCAAGCTGTGTGTGATACTCCGATCGCGCGTATTACTGGGTGTGTGTCCTCACTAAGGATATAGGTCGGCGACTCCCCTTGGAACTACAGCGTAGCTTGTACCAGGGTCAACAGGGCGATGTTAATCAGTCTGTGCGCGGAAACTATAAAACCCTTATATTAATATGACATGGAAACAACATAAATGAGCGCCCAAACATTGGAGGTGCTTCTATCGAGAGCAGGAACGGCGGTCCGGCTACAAAGGGAAGCGTGGTCAATGGTCCAATGGCCTAGTTAACGACAGCAACAAATGAGCACGCCCCCCCCAGCCCCCCACCACCGTGGGCTCAAGAGAGACTGCCTTAACGGCTGTGCTGCGATACCACGCGCTCAACTTACCTTTGGAACAGCCCCGGTATACCCCCCCCCGGGGTCGGTGATGACCATAGAGGACACCTGCCCGTTGTCCACTTCTCCGAGAAGGACCTTGATCTGCTCCGTAGGCTGGTCTTCTTCCAAAAAGCTGAACATGATTGCCAGCTGTCGCTTGCAGTCCTCGCCCTGACGGTTAGAGCACGGTAAAAACAGTTACGAATAGAGCGACGGCTACACTAAGAGCGACGGTAATGCAACGGGTGACGCTGGCCCTAAGAGTGACGGTTAAAAAATAACGGTTTGCAGCAACGAAGTTTGCCTCCCAAAAAGCTCAACATAATCGCCAGCTGTCGCTTGCAGTCCTCGCCCTGACGGTCACAATACGGTGAAGACAGTGACAAATAGAGCGGCGGCTACACTCTGAGGGACGGGTACAAAAATAACGGTTGCCAATATAGACATGACGGTTACGCGAAGAGGGACGGTTACAAAAATACCGGTTGGCAGCGAGCAAGGTTGTCTTCCAAAAGCTGAAAATAATCCCCTACTGTCGCTTGCAGTTCTCTCCCTGACGGGCGGGTAAAACAAAAAGCAACGGTTACAATATCGCAATGGCGGATACAGCAACAAAAATAACGGTTACAATATACTTCGAGGAAACGACGGATACGGCAAATACTAACGAACATAAAAAACATGATAATAAAGGCTACCTGGTATGAAACAATAAACAACAAAGGATACCATAGGACAATAGCACTTCACGATGATGCACAACGGTTAATCCGATACGGTAGTTATATCACCGATGGGCTTTGAAAAATAAAAAAATAAGCCAACGGTGTCGAGGACGGTAACACCGACCTTCACTACACTATGAACTCTCTTGCTATTTTTTTTCAATCTTTTCTCTTTCACATCCGGCCGTACCTAGATCGCATGCGGGGGAAAATAAACTCCGCAAGATCCCCTGAAGGCCTTGCAAGACCAACACCCCCCTCATTCCCAGTGCCTTTTTATCATTTTTTCCGTTCGGTTTAATCTTACATTCTGCCAGAGATACCTCAAACTACTAATGCCAAACATTTATAGTTTTTCCCACCCGGTCATGTTTGAATCGCATCGAGAAAATAAAAGTTTCACCCCTCTCAGGGTCTTGAAAACTCAACAGCCCATCTATCTATCATCTCCTACTTTCTACTTTTTTTTCAATTTTCTTTTTTCTCTTCGTTTTTTTCCCACCTGACCGCATGGGATCGCATGAACGAAACAATGTCCTCGACCCTCGAAAGGTGTTAAAAATCTAACAGCTCAGGTATTTTTTCTTCGGCTTTGTTCTTGCAACAGTTTCTTCCTTATGGGTATCTTAACGTCTCTTTTATTTTCCCTTGGACCATTAAATGTTTTACTTCCTTCGTTACCGATATACTTTCGTTTCTTCCCACCTGTCCGTATCTAAATCGCATAAGCGACAACATAGCCTTCACCCCCTGATGGCCTTGAAAGCTCAACACTCCAAATGGTTGCCACCTTTCCTCCTTTATGTACAAGTAGTTTCTTCTTATTTTTCTCTTGGTTTTTTCTCCGCCAGACCGTGTTCGCACCGCATGAGCGAAGCGATAGCCTTGACCCCTCGAGGGCCTTGAAGATCCAACAACTCACAGGTCTTTGTATTATATTTTCATCTTCTTCGTTTTTCACCTGTATTGCTTATGGTTTTCTTTTTTTTTCCTTTGGATCATTTTAAATATATTAATTTCTTCTGCACTAACTGTTATATATTTGTGTTTTTCCACCTGTCCGTATCTAGATCGCATTAACGAGAAAAAACTCTTGATCCCCTGATGGCCTTGGAAGTCTTTGGTACTCCAACAGCCCATTCAAGCGTCTCTTCATTTTTCTTGTCACTTTGTGACTCTCCTTTTTTCCTTCTTCATTACTCTTCTTTTTCCCGTGTTTTCTCTATTTTTTTTTTCGTTCAACGTACGCCTTCCTTCGTTCTTTTTTCGTTTTTTCTCTTTTTTCGTCATATCATACCTGTCCGTATCTCGATCGCATGAGCGAGAAGAACGCCTTCACCCCCTGAGGACCTTGAAAATCCAAGAGCCCCACTTGCACAGCCTTGGCGAACTCGGCGAACTGGTCTTTTCGCACAGCTTCCACCTCGATAGTGCTATTCGCGTATTATACATTCAAAAACAAAATAAAGTACAGTATAATATAGCATGAAAAAAAGCAACAATTCCCGGAAAATTGTCAAACAAAAATTGTCAAACAGGAGGAAGAAGAGGCAGCGAAGAGGAAGAGGGTGAAGGGTGTGAGGGCGGGGGCGGGGGAGGAGGATACATTCCGTTCACAAAATACAAGAATTACGAGAGTGAAGGTGACCATGCACATGCAGATACTGTGCCGTACGCTCGAAAAAAACGAAGCATGCAGCTCCTCCAGCCATAACAGCGGCTTCATTAACTAGGAAGGACACCTTGGCATACATCAGAACAGGCATTCGCGCCGTTGTGCTTCGATGGTCCATCCACCGCAAGTCGCCGTTCAGACACTACACGTTTAGGCATTCCCCACAAAACACATAGGACGGCACCTAACCCTTTAGTATACCTGGTATAAGATTAGGGGAATGTCGTGTGCCCCCCGTGTGGTTTCAGTATTACGAGACGAGAAAAAAAAATTAAAACGCTTGAACCCTACGCCGAATCCTAAACCCAGCCCCGGCCCTATCACCGACTATTAATAGCGCCCTATCCGCAGGACCTATGTCCGGAATAATTCCGACCAAAAACAAACGCATCCACAAATACTCATATCATATGTACGTACTATAAAAACTGCTTGGAAAGAAATCCTGATTTCTATGCTGTAGATAATGCCGAATTATATGCTGTAAATATATACATATATATATTATAAAAATTAAAATACACCCCAGCTGTGAGATCGAATATTTTGTCGAAACTCATCTTTGCAAGCTGTGTGTGATACTCCGATCGCGCGTATTACGGGTTGTGTGTCCTCATTAAGGATATAGGTCGGCGACTCCCCTTGCAACTGCAGTGTAGCTATCAGGATCAACATGGTGATGTTAGGCAGTCTGTGCGCGGAAACTATAAAACCCGTTTCTGAGGGGGGGAAAATCTGACAGTTGTGGAAGGAAATGCATCAGTTTATCAAGTGAATCCTGTAAGTCGAATAACCGGTGAGGGGAGGGCGGAGTTTTGAAGGACGTGGGGGCCTGATTTTGATCAAAGGGGGGCGGGAGGGGGGGAGGGGGGGGAGGGGACGGGTGGGGCAGGTCAATTTGTGCGTGGAAAATATAAATATTTCTTGTGGAGGAGAGGGGGGGAATGTGGCGGGGGGGGGCCGGGGGCGGGGGGGGAGGGCTTTAGGTCTCATAGATGTAGGGGTTTGCTATACGCGTGGTGCTAGGTCTAGGCGATGGTGCGGGTGGTGGGGAAAGAGGGGGCGTTGGGGGTGGGGGTGGGTGGGAATTGCAGTAGCGGCATGGACGGCTCTGAAACGATATCGAGGCGATATCCAGGGCGTGGAAGCGTTTTGTTACTCTGGCGGATTTCGATAGTAGGAGGGGCGTTTAAGCAAGAGGAAGCGAGGGAAAAAAAAAGAAAAAAAAAGGCGGTGGGGGGGGGGGGGGGGGGAGGGTTTTCAAGAGGTTTAGGTCACATAGAATATCGAAATCAAGGATTTGGTCGACACTGATGTTCGCAACATTGTGTAAGAGGTTTAGGTCACGTCACATATAATATCAAAATCAAGGATTTGGTCGACACTGATGTTCGCAACATTGTGTGTGATCCTCCGATCGCGCGTATTAATCATATATGTAGGGGCTTGCTATACGCGCGGTGCTGGGTCTAGGCGATCGTGCGGGGTGTGGGGAAGGAGGGGGCGTTGGAGGGGGGGAGGGGGGATGAATGAAGGCTACGTCATGGATGGCTAGAAAGATAATGACGTGATATCAATTGCTTAGAAGTGTTTATTACTCTGGCCGATTTCGATTGTAAGTGGGGCGTTTGAACGAACTGGGCGGGGAACAAAGGGGGGGGGGGGGGGGCGGAGATGAGTTGGAGCTACGGCATGGATGGCTAGATGGATAATGAGATGATATCAGCTGTCTGGTAGTGTTTACTACCCTGGCAGATTTTGATTTCAGGTGGTGCATATATATGGTGTATCCGTACAGTAGGATATGTTAGAATAGTGATGTGGAGGAGGCTACTGACCTGAAGTTGATGGGGATATTGTTGGCCATCTCATCCCACAACTCCCTGCTGGCCTTGTCGAAGTTCAGCAGGAACCGGGCCAGGTAGGTCACAAACCGCACAGGGTACCTGTCGGACAACACGAACCAGCAACAAACCAAAAGCAACAAACAGCGACAAACATGGCAAAAGGGTTTCACTTTAACAAAAAACAAATACAGCAAGGGTGGAATCCAAGTTCCCTCCCCCTAGATAGTACCGCCTCATTACACACAAGTTCAAGGTCACCAGGGGTCCCCCAGACTCCGCTCCGTGCTGACCCGAGATACCGACCGACCTCAGCGTATCCTCCAGGCCACTACCAAACCCACAGAAGAGATAACCTGCAAATAATAGAGGCACACTTCCACAAAAGGGAGTTTTCAATTATCGAACAAGCGCGTACAGAATGCTCACGTGTACAAAAAAAAACAGTGGTACCCCCAGGGAAATCTAACCCTAACGTACCGAGCCAGGTAGGTGACGAACCGTACAGGGCACCTGCCGCATAACATGAAGCGGAAATCAATAAAAATAAATTAAAAACGTTTAAACTGTTTTGTATGAAAAATGCCAGGTAATGCTGTATGCCAGATAGCCGAAAGATGACCCAACCCATGCGGGCTGCCAACAACTGGCCCAACATCCCCCGATTGGCAATTGCAGTTCAATGTTTTTTCGTGCCAAGTATAAAGTACCAGAAAAATGTGAAATAGTACCCTGGGTAGAAAACAAAACAAAACAAAACCGGAATTCAAGCCGAGGGAACTTTCAATAATCCACTTCCTATCTGGGTCGCGCATATACAGTAGTAGGCGCACGCTACGAGGAGTAGAGGTACAAACAAAAACACAAAAGACACAAAAGACACAACTAGTTCTTGAGGATTCAATTACGTAGTTTCATGATTGACGAGGCTAATGCGGTAAGTCCACTGCTTTCTTTTATGTGGCACCGCTGTAGTGGCGCTTACACTTACGTTTCGTTGGTGCCTGGGGCTATCCTTCCCCCGGTCGCCTGGGCCCTGTTCAAAATTTCAGACTTGGGGCTCCACACCAAGATCTCTTCCAGTTCTTCATCCGCCTTCAAACCAGATCATAAACCAGCAAGCAGGTCGAAAATAATCACGTGGTTCATAACTAATTAAGTACGTAAAAAAAATCAAGAAAATGTCATAGATCACCAAGCAGGTCATAAGTCGTCAACCTTGCACATTAGACTATCGATGATATTCGTGATCCAGCAAGAAAGTAATCAACCAAGAAATCAATCAATCAATCAGGTCACGACTAATCAACATAAAAAAAGCAGTCAACAATATATCGATGTATCAACACATCGTTCGATATATCGTTCGACATATCGTTCGGGTATCGAACAAGAAGGCAGCGAAGCAGGTCCTACAGCACCAACATTGAGTTAGCATGTCACTAGTCTATGTTGTTCAGTTACGATGTTATGAAGCACTTTCGAGTTACTATGCTAGTATGTATTTTTGTTGTCATATGATGTCTTGTGTCAATATCATAGTATTATAATATTGACGCATGCAAACGTAGAGGCACACCATTTTTTGGCCTTCTGAGCATCCTCACCTGCGGGGCCCTGTGCCATACCATATACACCATATACATCATATACACCATATACATCATATACACCATATACATAATATACACCATATACCCCATATACATAATATACATCATATAATCATACCTTACATATACATGGTATACCCCTCTGAGGCAAGAATCTTTCTGACGGGAAAAGTGGTACCCGATGAGCAATGAATCAATCCTAATCAATCCCATTGCCTAGGCACCAAACGAAAAAAAAAAAAAAAAAAAACAGTGTTTTTTACGGGTCATGAGCCGACCCGCGGGCCGGGTCAGGAGGCTGTTGAATATGAATACCTGATGATCTCAAGGGCAATCTGAAGGGTAATCTGAAGGGTAATCTGAAGGGTAATCTGAAGGGTAACCTGAAGGGTTATCTGAAGGGTCATCTGAAGGGTAATCTAAAGGGTAATTTGAAGGCTTGAGTCGGGTTCAGTCGGGAGATTGTCAAATATTACAGGTCGGGTCAGGTCAGGTCATGTCATGTCATGTCATGTCGGGTCGGGGGATCCTGACCCGATCCGACCCGATCCACGACAAGTGACCTAACCCGTGAAATGCTCTGAAAATAATGACCAGAGTATCACGCAGCTTACAAAGATGAGTATCGACCCTTAATCGAATAGAACCCATAGGTGACGAATTTTAAACACTAAAAGAAAATAATGTTATTCCCACCATACAGGGTTAAGGAGTCCTTAAGAAGTCCCCAAATTCAGAAAATGGTTTTAGCCAACAAGCTCTACCTTTATCACAGCGGGCACCTAGAGCGATCAAGTACCTGCTAGTCACGTACAGCTGTAGTCACGTAGTCGAGTATTCGAGTGCTATAGTCATCGATCGAACTCATACTGACATCACCAGATCGTCAGGTGATATCAAATTAACGTATCGTCAGACGCCCAGTTTTCTTATGCAGCGCATACAGCTCATGTTAAATACTCCTATGGTTGCTCAACACCTCAGAATCAGTAGCACACTGCCATAATCTAGCCCATGCTCACGAAAATGTGTCAGTATCGCACATACCAAGCTTGCCCGCGTACGTGGTAGTTTATGCTTCGCCTACGTATTTAATTCAATTTGTTGATCTTACATTAAACCATTACCATAGTCTGGCCCGCGTTTACAAAATAGAACATTCAAAGACAACACCCAACAGTGCACTTGTGTACCGCAGCACTAGAAGCTCTCAAACATAGGACGAGGAATCGGCATGGACACTAGATGTGCCGGTTGTCGATGGGGGAAATAAGGAACGGTATGTTTTGAAGAACACACACCGTTACATACACCGAGCGGGAACAACCCCACTGATTCGGAGATCAGAGGGAGAAGGTGTCTAAAAAAAGCAGAAATGCGTGTTTCCTCGGCCCGCACCAATAAGTTTCCGGGAAACAGACCTTTTCGGCCTTTTCCCATAATTTCTCCCCTTTTCTTTCGTCCAACGAAAAAAACGCACCGATTTCGAGGCGGGGACAAACGTATTTATCCCCGGGTATAGACTGTATGACGTGTGAGTCTACCAAAAAGTGAACCCCCTTGGCTAATCATATTAGTAGTACGTTATTTGGCACGTTTGAGGGTTCGAAAACAAGGTACAATACAATATATTTAAGAGGGTTACAGTGTTTCACTATACAAAAAACGTAGGGGTTTCCATGCTACTTGGGGGGATGTTTGGTAGGTGGGGATGGGGAAATGCCGAATTTCCTCCAACAACAAAAAAAAAACTCCCTTGAGCCCTAGATTTTTCCGGGAATTTTCGTTACTGGGAAATAAAAATCCTGAAAAAAAGTGACCACGACAGCATGAGTCACACGAAGCTCAAGAGCACCCCCCCTCCCTTACTACATGCGACACGCCCCGGGTTTCTAGCGAATCACATCCCGAAAGGAAAGCTCGTATTGCCCTATTCTTACTACCCACGCTTGGCTCTGATTAGTACCAGGCTACCAGGTACGAAGAACTGTCAGAGAAGGTGGAAAGCTAGGCTAGTAGAACACCGCGCTTGTCGCTTTTTAGGCTTGACCCCTTTTTGAGACTTCAGAGAGAAGAAAACGACGACGGAATTTGACGATTACGGCATCAGCCACTGCTAGTTGCCGGTGATGAAAGTGGTGCCCGAACTACAACAAACGGAAAGACTTTCTCGTGCGGGTGTCGCACGATCCCTACTCGTGCTGCTGCATGCTAACGCTACCCGTAGACGCTTGGAAAATATCGCAGTCGTCCTTTTTTTGGTGGCTGTACGGTCATCGAAATATAATCAAGTCCAAAAAGGGTTGATGAGATGCCTGACTTGGATGTTTCATGAGCTTGCAGGAGATACACCTCGACAGCGGGACAACAACAACAACAGTAGTAGTAGTAGTAGTAGTAGTAGTAGTAGTAGTAGTAGTAGTAGTAGTAGTGGTAGTAGTAGTAGCAGCAGCAGTAGTAGTAGTAGCAGCAGCAGTAGTAGCAGCAGTAGTAGTGGTAGTAGAAGTAGCAGCAGCAGTAATAGTAGCAGCAGCAGCAGTAGTAGTAGCACTAGTAGTAGTGGTGGTGGTGGTAGTAGTAGTAGTAGTAGCAGTAGTAGCAGTAGTAGTAGTAGCAGTAGTAGTGGTAGTGCAACCCTAACCCCCTACTCCAAACCTAAAGGCTTAGCGCCTTAGGGTCGTGGGGAGAGGGCTAAGGTCGCACGTCACAGGCCTTCGGAGTCAGGGAGATGCGCAAGCATATTAGCATCCCCTATGCCTCTAAGACCGCGGGGGGGGGGAAGGGAAGACACCTGTTACCACGATTTGTCCAGAAGGTCGCCGACGGTACAACCTCTTACGGGCTGAGCTGGAGAGTAAAAGTGATGGCTTCACAAACAAAACTTTTAAGAGCATCAAAACCGAAACGCTACAGCAGCAATCCCATGGTGGGCTCCAGCGCAGCGGGGGGGCACCAGGCATGAGTTTTGTGCACACGGAAGAATTGGCCAATCGGATGGATGTGGTCCATGTGATCTCCTTCAGAAGAGAGCTGTACTAAGAACCACCCCAAGGCTGTCAAGGGCTGCCCACACCAGCAATACGAGTGCAACCCTACCCCAAAGGTCACGGGTTCGGGTTGTGTCGAGGGCTTGGGCCACAGGTCACGAAAGCAAGGAGAGGGGGAGATGCGTCAGCTTGTTAATTGACAGCATTTCCTTCGATTCCCAAGAGCACACAAGAGCTAAAAACCACGCAAAAAGAACGAAACTCAAGAAAAGCGCATCTCCTCCCAAGAGCACCAAAAACGCGAAAGCCCCGCAAACACTTGAAATTCAGCAGAATGCGGAGTATTTCAGCCCTACATGCCGGCCGTACCGCTGTGTACTCGGCCAAAAACGTACCTGGTATGCGATACCAAACGAGTACAGCACCCTACATAGCACAACGCCTCGCCTCAGACGACGTGTGCGGATTACTTCCTTGGCAACGGGGAGGGCGAAAACGCCGAGCGATGGATGGGTCTACGGCCGCCCATTTTCGTTGAGTATGCCCCCCTACTATATACCACCAGGTATGATACCTGGTACAGTTTTGAAGAAAATTGTCTCGTCGTCACATCCTTACATCCTTGCATACTTCCAGTACTCCTTGCCATCCTGGGGGCGGGGTGTTACATACATTATCCTACTTGTTAATCACAGGGGTTCAGCGCGTCGAAAACTGGGTTGTACACATGTTGCAATATACTAGCTACAATATGCATGATGCATCGTGCGACCACACTGCTGTACCGGTATATATACCTGGTATATGCGTAAGAGTCATAGTGTTGCTGTATCACAGATACCAATCAGTCTGTCAGAGCACGCAGCCCTCCCGTGTGCCGCATCACGTCATGCCATCATACCTCAGTGGCGGCGTTGGCGAGCCCACCCCTTCCAACAACGAGCACGGCAGCCCCTGCGGCCGCAAACGCGCTGACCGCCTGGGCTCGACTCATCGGCGCATGACCCAACCCAGCCGACACCCGAACCCTCTCCTCCGTGCGCCGCTCTCGACGATACCGCCCCTCCTTCCGTTTTTCTCTTCCGAGAGAGTTGCCAGTGCTTCCTGCAATGCTGCTGCTAATGCTGCTTTGTGTGCCCTTGTTGCTCTGAGCGCGTGCTGTAAGCTTCCTCGATGCGAGTTCTCCTGAATGCCTTACGGAAGCTGAAGCTGTAGTAGTACGCGTAGTGACGCAGCGGTTAGACTGCTGCTGTTGCTGCTGTGCAAGAGTATCTCCCGACGCCGTTCTTCGTCGCACCGATGGAGACGACACCCCCTTGGAGTTGCTCGTAGACGACGCTCGGCAAGCGTGGCACCCCTTGCCCCTGAAGGTCGTTGCGCGGAAGGCAGTCCTGGCATCGTGCTGTCGCCTGCTACATGCATGGGGTTGATGAGCAAGAAGGTTCAGATTGAACGATTCCACCAAAACCAGTCCAGCCATGAACATGGTCATCGTCGTAAGGCCATAGCTGAGGCCAGAGGGGTTGCTTGGTTGGCGTATTCTCGTCGTCCTGGCCATGGCTTCGCTTCACCTTGTCGTGGCGGGGATATACCCCTGTTTGCGCGTGTCGGATCACGCGTACGCGCGTGCCTTGCCTCGTCATTGAAATAAACGCCCTCCCGGTGAAGGAACGTCAGTGTTTTTGCCTTGAAACCCCTTGGGAAAATCCGGAAAAATTCAAAATTCCTAATTTGTTGTTTTGTTGTTCTCGGTGTTTTGTGTTTTACCACCTGCCATATGTTTTCGCAGCAGCAACAGCAGTGTACTAGCTGCCGTTTCTGTTATTAATAGTACTGCTTCTATGTACGCGGTCGGCACGTGGCTTGACAAATTGGTATATCGTTTCCGCATAACTAATGGCTGTGACTGCTGTTTCGGCTTCTTCGTTTCAGAATATAACTAATTTGTGCTTTTTCAGCAGTCAGCAGTAGTAGTCTATACGAATACACTTCACAGTAACTGTAGTTGCCGTTGCTGTGAACTCTGATTCTTTTATGTACATGGTAGGCACACAGCTTGACAAAACGGTACTTGTCTCCACATATCTAGTGATACTGGCTGTGACTGTGTTGCGACTTCTCCGTTCCAGAATATAACTAATTTGGTCATCGTCGTGGTGTGCTTCGTCCGTTATCGTACCGAATTTTTTTGGGCAACGTTCGGTTAAGCGCGAAACGCAGGCGTGCGTCTGCCGAGCCCCGCACGGTCTTCCTCGAAACTCGTTCAACTACAGCTATCGACACTCCGCTAGGTCAATCCCTGTGTAAGGACAGCGTGGACTTGGTTGGAGACCTTCGTCCCGAGGTCCTTCTGGGCGGCATCGACGACTATCAGCAGCGTATGTTCGTCGGTAGCATCACGTTAGTGTCTCATGCAACACATTAGGTGCGAAGTTCAATAAAATAGGATACTTCCATCTTGGTAAGTTGATTCGTACAGACACAACAACACCACCATCTTGTCGACGATTTACGATACTCTTGTCCGGAGTAATTGCAGTTGAGGCTCTTCTGTAATGCCCGTTGGGTATCGTCGGCTGTCCGCTGCGCTTGGGCCTTTGGCCCGAGGTCTTTCTGCGCAGCATCGATGGCTGTCAAAGGTGGTCCGGCTGTTCAATGTTGGACTTTGCCAAATTTTGCAAAAGCCAACTTTGTCAAATTGCGTACGTTTTTATAGGCGAATGTCTCGTCAAAGATATTAGGTCCCCACGGAAATAAAACAGGTGGTTCCGATCTTAGTGAGGCGGTTTGCAGCATACTATCTTGCAGACACACACTTCAATCATCGTGGATCTACGATGCGTTAAGATACTAGGTCCGCACGGAAATAAAACAGATAGTTCCGATCTTAGTGAGCCGATTTGCAGCATTTTCTCTTGCAGACACACAACTTCGATCGGCAATCTACGATACGTTTGTCTGGTATTTGGGGCCACCTGCACTATCTGCATTTTTGGTGGAAGCTCGTGAAAGCTTCCATGGAGCTTCCATCGCTTCCATAGAAGCTTCCACGACTTCCATGCCGTGGGAGCTTCCGTGGAAGCTTCCATGAAAGCTTCCACGGAAGCTTCCACGGAAGCAACTTCCACGGAAGCTTCCACGAAAGCTTCCACGGAAGCAACTCCCACGGAATATTCCACGGAAGCAACTTCCACGGAAGCAACTTCCACGGAAGCTCCCATGAAAGCTTCCACGGGAGCAACTTCCACGGAAACCACTTCCACGGAAGCTTCCATGAAAGCTTTCACGGAAGCAACTCCACGGAAGCTCCCATGAAAGCTTCCACGGGAGCAACTTCTACGGAAGCTTCCACGAAAGCTTCCGCGGAAGCAACTTCCACGGAAACAACTTCCACGGAAACTTCCATGACAGCTTTCACGGAAGTGTCCACGGAAGCAACCTAACCCTAACCTTAACCCTAACCCTAACCCTAACCCTAACCTTAAGCTTCCATGGAAGTAACTTCCATTACTTCCATGAAAGCTTCCATGGAAGATTTCGTGGAAGTTACTTCCATGGAAGCTTTCGTGGAAGCTTTCGTGGAAGCTCCCGTGGAAGTTACTTCCGTGGAGGCTTTCATATCTTCCATATCTTCCATGGAAGTTGCTTCCATGAAATCTTCCATAACTTTCGCGAAAGCTTCCATTACCTCCATGAAAGCTTCCATGGAAGCTTTCGTGGAAGTTACTTCCATGGAAGATTTCGTGGAAGTTACTTCCATGGAAGCTTTCGTAGAAGGTTTCGTAGAAGCCCCCGTCAGAGTTACGTCGGTGGAAGCTTTCAGTTCTTCCATATCTCCCATGGAAGCTTCCACGGAAGCTTCCATGAAAGCTTCCGTGGAAGTTACTTCCATGAAAGCTTCCATAACTTCCGCGAAAGCTTCCATTACTTCCATAAAAGCTTCAACGGAAGCTTTCGTGAAAGTTAATTCCATGGAAGCTTTCGTGGAAGCTTTCGTGGAAACTCCCGTGGAAGTTACTTCCGTGGAAGCTTCCTTGGAAGCTTTCATGGAAACTTCCACCGCTTCAGTTGCTTCCATGGAAGCTTCCATGGAAGCTTCCATAGCTTCCATAGCTTCCATATCTTCCATGGAAGCTTCCATGAAAGCGGTGAAAGCTTCCACGGAAGCTTTCATAGGCTTCCACGCAAAATGCAAGTAGTGCCGGAGACCGGGTATTTGTAGCTGTAGCTCCTCTAAAGCGCCGGTTGATGAGTGTCGGCTGCCCGCTGCCCTCGTAGTACCTGAGAAATCGCTCGGCGCAAATGGGAACAACGAGTTTGTGTGTGGTCGCCCAACTACGTCAACTTGCACGTTGTTCAGGTCTTTTTGTGCGGTATGCGGCGTCATGTCTCCTGTGCAAGACCACCATGTTGTGTCTCCTCGTGATACCGCATAGAGAGCATCTCCGAGCGGCCGACAATCTGCGTAAGAATAAACGGGTGATGTCGGAGTTTCGTGGTTACCCGAACGATCCCTGCGGTTTGCTCGATGGATTAGTCCTAAGTGTTCATGGGTTTTGCAAAGAAGACGGCGGCAAGCTGCATGTGTTCAAGGACTGCTACAACTCTTGATCGAAGAATAAAATTCTCGAGACTGCTTTGACGAATGGTTTTTGGGTTGGTGACATGCCACGAAAGTTTGACGGAGCTACGGTGGTCTAGCGTGCAGCTGCCTACGCAGTCCGTGTGAAACGCCACGCGGTTGCCCTCGAGTCGAGAAAAGTTCGCAACATCCCGGGCTCGGCTCAACGTTCACTCTGGGGCACCTCTGTGTTTTACACAAACGATTCGTGTTCTGTTGGGCAAGAGTTGCCACTAGCTGGGAAGAACAAGCCAACTGCGTCACAACTGAAACGCTTATTAGGAGACCGCAAGCATGTGGTGCGAGACCTCATCAAGTATATGCAGGAAAGAGACGGCAGTTTAGTGAATGGTTTTTGTCCCGCGCAAAAAGCGTCGGTCAGCGAGACCAATCTCGACACGTATCCCTCTGACGGGAGTGTCCCACAGGAGTTATTGGACGCGGTGTTCATTCCGCAGGACCTAAATAATCTCCGGGGAAGAGCCTCGTCGTCACATACGAACGACCGACGAGAAAGCGAGGCGATGGACGAAGATGAGGTTAGCAGCGACTAGGAGAGTTTAGGGGACAGTGATTCGGAAAATGACGCGGGCGAAGACGGCAGGGCGTATATCATCGATGCGTACGCGATCGTTGATTCGGCTCAAGACACTGTAACTTCGTCGCTAAAACGCCCAAATGCCCTTCGGAAATTGGGCGACGACCTGGACATGAATACTGTGGCAGGTGCGGAAACCACTCTCAGCATGGGCAAACATGTGCCAGGAGGCAAATACAACGTTCTCGTTGTGCCCCATGGCAGCATGTTGAGTGATTTTCATAAAGATGATGCTTGGATTAAAGGGTTCGTGCATTTATTTCGAAGGTTGTGCGGACCCGAACGTCCTTCAAGCATAAGGCCTGTTTTGTTTAAACGACGGGCCATTACCGACGCGACGCCAGGTCGCGCAAAAACCGTTCCTTCCTTTCTGCGTGGCCGCGATAATCATCAGACACGAAGCATTGTCTATCGTGCAGTTTAAACTCCGCGGGCGGGTGTCAGATTCGACGGCGCGGACTCTATCGAGAACATCACACGATGTTCTGGTAGCCTTTGCCGGCAGAGCTCCAGCTAGGGATGTGGTTGAGCGCCGTGCTAAACGCCCATCCTGGTATTCTCCTGCGGTTAAGAACATTTCAGGTGGTGTCACACAATACGAGTTGGACAGACCATTGCAAATATGCCGCATGGATGCAGGCGATTTCAACGATGATGATACTCGGTCAGCCATTTTTTTGGCCAGCGATACACCCGTCGGACATGAACAGTCCTTTGTTTATGCATTGCGGAGGTCGCAACATCGACCTTGCGCCTACATGTCACAAACAAACGCCTGATTATATCTCGAGGGTGAAAACGGTCGCGGCTGACCCTCTTGCATCTGCGACGTTCTTTCATGAGACTCTGCAGGCCGTTTTTAACCGTCTCTTAAGGGTTGGGGCAGCTGATGGTGACGGCGGTGCCTTGGGGAAAGTGCAGGCGTATATCGGCCTTGACCGAGGGAAAAATTCGGCCTACATTGCATGCCCATCTGCTAGTGTAGGTATACGTCTACAACAGCCGCGAGCAGCTTAGAGACGACCTGGGGACAAACAAACCCGAAAAAATTGTAAAATTGTCGAACTGGCGAGGTGTTACTGTTATATCGCGCCGGTTTGTTTCCGTATAACCAATGCCTCTTTTCCTACGCGCGGGTACTGTAGTCTGAATATAGTCGTCATGCGGCTCGCTACCGGCGTGTCGGCCGTGACATACGTGGAGGGCATATCCGTTTGACAGACAATTAGCGAAAGCACGAAGGAGTGAATGCTGGAAGTGGCTCACGTATGTGCGACTTCTTCTGTCGCATCTCATTCCTACTGCAACGTTTTCGTCGCACATGTGTATTGCGGGCCGATAAAACATTCATTAGTCTGTTTATATTGACCCGATGGGTCTGAAAACGGTTGATCGGCTAGGATCCGGCCCACTGTGTATTTTCACGCATATGTAGTGCCTCCGTTTTGCCATCTTTCTCCTAAGATGATTTCGTTCGGTTCCATCCTTTTGTAACCTTGTGTCGCCCCCGTCGCTCGCTGGTTCCTTTGTTCACACCACGCGAACCAGGTACGTCGAGCGGGTTATATGCAATCAATTGATGTCAAAAGACAAAGTCAGGTTTTGTTTGTAAAATGGACCGGAACCCACGTATTTCGAGGCGGACGTCTCCACGCAAGATGAAAACACGAGCAGCGATCCTTGGCCAAAATCTCAAGAGGCACGGGCCGCAAGATGCGACAAAAAGGAGGTGAGCTTCTATCCACCCGTAGCAGCAGCCAACATACAGGGTGTGTTCGATTATTGCTTGGTTTATATTGTTGAGGACGCATCTACTTTGTCAGATATGGCAAATGAGTCATAAGTGCACGCGGTTTCGTGATATTGCTGCTATCTGGTGTTGACTACAGTACGTTATCAGTGCCCTAGGCTCTCGTAGGACGTGGCAATATATCATTGTCCCGCTTGTTGACAGCGGTAGCTGCGACTTATATTTGACATTGTTTCTCCTTTTCCCTCCTCATTCGATGCACCCTTCTCCGTCCCACCGTGCTACTGCTAGGGTGCAATTCGTCTGCTATCTTCGTTTATCGGCCCCTCGTCATAGTGAGCAGCCATCCTCGGCGTCATCTGTGCATGATACTTACTCGTGGCATCTGCTGCAAAACGCTGCGTGCCCAGCTCAACGCCGTCTTACCGTGCAATCACGTCTTCCATCACTGTTGCGTCGAAGACGTACTCCGGCACGCAAGAATCATCGCGTCATGTGGTCGTGCTGCGATCGACTGCATGGTGTGTGGTTCACCGACCATCGTTTCCCGCGTGCCGACGCCCGGCTACGTCAGTGACGACAAGCCATGCCCTTGTCAAGTACAGGCTGTGCATGCCGAGGGCGGCGCTGGTAACGAAGATGATGGTGGTTCTATGGAATCGTGGCACATGTTCGCATACCCTCAAGATGTGCGCGGTGTCTCCGCTGTTATGCAGGCTCTACAAGAAGATGTTGCCCGGCTTGCGTACCTTGCCTTCATTCCGCATCGAGAGCGGGGGGGCTGGGTTCGCCTACTCAGGCTGATGACGGCGACCAAACTGCACGAAAGGTTCTTCAACACTAGCTCTGGGGTCTGTCTTTGGACGGTGGACCGCGCGCGTCAACGATGCGATAGAAAAAGAAGACCACGCGAGCGTCGTCGGCGACTTACCTCCGTTTTTTTCGCCGCCTGCAGGAAACGACCACAAGTACGTCATCCATGACTACAACCTAAGCCATCACATAGCCGCACCCCGCCCAGCTGTCAACCCCTCATGCGCATCCCTACGGTGGCCTTGCAACATGGTAGAGGGATGTACATTATTTGTCTTTTTGGCGGAACACCGCGGCAGTGTCCACGGACCTCCACGGTATTCCACGGCTATGTCCACGGCGTTCCACGGACAACCGCGGACACTCCACGGGCCGCGGACCTTCCACGGGTTTCCACGGGCTTCCACGGAATGCAGTGGCAAGTAGCTCAAGACCGTGGAGGCCCGTGGCACTAGCCATGGCAATTTCCACGACAATTTCCACGGCAAAATCCACGGCAATCTCGACGGCAATCTCAACGGCAGCACCCACGGCATATGTACCACAGCAAGCCGCGGTCACCGACGGAAACGTCCACGGAAGCACCCACGGCAACGCCCACGGACACACCCACGGACACGCCTAGGGAAACACCCACGGACTTGTCTGCGGAACGTCCGCGGACATCCATGAATAGGTCCACGGAAACACCCACAACAAGACCCACGACAGGACTCACGGCCACGGGCCCAGACGGCCGTGGCATGATTAGTACGACGGAGTTTGCCACGGACAGAACCGCGGCACGTGCTGCGGCAATAGCAGCGGACTCCCACGTACTTCGGTGGAAGTCGCCGCGTATCGGAGGATCGCCGTAGCAATGGACGCGGATAGCCGCGGATGGCCGTAAAAGTTGCTTCGATTGAACGTCCACGGAAACTGCCGTAGCAATTGCCGCGGACTTCCGCGGACGTCCGTGGTGATTGTCTCGTTACCGTGGCAATGGCCGCGGATGGCCGTGGAAACTGCCACGGCAGTTTCCGCGAATTTCCGTGGGTTGCCATGGTTGGTACGACGGAGTTTGCCACGGAAAGAACCGCGGCTACGTGCCGTGGCCACAACCGTGGCATTTGCCTCGGAATTGCCATGATCCGTGGCACTTGCCGCGAAAACCCGCGCAATTCCACGGTAGTCCGTGCCAACACCCACGGAAGTCCACGGAAGTTCCGCGGTCAATGCGGACCTCCGCCAAAAAGTCGAATAATGTGCAGCCTTGACTTTATGCTACACACTGCTACTACCTGGCTATATGTAATAATGTTTCAAGTATCACTCGGCGGCGTGGTTGCGCTTGTCTTGTGATGAAGGCCGAACCTCGGCGGGTATGATAAAAATCAACCAGTAAAGCTGAAGAACATTCTTCGCGTATGCGCGTTGCAGACTACTAGGAGTGCTGCAATGCTGTAACATTATTATCCGAGATGCTCGGCGGTAGTAGTTAGTATCGTTGTCTGTCAAATACGCAGACAAAACGGCCTTTGTTCAGATTCGGTTTTTGAGGGGACATTCTTCGTACTGCTGCTGTCTATTTTCGCATTTTCACAGGGTGCTGAATAGTCTATAATCTGATCGAGTGTTTCTTTCCGGGTGGTAATAATCTGACGGAGGTGATACATCAATCGGCCGTCGACGCAATGAGTATTTTTGTTCGGATCGCCTACAATAAAAACATCGTCACATCTTCGTTGTGGGCAGGGTTGCTTGGAAAGGGAAAGATTGCTGCGTCAAAAACGACTCAACAAACGCCGTCTTCTTTCGACATAGACGTACTGCGGAACGTATTCGCAGCCCGGCTTGCGGTTTGCATGCTCACGGTATTCGCACGTACAGGCTCGCGGGTCCCGGTTTTGGTCGCTCACACGACCCAACTGCGGGACTTGCACTTTGGAATCCGCTGTTTGTGTTCGAGATTGTTTGGAACGTTATTTTTACTTTGGCTCGAAAAACGTTGGAAAACGTAAAAGTTGTTGTCTTCCTGGCTCTCAACCTACATAGCGCCAGCCCAAAAAATACCCATCATCAGCCCGCCCCAGGCGTGTTTGTTCCTATTATCTTGCCCTGTCAACGCGATCTATACTTACCACGCGGCACGGGGTTTCGTACGATGGCCCCGCCGACTCCGCACGTTTAGTTACTAGCAGGGTAAATTCAACTGGCACGAAGCCAAATGACGTAGGCTGTAGTCTATGCCAGTTGCAGCTGGAATTGGTAGACGGAAGCTATGTATATGATACATGCGCAGCAGCATCAAGCATCATATAGCAGCAGTCGTAGGGATGAGGCGTCAGTGGGACCCGCGTGCAGAGCAACCCCTCTGCACGCTTTTCAAATAATGCAAAATACAAAATACAATACAAAGAAAAGTATGTTGTCTTGCGAAGTTACTATTATATTAAATACTTTAAAGTAGCATTTACTACCTGGTACAGCAGCAGTGCTGATGTGCTGATGTTATTGATACTCTGCATTACAGTTTGATATTGCCTACGCTGTGATTACGTACACAGTGGGGGTCCCACTTGAGCGCGGTACCTTAAAGTACTGAGCGCGCGTCGGCGCGCTGTCGTCGTCGATGTTTCATCGGCGGCACACCGGCTGTTCAGCCTATCCCCTCTCAATCTGGCAAGCAGTCACTGAACAAAGACCCTTGGGTGGTGGGATGGGACGCCCCCATTCGAAAATGCTACCGTAGGGCCTTAACTCCCCCGCAAGCACTGGCCTTTGACCTGCCCCGCCTAACGGAAGGCTTTTACGTCCAAGTGCGACGCGAATTCGTAAACAATGACGATGGGCCCAGGGCACACAACAAGCTGCTGAGCCAACTCAAGGCGCATTTCGACGACGGAAACCAGCCGCCCTTTTGCGCAACTGACCGCCTCCGGTGTACAGAACGGAACAGTAAACAGTATTTTCTTGCGAGCTCTCAAAGAGCTGATAGCAATTTGTGTAGGGCACAGAGTGCCTGATCAAACCGAGCGACGCCGTCGTCGTAGAGATCATACGTGCCATGACCAGCGGCCAATTAACGTCGTTTTGCCGACGCCCTTCCCCGGTAACCTCATGACAAGGGCGGAACCGTACACCACCGTGGAAGGCTTGTGAGCGGTGTTTGATATCCTGGCCACCAACAGGACACAGGTGATCAACGACAAGCGGCTAGGCACGGGTTTCCGGACGCATGCCAGACTCTTCTAATTTTCCACCTGCACTGCAGACGCAGTGGCATGACCGTTCGAATCCTCTGGTCTTGAATATCGCGGAGGAGAAGGACCCGTTCCTTGGTGACTGCCCACACTGGCCCCTGGAGAGAACTACCTGACAGTGCATGCGGTCTCCAATTTGCACAATACGAGAGACCCACCGCCCTTCACACTCCTCGTCACCGGCTCCGCACACGCCAACGCCTTACGAGACTACGATAGTCAGTACCTCAGCTGCGGTGGCCAATACCACAGCGTCGAATCCTGCTCGGAGACGTTCCTTAACACACGCGGCATACTGAACCCAGCCCTGGGCATGCTCAACGACGGCGGGAACATTCTGGAAGTATCAACAGCAGATGGGCTCCTACCTCACTGGGGGCTACGATCGCCACGTCCAACACACAAAGTCCGACAGCCTCAACATAACCATAGCCGCCACACCTACAACCACAACCTAAACAACCACCACCACAACGACCACAACAACCAAAATGACCACAACAATGGCCACAACAACTACCGCGGCAACGACGGAAGCTCCAACAACAGGCGCTGCAACAACCTCTCGAGACCACAATACAACTGTAACCAATAGTCGGCAAGCCAACAATTCCACAGCTATGACGGTGCAGGTGAGGACACCCGCGGTGGCGTCTAACATGCGTGCCGGTCCCAACCACGCGCCGAAACCCAAAATGTGGCAGGGGGGGACTTTTCGAATAAACTGACTCGCTGGCGGTGGAGGGACGCTTGCAACTCAGCTTCTAGCAGCCTTTTGCGAGCCCCCAGGACGCCCGCGTCCAGCAGGTTTGTCCAACCCCCTCAGCCCCGACCCCATCTCAACAAACTCCCTCTCCTCTCATCCCCCCCAACACCACCCGCCCGTCCAAGCCCTGACCATCTCGCCCAAGCACATTCCTTGAGGTGTGGGCGGGAGGAGACCAAGGCGTCGAGCCGCACAAGGGCGCTAGACTCGACATCTCCCCAAGGTGAGCAACGCCGCGCTCTACCGACCATCGCCGAACTCCGTCCTGATATTGCCACTCTGTCAATGGTGTCGATGACAGCCAGCGGGTCCGTCCACACTCCAATCGCGCCCGTCACAGGACGGGAACCGGTTTAGCGGCAATATCATACCGAGTACTCTGGACGCCGCATACTACGCTTCCTCACGAGCACCCCCAACCAACCCTCGGCGATTCCTCCCTTTACCAGCACGACCCAGACAGAGCCACCACCTATATCCCCGACGGCTGGTCCCCGAGCGATGTCTACCGCCTGTGATATGCGCGCGCCCAAGCGATTCGTTTTCGTCCACTCCAGCTCTCGTCGATGTCAACCTTGTCCGTCGATCAGATGCTTTATCGTTTGCAGGGCACTACGTGGTAAGATTGCTTCCCCGTGAGGATCTCCTCTCCGATACGGCAGTTTTTGTCTCCGACGGGCGCCAAACGATTCCGATCGCCGGATTCGCCGACCTCGAGCCGGGCCACCTCCTTGGAATCTCAACTTCGTCACTAGTCCAAGTGCCGCTATCCTCCCTTGGTCACCGTTCCTTGGATCCCCTTCCGCCCACTCCAATTTTGAATATCCGCGCCCTCCACGACAACATTCCTGTGGCCGACGAGGGCCTACCACCAGCAGACACCCCCCCCAACCGAACGTTACGTGTCCACAACTCTTGACACGCCTCGGCATTGACCAACAAACTTCCCTCCTCCGCCTGTGGGACCGCCTCCCGGCGCACCTAAACGACGTCACCCTCGACCTTCACGATCCTTGTTGGTCGCCGTCGGTGATCGACGAATTGGGTGACGTCCTCTGCGAGTTCCAGGACATCTTTCTCACACCGAGGACCGACTTCGGCCCATGCTCCTTGATTCCCTTCAAGATTACCGTACCACCGGACAGTGCCCCCATCCCCCTACTCCGACTCCGTGGTCGCTACCCCCACGAAGGATAACGGCGTAAGCATCAGGATCAATTACAATAATCTGAACGCCATCAGCTCATTCCCACAACTCCCCATTCCCCTAGTCCACGAGTTCCTCAGCCTCTTGGGCAAAGGACACATATCTTCCCTGTTCGATCTGGCGTGATCTTCCCATCAGATCACCACCGATACGGCTATCATTCTCCTGCCCGCCTTCTACAAGCCTGATCGACTCTTCGAGTGGCTTGTATTGCCGCAAGGCGACAGCGCCGCCCCAGGCTGATTCGTCCAGATAATCAACGAGATCATCAAAGACCTTGAGCTCGTCGCCGCCTACCACGACGACACCATTGTCTTCGACCCCGACCCCACCGCCCGCGTCTCCAATGCACGCACCCTCTTCGAGCGCGTACGAAAGAATAACCTGAAGGTTTCTCCTGCCAAAGCCTAACTTGGCACCATCGCCGCCGACTTTCTGGGATGCACCATCTCTGCCGGCGGCATGAGCCCCGATTCCAACAAGGTCACCGCCCAGTCCAAGATAACCATGCCGCAAAACCAAAAGCAAGTGCGTGCGCTTATCGAGGGTATAAACTACGCCGGCAAGTTCCTGGCAAACCTTTCGGGGCTCATTCACTCCATCTACGCTCTCCTCAAGCAAGGCGTCAAGTTCATCTTCTCTCCCGCCATGGAAACCACCGTCCATGACATCCTCAGCGAACTCGCCAAGCACCCGACCTTAATCTACCCGGACTGGGACCTCGTCGCCGAAAATCCCCGCTCTTTCCGCTTGTATTGCGACACCGCCATCCACGACAGTTTCGGTGCCACTCTCGATCAGGAACAACCCGACGGCACCGGCCACCCCATCGTTTTCATCAGCCGCGCCACCCTTGACCCCGAACGCAACTGGACCCCTCCTGACCTTGAAGCCAGGAACATCGTTTGGGGCAATCAAACGGCTAGGCGGTCACCTTTGCTCGACAAAATTCGGGATCCACTATTACGATAAAGTTTGAGAGCATCGGCAAGGTCGGCGAACAAAACGCCCGTGTCAGGCGCTGAATTGGAGTTGTTCTTCGCCTACACGTGCACGCTGGGGTACCGTAAAAACACGTTCAACGTCAAGACCGACTTCCTTTCCCGCTTTCCCCAGCCAGCCACCGACGCCGATCGCACGGGACCCAACCGGCTTACCGGCCCCGGTCCCAGCGAAGTGCTGTACCTCATCGGATCCTGCGGCTCCACGCCTTGCATGCCTCCCATGCTGGGTATTGGCTTGAGTGTGATCATTTCCCCTTCTTCCTACGCCATCCTAACCGCCTATTCCCTCCGCTTCAACAACGACGACTTTGGCGACTTCCGCCGACTGGAACCATACATGGAGCGCTCAGACCCCTTCCCCGCCCCCAACACCTTCATCGGGCCTATTTCAACCCACGAATACACCGCTGGATCGCTCGCCAGCTGCGATAAATCCGCCGTGGCCGCCGCCGTTCCTTCCAACTTGGCTAGCAGGCCACTCGTCTTCTCCTCGCCATCCACATCTGGCGCCACGGTAAGAGCTCCTCCGGACCTGATCTGTTATCGGACCCGTCATCGCGTAGTCGCAGCCACAGGAACCCCTCGAACCACAGCCGGCTATGGTCGCCGACGACAGACAACCACGCGCGCAAGATCTTCATCTCCCTGCCGCCACGCGTTCCCGGTCAGGGCCTCGCCGAGGCAGTCGTAAACTTTTTCGACCGTGTCTACGGTAGGGGGGTCACATTTGGTGCGTTTTTCTGCGGTGGCGCGGGGTCACTCGCGCGAGCGATACCCTTTCATAGAATCCTCCACCACCTGTGCTCCACCCTACGGATCCCGCTGTCGAGCCTATCGATGCCCCCTCAAAACAGACTCCAACACCGCCTTCAACAGAGCCAGCACCATCGCCTCCTCTTTCCCTTCCGGAGCCTGTCGCCGAGGCCGATGAAGCCCCCCACATTCTTTCTGCGTCGAGTACTACACCCACCAACTGAGCGTGTGAACAATGCACCGAGTCTCTCCGCTCCGCCGCCATCCAGTTCCTATAACTGAACTCCGTTCCTCGATAACCGACCGATTTTCTCTGTATATCAGCTTAGTTCGACGCCCATAGCTTACCGGCGCCCTTACGCTTGCCGCCAAAAACGAACTCTACCGCACAGACGACGTCACCGCCCTCCTGGTTCACCGACTACCCAATCTTCCTCCGGAGATAACACCTCACCTTTCAATGCCACCAACCGGTGTGTATACGTTCTGATGCTGATGCACCCGTAGGTGCTACACACCTGACACGCCACCCCCCCCTGTTACTTATGAGTTGTACGATCAGTTCGCCTGCTAGCGCGTTTCTTCTAGTGGGTTGGAATGGACATCTCCACCCCCTGGTGGATCCGCCGCTGCTTCAATTTCCAGGCGCGCAAGACATCACGCCGAGTAATCCGCTGGCCTACCCTTTCTTTGCCTCAGCCAAACGGCCCCGGCATCACCCTCAGGGTCGACGACTCCGGTCCACTGCCGCTCACCCCGCGCGACAACATCTACATGTTCATGCTCACTAACCGCGTCAGCCGCCGCGTCAATATATTCGCCGCTACAGCAGCGCAATCCGCAGCCGTCGGTATCGTCGACGTCTTCATCGACCGGTACATTATGCTTTCTGAGAGTGCCCTGTGACGCTCATCTCCAATAGCAGCTGACAGCATTGCTCCAAGCTCTCTAACACTGTCTACGCCCGCTTTGGCATCAACAAGATCAACACCAGCACCTACCACCTCTCCACCAACGGCGGCGTCGAGCCTTTTAACCGTGTGTTGGTCCACATGCTCTCAATGATCAGAAACGAACAGCAAACCGACTGGAAGTACATACGCCGCCCATCGCGTCGGCCTACAACAACTCTGCCTGAGACGCTACAGGACTTGCCCCTAACGAAATACACTTCGACCGACTTCCACGCTTCCCGCTCTTCAATATTCGAACCCCCCAACATTGACGGATATCAGGGCTTAGAGCGTGACCAACTGACATACATCAACGACCCCACCAACCGGCAACAACGCAACTACCGCATCGTCCGGCAACAACACGCCATCCACGTCATACGACTACAACACCGGAACGCCCCCGTTATGGCCGATCTTCTTTCTCCATCCCCTTTTATCGTAGGCGGCTGGGCCTGGGTCTACAACTTCGCCTCAACCACCCACCAAGGCGCCAGAAAGGACACCGACGTTATCGTGACGAAGATGTAGCTCGCCATGAACTGGAACGTCCCCTTCCAGATTCTCGCCGTAGGTGTGACGCCCACCTCCGACACCCCCGACGACCGCGCACTCCAACGCAAGCTCCTGTTTCTTGACCTGCCTACCGACCTACTGGGATGGGACTCCAACCGCTGCATCCCCGTCGAGCAATGCAGGCCTTGCCGGAACCCCGGCAATACCCACGACATCTCCAAGTACCTACTGTGGGGCCTCACCACACACGCACCCACCGCCTCCGCCACCAAGTCACCCCCCTACCACGTGACCCCCGGAGCGCCTTGAGGTGGAACCGATCACGGGCCACCAACTCGTCCGTGGCCGTGGTGGGGTCATCGCTGTCCTGAATGAGACCCACTTGGGCTGAACTCTCAGCCTTTCTCGAGAGCGCAAGCTCGACCTCCAGCATCCCAGGCGCCACATCCTCCTCTACTGGTCGGGCACCACAAAGGAACATCGGCAGGACAACCGCATATACCAACAGGTTCGCATCAACGCCGCGCACATATTTGGGGTTCTTATCAGACGGACACGTGACCGTAATGCGACAAGTTGTAATACAAGAAGCCAGAACAGAGTACTACATAATACACGCGACCCCAAACAAATATATTTGACATGGATTTGTCATCAGCGGCCCGGCATTTCCAGCACGGAACTGCAAACGTTTGGTATATGTATGCATGTTTGATGTTTTTTCCTTTTTTCTTTTTTTACAACGACCGAACGACCCCACTTGCACATTGCTGTCAGGTTGTCAAATCGTGGTGAAAATGCCCCTCCGGGTGCGTTTGTGTTATACCCCAACCTACCTCCGACGATTCTGCATGTTTCGTTGTTCCAAGCCTGCCAAATCGTGGTGACGATAAATTTCGTGTGCGTGCGCTATCGTTTCCCTCCAGCCTCCACCGCTGGTTCAGCTAGCCCCCTGCGTTACGGTGATTGTTCCGTCTTACTTTGTTGGCGTTTTACCATGGTTGGCATCATGATGTATTTTCCTATTTTTCGAGTACAAAGCGTTCCTCCCGAAACTCTTTACTCTTGGCGTACCTGTTTTTCGACGACCGACACCGCCGCGATTTTGCTCCGCTATTGGTATGTTTACAATCTACCACTCTAGAGTATCACGTTGTCGACCGTTGGCTCCACGATACTAGTCCGTAGTTCGCAGCGTATCCTTGACCTTTTTTGCCAATTTCTGTATTAACTTTGGTGTTTTTTATTGTTGCCGTCTTTGGATTTATTTTGGATATATTGCCTCAAGTAGTGTATTCCGCGATTTGAGCAACGACCCCACGTTGCCTATACCCTTTTACATCTTCCGTTGTCGACGCCAGCCGTATGCATCGCCGCGTATTTTCGCTTCATATGTTACTTTCATTTCAGTTCATGCCTTATTTTGAATATGTATCTGCGCATCTTACGCCCCGCTTCGCTCGGCTTGCTTTCGCTTTTCAGAATACCACGTCTCGACCGTGCGAGAGGTATTTTAGCCTCATTTACGAATTGGGGGGGTAGATTTACAGTCTAATTTCAATTGCTTCGAATATTTAATAGCTGCATCTTCGACTCCCCTCTTTCCATATTGAGATAATATCATAGCCTTAGTCCATCCTTCGATTGTCGCGTGATCTGCATCGACGACTTTCAGGGTGGGCTAGTGTTAAGGGTTTATGCGCGTATATAGCTATTCATGTGAAGATAAGTTCCTAGAACAGTCCTTGCGGACCTGATGTAGTATTTGGCAGTTCCAGGATTGTGTTGTTTGCCTCCTAAAAAAGTGGTCACCCGTAGATGTGACGGGACAATGTTTCGAGGGTGTCGGGGGATGGATAGCATCTCCCACCCCCATTGATTTTCTTGGAGTCTTGATCCTACCAAGCAATGAGCCAAGAAAGAGGCAGTCTACGAGAAGAAGCTACATCTCGAAGCGGTGCCTCCCAGTACCGATACCTCCTGCGCCCGTTACCACCCAGCAGCACCTTTACCATAACAACCCCTTGACATCCCTACAGGCTAGTAGCAGGCGTCCGTCATAAAAGCAGCATTGTTTGCAAGCAAACGGATAAACTGCTAGAAATTCGGCTGTAATGCTGCGCCAACGATATGCGTTGGTGTGTCGTTCCCTTTTTACTGCTGTATTGTCGGTTGGGCGGCTTTACGAGGAGGTTACCAAGTTCAGCAACAAATACGGTGAACGGGATGTTTTTGCAAAAGCTCAAAGCTGGAAAAATACGTAGAGCGAAATCAAAGTGTACCCAGTTACGGTAGAGTACGTGTACTGTGTATACCCCGTCCACGTGCGATGCGAGGGAAATCGACCGACGGTGGTCGGATTGGAGGTGAGGGGCCAAACTACTTGCACGCATAGAATAAACGTAATCGTATTGCCCGAAAGTAACACGATTATAAATAGTAGGTTGTGGAGAGTGGTGAGCGCCTTTAGAACCGCACCAACTCACGTTTTGGGGGACAAGCTCCTTGGAAACTAGTGTGAGAGAAGGCGCCCCGATATTTTTGTCTCGCCCCCTCCTCACCCGCGCACGCTTAAAACCGCGGTGGCCACGCCGTCTCCCCTCTCAACGACGCCCCAAGGGAGCTCTTGCTTGGCGCGGGGAGGATGACGCCACCGCTCTTTATCAGACATCCCGCCGCGTTCGTTGCTGCCAAACTACCGTGGATCAAAGCGTTCATTTTTTCGGACAGCATTCATGTGAGTACTTGTATAGACTATACTTTTTTGTGGACCTAATCTATTTTGTCACATACAGTGTGGGCCTTTTCAGATGGACAGGGACAACCAAGAAAACAGTGTCCGTTCTACCCAAAGGAACCCTACTGCATTTGTAAACAATGTAGCAACAAAACGAACATGAAAACAGATACTTCGTAGGTGGGGCGGTCGTACGACTTGGAGGGTTACCAATTTCTTCAGCAACAAGTTACAGTAGAAGAGGTTTGTTGAGAGTTGCGTGTGAGAACGAAAAATAATGCCGATTGGTCCGCCGATGTATCATGCCGAGCAGCAGCACGGCAAGGTTGACACCTAGGGAACACATCCACGCATGGTATAAGAGGAGCAATTCGTACTGCTGTAGATTAACCCCC
Source organism: Undaria pinnatifida (assembly GCA_012845835.1). Taxonomy (NCBI): domain Eukaryota; class Phaeophyceae; order Laminariales; family Alariaceae; genus Undaria; species Undaria pinnatifida. The sequence goes on from JABAKD010000005.1 coordinate 779,665, forward strand.
CCGACCTGGCAACGACTCCAGGCACCGGCCCCCGGATGCCACGAGCATACCAGCGTAACAAAAAAAAGCCCCTGGTGTTGATTGAACGACAAAAACCTTGGCGTTCACGACCGTAACGCGACACGTCAATCAATATACCAGGTATTCATTCCGGGCATCAGACGTGGGCTGCGTACAGAACTACACGGATCGGATATTCATAGCACTGAATTCTGCACACCGATATCGGTATAGCAATAGTCTCGTCCATCAAGCGCTTCCCGTAGCCTGCCCAGAACCACCTTGTACTTCGCAAAGAAAAAACTCCGCCAGATCGAACGACCACTGAACAAGGTCTTGATGTGGTCTACGGCGACGCTTACTGAAACGCAACCAAAGCAAACACCTAAATGGTAGATTGTGTGGTAATCCATTGTGTGAACCATCGTGTAATCCACAACAATCCGAGCAAAGAAACACCTCCTCCTATTGCTCTACTTTTGGCCGGGATTCAAACAGGCCGGACCAAAAAACAAACAATATTCTGAGCCGTATACCTCAACCATCAAAACAGCAGGACTCGTAAAACGTGCCTTCTTCTTCGCAATAAAACGTAAACCCCTGTTGGGGCCCAGGTTTGGCCTGGCCATACGAAACAGATGACAAGCAAAAAAAATGGTTCAATACGCACAGCACCTTCATCAGCGCATATGTATATATCGCAATCGCAGGAATCGTGGACGAAGAACTGAGCTAGATATCCGATCTTGGAACTCTGCAATCAGGGGATATCTCGGTAGATGTTACACAAAGAAGTTATGTGCGACCGGAGATACTGCGGTAGAACCTAAACCAACAAGCTTTAACACATCTTAAGAATCAGCAAAAGCGTAAATATCCGACACTATAATAGGAGACCGTCTATTTTGGGCGTGTCGCTGTCTTTTTTGACGTTACTAACTATTTTCAATGCATGAGGGTGGTCAGTCAAGGGGCCAAACCACGGTCTGCTGTTACGGCTTAATATACTACTTTTAGTGTAGGGGTGAGGTAAGTCTAGCATATTCGTTCATCAGAGGCCACGTCAAGGATCTAAACTATATCGCCTCCAAAAGCTTCAAGAGTCTGAAGTGCGAAAATATTCTAGGTTATCCTGGTACGAAACCTGGTTGATTGGGTCATACTCGAGTAGATACTCGGGTGCTCCTAGAGTATAAATATATCCCACCAAGCACACCCTTGAATGTTATAAAAGCAGGCAACACAAGACTACAGAGGGCCCTAATCACGCTACGAGACACCCATCCACCCACAGGCGAGCGGATGACGATTTTTTTCGGCTATACCACCCTCTCCATCCCACTGAAAGAAAGGCATTGCACTATTCAACACCCAACCAGCAGGTCGCGCCCCTGGTTGACAAACCAATTTGGTTTTGCTGCTCGCTGATTGGCCAACGGTCGCCCTCATGGTTCGATTGCTGATCGTTGATTGGCCAAAGGTGGCACGGTGTGATCCAATCGGCAGATCGCGATTATGGTCGGCTGCTGGACCATTGGTGGCGTGGTCTGATCCAATCAGCAGATCGCACCCAAGGTTGACAAGCCGACGGAGTACGCCACACGCTGATTGGACATTGGTGGCGTGGTCTGATGTCGTCTGATGAAGCGGTTCACACCGGCCAGAAAGGTACACCTGTCGTCGACATATGTAGAGCACGAGGCGTTTCGAGGGAGGGTGTGGTTGTGGTTGTGGGGCGGGAGAAAATAGTGTTTTTGGCGATGTTTCGGAGGTAAGGTAACGTCAATAAGTGGAAAACCGCGATGGAGGTAACCGTTTTCAAGTTTTGGGTGTTGTCCTTACATTAGCTCATAACCCAAAATCTAGTCCTTGGTCACAGGACAGGTTCCAAAACTCTGGAGTGAAAAACTACCGCAGGAAATGTAAAACACAATAGTGCACCTATCTGAAGCAAGTCGTACGCCTCAGACCAGAAAAAAAACATAAACGACGGCATGACGGCGTACACATCGATCCCGACCACCTCATTTTCGCGCCACGCACGGTAAGTGTAGTGCACATGTTCAACGGCACCACAATCCATCCACCCACCCACCCACCCACCCACCCACCCACAGACCCACCCACCCACTGACCCACTTACCCGACCACCCAACCCCGCCCAACCCAACCCAATCCAACCCCACCCAACCCCACCCAACCCAACCCAACCCAACCCAACCCAACCCAACCCAACCCAACCCAACCCAACCCAACCCAACCCAACCCAACCCAATCCCACCCAACTCACCCTAACCCAACCCAACTACCCACCTGAGAAAATGGAGGCAAGCACAATGCCGGTGGTCATGATTGATATTGTGCCCAAGAAGTTGACCAAGAATACACAGAGGCCCGTAGCGAAAGCCTTGCCCCTGCCCGATTTTCTCATGAGGAAGGCGATAAATCGGTCGAAGAACGGAGCCAGGGTGACGGAAAGGGCGAACCGCGGCACCCTATGGAGAAACCGAAAACACACAAGGCCCGACGATAACGACAATGAAGACGCCAACGGGTACAAAAACAATACGTTACAAAATGCGGCATGATTATCTTGTGTCTGTTCATTAGGCCACTGTTTATGGTACCCCGATCCAGGTCACAGATGTTCCTGGCATTCGTTTCGCCGCCTAAAGATCAAGACGCCGACGTAAGATTTCCAAACAGCGTGTATGGTAAAAACTAGTCTAGATGCAGAAGCTAACAACAATCAACGTTCAATATATTCGTTGGCATATTTTAGAGGGGTGGTTGCACGGTTTCCAAGACACGAAACTCACACAAACGCGCAGCAGCGCCACGACACACTACAAACCATGGCGATCGGGGTGCGCGAGGGTTAAGCGGCAGGTGCTCGGCACATGGCCCAGGATGCTGCTGCATCTTCGCGGATTACTGTGGTTCTGGTGTATGCGTGCGCGCGGAGTCAAAAAGTGCGGCCGAACATCGAGAAAACGTCTGGAGAAAACTGACCTTTTCGGTGGATTTTCCGATCTTGGAAATTGTTAGAACCAACACTTGTCTCCACATGCAATGCACACATATCTTACTCTATGCGAATCTTGTAGAGATCAAGATCTATGGTCTACATCGTGGTACCATAAACAGCGGCCTTAAGCCTGCTAATTTTTCTCGTGAGAAAGTTGATGAATCCGTCGAAGATGGGTGCCAGGTCGACCGAGCGGGAGAATCGCGGCAAAGCGTACAGATGAAAAACACACACAGCGACGACCATCACGATGACCAATACAAAAACAACCACGATGACGATGACGACGACGAAGGTGTGTAAAACCAAACGTTACGACGTGCGGCATGTTTGGTGTGCAGCTGTCTGTTTGTCTGTCTGTTGCGTACACTCCATGAAACATGCCGCAGGAACCGTTTCCTCATGAGTAAGAAAAAAGAATCGGTCGATGGTGGGAGCCAGACTGACCGAAAGGGCAACCCGCGGCACCCTGTAAGAGAAAGACGTACACGACCACGAGGACAGGTGAAACAATACGTTACAGATTGCGGAATGTTTGCGAAAGCAAACGCTACGTAAGGCGTGTTTCGCGTGGAGCTGTCTGTCTGTCGCGTATTCCCGAGGAAAACATGCCACAGTTAGGCCTGGGACTGGCAAAATTTTAGACGTAGAATTTGGAAAAAAAATGTCCCATGGTCGTTCTCTGGGAAAAAAACTCTCTAGGAAATCAACCAATCAGCGATGGGGGGAAAGGCCCCACATCACCTACAAAAAATTATTCGTGAAAACAAAGCCTGTGCCGCTTGCTGCTGTTCTGCGGCAAAAAAAGTTGGAGCGTGTGTAGAAGAAAATAGCTGCTGCTTCTGCTGCTGCTGCTGCTGCTGCTGCTGCTGCTTGCTGCTGCTGCTGCTGCCCGAGGTGTTGCTCTACCCCCCGCGTGTAGCAGCGTACTCAAGGGACAGCTAGCGTAGGCGGAACACATCTTCTGGGGGACCCTCCGGCAAGATGGCCGACAGCAGACCTATGCATCTGAATTCCTCCAAGATGGTGATATTATGCAGCAGCAGTGCCGTAGTTTTTCCTTTTTTGCGAACCTCCAGCGTCTTTCCCAACTCTATCTCGCGTGCCTCCGATGCAGCACGCTTCACCTCTAGCTCGCGGGAAAGTTGCTGCTGTGCGTGTAGCTCGACTCGGGTTTGGGCCAAGGCTGCATCTGACTCGTGTCGGAGGTCCTGCTCCAGGGTGAGTTTGCCTTTCTCCTCGGAAAACTGTTGAGAGACATCTTGCAGCAAAGACTTTGCCTCAGCGGCCTCGACCCGGCTCTCGTCGCGCTGCTTCACGACCCGGTCACGGATGCCCTCGGCCGCCTCGACACCGCCGCGCTGGATGGCAAGCGCCCGGCGTGCAGCCACGCCCGCGTCTGCCGTCGTGGTCCCGGTACGCGCCCGATAAGCCTCCTTGACCTTTGCAAAAAAAAAAAATCTCCTTTCGGTCCCGTGCCTTCAGGTTTTTTCGAGTTGCCCATGGCTAATTTTGCACGATCACTCTGCCAGAATGACCCAATGGGGCCAACTTTGTTTGCGAATTTCTCGCCGGCTATTTACTCGATTTAAGAGCGGATTGCTTTGCTGTCTCCTCCAAGTCCCGGCGGAGGGAAATACGGGTATTTTACCAATACCCAGTTGCATTAGTTCGACCCCATTGAGCAAGAGACGAATACAAGCAGAAAACACGAGTTTTCCCGCACATTTCCGTCCGATTAGACTTCAAAATACAACGGAAAATTCAGAATAATCCGTATTTCCCTCCGTTTACACTGATTACACGTGTCTGTTGAATTTCAGGATCCAACTCGCCTCCTGTGTTGCGTATTTTGTGATACCCTGTCAAACATTATTTCAGTCTAAAACCAAGAAAAAACAGTGTTTGCAATTTTTTTCTCCGAGACATTTTTTCGGATTTTTTGGTGGTTTTCGCCGAATAGATCTGCCATTTTTTTGGGTCAAATCGACTTCCAGTCCCAGACCTAACAGTAACCGTTTTCTCACGGGGAAGCTAACAGATCGGTCGAAAGTGGGAGCCAGGCTGACCTACAAGACGAAGCGCGGCACCCTACGTACACAGTACAAAAATCACCACGACGACAACGACAACGACAACGACAACTGGTGAAAAACGCGTTAAAAAAAATCGGCATGTTTCGCATGGAGCTGTTTGTCTATCGTGTAAACGGCGCCGAGATGATCGCATACTGCAAATACGATGATGCGTCCCAGCTACTCGTAATAGCTACGCGCGGAGGGCCTAGGGCATGAGCGGGGGTCAAGCTGTCGGAAGCTCCCTGCTGCACTCCCGTGGACAGGGATCGACATTCAGCCGATGCCTAGAGCTTCGAATATTATGAAGCCGTTTTAAGCCGCGCACACTCTAGGCTCATGTCTGTTCTGATATGTATTCCTGATGTTTCCCTAGCAAGCTTGCTGGATAAGGAGCAAGGGGTACAGAGCAAGAAACAAAAAGCTGCTGTATCTACAAAATTACATTGTTTCGCCCCATCCGTGCTCATTGTGTCCGAAAAAAAGGCCAATTAAGCTACTTTTACTCTCTTAAAAACGCCCATTCAAACGATTTTCTAGCATAAAGGATACCAGCATAAGCCTGCTGTAGCACAACTCATAAAAGCACACCCCAATAGCAACTATGTTATACCGGAGCACATACTGTATGTATGCGGTCAGAGTGAAATAGGCTTTGACTCCACAAGTGATCTGTTTCGAAATTTGCTGGGAGTCTCGCCAAATTCGTACCTGGTACATATTTTACGCCCAAAAGACCCAAGTTCTACGCGAACCAAATTCAAATTGGCGTTCGTACTCTAATTTGTATATATATTGACGCCAAAAGGACCCAATTTCACCCGAATCTAATTCAAATTCGCGTCCGTGCTCTCGAACCTATATAATGCAAATGCTTTGAAAGCCCAAAAAGGAATGTCTACAAATACGAGAAAAATGGTAAAGCTATTTGGCCAAAGTCAAGACTGGCGTCAACTCGAAGCTCATGCGGGGGGAGGCGGTGATTTTGTGGAGGCGTTCGCCACAATGCGCTGGGCACGCTATGCAGAACGGGTTACATACAACAAGGGCGCTCCTAAGGCAATGTAATGCATTCCAAGAGGGGATGCAAACTCGAAAATCGCTAAAATAGGCCCGGCCCTTTCGGGTACCAAACACGCTTCGGTCACACGCTACCCACCTGAGGATATTGTTGATGGCGAATAAAGTCGCGTAGCTCACGAGGAAGAACTGCCATTGGTCAGGGGCAAGCGGAGACAGGCCTGATACAGCAGAAGACAACAACAGAGGGGCCAAAGCACAAACAACAAAGAAATGTTCCTACGTCAGGTTGATGGCTGGCCAAGTGGTGAGCGTCGGCAGCTGCACTCACGTTTGTGGGGGGAAACTAGTTGGGAATAGTGTGGGATCGCTTTAGCAGTGGTAAAACGTGTTGCAATCGCTGCTGTATTTCTGTGCGATGGTACATGCTTGGGGGCGATATAGTAGACTGCTAGTGTGCAGCAACACAAGACACTGCGAGCAACGAGGATGAACAAAGGCCAGAACCACCACCAACATGGTTACGAGAGATAAAGCTGTCGTCGTTATCGCCCAGCGTCACCACCACCATCAACCACGACCACCATCAACCTCTGCCGCCACCATCAACCACCATCATGGTCGTCATCACCAACGTCGACACCAGCAGCACCACCTCTACAACCCCACAATCACCCCCACCCTTCCCGCCACCAACACCACCACTTCCACCACCACCACCACCACCACCACCACCACCACCATCATCACCACCACCACCTCCACCACCACCACCGCCACCACCACCACCACCACCACCATCACCACCACCTCCACCACCACAACCTCCACCACAGCAGTAGCCAACGGCGCAAGCAGGGCAAGCGGCTAGGGTTGGTTGCGCACAGAGGCATGCTATGGTAGGGGACGCACTTAAGATTTATGCATCTACTTCGAACTATGAGGCTTCTCGGTCAGGGAGCTCTCTGCTTCCCCTATCAACTGGCGTTGAGAAATGGTTAAGCGTTTTAGCACCGCACTCCCGACATGGGTACAAACGACTTGGAGTTAGACTACCATCATCTTAGGACTTGGAAGTAGTACGGGTTAAACTGCAACCGATCAACAAGCCCGTGGCCTAGACTATATAGCGTAAACCATTGTATAAACAATTGTATAACCATTGTATAACCCAAACGGCACACCGACGGTACGGTTCTTCGCATGGCAACAGACGGTACGGATATGCAATATGGCGGTGGGTGGTTCCTCAGGGAAGAGCCCCGTGCACAGGAATACCTCCTCAGAAAAAAAACTACCCGCACCGCTGCACGCCTCCACACCTGATTTCTTCGACGAAGCGAACCAGGCGATCGCGACACAGATAGAGTAGCTGGCATTGCTGACGAAACCGTAGCTTAGCAAAGCGTAAAGGCCGAGCTGCTTAAGGTTCGGCTTCTCCTTTCCTGCGCCGAAAAACCGCGCCACCCTTCGAAAGGCCCTGTCACGTGTGGCGAAACGAGAAAACACGCCATGTTAGATCGCGCCGGGAAATGGAACTGGTACGATTATGAGTCGTTGGCGTGGAAAAAATGAAAGTATACACCACGCTGGACGGAAACGCCGAAGACCCGCGAGATCCTTCGAAAGGATTTGCCCCCATCGGCACGTGTGGCGAAACGAGAAAGAAAAAAAAGAAAACTCCTCGTTAGGTGGCCGGGGGAAATGGGGCTGGTACGAGTTTCAATCATTGATTTAGGTTACAATAAAATATACAGCACTATAGACGGAAACGTGAGGACCATTTGTGCATTCACGTAGGCTTCTCCTTTGCAGCGCCGAAAAACCGCGAGTCTTCGAAAGGCTCTGCCCCCATCCGCGCGGGTGGCGAAACGAAAAAAAAACGCCTCGTATGAGTAAGCCTTTGTGTTTTACCCCAGTATTCGTTGTGTGCCTAGGGCATGGGATTGGCCATCGGACAGCACCATAGATATCAAAAGTCAGTACTTGGTGAGAGGTGCAGAGCTCGCCAAGTGGAGAGCCTCAGGCCATTTGGGTGTAGCTCGGTAATACCGTACACACATCCGTCACATCAGTATAAGAGCACGATTTTCGCATGTTTGGTGCAAAAATCGAGCCAAAAACAAAAACGAACATCTAATTTCTTGAGGCCGTGACGGATCCGTAAGAATGTGATGTCAAGTACAAGCGCGAATCTAGGCGCTTCAGCAATACCAGGTAAGTGCGAACGACTTGAAAATAGCGTTAGGAGTTCTACGAGCAAGGTCCGCTATTTTTGGATTGTAGAAACTGATGCAAATACTCAAGAATTCAGAGACTTTTCGCCCTTTCTCGCCCTTTTTTCCCCCATCATCGGATGCCTCAAACAGGAACGCCTTTCTGTCCGCGCTATTTTTTAGGTAGAATTACTAGTGCGTCACAAGATCCGCGAAAACCCCAGCAACTTTAGCCAAAGCTTGTTTCTTCATGCGTCATGTAGTCATTCATGGTAGTACGCACACTAACTCGCAAACAAATGAAATCGTGAATTATATAATAAATTCTCAATTTTTTAGTGATGCTGGCTGGCAAGTTCGACTTCACGAAAGTACCTCGTGAGTTGTTTTTCTGGCTGGCTATGACCGATACCAGCTGCATCCAACGCCTTCACGCACTTTATAGTGAGCGTGGCTCAATTTCGCGGGCTGTAGTTGCTTTCAAAAATATCTAGCTGCCCTCAAGATAAGTGCAGACGTTCCGCCGGGGGGTTGTTCCTTTGTCTCATTTGGTGTCTCTTGAATGCAACAAAGAAAATCGACCTACATCAATTACTGCAGCACCCCAAAATCCAGGTGTAGAACTCCGTTCAAAAAGTGCGGGCTGACTATCTGAATAGAATCACGAGCTGCGGTAGATGCAAAACTAAAAGGTTGCACCCGCTCTCTGCTCAAGCACCCACTACTTGCTGTAGTTGAAGGTCGAAATGCAGCGGGTTAAAAATGCGGCGTACTTGACTGCACCAAACAAGAAAACTAGAAGTTGAAAGTGAACCGGAAACCCGGGGATGGGGGATGGTTTACGATCCCCCGTGGCCTCAAGGGCTGCACATACTGTACACGGTAATACCTTACCGCTTAAGGGGACCACCCGCGTCGTCTTCGCCTTCGACCGCAACGATAGCCGTGCTTTGAGAAGCCTAAAGCAGGGCAGCACAGCGCAGAGCGAGCACCGTACGTTGTAAAAAATGCGGATGGGGGGGGGCGACGTAGATAAATCGCGCGTCGCGCCAAGAGCACATCTCGTGCGGCGGTATGTGCATGTACGCGAGACCTGGTGTATCCTCACAGTAGGTAGGTAGATACAAACTCGACAAGACAACAACGACAACAACAACAACAGCAACAACAAAAACAACAACAACAACAACAACAACAACAACAACAACAGTAGCGGTTCCTCTGTAGTGCCGGTTGAGTAGTGCCTGTTGCCGGTATAGTGCCGGTGAACCCGCTTGACACGACCGAAACCTGCCATACTAGTGCCCGCATCGGTACTATACCCAATAGTACTAGTGTCCGATATACTGGCTCATAACGGTACTGTGGGGGGAGGCCACCACTGTATGTACTTGAGACCTGGTATTACCGCAATCTAGTGAGCTACGAAATCTACAAGAGGACAACATGGACATGGGACCTGATGTATCCTTAGCCAGGTACAAAATCTACCAGAGGTACAAGACAACAACGGTGTATATGGGGTATGAGATCCAGAGTGCCATTAGGTAGGTACGCCATCTACCAGACGTCACTGGAGAGTTGCGATCAAATCAAGTCCGTGCTGCACAGGTGGACAAAGGCCAGTCGGTGCGGTCAAATCAAGTCTGAGTTGTACAGATGGACAAAAGCCGGTACACGAATAGGAGCGGATTGGGTGGAGTTTATTTTACCTCGATTCACCAATGAGGGCTAAAATAAGACATTATTTTGCCACCGCTTTGCGTGCACCTGTTGTGGTGCTTCCTCCCCCTGCGAGGCTTCAGCTTCCGCCAACAGCGGCTTCAGCATTGGTCCTCTTCGCTGCCCGCAGCCATGGCCCCTTACCAGAGAGCAGGCACTGTACATGCTGCAGCAACGCCAAAGCACGGCAGAGTGATACGAGGGGTGTATGGGGAGGGGTGGGTTATTCATGAAGTGCTTTTGGGGTTCGGGGATAGGGGGGTATTTCATACTCAAAAAAAATATCAGTGGTCGGAGAGACGACATGGTCCTCTTCGCTTCCGGCAGCCGTGGCTCGGTGCCGGAGAGGAGGAACCACACACGATGCCGAAATGCCGTAACACGGTAGGGCAATACGTGGCACGAATGATGCGAAGCTAGGCGAGAGAGGAGAGAGAGAGGAGTGAGAGGCATCGTCAAGTCCATGTCATCCAACCCGATCCTAAACTTAACCAAGGCTAACGCCTCGAGCGTCGTCGCCGCGCGTTTATGATTTCCCGGAAAACACGTGCGGACCACCTCAAAAATCGTCCCACAGGCAACATTCTTGGTACTTCATCCAGGTACGTTTTGGTGCGAAAACACGGTCACGTCTACGAGTACCGACGTGAAATGCTTCAGATTTGGTACGTATTGTACCATAAGAGAAATGCTACCAGCGCCAAGTCCACACTCATACACACATTGACCAGCAGATGCCGGACAACAGTACTTCAACGCCAATGAGATGCCGCTGTTGCGAATTGCAAGATACGTGAGATACCTCATGATATATTTCATGATATGCATGATTTTTTTGTATCTTTATTTTCCATCCCATTTGTTATCCTCGCTCTATAATATATTATCGCGCTCCCTCCCAGTAGTAACTCAGATCCGGGGTCACATCGTAGCGGGCCCTCCTCCCCCCTCCCCTCCCCACCATCGTACATGCCTTCATTTTCATCATCATTTTTATTTACATTTTTCATCATCATTTTCATCATCATTTTCATCTTCATTTTCATCTTCATTTTCATCATTTTTATCGCGGGAAGAATAAGTCAGCATTTTTTCCCTCGTCGACTCGCATCGAATTGATATGCATCAGCAGTGGGGCCTGTAGAAGGTGTACTGGACCGAAACTTTGACCGCCCGGTATATAGCGAAATACTGCCCTATTCGTTTTAAGGTGGTTATCGTAGGGCGAATACGGCGGATTTTGCGGTTGACCGCCATATTGGGAGTTTTTTTGTTACATCCTCCGGCGGATGGGGAAGAACAAAGCTTACGCTCACCACATTTCCACGTATTGTCATGCATGTCGTGTGTCAATTTATCTCAATTGCATTCGCAATCCAGCTGGTTTTCTGGCGTGTCCTTCGGTTCTCGCGTGATGGCGATAGCGCGAGCTGTCCCTACCGGCGGTCCCCGTTACTACTCCGGCAGCGCAAGCTATACAGTACTACAGTACTATAGTTGTATACGGATGCGTGAGTATGTCGACCCGACCTGAACCCTGGGGGTCAGGTGCGGTGGAGATAGTGGAGAGAGTGAAGACAGTGGAGACAGCCACACGGAACGGCATCGTTCCGGGTAGTGTGGGACTTGCGCAAGGTCACCCACTATTAATAACAAAGCCCCCGGCCTTGAGACAACAGCCTTCCGTCTGACGTGGTCCAGTTACGGTCCACCCTACCCATTCGGGCATTGGTTCTCGGGACTTTGATACGCGTGTTGGTGTACAGCAGTATACATCGTGTTTCTGATCCAACAGATGACCCAGAGTGCTGCAGCACATACTAGTTTTTTTAGAGAACAATCGGGGAAAATTATATGGGTGGTGCATCTTTCCCATCAGGTACAGCATTCACGCCGGCAGAATCAACCTACAGCAGTAATAGAGCCTTAACAAGCCACAGCATCCCAGCACAGGTCAGTCATATAAGCCATATGAGTGATATCAGCAATAATAGCCTTCGAGGTATGGGGTTAGGGTAAGGCTTCTGCTAGGGGGTAGCGTACAGGTCGGGCACAGCGACCATCGGTCGTCCACAGCCAATGACAGCCATCTATAAACACAGCTCAGTGCTGTCAAGACTCGGAACCAAATAAATTTCCTGTAAATCAGGTTGCCTTTTGTTATTTTTCACCCCATTCATTATCTTCGCACTATCATGGGCTCTAAAAGACGTTAACAACTTGCAGAGTGCCGCAAGGAGAGATTGAGTTGGGAGAACGAGTGCAGCATAAAAGGTACAACATCATTGCAAGTTCGGAGAACGAAGGTACGGCACCACAGCCATACCATTGAGGAACCCAGTAAAAGCATGCGAACTCAAACGCATCCAGCAGCAGCAACAACAGGGCGAGGTTTTGTGTTGACGCGGTGGCGTTAATGGGTCGTGAGTAGGGCGGTATCCGCCGCTGGATTGCTCGGACTGGCCTATTCGCGGTCTCTGTTTCGACAGCTGATTTTGGTCGCCTTGTGTCAAAATATATCAAACGGTCGCCTTGTCCATACAGTACTGCTTTCTATAGGCCCCACTTGTACGCCTGTACCCTGTATACAGCAGAACATACCAGTACAGAGTACCGGTAATGAGTACATGTACCCACCGGCGCACAGTGCAAAGTACAGCAGCCAGCTGGATCGTACTGCTGCTGCTGATCTGGGACCATACAACAGTTACAGCAGTGCCAGGTACTACCGGTACTACCGCTGTACCAGGTACGATATGATGTGGCTGGCAGCGCCAGATCATGGGCACAAAAGGAACAATGAAGGGCTCATGATCCAAATGCCACACGCGCGGTATCATATTGGTGCTATACCATACCTGGGAGTTGAGGAGATTGCCCCGTGCGCAATCGCGCTTCGAGTGATAGATCCAGGAGCTTGAAGGAAGGCCCTCCCCATGACCAACCATTGTAGCCCTGTAGCAGGACAGGGGTCGATTGAAGCACGCAAGGGAGGACTCGAAAGGTTCATGATTCGAACATGACCCGCTCTCCAAAGCAGCCATGTTATCCTTTTTTATTGTATACCCTTTGGTGTTGTTCGAGACAGCAACGCAAAATCAGTCTGAAAATGGGCCAAAAAGGGCAAGTTGTAGTTCAGAAATACTGATAACACCCAACAGTTTTAGTGCACATGTTCTGGGGAATCACAGGCTTCGCTGGAACCTCTGACAGACCACCTCCAAGGATCACCTGCGAATACTGTCAGGCACCGAACCATATCAGCAGCTTGTAACAGAAGTCCACAAGAGCAAGGTCACGAAAATGAACCAAAGCACAACAAAGCCTCAAACAAGAAACAAGAGCAAAAAAGGGTTTCGTAAAGATTCAGTCGTATTTTCTTGGTCGGGGACGCTTTGGTGTTTGACGTTCGCACCTGTCTGGTTGGACGTCTGGTTTGTCAGTTGCTATACGCGTTCGCTGCACCGCTGTGCGCTGGACCCCTACTGCCTGCAACCACGGTGCGGAAGGTACAAGGTGAAGCCAACGATAAAGGTGACCAAAGGGTGAAGCGCAGAGAACCGGAATTGCGCCAGTAGGGCTGCTCGCTGCTGAGCTCTGTGAGTATGTTTTTTTCGGCGTATTTCATCTTCGTACAGCAGTACTTTGTTTCAGTTGTTTTTTGGCCCCACGATCAAAAGTGCAACTTGGGTCTCTCCCCGAACTCTTAACGTAGCTCGTCTCTCTGGCCAATGCTACAGCGTATCAGATAATACAACGGCAGCATTAAGCGTGTGCTGAGTGCTGATATGATGCGACAGCTGCACCCACGTGATGCCTCCAAGTGTGGCCGTGAATTTTACCCTCCCACCAGGTACAGCCTTAGAGGGCACCCTGAAAATATGCTCCTCGTTGTAACGTACGTGTACGCGCCGCCTTTTCTACATTATTATCGAAGTGATAGGGGTTTAGTATGGGATTTGTACAGGGGATGGTAAAAACTCGAAAACGGCTCGCTGTAACCGCCGAGAAAAGGGGATAAATTACAAGCAGTACGTACACCACTGCTGTCGCAGTTGAATGTTGGTGTCTGGTGTCTGGCTGGTGTGTTGGTGTTTGCGATGTGAGACGAGGACGCACGTTGTCACTGCCTGAGTACAGCTGCTGTTTTTTGTTGATGTGCTCTTGGTCATGGTACGACGTGCGGCGCCAACGATATTGTGCGTCTCCTCGCCTCTCAGCCCCTCCCAGCCTTTGTGTCAACCGGTCCCAAAAAGTTTGAACCTTTGAATTGTGGCGGTTTGACAGTTCTTTCTCTTCAAGTGCAACATGCCGTCAAAGATGTCCAACTTGTCTATTTCTCGTCCTTTTCCTGTAAACCGAACCGACAATACCGTGGTATCGATTCTGCTTCAGGAACGACTAGTACTATCAATAAAGGGAGAAACTACTATTTTATAAAAATATTTTAAGGACGTCAGCCGTGAGTTCGACGAATTTCGGGTCAATACTCATCTTTGCTACTATTTTAACATGTGCTCGTATTTTATCCGGTAACGGTAATTTCTACCGAATCTCTGAAGCACGTAGTATAGTACCAGAAACAGGTTTGGTAGTTGCTAGTGTCGGTAATTTCCGTATCAAACTACTTAATTTTGGCGGACGGTGTCGGTACATGGGTAAACCGAACCGAAAATACCACGGTGTGGGTTCGGTTTCGGGACAGCAAAACACCGAATCTGCGATAGTTTTGGGGTGCTGAAATTCCAACAGCAGCAGCTGTCTAACCTCTTGCAAAACGTACCCGTACAGAAGGTATGATGCACTACCCATCGGCTTCTGCTTCTGCACCATCATGGTATCACAACGGTCCCTATTCGTCCGTCCGTCTCGGTATTGTCTTTGCACCCCTATTCAATTGCTAGAGCAATCGACATTGATCGACTGCTATAGCTCGAGAAACATCGCGACTGCTCCTGTCGTGGATTGCACGCGGTGGGCGGGAGAAGATGGAGGCGCTTGTTAACATCGCCTACGACCGGATCAGCGAGGACATCATCCTTCTCTACGACGCCATGCGGGCCTACAACGAGGTATACACAACTTACGCCTGGAGATGATGCACTGGTGTTGTGGATGCTCTACTGGCGCTATCCGCGGTTTCGCGTTCATAAATCGTTGAAGCCGGAGTCCCCTGTGTATATACTAGGATGTGTGCGTGTGTTTTTCGCGCGCTGGTCGGAGCAGACGCATGCTACGGTAAGTGCGCACCTTTTTGTTTCTGAGGTTCCCCACATACCAGGGATACGAAGCACGCAGCAGAAGAAAAGCATTAGCTCATGCATATATCATTGGAACGCCTGTGTTCCCCCTTTTGGACTATCAATAGCGACGCCCCCGGGAAATCAAGTCAACCCTAATCTCCAAGGAGAACCTTGTACCCCTTGTATGGTGCATGTGATGTATATGTCTGTGTAACGGTTGCACACCCTGTACAACTATGACAGTTGTCCGTTGTCTGGCGGACAACTACTCTTTGAAAAAGCTGCGCAATTAGTTGCCCTGGACAACTACTCTTTGAAAAAGCTGCGCAATTAGTTGTACTAGCCAACTACTCTTTGAAAAAGCTGCGCAACTCGTTGTCCTGGACGACTACTGCTTGAAAAAGCTGCGTAACTAGTTGTCCTGGACAAATATTGTTGTAAAATACCTGTACTCCGCAACTAGTTGTCCTGGACAAACATTTTTTTGAAATGCTGCGCAACTAGTTGTCCTGGACAACTACCCTTTGAAAAAGCTGCGCAACTAGTTGTCCTGGACAACTACTCTTTGAAAAAGCTGCGTAACTAGTTGTCCTGGACAAATATTGTTTTTAAATACTCCGCAACTAGTTGTCCTGGACAAATTCTATTTTACAAAGCTGCGCAACTAGTTGTCCTGGACAACTACGGTTTGAAAAAGCTGTGCAAATAGTTGTCCTGGACAACTACGTTTTGAAAAGACTGCACAAATAGTTGTGCTGGACAACTACGTTATGAAAAAGCTCCGCAACTAGTTGTCTTGGGACAACTACTTTTCGAAAAGCTGAGCAACTAGTTGTCCTGGATGTCTCGGAAAGCTACTTTTTAAAAAATCTGCGCAAATAGTTGACCTGGTCAACTACGTTTTGAAAAAGCTGCGCAGCTAGTTGTCCTGGACAACTACGTGTTGAAAAATGCGGTGTAATGCGTTGATAGTGTTTTGGGGGGATCGGAGGAAGCCAAGCCTTGTGTCATCATGTGATGCTGGCAATATATTCGTACCGGGAAAGTACGTTATCACACCATGAGAAAATCGAATGCGTGCATGCAGGGGAGACACCTTGATTGCGGGCGAAACAAACCAAGCAACCGAGAAACGAGCCAAAATTATCGCGATGTGGCGGTAACCGCTCCGTCAACCCAGCCACCTACCTACGTAGTGCAAATGCAAGGGAAAAGATACCCTCATCATCATCACAGGACGATAGGACACAAAGCAGTAAACAGAAATGATCTGCGACAACTAAAACGAGAGCGGATATGTGCAGCTGACTGCGGATCGCCGCACCAAACCAGCGTGTCAGTTAGTTGTCGACATTCCCTTCAACCTGGTTCCCACGTGGTTGCGTCTATTGGTTACGCGAGTATGCCAGGAATTACGCCAAGAGGTGAAGCCATCCAGAACGCAAACAAACCAACACCAATCATTGTAGTGGAGAAAACCATTTATTCATTTATTTATTTGTTTATTTGTTTATTTGTTTGTTTGTTTATTTGTTTATTATTTGTATATTTGTTTATTTGTTTATATGTTTATTTGTTTATTTATTATTTATTTATTTGTTTGTTTGTTTGTTTGTTCATTTGTTTGTTTGTTTGTTTGTTTGTTTGTTTGTTTATTTGTTTGTTTGTTTGTTTGTTTGTTTGTTTGTTTGTTTATTTGTTTATTTATTTATTTATTTATTTATTTATTTATTTTTTTATTTTTTTATTTTTGTTTTTTATTCTTTATTTGTTTGTTTGTTTGTTTATTATTTATTTATTTATTTATTTATTTTCTTGTTTGTTTGTTGGTTTGTTTGTTGGTTTGTTTGTTTGTTTGTTTGTTTGTTTGTTTGTTTGTTTATTTATTCATTTATTCATTTATTCATTTATTCATTTATTCATTTATTCATTTATTCATTTATTCATTTATTCATTTATTCATTTATTCATTTATTCATTTATTCATTTATTCATTTATTCATTTATTCATTTATTCATTTATTCATTTATTCATTTATTCATTTATTCATTTATTCATTTATTCATTTATTCATTTATTCATTTATTCATTTATTCATTTATTTATTTTAGCAAAAGAATAGGGCCCCTCCCATTAAGAAAAGACTAACCCACATACTATATTACAAGCACCAACAAGCAGCTTGAAAAAATGAGTAATGACCCGAAAATCGTCGAACTCACGGCTGACGTCCTGAAAATATTTTTGTAAAATGTTGGAGTGACAACGTACCAATTTGGAACCGTGGGTTCGAGTCGCACAGAGTTTTTTTTTAGGGAGTAGCCGACTACTATTCTCGAATGCCGTTCTCATATTAACATATTAGATAACTAGTAATACTCTATTCGCAATCCTCCCGATATTTAAGCGGAGAAGAAACAAAATAAACCACCTGCCATACATATGATAGAGCAGTATAGTGGAAACTACAGCAGTAAATTTATAAAATAGAATGGTGTTAGATCTAGCTCAAAATTCCCCACCTACCTAAAGTAAAAATACCAACACCAACCATTATAGTGGAGAAAACAAAGCATTCATATATATTTAAACAAAACAATAGGACCCCTCCCATTAAAAAACTCACTCACATAGTATATTACAAGTACTAACAATGCAGCTTGTAAAGATGAGTATTGACCCGAAATTCGTCGAACTCACGGCCGACGTCCCTAAAATATTTTCAAGAATATAACAAAACACCCAATACCCACCAACGCCGAAACTCCCGCCGTTCTCGTCATGCCGCGTATGACAAGAGATTGTTTCAACTCCTCTCGACAAGTACAAGCAGATATCCGTTTCCAAGGGCCACCCAACCGGTTTGGACTGTACTCATTTTCGCGTTAGCTTGCAGACCATTTGGTTGATCATGCACAGCTGACATGTTGACTTGTAGCCCTTAGCCGTGTGTTTAGTTGCCCGTGCCGTGGTGTGCGTGTGTGTGGGCTGATGCTGTGGTGTTGTGTGAAGCACCGCTGGGCACTGGCTGTTACTGTGCTGAGTCTCAAGAGGTCCCTTCAACTATCTCCGCATCTCCACAGTTCACTCAAACTAGTTGCACCACCAGTTGTCTGAACAGCTACGTACTTGAAAAGCTGCCCAATTATTCCTTATGTAAGAGTTGTCCTGGACAACTACTCTTTGAAAAATCTGCGCAACTGGTTGTCCTGGACAACCACTCCTTGAAAAAGCTGCGCAACTAGTTGTCCTGGACAACTACTTTTTGGAAAAGCTGCGCAACTAGCTATCCTGGACACCTACGTTTTGAAAAGCTGCGCAACTAGTTGTCCTGGACAACTACGTGTTGAAAAAGCTGCGCATCTAGTTGTCCTGGACAACTGCGTTTTAAAAAAGCTGCGCAACTAGTTGTCCTGGACAACTACTCGTCCTGGACAACTATACGCAACTATTAGTTGTAGCTACCAGCGATAGTTGTACAGAAAAGTTGCGTGTTTTTATTTGGCGTGCTGTTCTCCGGCAGCCGAGGTTCATTTTCTTGCTCGTTCGGCTGCGGGGCAAGCGAGGAGGTTATCAGTACATTACGACGCATCTCAGAATCCCGGCCAAGCTCTGTGGCGGTGTTCTGAGCTTTCAACGTCGCTGAGCTGGCTCTTTTCTTCAAGGGGTTGCGATCCGCCGCTCTGGGCGACTAGGTGCACGGAAAACCCCACATTCTTGTATTATGTTTCAATAGCTCGCTTCGCTCTCCCATGAGTCAAATTGTAACTGTATTTACCCCTTCTGCTGTCTGCCATGACGCAGCTACATACTATACAGCCGGCAGCAACAGCAGCACATCTGTCGAACGGCATGCGTATCTATTGCACCTAGCCCTGTGACTCATTATGCTGTACACCTCGCACTGAACACGTAACACACCTCGCCCGACAAAACTTCCTCCGTCCGTTCACCTGGGAGATTGGCACCTAGCTATTTTAACTCGAGTGGTTGTGCCGCTCGCATCTGGGAGGTAGTTGCATCGGGAAAAGTCCACCGAGCAAGGCCCATGCTGCCAGCTGCCTCGCTTCGCCGAGCCCATTGAACCCCATACGAGTATGTTTCTGCTATTTTCTAGCTCTGCTGCTGTGCTACTGCATGGTCCCCAAGGCTCTGTACTTGTGACAGTCACAGTACAACAGCAGCCGTGCTGTGAGCTCTCCCCTTTGTGACGACCACAGAAGGTGCTTCTGCGTATATGTGTATGTGTGTGCACTTCTGTATGTACCAGATATGTGTGAGTAGACAGTGTATTGTCATCGACACACAACACAATTAAGAACGGCAACGTATTGTTCTTTCAACAGCAGCCGGTCAGCCCTGCATCCACAAAACCACAAAATCAGTTACAGCAGCAAAGCAGTACACCGACAGCCGTGTTTTGAGCTCTTGTCTTTGTTCGAATTGTCACGGTGTATGTGTGTGTGGTTGGTGCACAGCAGAAGATCGAACCACGGCAACGTTTTCGTGTCCAATACGACGATCAAACGCACATCGTCGGACCTCATACCAGGTATATGAAACATACAGCAGCAGCAAAAGCAGTAGCTCATACATATCATTGGAGCGCCTGCGTTCCCCCTTTTCGACGTGCGATGCCCCCGGGATATCAAGGAAACCCCATCCTGAAGGGTAACTTTGCATGACATAAAAATAGTATGTGTTGTATGCGTTGTATGTGTCGCATTTAATGTGCGATCTGTATGTGATTGTATGTGGTGGTATTCGTGTTGTGCGTTGTATGTTCTGTGTGTGCTGTATGTGCTGCATGCCCTGTATGTGCTGTATGTGCTGTGTGTGATGTGTGTTCTGTATGTGCTGTATGTGTTGTGTGTGATGTGTGTTCTGAATGTGCTGGATGTGACGTATGTGCTGTATGCGCTGCAGGCGCTGTTTGCCCTTTGCATGATGAACGGCGGTACGTGATGTATGCGCTGTATGTGCTGCTGTGTGCGCTCCGTTTGTTGTGTGGCAGGCGCCAGTCCCTCGACCCCACATATCTGCGGTGGTTAATGCGATAAGCTGTTCGCTCGCCAAGGACTCGGCGAAGGCTATGGGGCACAGCTGGTCGAAGGGCCTTGACGAGCATGAAGGTGCTGCCCGGCACGATACGTTGTGCTTGCGTGCTTTCGTACCTTCTTGCTTGCTTTCGTATTTTCTTGCTTGCCGGCTTGTTTTTTTACCTTCTCACATGCTTCGTACGCGTGCTTGCCGGCTTGATGAGTTCCATGCTTTTTACCTTTGGTTGCTTCGTGTTCGAGTGTGTGCACGGGCCAAACACAGCATGTCGAGGTTTCAATGTCACGACAGACAAATGCTAACCACCGCCCACCGTGCCCTTCCCCCCCCCCCGCCCACCCCCCGACCGCTTCCTCCCCTTGGCCGGACAGGCGGAGGCGCAGGCGCCCTGAGGAGGAGTCGAAGCGAGCGAGAAGAGATGGAAATGTTGAATGACAGCATCTATGAGGAGGGGGCGGGGCTCGGAGAAGACCTGGCGCCCTTGGGGAAGGAGCCAGTGCTGTGGGAGTTCGCGCGGGATGTGGTGACCTCATTGGTCAGCGATCTGGCTGTGGTGAGCAAACGTGTCTCCAGATGGCAGTTTTGGACGTAGTCAAGTAAAAAAATTAGGAGCCTCCATCCTTAAGCTGGTATTTTACGTTTCGACGATCGTCTGTCACAGGCATGAGCTGCCGCCTTCCGGCGTAGTCGGTGGTGAACGGTGGGGCGGCGTGGGGGGCAGCAGGGATAGCGTGAGGGTATGTTGGTTATGGGCATTAGCCACACACGGTATTCATGGGGTATCAGCGGCGGGGCCGTGGTGAAAGGCGGGGCGCTGTTGGGGGGGGGAGGTGTACCTGTACTCAGTTTGTGCATGGCCGTCGTCGTATGGCCATAGACCCTCGCATCCCCGCTATGCCGGGACGGAGCACGCCGGGTTTTCACCAACCAGGCAGACATTGCTTGCACCAAGCGCGAAACGCCGTGAGGTTTTCAGCGAGTCGCATGAAGGGTGAAATGCATCCTTCGAAGAACCGCTCGAAAGACGGACTCCTGCACCTTGTGCCTACTCTTGCTTATGGATGACAGCGCCAATGAGTTATACTTTGTTTTCTGGTGTGGCCACTCCAGAAACAGTAAATGGGCGCTGTTGGGAGAGACAGGAACGGCCTGCTGGCCTACCTGTATGTTGTTTATGGGAATTAGCCCCAAAAAGGCATACCGGGAATGTTCTGCGCCACTTGCCGGAATATAACCTATCGCTGTGGTGAGCGGTGGGGCGACAAAGCGGTGTGAAGCGTGTTTTCATTGTAGGAATTAGCCATAAAGCGGGATGCCGGGGGTGTCAGCGACCTGGCTCTTGTGAGTGGCGGGGCGGTCAAATAACCGAGTGGTATGAAATGTCGGCTGACGGACCGACGTGACCAACGTGTGCGTTCGTTGTTGTTCTTGCCGCGGTGGCTGTACCGTGCCGAGCTCAGATCTTGTTTGTAGTCGGTTAAGATGTCGGCGGTGGCGCGTCAAAGCTGGTAGTCGCCAACCTAATGATATCTAGACATCCAGTCCAGCCAACTTGCAGCTCCAGAAAAAATATTTACAAACCAACCGAGTGGTATGAAATGTCTTCTGACGGAACGATGTGACCAACGTGTGTGTTCGTTGTTGTTCTGGCCACGGTGGTGGCGTTGCCGTGCCGATCGCAGATCCCGTTGTGGTCGGTTAAGCTGTCGGCGGTGGCACATCGAGGCCGGCTGTCGGAACTATGGCCCTTCGTCGGCTACAGACAGGTGTGTGTGCTATAAGGCTGGGCTCGGCCTTTGCGGGCTTCCCAGGGCAAGATCATAACATGTGTGAAGTGGTGCTGTGAGTTGGCTGACTATACTAATAGTATGCTAATAGTAAGTCGCCGACTAGTTGTTGGTTGATGCTACATAGGGCAGTTATTCCTTGCGGCAGTTTGCTGGCTTTCGCGTTTTTTGTGCCTGACTAGTGAGCTTATGGCTCGTATTTTTTAAAAAATCGATAGAATATTAAGGTGACATCGAGGCCGGCTGTCGGAACTATGGCAGGCGGGTGTGTCATCTATGACTGAGATATTTTTGTGGCTGCAAAACAGTGTCCAAGGTGGTGTACGTGCTCCTAAACTGCTCATCCTTAGCGTGTAACAGAGGGAGTTTATTCCACGCTGCAGGGGACGCATTGTTGGGCTTACGCAATGAAATGTTTTCCCGCACTTGTTGTGTGCGCGCGTTTTCGCGGACTCGTGGAGGGAATTACCACGAGATCGCGGTAGAATACAAGGAGGAGGAAAGGTCAGCCAGTGTCGTGGCTGGTTTGTTGTTTGGGCACTAACCCCCTCGCGATGAAACGAGGTGGCCATTGCGAGAGGGCTAGTGCCCGAATAACAAACTAGTAGCTTGGGTGCTGGCTGGGCCTCCCTCCTGCTTATCCTCTACTACGCTTTCGTGGCAGTTGGCATCTACGAGGTCGGCCAATGCGCATACGCACACAGCAGTGTGGGAGCCTCTTTATCGGCTACCGCCTCCTTCATACGTCGTAGCCGGTAGGCGGTATGTCTCTAGAACGGCAGTAATCAAACGACACCAATGCCAAGTGGGTTAACACGTACTGGTATCTACGCAGCTGTGTGGAGGTAGGTGCCGTGTCGGCGATTGGTTGTTGTGCGTGTTGTTTGATTAAGTGCTTGAATAGTCTACTATACGTACGCGGGGCGTTTTTGCCGTTGATGACAAAAGACTAACCAACCCATACCTTACCCCTCACATCAGGCTGACATGCACGTATACGTGTTATATCTAATGGTAGCTCCCACACGGCAAACGTATGACAGCTGGTGTAGCCCTCGCAGATGTTGATTGATGTATCCCGAAATGAGTTCGCTCAGCACTAGGGTGAGCTTATCTGTCGTATGTGTGGTATGGCGCATGCAGGCTTTCATGGCCATGCTTAACCAACTACTAAAATAGTCGACCTATTTATAGCCAACTGATAAGTTGTTGGCGACTTATAGGCAGCCAACTCGCAGCTCTAGAAATCGTAGTTTTGACAAATTTCCCCGTCTGAAGTCCCAGGGACTTTGCCCCGAACCCGTGTTTGTTGTATGGTTGATGCAGGCTATCATGGCCATCCTCGACAAGGAGGGGCCTTGGGGGTTGTTTCGCGGATGGGGCCCCGTGTGCGCCGCCGGCTTGATGAGGTAAGGACCGCTGCTGACTTGCCGACAACGAGGCGTTGGGGGAAAGAGCGTCATTTTACGACAGTCCTAATTTTCAATTAGGATATAGAAGGGATTTTTTTATACTTTAGTGCGACTCGCTTCACGAAAATCCTGTTTTTTAGTCTAGGATAAATAAGAGTATAAAAGTTGCTGTATTTTGTGTGTTCGCCGCCGGTTTGATGAGGTGGAGGCCGTCGCTGACAGCCGAAAAGAGGCGTTAAGCAAGTAAGAAGGAGCCGCCTTTTACTGCCGCTTTTTACTGCGATATGTTTGTTCGTTAGGATAAAGTATGGAATTTAGGAGGGCTGTGAGTTGGATGGTTCAAAGTCACCAACTAGGTATTAGTGGACTAGGTAGCACACCCTGGACGATATGCAATATCATATTGCAATACGCATACGAACCTATTGCCGTGTCCGCCGTATTGGCCGCCCCAATAGGTATTGGTAGCGCTTCTGCAGACATACTGTGCGGAGCAATACATATCAAGTCAACAGTTGCTGACATACCGGCGGAAACAACACTTATCAGAATGAGTACATCGACTTGTATTGACGTCGCAAGTCATATCAATAAGTTCATTCGATAGCATATTGGAATATCAACCAGTATTGATTTTTTTGTTGTTTCCATATTGATAACGGCAATACGTATTGATAGATGCAAAATCTCTGATATTGTTTGAGTAATAGTGATCGATATTGGATGGTTGAATAGTATTGACCACCCCAGTACCTATCGATATGAGATTTGGGAAACATATTGTCACTTCAACGCACATTGCACGAAGCAATACTGCTGCTGCATGTCTTTCGTGAGATTCAGCATGATGCCACCACACACGTGGAATTTTTTTGGTGTCGTTGGATATTGGGTATCACGTGTTATATCACATATTGCACTTCGCATTCCACCACAATGTCAATAGTCGGAACAGTTTTGCATATTGAAGGGAACTTGGGCAAATACACAAGGTCGAAAAGGCATCCCACCCTCGGATGCCGCAGCATGTTGCTTGTAGATCTTCCCCCCGCACCCGATCCTGGTGCCAACAAACCACCACAAGGCGATCATGAGCAACTGCGCCAACGACGGACAATCGGCGGGAGGTGGCAGCAGCAGCGGTGGCAGCGCGCCGGCATCCACCAAGCAGACAACGCTGTCCGGCTTTGTTAGCCAGGGTGATGGTGAGGTTTCTGAGGGGCCAAGAAATCGGATTGCAGCGAAGCTGAATTTCCCGACCAGCGTTCCGGCGGACGTGAAAGACGCCGTTCTCCGCTACGCTCCCTCACAAGCTTTAATGATCGCGGACATACCCAACGTGAAAGGAAAACCTAGCTTCACAGCTTTCTACGGAGTGAGGCTGGAGTACAAGCCCGAGGACGGGAAGAAGTTGGAACCAGTTAGGAAGCAGGTGTACGCCTGCCTCGCAAGCCAGGGGTGCCGCACCACGGCGAAAACCTTGAAAATTTCCTCGAGTTCTACAACGGGTGCGACGAACCACCTAAAGCAAGAGCACTCCATAACGTCTGAGACCAGCGCCGCGCAGCAGCAGAAGTGAGTGCAGCACATACTTGTGCGTGGTCTTTTTTTGGTTTGGGTCAGAGTGTGTGTTCCTCCTCTTCCTGTGTCGTCCTGGACATCCAAAAGCACATCGGAAGTATGATGTTTGTTGTGCTTGCAACGTACTCCGTACTTCGTTAAAAATAGTGCCGTTCATCATGCATGTCGCACATGTTCATGCATGCATGTGGTTCTAACTGCTGTACTGAGGTTAGTTTGTGCCGCACTGCTGTCCCTGTCGGTGTCTGATTGAAATAACTGGAAGCAAGCGGCGGTGGACAGTGTGCAGCAGGTGAAGCATAGCCAGCTTTACCAGTCGGATCCGACGCGTTGGAACGCGCTCAGCTTGGTGAAGAGCTTCATCATTCGCCACGCTTTTCCGTTTAGCCTCTTCGACGACAAATATACACGCCACACCCTTGCTGTCCTCGCGCCTGCCGACAAACTCCAAGTGCAGAAGCTCAACAATAAAGCTGTAAGTTGGGTAGCTGAGAGCCGGCTGGCATACAAGTACACCCTTTACTTTCTCACCTCCTTATACCCTGGACAATATCTACACCAATATGATATTGGACATGTCAATATGTGTAAAATGGATGGTTCGATACGTATTGCCACCAACAGCCGCTGAGTCCGAGGAGTATCGATATGAATTGTGGTAACGCCAACAGCATGACCAATATCGCCGGTGTGTATTGGATTATCAATATTTTCTGCTTGGTATCCATTGTGCATGTATCGTTCGTGTCAGTATCTTTTAATCAATATCCCAATACGATATTGGTTTCTCAATATGTGAAAGGAATCAGGTGCCAATTCATATTGTTGGAGTAATATGTGCAGTATTGTGGCATTCAAAATATTTTACCGGCCGCAATACAACGTCAACTGAGTCATCGATACGTATTGCGTTCGCCAACATGATAATGCTTGCAAATGTCAGCACATATTGGGTGTCGCCGATATGTTGAGGTGGGACGTCGAGACTTGTCCCTCTTGCTTCCTTGTGCGTGTGTGTTTTTCATTATGAAATCCGAAATAATAAAACACGGCAACACTCACTTAAAGTACACAAATGGCTTGCAGTGTGCCGTGGTGTTGTTTTGTGAAGGGAGGGTTTACGCGTGAGAGAGCGAGATGTGCGTTTTCCTCTTTTTCTTTTTGGTTCGGTCTTGATTGTTTTTGATTCTGCATGTATTTCGGGATGTGTTTCTTGGTGTTTTTTGTGGGGCGGGTTGGGACGCAATGAGTGCGAAGTTTGGATTGAATTACAGGTCGACAGCGTATCAATTTCGAAACGTGGGTTCGAGGCCCACCGACTCCGTTTTTTTTTCGTGGTGTAGGATTTTTTTATGTTACAAGTAGGGTGACAGCGTATTAATTTAGGATCGCGGGTTCGAGCCTCACCGACTCCCGGGTGGGGTTTTTTTTCTATGCTTTTTCGGGGTAACAGCGTATTAATTTAGAATCGGGTTCGAGGCTCACCGACTCCCGTCTTTTTTTTCTTTTTTTGTAAGGGGTGGGATTTTTTATGTTAGGGTGACAGCGTATTAATTTAGAACCGTGGGTTCGAGGCTCACCGACTCCCGTTGTTTTTTCGTGTTTGTTTTTTCTTGTTTTTGTTTTTTGTTTTGTTTTTGTTTTGTCTTTGTTTTTGTTTTGTTTGTTTATAAGGGCGGGACTTTTACATGTAAAATGTGATGGTGACAGCATATTTTAGTTTATTCATTTATTTATATTAATTTACTATATTTTATTTTATTCTATTTTATTTTTTCAAGGTGGAACTTTAACATGATACCCTGGTATCTATTAGACCACTACTACTCATACTCCCGATGTATACCAAAACCCGCCACTATAGTGAAAAATAAAATAATATTAATATAAAACCGCGCATCACGTGAAAACGCTTTGTATTTGAAATTGAATCAAAAGCTGTGGTGTATTTATAAAAAAAAATCAAGGACGTCAGCCGTGAGTTCGACGAATTTCAGGTCAATACTCATCTTTGCAAGCTGCGTTGTTGGTACTTCTAATATACTCTATGGGTGAGTTTTTGTTGGGAGGGGTCCTATTTTTTGTCTACTATAATGGTAAGTGTTGGTATTTTTATTTTAGGTGGGGATTTTGAGCTAGGTCTAACATCACATCTATTTATAAATTTATTACTGTAGTTTCCACTATAATTCTCTATCATATATATGGTAGGCGGTTTATTTTGTTTTTTCTACGGTGTGCCGACCTCCGCGGGTGTCATGGAGCGAGACTTCTGCATCGCGGACTTTTTCATGCCCCGCAAACGCGGCTCCCTCGACCCCGCTCAGTTGGAGATGTGTCTCTATTTGCGGGCGCAGTACGACAGTATCCCACCCGACATCCCCCAACTCGCCGATGACGCTGTGCAGAATGCTCTCCTGGAACGGTTCAAGGACCCGGCACTGCTACACGAGGTCCAGGATATGGACTACGCGGAGGAACAGCACTCCGACGAAGACGACGATACGGTCGACCCTGCGTGGGTAGCTGCCGACCCGCAGTACCGAGGTTCAGGGCACGAGGGGGGGGATTCACTTGGAGATGTGCCATGAGATTTTTTTAGGGTGTGGGTGTTTCTGTGCCGGGGTAGAGGTGTTTTCCGAAGAATCAATACTTTGTTTTCAAGCGGCGTACGTAAGGGCGGTAGCCCAGCACCGCACCCCGCTTATCGTGTGTCAGGTTTTAAGAGTACGGGGAGCGTGCTTGTCTTCGTTGCGGGCGGCCGCAGAGAATCCGTTTTATTGGTCCATGGCTCAGCGCTTGTCGTTCCGCAGGGAGGGGAAGGGAAAGGGGCGGCTGGCCTGAGCTTGTGCATTCGAGATTGATGTCACGAGGAAAGCTGTGTAGCGCCGACCGCCCAGCGTTAGATGTATGCTTTAAATTTTTCGTCGTTGAAGGCTGTTCAGGTGCGTCACCAAAATCTGGCACCGTGATACCGCTGTGCTGTCTTCAGCGTGGAACTCTTCGCCTTTCTCCTTTTAAGCGCTTGTCGTACTTTTTTGGCTTCACAACATGTCCATACTTGTTGCGTGCCACGCCACCAAAACTCACGTGCCAGCGAAGAACATAGTGACGTCAGGTTGCCGATTTTTAGGCACAGATCACCACATTTCGAGGCGCTAATAAAATGTGCTGCTAGGAAGAGCGAACATGCAAAAAAAAGAACGGTACGCTTGGCGAAAGAAATTCACATATTGGATTAAACAATACCTACATATCGATACGTGGGTTGTCAACATATTGAAACGGCCAATATGCATCAGCACTATCTAAGGCGAAACAACATGTATCGACACGCACAAAACGCAGACTTTGATCATGACAATGCATACCGATATTTGACCCTGAAGCGTATTGTAACACCAATATCATATCGATAGGTCCACCGTAAAAATGTTGGTTTGATCAATTCATATCGATATTCGGCCGTTCATGGCATTGCGTGCATCAAGAGATATCAAGACCCGTGTGGTAAGAATATTGGCGATTGCTGTGCATATCGATATTTGGGTGGCATGAAGTATTGCGTCCACCAATTCGTATCGATATGTTGTTCGGCACAGTGCTGATGTTGTCAATACCAATCGATACGAAAATAGCGCACGTATTGACCGGTCAATATGCATCTTCAATATCGTATTGTCCTACGTGTGCTAGGTAGTACGCATATTTCCTTGCGATGTTTTTGTGCGGATTTGTGCGGTTTTGTGCCTGACTGGCGATTGTATGGCTCGTAATGTGTTAAAAGAATATTCCTTAACTAACGCAAAAAGTCACGATTCCTGACAAAACTACACGATTCCAGGCATTTTTGAAATTCTTCAATGTCATATTTACAACGACAAAAAACAAGTTTTTTTTGTCGGGAACCCTGACATCAATTTATTGAATAACTTCAAAACTATCGAAAATCAGGATCCCAAAGGTAACTTTTCGTGAAAATGTGACGTTTTTTACGATATCTCGTATTTTTTGTGTTTGTTAACAATGGCCCTAATATCGAGAAACGCGTTGTAAATAATTCACATTTGTTGGCGTACTTTTCCACCCAACGCATATCTACCCGTGAAGCCTACAGCTAACTCTCAGCTATCTCACCGCCCAAGAGTTTGGGTATGTTGTGTATGGCCGTGTGGTTCCAGTTGTAGGGCCCCTTTGAGGACCATACAAGGAGGCGCGCTTGAAGTAAGAAGGAGCCGCCTTAACGGCAATCCTACGTTTCTCATCTCGGGTCAAGTGGAGAGTATGTGTACCATCGTACCATCGTGTGGCTACAGTATTAGGGTCCTATACGACCACCCTACTTTTTCACCTAGGACACAGTGTTTAATTTGGACGATTTTGTGTACCGTCGTCGGTTACAGTATCAGAGTCCGTTTTTAACGAGGGCTTTTCACAGGTTATGACCCGACTTGCGGGTCCGGTCAGGAGGTTTCTAAACTCTAGCGGGTCGAGTCGGGTCGGGCCAGGAGACCTCACGAGTCGGATCGGGTCGAGTGGGGGTAGGAGATTTTTGAATCTCATGCGTCGGGTCGGGTCTGGTCGGGTCGGGTCGGGTCACCCTGGCCCAACCCAACCAGCGAGGAGTGACCCATCCCTTGGAAAGCCCTGTTTTTTCCGAGATTTATAAAAATTGGCGCTTTGGGAGTAAAAAGAGTGCGGGGGTGTCTTGCGTACCAACTTGCGCGGGTGTCGTGCCGTGCCGAATCGCCTTTTAGCTGCTTTGGTGGTCGGGCAATGTGTCGGCCTGTAGTGGGTTTTGCTCTTGTATCATAGTCGCTGTTTTTCGACCGTCGTTACGGCGATGGTACAGCGATGGTACCGCGATGCTGCTGTCCTGCGGCGGGGGGAGGAGGAGGGGGAGGAGGAGGAGGAGGGAGGAGGAGGAGGAGGAGGAGGGAGGAGGGGGAGGGAGTTTGGCGGAGAAAGGGAAGAGAAAAAGAGAAGAAGGACGACGAGCAAGAGGGGAAGGGGGAGGGGGGTTGAGGAAGAGGAGCAGGAGAAGGGGGAGGAGAAGGAGGAGGAGGAGGAGCAGGAGGAGAAGAAGAAGAGGCGGGCGAGGGGGAGGAGGAGGAAATATACAGCGAGAAAGAGGGGGAAGAGCGTGAGGAGGAGGAAGAGGAAGACAGGAAGAAGGAGGGGGGAAGGGGGGGGCAGGGAGGGAGGGTGAGGGGCGAGAAAAAAAGGGAGGTGAAGAGAAAGAGGAGAATTAGCTGGAGGAAAAGGAAGAGGGGGGGGGAACAAAGAGGAGGAGGAGGAGAAGGAGGGTCCCGATATTGCTTGACAAGCCCCGTGTTTGCAGGGGGTAGGCCTGTGCGTCTGTCGTTCCACCTAACGCATAAACACGAGAAGGGGGGTGCTTGGGGCGACGCGGCTTTTGGGCTGATATTTTTCGCTCGCTCGACTGTTCGAATGACAGGTATTTGAGACAGAGCAAGCTGTGCTGTGCATGGAATACTGTTGGAAAGCCCACCGTATGGCTGATGTGTTCCGTTTGCTTGAATGTTCGAGCGCCATGTATTATGGCTTTGTCTGACATGTTTTGCTTGCTTGGCTGTCCTGACAACAGGTATTTTAGACGGAGCAAGCTGCTGTATACGGACTACTACTGGAAAACGACGCACCGCATGACCACCAGGTTCATCATGCAATGTGAGAGGGGTCACGGCCCGGCCAATTGTTTACTCGTGGGATGTTAAGTGGCCAAATTATGGGCTACCTTTTTTTTAACTAATCCTCTAGCGGATGGGAAAAAATAGAGCTTAAGCTCCCCACACCTCCACATATTTTCATGTGTGTTGTGTGTCAATTTAATTCAAACGTTGTTTTCGGAATCCGGCGCTAGCTGGCGTGTCCTTCAGTTTCCGTTGTAATGACAGCGCGAGCTGCCCCTACCGGCGGTCACCGTTACTACAGCAGAAGTTTTTTTCGCGTCAATTTTTTTGTCTATTGACGATTAAGTTACTCCCTTGTGGGACCTGTGTTTAGGGATCAAATAAAGCGAGAAGCGCGGTCTAATGAACTGTCTAATAATAGCGTACAGCAGTGAGCTAAGGGTTTCACCATGTCGCGAGCATGTCTTACAATGCCTTTCAATGTTCAAGCCCGGCAGCCCGGGTGGCTTCATGTGACCGCTGGTGTAGTCATGCTGATTTTCCACATGTTGTCCCTCTAAAGCCTCAAAGGCGTTAATGCTGCCAAACGCAAAAATGTATATCACAAACCGTGAGCCCGAAGCACGTGTCCCGCCCACCACAACCGCCGCGTTCATGTCTCCGCCAATCAGCGGACCGCTACACCCGACACGTTAACGACCCGGAGAGTCTAGCGCAAACCTACGAGGGCGTGGCCACGAGGATAGTCTGGGTGAGTCATGGTGTGGTCCTGGAGCTACCGGTATGATCTACTGCTATGTATACTGCTGTACCAGTAGCCTGCTGCTGTGACGTAGATTCGTTAAACGATAGCACTGCGATTTGCCTCAACTTGAATAAAATAAAATAAAACTCTAAAACGTAACTGTGACCGTGGAGTCGATATGGCCTACTGTTGTAGCCTAGTGGGGCCTTGGCTTAAGCTAATGTGCTGCTGCAGCAATTAGATGTGACCTCTATGTAGCCTGCTATTGTAACCACCGCGAATCTGCGGTTGCGTTCTGTTTGATGTACGGAAGGACTACTGTCGCCGTTGTACGCGTATAGTTCTGTAGCGCTGGGCCTGATGTACTGTACGGGCCATGGCGAAATCTGCTGACTGTACCTGGTCTGATCTACTGTATTCACTCTGCTGTGGCTCTAGCTGTGGTAAGCTGTATAGAAATGTAGCCATACCGCAACAGACTGAGCGAGGCTCTCGGTATGGTCTACTGCAGGCTGCTATAGGCCTGGGGTGATGCTGTAGACTACTGTAGCCATAACCCGCTCTACTGAGGCAATGGATATGACATACTGCAGACTACCTGGTCCTGTGTAGCCATGGCGTACTCCACAGGGGCTCTCGATAGGCCACGCTGTTTTTAGCCTACCGTACGTAGCCGTGGCGATGTGGCCATCTTCTCGTCATTTGACACGACAAATCGACGGTTTGTCGTCGTGCCAGTGTAAGGCATCTGTTGGACGGGAAAGAGGGGTGGTGGTTGACACGATGCCGACGTAGAGCACCCGCCGGTTAGCGTTGGATGCGTACCGCGATAGGGCTCCCAATAGTGCCGGTATGTGCTGTTGATAGCCCAATATATACACCGGCACTATTCAGGGCATCGGCACTATTGGGATAGAGTTCCCGTTGTTCCAATATATTTTACCGGCACTATAGAGAGCAGTGGCACTGTTCCACCGGCGTTATTGGGGGGGGGGCACTGTATATGTCTGGTACCACGGTCAGGCCAAAAATGGTTTTGACCGGTGGCGCTCCTCATATAGACCGATTAGATTAGTTAGACTAACAAGCTGCCCATTATCGCTGGAAAACCGCTTGAGGTTTGCAGTATTAGTAGCATTCGTGTTATACCTAGGACATGGAAATGTTCATCGACCTGCACATATTTTTCCCTCAAGGCCAGCTTTTGGGCGGGATACGGGGCCCGTGAAAGTGATCTAGTGAAGATAGTGTAGATGCAGCTGCTACCATGGTTTTTACGTCCTCGGTGCTGTGCGTCTGATGCCACGGTCGATTGTACCCGCCGATCATCGTTGCCTCTGTTGTTGGGTAATAGTACGGCGGGAGTAAGGGGGGGGGAGGGGGGAGGGTACGGGTGGGGTTGGGAGAAGAGGGAGGAATGGGGGGGGTGACTCGTTATCATGCGTGGCCGTAGTTTGGAGGCTATTGGCTAGACCCTCGCTTCCCTACAATGTCGGGACGGAGCATGGGGTCTTGACCGACCAGGTGGACGTTGC
This sequence comes from Undaria pinnatifida, assembly GCA_012845835.1. Classification (NCBI taxonomy): domain Eukaryota; class Phaeophyceae; order Laminariales; family Alariaceae; genus Undaria; species Undaria pinnatifida. The sequence goes on from JABAKD010000005.1 coordinate 812,742, forward strand.
TTGCGAGAGGGAGAGTAGCAGTAGCATTAATAGTAGGATTATTATAGTGGTAACAGTTGGAGTAGTAGTTGTAGTAGTAGCAGGACTATATTAGTAGCAACGGCAGCAGTATCAACAGTAGAAGCAGCAGTAGCCGTAGCAGCGTAGTAGAAGGAGCAGCACTGCGGCGTTACCGCACGTTCTCTCCGTTGGCGCCCTCGAACGCTGCTGCCATCCTCTCCCGTCCCGCGCTGTCGTATCCTGTCCGGCAGGCAACACTCTTACACCCGTTCGACCTCCTGGCCACTAGGATGATTACGGAATCAAGGACAGAGGTAAGCAGGGGCAGTTAGGCGACAACGCGAGTTCGCCCTCGGGGTATTTAGTTTTTTAGTGCTTTGCCTTCATCCTTCCACTACACGGACTATCAACCGGCTTGGGACCCGTCTGTGTTGACGGTAAATACAAAGCGCGCGGCTAATCAAGCGTCTAGGAAACACGTGTGGCAGTACAAGTATCGTGCTACAGTAGTATCGATATGCTGCCCGCGTGTGTTACAGCTATGGCCGAACCAGGATGATTGCGGAGTCAGGAGCAGAGGTGAGCAGCGGCCGACAACCGACAATGCCGGTGCGATTCCTGCGATTCCGTTTTTTGTTTCGGGGTTTGCTTTTCTTTGTCCGCACCAGAAGTATCGAAGCCTGCCTTGCGGCCACGGGCTATTAACAGATGACGGCAATCACGCATTTGTTTTGTGCTTTGCGTCTGTTATTGCTCACTCTTCTCTCTGTTTCTACCTGCTTGGATCCTTACGAAGTGTATCTCAGAGCCGGTCGTGCCTCGTGTTTTGCAGGCGCTTTCTAACGTACCAGGTATAGCACAGTATTTCCTGTCTTCTCTTGCCAATTCTTGCTCGCGCGCCCTGGGGGGGGGGGCGGCGGGAAGGGGTATTTCATGGATAGCCACAGTCTTACAGCCATAGTGGTACTATTATACCCTCGCATCCCTACAATGACGGAACGAGGCGCGTCGGGTTTTCGCCGACCAGGCAGATATCGCGTGCACCAAGCGCGAAGCACAGTGAGGTGTTCGGCGAGTCGCATGAAGGGCGAGCTGCATCCTACTAAGGAGCACTTGTGAGGCGGGCTTCCTTCCGCGCCTTGTGCGTACCTTCGTGCATACGGATGGTAGTTTCGATTGATGTTTGTTTTTTGCTGGAGTGGCCGATTCCAGAGACAGCAATGGGGACACTACATAGGTAACAGCCTCGTGGATGCCTTGCCATATGCACACTACGTGCTATTCTCCCCGTTGCGCGGGGTTCGGGTGTTCAACTCCGCACAATATGACCTATTAACACCGTCGAGTCATATGCACTTATGACCCTGCGATGAAGTACGTATAATAGCTACCATTACTAATGATAATATTTTGTTGTTGATGCCCACCTTGGCAACATCCATAGGATATATATATATACGGGTTTTACAGTTTCCGCGCACAGACTGATTAGCATCACCCTGTTGACCCGGATAGCCACACTGTAGTTGCAAGGGATTCGCCGACCTATATCCTTAATGAGGACACACAACCCGTAATACGCACGATCGGAGTATCACACACAGCTTGCAAAGATGAATTTCGACGAATCCTCGATCTCACAGCTGGAGTGTATTTTCATTTTTATAATATATACTCCGGAGTATATATATATATATATCTACAGGATATACATCTTTAGAACCGAGCGACCGGCGTATCACGCAGCTTGCAAAGATGAGTATCGACCCTAAACTTATCGAACTCACAGCTGACGTTGTTAGAACATTGTTTATTTAATATGGTGTAACTCGACCACCATCTTGGTTACCTTCAAAACCCTCCTGACCCGCCTAACCGTTTCGCGTTGAACTCAATTATCGTTCGATATGCTACCGTGTACAGTACACGCTACGAGTATTAATAGTACCAATGTGGTTGTTCTTTCGTCTTGGTTGTCCCTTCATCTTTTGTGCCTTTCTTGTTTTTGTTCTTTCGTATTTTTGGTCGTTTCGTCTTCTCGTCCTTTGGTCATGTTGACGCTTTGTCTTGATGTCTGTTTGGCTTATTGTCGTCCTTGTCTATCGTCTTTTTCGTCGCTTCATCGGATCGTTTGGTGTGTTGTTGGTGTAATGTGTCATCGTATTTTCAAGAAACCATATTGTTCGTTATGTAGCTTTTTGTTGTGTATGCATTCGTCGTTTCGTGCCTACAGTACATGGTACTATCTGTTCGACAACTGCGTTCTTGTTTTCAATGTTTCGGCGTTTTTTTTACTCATCTCTACTATCTTTTTACCATTTTCTTTTTGTCGTTTTTCGTTGTTTTGCCGCGGAGGGTTTTGTCTCTTTTTTTTTTGCGTTTTCGTCTTTTCTCACGCTACTATGATAGAGCACGGTACGGTGGCATGATCTGCTCGTCATGTGCGTTCGTATTTGTTTGTTTTCTCGTCTTTTTACCGTCGTTTAGCCTCTTTTTGTCGTTTTACTCCCGGTTTACCTTTTGTGTCTGTGTTTCGTTCTTTGTCTGTCGCTTTCGTTTTTGGCTCACTTGGCTACAGTATTCCACGGTGGCATCGTCTGTTCGACACGTGCTCAAGCACAGGGGCGTGACGGGACTGTTCCTCGGCGTGAGGTCGTCGATCTTCAACGTGCTACTTCCTTTCGGTGAGGCCATCACCACCACAACTGCCACCAGTACCAGTATCATGCTGCTCGTGCCGGTACCAGTAGCGGCGTCATGCCACCAGTACCAGTACCATGCCACTATTAACAATATTGGTACCAATATCATGCAGTGCCAGTGCCAGCACCAGTATCAGTACCGGTATCAGTACCGGTGTCAGATACCACCAGTTCGGGTGAATTCGTCCATGTTCAGCGTGATCCTTACTTTCACTTTTAGGAAGGCATTATACCAGTACAACGCAGCCAGTGCATCACATACGGGACCAGTACCAGTATCATGCCGCCAGCACCACTACTATCAATAATATAGTACTACCAGTACCAGAACCAGTATCACACCCTAAGCACCAGCATCATACCGATAGTACCAGTATCATGCCACGAGCGCAAGTACTAACACTGTACCACCAGCACCAGAACCAGTAGGACACCATCAGCTCCAGTATCACACCACAAGCACCAGTGCTATACCGATAATACCAGTATCATACCATTAGTGCCAGTACCAATATAATAATCACCAGTACCAGAACCATACTACTAGTGCCGGTTTTACCAGAGCCATGCCAACAGCACCAGTAGTATGGTTATGGCCCCCCTGTATACCGGTGTTATCTTCGCTGCATACTACTCTGGAATTATTGTTGTATGCCGCTGTTCCTGCTATTGTGCTCTTCGTGATGACGGTACGAGTCGGTACCAAAATATAAAATCAGACGAGTCAACTGCTGAGAGCGCCTAGCAGCGTGGGCAGGCGCAATTCGATGCGAGTCGACGAAGGATGAAATAGCTGGAACCTTCTCGCAATAAAAATAAAGACGTTATTATACCGTAGTGGGGAGCGGGGAGCAGGGAGAGGAGCCTGCGTAGTTATCCCGGATCGGATCTGCGTTGCGTCTAGGGAGGGAGAAGGAGGAAGGAAAGTGCCAAGATAGTAGAAAGGATGATTAAAACAAAAAGGAAAAAGAGTACGTATCGGTTGTACGCGCCCCATAACCCTTCGTACAGCAAACAGGCAAAATAGACAAAACAAGCGGCTTCAATAACCTTAGTTCGTCGTGCGTCACCAACACCCACCCATACTTCACGCGGCGTTGAATCGAAAGCCCTCCCTTGCTATCATACTGCCGTGTTATTGCAGTTAAAAAAAGCACACGGCTCAAGTCGAAGCCGCTCGGTTGTTGCCATTCCCCTTGCTGTCATACACCGGGAAAAGATCACGGGTTTCAGGCAGACGAAATCATTCGCCTGTTACCATGCCCACCACTGGTTATCACAACGAAAAAAGCGCCAGTCTTTCGCCGACATCGGTCGTTTGTTCTCGCATTCCTTGCTTTCACAAAACAAAATGAAATCGAACGTTATTTACAAAGGGAGATCAATGTGTGCTACTGATGCCACGAAGCAAAGAGACAACAGGTTGAATTCCATTTTGCTTGTAATGTCGTATAAAAGCTTGTCTGGTTTGCTTTGTAGGAGGGTTGGTTGTGTGTTTTTAGGTGTAGGGGGAATCAATAAAATTACGGCGTGCACATTGAGGATGCGGATACTGTTTTCTGCGGTTGGAGCAGCAGAGACAGCATGACAGCAGGGCTGGTTAATGGCTTGGAGGGACCAACCCATGCGAAAACAAGGCGAGAGACTCCAAGACACACTATGCGAGAGCAGAGGTCACCAGGGATACGAAAAGCGGAGATGGTAAAGGGTAGGGTTGTCTGTAAACGCACTAAAACATAGTATCGGACAAAGTGATGTTTATGGGGCGTGTATTATAGAGAAAATGAGGCGTGTATGTGGTGAATCTGGGTCAGAGGGTATTGTAGAAATAGTAAACGAGCGCCTTACGACCAGTCTCGGGCGGAGCTCGTCGCGTGCTGGCTAGCAAAGGCACGCCGAACCCAAACAAAAGGAGAACGAACTGTGCTATATAGGATGCCGCTGTTTGGGCCGCTTCATGCGGCGGATGCAGCATGTAGAAGGTTGGTTGATGGAGTTGAGTGACCAATCTACACGAAGATAATATCAGAGGTTCCAGAACAAAGCACCATGGCAGAGAGTTAGTTGATGGTGTTTTCGGACCAGCTCATGCGCAGACCAGGCCAGGGATTCCAAGACACAGCGCTACAGCACGGTTGGGTTGATGGTAACTGCGGATCAGCTCATGCAAAGACATAACCAGATGTTCCAAGACACACCACGACAGCAGGTTTGGTTGTTGGAACTTTGTGGACCAGCTCGTGCGAAGACAAGGCCAGGGATTCCAGGACACAGGACGGCACAGAGTAGAGCTTGCTACTTGTTAGAGAACATGGTTGATACACACTGTGTACGACAGGGGACTAACCCTGCATTGAGTGGTTGGGTTTCATTGGATTAAGGTTCGATATGATCCTCGAAGAGCACATGCTACGATAGAGGTATACCTTTTTTTGGCTATTTTGTTTTCTGAATGACGGGGCTTCTTAACCCAAAACCGTCGGAAACAAGCCATATTTTTCGCACGATTCTCGTTGTGTACCTGGGCCATGGGATTTTTTAATCCGGTAGCTGTTTTATTCTTCTCTAACTCAGTTTTTTGGGAGAGGTCTTAAGCTCCCAAATTGAGGGGTAGTATTAAGAAAAAAACGTGGTGCACATACCTCTATCGTAAGACGCGTGGCATCACATACCATGTCAACCATTTCCTGAAATAACTGATAGGCTACCCTCAGGCGACAGCTGGTTTTTGGTTGATGGAGGTCTAGGGACCCGCTCGTGCGAAAACTAGACCAGGGATTCCAAAACACAGGACGACGACAGGGTTTGGTGTATGGGGTTTGGAAGTCAGATCATACGAAGACGACAAGGCTAGAGATTCGACAGACAGCAGGTTTGGTTGATGGAGAAGTAGGGGAATAAGGTCATACGAAGACAAGGCTAGAGATTCGACAGACAACGGGTTCGGTTGATGGAGAAATAGGGACCAGCTCGTGCGAATGCTAGACCTGGGATTCCAAAACATAGGACAACAACAGGTTTGGTGGATGAGGTTAGAGGAATCAGACCATGCGAATACAAGGCCAGAAATCCCAAGAGCTGGAAGAGAGCTGAGCTTGGCAATGGTTGGTGTCGAGACGAGACCGCCTCCAACTTTAGGGGGGTACAAGACAGAGTCGACACCCGTGGGGGTTTGGCCAACCCCAAAAAAGCAGAAGTAGATGGGGCGTTCGTACAGTACAGCCAGAGCGTAAACAACTGCTAGAAGAGGCCCTTGATTCGACAGTTCAGCACGTGGTAGCACCAAGCATCACGCTATGGGGTGCATGACATTGAGCACTGAGCACGCTGTACAAACATTAGTAGCGTCAAAAACACGCTGTACACTAGCAAGTATCATAGCATCAAAATCACGCTGTAACAAAATGTTCGTCCGTTTGTTTCCGGTGGTACGGACAGTTTGGCACAGCCTTATGCTTGATTTGATTTTAGCCCAGTTCTGATTAAATTGTCGAGGAGGGCCAAAAATCATTAATTCACAGCGTTGCCTTTTTTTCTGGGAGCGACCGGTCGGCCCCCTCGTTCCCCGAGGTTCGGCCAACTCCCACCGGTTTTGAGCCCGTTTTGCATCCACCCAGAGTTGGAAATGATATCGTCTTGCCCACCAGCCCCGGCCACCCTCTCTTGCAGCCCTTGGAAAGTCTGGTCTTGTGGTCGAGCGAGCTGGTCCCTAAACCGTACCAACCAACTCTGCTGTCATACTGTGTTTTATGAACCTCTGCTCTGGTTTTCCCGCGATTTGGCCCGCAGACTCCATGACTCAGTCGTAGTGATCTAAAGGCGGTCGTGCTGTGCGGCGGATCTAAAGGCCACAGTAGACAGGTGTCTGCGTATGTGTAGGTGACACCGCTTTTTTTCTCCATTCATTTTTTTACTTCTACTTTTCGATAGCGGCTGGTCTCATCCCGTATGTCGACCCCTCGACGACCCCCAACGCACAATTCGTTTTAAGGGTACAATGATTAATAGCGGCTCCATGTAAAGACAACGCTATTTCTTAGCAACAACGATAAAATACCAATGGCAACATCAACAGTCAACAGCAGCAACATCGACAACCAGCAGCAACAACACACAGATATTACACCACAGCAACAAGCAATATCGACAATAAACAAGAACAAACAAGAAAAAGCGATAACAACCACGATAGCAACCACAACAATATAATTTACCGCTCCCAACGGTAGAAATTGTGGTTCACCCAGTGAATAGCACAACAAAAACAACAACAACGACCATCCACGACCCGCCAACACCACCACCACCAACAATGCCACGAATTATAGCACAAGTTGCCTAACAACCCATCAACACCACACCGATCGCCGCTTCCCCTCTTGACACCGCGCAGGTAACTGGTACCTCTTAGGGGTGCCGTTCCTCATTAAGACTCGCCGCATGCTGGACGGGATGGACACGGGTAAGATGAATGCCTAACTGCCTCGCTCGGCTTCTGTAAGCATGTCCCGGTTGGGGGGCACCTGAATCTTCCGAGTCTCGTCAATTAACGCCTTCGCTACTGCCAACCCCTTTTATTCTTCACAAATTTACTTGAAGTTAGTATAGGCGGGGTTTTGGGGGCTCTAAGAGGGGTTGACGAGCTCTGCACCTCACCCAGAAAGGGATTTTGTTTTGAGAAAAAATGAAGCTGCGAAAGTGATTTTGTTTTCAGAAATATTGAAGCTGCGTATCCGGTGCTGATTGATAGTTTTGCTCAGCCGCTGAAGCTGATGGTGAGCAAAGTGGCAACCCCCGTGACCTGTTAATTGTCACATGGCACTGTAGAACAAGCGCAAGTACTTGTGTAGTATTCAACGACGTTTTGCTGCAGTTACAAAGCAGCTCTTTATTTGGGCAGCGGGTTGCCGCTCGGTTCTTTTTCGCAAGTGCATGGGGGGGGGGGGTGTACTCGATATTCATGCATGGCCGTAGTCGTATGACCATAGACCCCCGCATCCCTACTATGCCGGGACGGCGCACGTCGGGTTTTTACCAACCAAGCAGACATTGCTTGCACCAAGCGCGAGGCGCCGTGAGGTGTTCGGCGAGTCGCATGAAGGGTGAACTGCATCCTTCGAAGAACCGCTCGTAAGACGGACTTCGGCAGCCTGTGCCTGCGTTCTTGCTTATGGATGACAGCACCAATGAGTTATACTTTGTTTTCTGGTGTGGCCACTCCAGAGACAGCAATGGGTGTTGCTATGTGCCTCGTGGGCGCCTTAGCATATTGACACTACGTGATGCGATCATTCCCCTTGTGCGGAGTTAGGGTTTTCTACCCCGCACAATATGATCTAACTCGACAACCGTCATGGTGACCGCCAAAAAATACATAAATGGTATCCTGGTTGTCTAGCACACGCAATGATTGGCGCATGTTTTACAGCGTCGTTGGCAACCAACGCCAACCCCAATATACCTTATAAATATAATGTCTTACAGCGTCGGTGCCAACCGAGGCCAACTATTACATGTATATTTTAGGGGGGGTGGGGGGGGGGGGGGGATTTGGCCCTGGTGGATGGAGGGGGGAGGGCGAGGAAGGAAAAAATGGACGCACATCTACAGCAGTATTCGTAGTTGTTGGTTGTAGTTGTTGGTTGCTGGATTCATGGTTGTGCGCTTGCTTTTGCTGCTCATGGTTTGGATTTTCGTTTATTTCGTCACATTTTTTGTTGTTGACACTTTTTTTTTTTTTCATCGCTTTTACTCTCCAGCTCAACCCGTAAGAGGTTTTACCCTCAAAGACCTTCTGGACAAGCCGTGGCCATAGGTGTCTTCCCTTTCCCCCCCCCCGTACATGCCTTTATTTTTATCGCGCATAGGGTCCAGCATTCCCACTTTTCAGCTTTTTTTATCCTCGTCGGTTTTCATAGAATTTTGCTACGAAACTCGCGCTTTCCGCTCGTCATTTTTGCGCAAGAAAAAGCCCCTACGAGGACGAGTATGCACTCGGGACGATTCCAACCGGCGTCATTGACGTTTTATACATAGTAGGGACGATATTGACCTACGACTACTCCGCATGGGACGCTTGACACTTAACGCTTCATGTTGCCGGCTGGAAAATAACATTGTAGCAATGTTGGGTTGGTTCCCAGGCAAGGGCCTCTATCAGTCCCCAAGCATTTTAGCCGATAACTGCCACCCGTGGCGTAGCCCGCGCCTCTCGTTCGCTCGACTCCTCGCACGTCCTTGGCAACATCTCTCTCCCCCTCCATGGTTTGTTTTTCCCGGAGTAAAATACCCGTGCTGCGGTATTGCTCGCAGCCCTGTCAAAGCCGTTTGGAACTCCTGTACATCAACGATGTTGGGGACCGTCTAGTTGGAATTGGAGTAACGTTATTTTTCATTAGGGTTGGAGAGAAAAATGGCCAACCCAGAGCATGACCTCGCACGTATACAAGGGTTAAGGAGGCGGTAGGATTGGAGGGAAAGATGAGCCGACCGAGACTATGACCTCGCATGTATGCAAGGGTTACGGAGGTATTATAATTGGAGGGAAAGATGAACCGACCGAGATTATGACCTCACATCTATAAAGGAGGCGTGTATAGCGTTGACGAGATGGATCACCGAACCAGACCACGAACTTACTATTGGGGCATGCGTATTTGTTGAAGATGTTTACCTGGCATTCATGTGGCCGAACGAATCGCCGCTCGCCGCGGATGCTTCTCTTTTATGTTCTGTTTGAAGGCCGCGTGCGTAATATTGAAGAAAAGGATGGGCGAACCAGGGTTTGACATCACTACGGAGGCATGCATGGGATTGACGGCATGGATGACCTGACCACTCCAGAACATAATCTCACTACAATGACAGGAGCATGCCTAAAATTGACGAGATGGGGGACAAAAACAAAGCTTCCCCTCCGGTGTTAATTTTATGCCTTTAGTAGTATGTTTTTGGCGTTGTATCGTGTTGAAGCGGTATATAGTGGCCGATATATTCCCCTCTCGCCGTGGACGCTTTTTGCGTGTTTTTTTCGGTGGCAGTTTCGAGTCGCGCGCAGTAAGAACGCCGACAGATCTCCGGTGGGGATGAACAAGAAATACGAACCGTTGACCTATTGGCAGTTTTTAACACTAGACTAAATGCAATCCGGTGTATGTTTGTGACTCCCCTTCCTGTTGTTTTCGGCATGCTTTTTCTGCGTCAGTGTTTCGGGCTGGCATGGGTGGCAGCTTGGACATGGTTCGGAGCATCTTGAAGGAGGAAGGCATAGTGGGGCTGTTCGCAGGTGTGTTGTATGTTGTTGTTGCTGCTGTTGTTGCTATTGTTGTTGGTGTTGGTGTTGGTGTTGGATGTTGGTGTTGGCGTTAACGTTGGCGTTGGCGTTGGTGTTCATACATGAATCATCGCCTTTTCTAGTCCGTTGTCACAAGGCGAGCTCCAACAACTCTGGAGTCGAAGAATACTTGTCAAGGAAGACCATAAAAAAAAAGTGTACAAGCACGGAGCTGGAGCAAATCGTACGCCGTAGACGATAAATCGAAGTGAAAAAACTAAACAACCAAACCAGCATACCTGGTATGTATAGTGTGTATAATGTGTCATGCGCTGAATAAGGGTGTTGAAGTAGGTCTTGAGGTATGGTGCTGGGTGGCGGTGGCGTTACCACTGGTGTATATGTTGGTGTTGGTGTTGGTGTTGGTGTTGGTGTTGGTGTTAGTGCCCATTTTAGCCCCGCTCATTTATCGGGTCCCTCTTGGATGAACGGCACGATCGATTTCTTCCGAATATTATTTCTCCTCCGGGGTACCGCTTCATCTCACGCATCTCACGCATCTCACGGATTTCGCCCGCCTCCTCGTATTTCCTCGTGTATTTATTTATTTGTTTTCTTTCTATCTGCTGTATATGCCGTGCTTCTTAAGCCCCCCCCTTTAACCCCCCCGTTCAGTAACTCAGACCGGAGGTTACGTAACGAAGTATCCCCCCCCCTCCCTACTCTGAATGGTGCGATGTCGCCATCGTTTCCTGAACTGTGCGCCGAAAACGCACATCGACGCCGGTTTAGCCTTCCTGATATAACCCGTGCCTGTCCAATGCGCCGCACGATCGATGTGTCCGAACGTTATTTGCCCTCCAGGGTACCGTGCAACGCTATGGGGGATTGGACCCGCCTTCCTCACTCTCTGCGGGGCCCGGCTCGTGGTCTACATGGTCATGGGTTCTTCCACCAGAACGTACGTCATCGTTGCAAAACTAGCCTCATACACGGTCGTGGTGCCGCTTAAGTGCGGTACCCGTTAGTGCGGAGCCCTAGTTTAGTGCGGTGAAATGGTTGACAGCGACGTCATGGGCTTTTTTGCACCAGAAATTACGTCGCCGTTGCAAATGTGCACGTCCAAGTATACGATCGGGGTCCCGCGTTAGTGCGGTACCCTGTAGTGCGGGTACCCAGTTTAGTGTGGTACCCTGTAGTGCGGGTACCAAGTTTAGTGCGGTACCGTTTGGTCTGTACGGTTAGTGCGGCACCGTTTAGTGCGAGGGTCCAAATAAGTGCGGTAAAAATGCCTTGTCACGATCGTGTCGAATCATGTTCGGTGCTGTTGGTGCGACCCAGCACGGCCCACGGTTGAAGGCGGAATGCCCACCTGCTACACCCAAAAGGTTTGGGTGTTTGCTTTTTTCCGTTACCCTTCTGTATCGACGAATGGCAACATGTTAGTGATTTAACTGTTTAAAACTATTAGCTCTTGTTGTTTTTCATGTTTCTGTTACCGTTTTGTTGTTTTGTCGCCGTTTGTTTTGCCGTGGTGTCAATGCGGTGCGGTGCGGTGCAGCACTGCCCACAGGAGAAGGCGGAACATCCACCTGCGCCATCTGATCTTGAAGTCGCAGCGGGAGCAGCAGCTTCGGAGGGCAAGAAAGGCCAGCCTTATCGGTGGCGGCGGTAGCGCGGAATGCGCAGGGGAAAGCGAAAGCGGTGGTGATGGTGGTGGTGGTGATAGTGGTGGTGGTGAAGGTGGTGGTGGTGGGGATGGAAGTAGTGGTGGTAATTGCAATGACGGTGATGGGGATGGTGGTGGTGGTGATGGCGGCGGTGTGGAGACAGGGGGCGAAGCGAAACGCCAGCCAGTCGGCGAAGGGGAGGAGAAGGGGTCGCCCGTCTAGATCAGCTGAAGTGCGGGAGGAGAAGGGGTCGCCTGTTTAGGACAGCTGAAGTGCTGATCGGTTGTAGGTGCACGGTTGGTCAACTGTCGTAGACTACTGCTGCTGTCACGAGTTGTGAATTGTTACAGTGGTGGTAGTTTTGTACGGCTGTACACTTGTGTTTTTGGGACGATTGTGCTACTACTGCAGTCTTTTCGGGGCTGTTTTTGCTGTGTGGTTGGTAGTACGATTGGTGTCATTTTCTTGGTATGTTGGATGATTGACATGGCGCAACCAGTGGTTGTTGCGTTGTATTCGCGGATGTGCGCTACTGGTGTAGCCATTGGGCATGCTGTGTCGTTGCTACCGGCATTCCAGTGCTGTAGGAGATACTTCAGTAATTTCCTTCTAGATGAGCTGTTTGTTTAGCCCCATGCAATTGCAGATACACTAGCGTGATCATTTATGCAAGGAGCTTTGTATCTGCCTCAAATCGTCCACATGTCCCTTACATGTAAGGTTAGACTGGTCCGCTGTTGCCACAGCACTGGTTGTATTTGTTTCGTATACCGCGGCAGTTCCTCGTTTTGTTGCTTTGCGAAAGGAAGTAAATAGTCGTTGTTGCCGACACTATGTGGTTGTCAGGGCAACGCTCTGCTCTTCCTCTGCAAGGAACGTCACGAACGCAGCAGCGCGCACTGGTGTGGTACAGCAAAACTAACAGCTGCCACCATTTAAGTATTGTCCGCATCGCTGCGTAGCCACAGCTCACTGTAGAGCCAAGCGAATGTACAGGCGCGGTAGACACGCAGCACAAGAAAAAAAACGTAATGTCTTCGGCACGCGTGACTAGGGGGGCGGCGGCTGTGCTGCGGAGTAGAGAATCAATGCAGAGTAGTGAGTTGTAACACTGTTGTAGCTATCGGCAGTGATTTTAGTGTTTGCAATTTTTCGTGATGGAATCTACACCCACGGTCCACGAAAATGGTTCTTATAGTGAACACCGCTGTTGTAGACATGGCGGTGACGTTTTTTTTTTTTTGCACACATCTCGAAATGAAGTAAAGGCTCTCATGGCGCACGATCGCGCTTGATTTGTGCCTCGCGATCGCCTTGGAAGGTTATATTGTACTAAAGGCATAATTTTGACGTCGTTTTTGACCGGCAACGCCTACCATGGCTTTATCAAGAGCGTGTGTAGCTGGAATACGGCACGGCAATTGAGTCACTAGCGCCGTTCCATGCAACTCGACGAGCAGTGGGGATGATGAACCCTATGCGCGACACCAATGAAGGCGCGCACGGGGGGGGAGTAGGGAAGCCACCTGTATGTACCTGTCACCACGGCCGGCTTGGTCAGACGGCTGGAAACCAAAAGTGACGGCGAACTAAAAACAAATGCGGCCGTGCCAATGTACTGCTACTATACGGCGAAGTAGAGCAGTGCAGCGGTAAAGCTGTGCCTGAAATTGCCGTAGAAATAACAGTACCAGCGTACTGTACTCGCACTACACTATTCAGGAGCGCAGGGACGGGCGGTGGAGTCGGAGGCACCGTAGACGGGGCTGGGGTATTGACGATTGCTGAGGTCGTTTTGGTCGGGTCTTGGTTCGCACGTTGCGATGCACGTTGGCACACGTTCTAGTTTCTTCGGTGGCTGTTGACACTTCCGAAACCATGTCTTGCGACCCAAAAAACGACTACCAGTAGTAGTTATATTGCGAGTTTATGAAACATGTAGGCAGAGCGTGTATCAGTGCCGTGAGTGACTTGCACTACACGGGGGAACGGCATCCCCCTCCCATTTCCTCGAGAAAGTAGAAGGTGGGCGAAAGGCCGACGTTCCGCACACGTGAAATGTCGCACAACGTGCGGATTTTCCCGCGTACGGTGGGCTTGGCCTGCGTTGTGTGCATGTTGCGTCATGTATGACCTTCCAGAAGGCGCCCAGTTTTAAGCTCTGCCTTTTGCCGACTGTCTATCATGATCATGTCGATGAACCGGGGAGGTCTCGTCCACCCGTGTAGTGCCGGTTGAATGGTGCCATCGCTCTCTTACAGTTTGTTTACAGCGGTGCCGGTGAAGTAGCTATAAATACCAATCATTGTTTTTTATACCAGGTAACACTTTGGTATTTTCACCCTGACAGCACCCACCCGTAGGAGTCGTGTACAATCAATAAAATGTTCAAAAGATAATGCATCTAACTGTAAAAGCGAGCGGCCGGTGAATCATGGAGCTTGCAAAGCTGACTATCGACCCTAAAATTTGCCGAACTGACAGGTGACGTATCAATAATATTTTTTATAAAGTCGCTAGTCACACGACTGGAACTCTCCATCTGGTAGTATACACAGAGTAACTCTCTTGTATAGCAACCCTCTTCCCAATGGTGCCGGTGCACTAGGCTGATAACACTGACACATTTCAGGATTTAAAACTGCGAGGTGTAGTAGTACACGCAGTGGTTCAGGGTTTTGTACTGCGAGGTACTGCTGGCTAGAGTAACACTCACGAGTATTTTTCTCGAAAGCTGAAGCATGTCAGGGGTTTAATACTGTTAATAACAGTTAAATCGACACACGACGCGTATGAAAATACGTGAAAGTGTAGTGAGCTGAAGCTTTATTCTTCCCCATCCGCCGGAGGATGAAAAAAAAAAAAAAAAAAAAAAAAAAAAACAGTTAGTTGTATCATTCTCACTACCGTGGACCACTTGATGTAACTATAAATATTGGATCGGATGAGGCCTCTCTCAAGAAATAATGTTGTGACCAACGCTACTCCTGAGGTTTCGGGAGCGAAAAGAAGAGCTGACCTCTCTGCGATAAACAGTCCGAGACAAATCGATATAACCTTGTATGGTACCATTATTTGTGCCAAACATTGAGCCGAGCGATTGGATGGCCGTTTTACTCTCCATACTCGGAGTATAGTCTACTCCAGGAACACTAGACCTACATGACATATGTGCATGTTAAGGACTTTAGTGGGGTATTAGTCCGTTTGACCACTTGCAAAAGGTTAACCAATAGCTTACCCAAACTAAGCCTTATAGCACTTTCCCCCCCTGAAACGGTGGGATAGCAGGTCGGCCGGATATACGGGCGGACCTGTCAATATATCCAAGCCGTTTCATTTCCTGGGTATACCGGGGAGAGTATTTTTCAAGTTCGCCATGGGGGAATCTGAAAAAGTTTATTATGGTGGATGTGGGGATCGAACCCACGACCCAAAAACCCATGGTCCTGCCGACGACGCCATTTGTTAAGGACTTTAGTGGGGTATTAGTCCGTTTGACCACTTGCAAAAGGTTAACCAATGCGGCATACGGCAGGTTTTTGATGGGTGACTATTGCCTTGCTGTAGGGTCTGCTTTTTTTTCTACTGCTTTTCTTCGCGTGTTCCTGGGTCCATAGCCAGACGGTTAGAGGTGTGGGAGTGGGGTTTGAGGAGCCGCATCTTCGACTCATGGTCTAGTTCGTAGAACCGGAGTCTCCCCGAATCTCCCATATTTCTGCATATGCGACTCATCAGGGTGGGCTAGTGTTAAGATACGGCCTCGAAAGGCCTGTAGGTATCCGAATTTGAGATCATTTGGATGGGTTTCGTATGATAAGGTTGGCGGTTTATATTCGGGGAAGTTAGGAATTAGATCGGAGGCACGCGCCTCCGATCTCAGAAGCTATCCCGGGCTCTGGTGGAAACGACTAAAGCTACATCTCTACGAAGGAACGAAAGTGAGTACTCTCCGAGGACCTGCTCAATTGGCAGACCTGCAGGGGGCACTCTGTGTCCCCCACCTTTAATTTAACATGCATGCATTTTTTTTGTGAGACCAGAAACACTGGCCATTAACGTAAGAAAGTGAAACTCGATCAACAATCTGTACGTGTCCTCTAGGTAAGGGACGAAAAAAAATGGCAGACAAGAATGACATTCCACCGATGCTGCGTTAACCCCTTTACAACTGGAAACCCGTTTTTGGGGACGAAATTACTTGGATTTAGTATAGGGAGGGGTTCGGGGGCTCTAAAGGGGTGAAGGACTGAGCCTCGAAATTCAGAAAAGACAACTTGCCAAAGAGTGACTACGAATACGTCTATCGTAGCACGCGTTCTTGTTACGACTCCTCGCATTTTCGGTAAACTTTGGACACCTCATACTCCCACCAGCTGGGGTTACCTCCTTCGGCCGGCCCTGATTGTAATGGCCATTGGTTCTCGTGTAAAGGGACGCCTGCTACCACTGTAGAGGTAGATACAGGTACCACTTTTTGGCGAGGGTGCTTTTTGTTCTGAATTTCTGGACTCCTTATTAACATAATGTCGCCGGAATTCATTTCTTGTTTTGGCATATGTATCGCTTTTGGATGCTTGGGCCATGATACTGTCCATCCGGTTGCACTTTCTTTGTGTCGAAATAAGTTTGGGGGTGGGGTATAGAACTCCTCAGTGAAATAAGCCTCCGAAAAAGCATATACCAGGTACCAGGTATTTGGTGGCACCTCTGCCGTACTATTGTTAATATTACCAGGCAGTAAATACTAGCACTATTAGCAGCATGTGTCGAGAAAAAAACTGTGTTCGTTTTTGTTTTTCAATCTTTTTTTTCTCTCTCAAAAAGCCTCAAAACAACGGTGTTTAGAACTGCCCCCGCCTTTTTAGCGGACAAACAACTTGGACTCAAGAGTGTCGGATACTTTTTTCGCAGTCCACAAAAGGTTTGAAGCCGCTGCATTAATTTCGGGCGAAGGCCCCTCGCCGCGAGACCAATACTGTCAGCAGGGCGCGGAAGAGGGAGGGAGGGAGGGATGGATCAACGTCGAACCGGAGAAAGAAGCAAGTGATTAGACATACAATCCAAGCCGGTTTTCTCCACAACAGCGGGTGGCACACATAACTAAAAAAAGTTGTTTTTGGAAGAGGTCTCGTCCATATATTGCCGCATACGCATCGCTCGGCCGTTCCACTGTCCGCTTTGGCGGAAAATATCAGGGCAGTTAAGGGGTCGGGTCACCTTTCGCGGTTCGGGTCGGGCCACCTTTCGCGGTTTGGGTCGGGTCGGGCCCGAGGGCAACTCGACCCGACCCGATCCTTAAGAGTATTTGAAAAAACTGACACGACCCAGCCCGACCCAAGCCGAGAGATTTCGAACATCTCCTGACCCCATCCGCAAAATGCCCGCGAAATGCCCGCGAAATGCCGGCGGGTCGGGTCATGACCCATGAAAAAGCCCAGGAAAATACCAAAAAAAAATCGTTCGAGAGTGTGTTTTTCATCTTGCGGGGTTTTGCGGGGACACTAGCCTACGCGGCCGCTCCCGAATCAGCCCCCCTGCACACGCGCGAAAAGTCCACCTGGGGCTAGACCTACACCTGTCCTATGTTGCTGTCCTTCTCATATTCGCCTACATCGCCATGACTCAGGCCGTGGTCACATGACTGGCTCCAATGCTTCTAGAGTCGCAGAAAACCCCAGGAAAAAAAAAAGGGTTCCAGTTCCTCGACAGTGGCAGAATACCGCAGACAACAACGGTATCATAAAACCCTTGAGTGGCAGAAAACCCAGGAAAAATAAGTCGTGCCTCTTGCCCCTAGCAATAGTGAACCCTAGAGCTACCGATCAAGTCATTGCTGCCGCCGCCGCTACCGCCCTCCTCTCACCCCCGCGTTTGAGAACAACGACACGGCCTTCCCCTTCCGCCCCTTCTTTTTCCCCGTGCTATTCGTGGCCCCCACCCCCTCACTCAAAGGAGGCGGTGGGGGCGGTGACGCATTCCCCCACGCTCCCCCCGCGGCAGCTCCATCCGCCCTACCCCCCGTCGCCGCCGCCACCGTCGTCGCAGCAGCAGCAGCAGCAGGCGTTGCCATGACCCCCCCTAGGTTTAACGACGACTGCTGTTGTCCGGGTCTCCTCAGAGAGGAGGCATCGCTCTTTCTCGTGCCCCAAGCGCCCCCCGCTCCGCCCTCGCTGCCGCTATCAGCGGCGGTGCTGCCCCATGCCCCGGCTCCCCTCGCGCTACTACCACCACTACCAACACCGCCACCACCACCATCACCACCACTGCCACCACGACCACTACCACCACCGCCACCACCACCACCACCACCGCTAGTTGCCGCAGACCCTGGCTTAAGGGACGGAAAGTGGCCATTCATGGCGGTAACCCTTGCGAACGACCACCCCCCCGTCGCTTCACCACCACCACCGCTGGCACCACGGCCATCACCGCCACCGCTACCGGTCGCTCCGACTACCGTGGCTGCTACAGCAACCCCCCCTGGGGTGGAAAAGGCGACACCGCCAGGAAGGGTTTCTCCGGATGATGAGGCGGCCGCACTAGCGGGATCGTTCTCCAGTTCTTCTCCCGCTGCTGCTGCTGTTGCGGTGGGCGTGGATGGGTTTTCCTCAGTAGGGTTAGATGCAGACGCTCCCGGAGGCGGTAGCGAGGGGAGAGGGTCGGGGGCACCGCCTGGCGTAGGGCCCTGCATGGAAAGGGTTGGGAAATAGCAAGGGGTGGGTTGGAGCGAACGTGCGCAAAAATATTTGACAAAAACGCGAAGGACGGAGGGTTTTCAGCAGTTCGATATTACAAGTAGCAGCAGCAGTAGTGGCACCAGTAGCAGCAGCGGGAACACCAAGGCAGGAACACCAGCGGCAGAAGCATCGCCGGCGTAATCAATCGTTCTTCAGACTGTTCTTTAACCGTTGTACTCCAGCAGCATCAATTGCATAATTCAGGTCAGTCTCTAAATGATCTATAAACAGCAGCCGCAACAGCAGCAGCCGTAGGAGCAGCACGTGCAGACCATCATCACGGTTTGTCCTTATCGGTAGTAGAAGCAGTAGCAACAGTTCCAGCAACAGCAGCAAGCAACAGTAACAACAGTTTCAGCTGCAGCATCCTTCAAGTCACCTGAAGGTCGACGGTGAAGGCGCGCATGGCCGCTATCCTAGCTTTGCGGCTCTCCTCTGCGCGCTTATCCTTTGCCGCAGCCCTGGCTTCCTGCGCCGCCTTCGCTCGTCGCTTTCGCTGCCGCTTTTGAGTCTCTGCACAACAAGCGGCGGAGGAAGGGAGGGGGGGGGGGGGGGAGGTAGTCCCAGCATAGTTGAGGACATGGTGCCGCAGGCGCCGGAAAAAAGGGCGGGCGGGCGGGAGGAGGGGGAGGGGGGGGGGGAGAGGCACCAAATTGCGCCGCTAGTACCCCCCTCCCTCATGTGGCAATCATACAATACCTAAAGCAGTAGTATATACCACACAATACCCCACACTACGACTACGACATCACCATGCCAGGCCATACCATACCACCATACCATACCATACCATACCACGAACCTTCTTTGAACTTGCTGCTTGTACCCTCCGACACGAATCCCACCATGTCCAATTCCAAAAACGTAACGTCGCAATGCATCGGGAGGTGGCCCAAGAAGGGAAGTCTCCGCCTAAGCTCAGGCGTTAGCTTCACCGTCTCCACCTCCAGCACCTGCACAGAGGGTCACGAGGTATTCGTCGTACATTGGAATATAATTAGCGACCGCGCATTGCCAGAAGGCACACGACAACATACTACTTCGGATATATAAGCTTACCCTTGGGGACGTAGCCTTCGAAACTCAGTTGGAACACCCGGATCGTCGCAAGTCGAAAACGGGGGGGGGGGACCTTCAAAACTAAGCAGTCAGATTTTGTCCCCCTCAGAAACGGGTTTTATAGTTTCCGCGCACAGACTGACTAAAATCACCCTGTTGACCCTGATAGCTACACTGTAGTTGTAACGGGAGTCGCCGACCTATATCCTTAATGAGGATACACAACTCGTAATACGAGCGATCGGAGTATCACACAGCTTGCAAAGATGAGTTTCGACGAAATCTTCGATCTCACAGCTGGGGTGTATTTTCATTTTTTATAATATATAGCCACCACGCGACTAACCCGGCAAGGAGGGCCGACCAGGTCAGACGGGTTATTGGCTTAGCCTATCTATGTATACAGGACAATCGCCATCGTATGTGCCGTGAAGGTTGGGAGGTAAACGACAGATGCCATGCAAGGCACCTTGTCAGTCGAAGGCAAGTGAACACACAATAGATACACGTATACAGAAAATACCAACGAAAAAGGACACGAGCACAGTGATGGTCACGGTTTAAGAGGGGGGGGGGGGGAAGCGACTACCCATTTCATGCATAGCCGTAGTCTCAAGACCCTTTGGCCCTCGCATCCACACAATGCGAAGACTGAGCACGTCGGGTGTTCAACGACCACCCAGGCATCGCGTGCAACAAGGGCGAAGCGCCGTGAGGTTTTCGGCGAGTCGAATAAAGGTTGAGCTGGTGAGGTGAGGATTAATATTGCCAGAAACGCCCCCGCCAGAAAGGGCTACCTCTATCGCAGCACCGTTCTTTGGGGGAGGGGGGGTGGGGGGGGGGGGGGGGGGGGTCAACAACACACACAGGATCGTCACCATCGCCATCGCATGCACCATGCACCACACAGGGTAGCAAGGGAAGGGAGAGAAGGGGCGAGTCGCCCCGAATTCGAGCGCTCTGTTGTTCTGAGCGGGTGTATTTCTTGATTCTTACGTACGCACCAGGTGCAGCAGATAAAGGCAACAAAAATCAAGGCGAGACTCCCACGTGACGCCCTGACCTGCGCATCGAGCCTCTTCGGAAGCGGCATTCCCTTCTCCGCGTCTTCCAGCAGCTGTCTCATGTCCAAAGGGTGCAGAAAGGCCTTCTGACCGTCTGTCGACTGGAAAAAACGGAACGCTCCCCCCCCCCCTCCTCCTCCTCCTCCTCCTCCTCCTCCTCCTGCTGCTGCTCCTGATTCTCCTGCGCCACCACTAGCCTCAGGTACTGTTCCTCCCCCTCCATCATTAGCAGCAGCAGCATCACCACGACAGCCACCACCACCTCCACCTCCACCCCCACCTCCACCAGCACTAGCACCAGCAGAGGAAGAGGCAGGGGAGGTGGTGGGAGAAAGTGCAGAGAGGGCGGAGAAGCGGTCGAGCTCAGCACCAACCAAAACCTGCGCTTGGCTGATGAAGGGCACCCACTCCGTCTCCCCCGAGTTGATGGACTCGTGCCGGAAGATGAGGAGGGCGCGGTGCTCCGCGGCGGCGAAGTCGCGAAGGGTGCTGCGGCGGCAACGGCAACGATGTCATACCAAGAGTTAAAGATGCTGAGGCATTGTTAGCAAAGGACATGGAAACATTAACAGCGCAAGTACATTGTTTACGATGTCATGGAACAGTTCCCGATGTAATGGGGAAAGGTTAGCGATGTCACGGGTAAGAAATTCACAAAGTCATGGGGTGGAGTCAGATTGTTTTTCATGGGTAGGTTTTACGATGTTAGAGGTGTGAGGAGGGCGCGGTGCTCCGCGGCAGCCAAATCACGGCCGGTGCTTGTCGCGACAAACGGTGACAGCGCCACACGGAAGTTGTTAATGATGTTAGGGTACCGTTAGCAATTACCAGGTAATGGGTAAAGTTAGCGGTGTCATGGGTAGAGTTCACAATGCCATGGCGTGAGGTTCGCGATGTTCTTCAGGGGTAGGGTTTACGACATTCGGCTAACTATTACGGGAAATATTTTTAGGCCGACAATACGCGATTGAGTCGTCGGGACGGCCAAAAACACAGGCGGACTCGTCGGATGCTCCTCGTCATTTTTCCTATAGCTTTCTGGCGTACTTTTTCCGTTTGTCCAGAGTCGTAGCTGGGCTGTCCGTCCTAGTTGCTAGTTCTGAGGACATGATGATTTTTAGCAAAAAATCCTCAAAACATCCATAATCTCAGGCCTAACTTCTGGCCAACGAGATCCATTTCTGAAAACTGATCGGTTACGCCAAAAATCAAAATGAGACCCTACAAAAACCTACAACTGCGGCAGAAAGTCCTCGGAAAACTATGGGATGGATCTTGGGGAGTGTTTCCATGTTTTCGACAATTCAGCCGAGTAAAAAGCAGGTATGTTCGGCCTAGCTCTCAGTTCTGAAAGCTTCTGAGGGCCTAAAATAATTTTTCCCATAGTAGTTGCTCTTAGGGGTATGAGGAGGGCGCGGCTTTCCGCGGCGGCTACATCGCGGCGGGTGCGGTCGCGATAAGGGTAATGGTGCCACACGGAAAAAGTTAAGGGGGCAGAGTTTACGACGGCATGGGGCAAGTTCCACGACGCCATGGAATGTCACGGCAGCGCTTACGACGTCACGGTTAATATCAGCCATGCCACGGTAAGTTCAACGATTAGGCGGCGAAGGTAACGATGTTACGGGTGGTAACCGGGGGCGTTGAAATCTTGCGCACAACGGACATATCATATCCCTACACATGATCTACACATGATCTACAAACGATCTACAGATGATCTATGGATGATCCATAGATCATCTGTGTCTGTCAGAGAAAACATATCCCTTCTCCATCTGATCTGCACGGCCCATAGATCACGTTGGCGGGTGGGAGTCGTATGATCTGAATTGTCTACCACATGTTTCCTTGGTTGGGTCTGTACTTCAGACCCTGCAGAACATACCATGGCGACAGACACAAAACCTATATGATCAATATGATCTACACGATCCATATGATCTAAAGATCTATATGGTCTGTATGATCTATATGATCTATATGATCTATATAATCTATATGATCTACATGATCTATATGATCTAAATCGTGATCTTTCCGATGTGTGCAACCATCGCGGTCGAAAACGTGCCCGTTGAAACGGTGGCCGTTAAAACCATTACCGTAGGGGGGGCGACGGACGGCAAATAGAAAATAAAATTGCCGTGACGGACGCTTGGTATTACCTCGACTACCGAGACTACTACAGTAGGTTTCAGCGTGGAATGAGTCGGCTGTTCGCCCGTGACCGGCGCATGCGTGTTTTCGATTGAGACGGGCCGTCATTAGATCTGCTTGAACGTGTCGCGGTTTGAAATTGTCGCCGCCTTCGAAACCGTCAGTGTTGAAGCCAGCGTACAGCACATGCTATTTATTAAGGCGTTCGGATGTAATCATACCTTCATAGCACACGACCATCATCTGCAAAAGGCTTACACCTATTCTTACGAAGTACATTCATAGCACACGACTATCGCTTGCATAGGGCATCCAACACGTTTCCCTTCCCACCCCGTCCCACCCCGCTTCACCTGGGTTCTGCTGTTACGAGACGCGAAAATTGCTCGGAGTCATCCCCCTCTCTAGGGCAAGCCGCCGACGCCCACCTCTCCCCATCGTCGCCCCCACCCTCCACCCCCACAGTGGCACCGGGGCTGTCTGATTTATCTCCCCTCCCGGGTATGTAATCTTTCCCTCCCCTCCCGGGGATTCCAGCTTTCCCTCCCCTCCCCCCGTTCAAACTAGACATGTCAGCTTTCCCCCCCCTCCCTCCGTCGGGGCCGTCAGTTTTCCCTCCCCTCCCCCCGCTCATACCGGGGATGTCAGCTTCGCATTCCCTCCGCACGTTAACGCCTTCTGGGTCTCCATCGGTGGAGGCGCGGGGCACGAGGGATGTGCGTTCTCGCCGCAGCAGTACCAGGCTGGCCTTACTTTTGGGGGAGAAGGGAACCACCTTCTTGCAGCTGGCTCGGCGGAGCTGACTCCTGCCGGAAAAGAAAAATAACACCACACGCATACCAGGTAGTAGACACACGCGCAAATCAGTCATTGAGAGCCGCGAATCCCGGCCGATTCATCCGGTCCACTCGCATGATTCACTCGTATGATTCAATGGCCATATGGCTGGGACTATTTTTCGATGTACGAGATATTCACGAAGTATTCTACTGGTTTTAATGCCCGCCTCACTCGCAGTGGGGGGGGCGGGGGTACTCACTTGCTGCTTGCCTCAACCATTTGACCTTTGATCACGCATCCCTTTCGAGAAGGAGCAGCGTTTCTACTCCTAATAGAGACACCTCCAGCATTTAGGCGCTCAGTACATTTCTTACATATATTAAGAAATATCTTACATCCTTCCTGTTTGGCCGACTGTGGCCACACTCTATCTCCCATTAATAGTAAACGAGGCGAGCTGGGAAGTAAACATGATGACAAATAAACAAAATAAAAGTACCCTCGCTCGCCTGTGCATCTTGTCGAAGCAGAGTGGACACCTCGCCGATTCTTCCCCCCCTAGGTGTCTCAGGATGCACACAAAGCAGAACGGCCCATGGCCGCATTTCGTCAACCGAGGAACCCTAGGCGGTCCCAGACAAATCGAGCATCTCCACTCCTCATCCTCCTCCTCCTCCTCCTCCTCCGCCTCCTCCTCCTGGCCGTTGTTGTCACCCCTACGACCTTCCACTCTCCCAGCCCTTACATTTGATCCCGCCGCTATGCGTGATTCCACCGTTACGTTTGATTCCGCCGCAGAAGACACGCCCTTGTTCGCGGTCTCATCGGTTATGGATTTAACATTTGGCTGTTTTTCAACGGCTGTTGCGGATGAAATGCGTTTCGCGCTCCCCCACCCGATGTGTTCGACGACTGGTTTCCGCTCCAACAGGACGATCTTCGGGCTTGTTTTCGCTTCTGCTTCTGCTGCTACCGCTGCTTTTGCGGACGCTGATTCTACTGCTGCTGATAGCGCTCCTACTGCAGCTGCTGTTGATGATGACGATGATGACGGTGCTGAGGAAGCTGGCTCTGCCTGTGGTCGTCCGCCACACACGACATCGAAAGGCTATCATGGGGTTAGGATCGCTTGGACGCGTGAAACCATTCGGGACACTTGGGAGGGCAAAACCGACCAAGCAAATTCACTCATATACTCAAAAGCGACCAAGCAAATTCACTCATATACTCAAAAGCGACCAAGCAAATTCACTCAAATAATCATTGTAGGATCGGCCACGCTGAGGACCAAAGCGGGCTGCTACTCAAAAATACACAAAAAGATGATACGTCTCCAATAAAAAGCAAATGCAGAATACAGGATGCAGAATATGCGCGGCCCGTTGCAAAAATTCGGGATCTTTAAACCGTTCCAACACTGAAAAATCATTCCACACCATTTTCAGGTAGGTTGCCGTTCTCATGGGATCAACTTCAGCTTGCCTCATCGCGCGACTTTCAGTCGCATCGCCGTCGTCGCAGCGGTGCCGCGGCGAAATCAACAAAACAAAACAGGCAGGATACAGGGTGCATTGCACGCACAGTTCGTTACAAAGATCCGTTTCAGTAACAAATGTCTGGATCTTTAATAGCTTCCCTCATGGCGCGATCTCCCGGTCGTGACCGCCGCCCTGCCTCGGCGAAACCAAAAACAACAACAGAACAGGCAGAACACTGTGTACAGGATATGCATGTGCACAGTCCGTTGCAAAGATCCGTTACAGTTACAAATGCCTGGATTTTTTAGCCGGTTACACAAAACATCTGGATCTTTAGCTTGCCTCATCGTGCGATGTCCGGTCTTCATCACCACTGCTTTGCCTCGGCGAAACCGCCATCACTTTCTTGCCCCTCTTGACGTGCCGAAACAGTCGCACCGTGTCCACGGTGTCCCAGTCCACCAGCACATCCGGGTCGAAAAACGCCTCCTGAAGAGCTGGGGACGCGAGCGAGGCGTCCCCTACCTTCCACGCCGGGTTGTGGAGGAGGAAGTGAAAGTTCGCCTGAAAAATAATGAGACAAAAGAAGGGGTTAAGTGAGAGCGCGTTTCTGTGTTTCACGCTGCACTCGGCAGGCATGACACGCTATATACCGCTGTCTACAGTTCGCCTCACGCTTGACGTTTTCCTTTCTTTATTTTTCTCTTGCTTTCGTTCTTTCGTTCTTTCGTTTTCTCGTCTCTTTATTTTTCTCGTTTTTGTCCCTTTCTCTCGTTCTCTCTTGTTACTTCTTTGTGTATTTATTTCTCTCTTTTAATTATTTGTTTTTCTTGCTTTATCTCCTTCTCCCCTACAATTTGTCTCGCGTGCTGACTCCTGCATGTGGCTATCAAACCCACTCCCACTTGCCTGTAAAAATTGCTCCTTGCTCATTGGTCCGCGTGCAGCCCCCGTCCCCCAACCGCCTCCGCTCTTCCGCCCCGACCCCCCCCCATTGCCCCGCCTAGATCTACCCCCCTCCGGCGCCTGGTGGGCCCCCGAGATCGGTTGAAACTGGAAATTCAAGAGGTGGTTAGCGTTGCTCCCACCGCTTGGCTTCTTCCTATTGCTGCTGCTGCCGCTGCTGCCGCCGCCACCGCCGCCTTTAGTAGCGCTCCCGGGGGGGGGCGCCGACTTCCCTCCACCGCCTCGCCGCCGTCGCTGCTGATCCTGTTGCTGCAGGCCGTGTTGCTGACGCTGGTGCTGTTGCTGCTGGTCTTGTTGCCGCTGCTGCTGCTGATGCTGCTGCTGCAGCTGAGTGGGCGTCCCAAAAGAGGGGCTGAATGTCGGCGCCGTCGCGTCAAGCTTGTGGCCCATACTGTCACAGGTACTGCTACAGGCCACAAGTCCCGGGTATCAGGTATCAGGTCTACAGCCCCGAGTATCAGGTTTTCGGCCCACAGCTCCCGGGTGTCAGGTATCAGGTACCAGGCCTACGGTCCTGGGTACCAGGTATCCGGCCCACAGATCCCGGGTATCAGGTATCAAGTCTACGGTCGCGCGTACCAGGTGTAATATTTACGGTCCTGGGTATCAGGTATCAAGCCACAGGTCGCGGGAATCTGATATCAGGTCCCGGGTATCAGATATCAGGTAACGAGAATCGGGTATCACGTCTACTGTCCCGGGTATCGGGTATCAGATGTGCGGTCTCGGGTACCAGGTAACTGGCAACAGATCCCCGGTATAATGTATCAGATCTGCTATCCTGGGTATCAGGTGTCAGGCCACAAGTCCTGAGTACCAGGTATCAAGATCTCCGGTAACAGAAACCAAGGTTCCGGGAATCAGGTATTCGGTCCCAGGCCTCAGAGCGCGACGGGCAACCTCGGCTTCCACCGCACCGTTGCTCAACGAGAGAGTGCACCAAGGGCGGCCTTGCGATCCACCACACTTCTGTTCAGGGGGGAGTGCGTGAGAGAGAGAATCCTGGCTTCCAACACCGAGGGCAAAGAGGAAGATGGAATCGGTGACGGGTCCACAACCACCACCACCGACACTGCCGCCGCCGTCGCCCCCTATGAACGGGTGCACGGTTGAGGGTGGGGGTGAGTGGGTGAGCAGGTGGGTGGGTGGGTGGGTGGGTGGGTGCATGGGTAGGTGACTACATGGATTGGTCGTTCGGGGCAATAATACGGACAGGCGTATGGGTGTGTGCATGAGTAGGTATTCGGGTTGATAACATGGACGGGTACATGGGGCGGGTGCGTGGGGCGATAATGTGGGGTGGGTACACGGGTTGGGTGTTCGGAGAGAGAAGGTGGACAGGTGCATGGATGGGTTTGGCGTGTAGGTTTGAGGGTGCGGGTAGGTGATTGGTGTAGGTGTGTGGAAAATATAGTAAGGACGAGTGCATGGACGAGTGCATGGTGTGGGTGTGTAACTGGGAGTATGGGTGAGTGCATGGTGTGGGTATGTTGGGTGACAATGTGGACGGTGTATGGCTGAGTGTTAAGGTGTGCGTGGCGTGGTTCTAATTTCTCTGGTGACATCTGATCGGACCCGTGATCTTTTGAAAAAATCCCGACCTGAACGCTCTGATACTTCTTTGCATAGTCGTGGCGGGAGGGTGGCTGGGGCATGACAAATCGTACGTGGTGCGAGTCACTCGCGCCTCCGTGACTCCCTCCATGCGGCTGAAAGTTTCCAGACAAAAGGTACTTGGGACATTCTTACTACAACTCGTCGCCATAGTCGAATATAATCGAATATAATCTAGTACTTGGTATCGCATAGCCGCGACGACTTCATCACATGAAAACCACATCAGTTTTAATCTAGTACTTGGTATCGCATAGCCGCGACGACTTCATCACATGAAAACCACATCAGTTGGACTGCCAATTGGAGTGAAAGGTCAAATGAAACAAATGAGAGACGGTGGGGCTCGGCGGGTCGGCTCTTGCCTCGCCCTGAACCCCCTGTTCCCTATACGAACAGGCCAGCCAATAATTACATCCCAGGTAATAGGCCTTTACACTTCACAGACCTCCCACGGCGATACCGGCCATAACACAGGAAGGCAGCTTATACCGGTGCTCTTCAACCTTCATTCAAAACGCGACACTATAAAAAATAATCCACCGGCACTATGAATCCTCGTACTGCTGTGTTAACCAGGTATAATAGCATATGATGATGAGGCGCGCGAAGCGCGCAGCGCTGAGCCTTCTTTTCTTGGTTTTCCAAGGAAAAAAAGCCTCTTCATATCGGATCGCATACCATATCATACCAGGGCAGGGTTCCTCGAATTACTTTCTCTGGATGTTTGTATGTTCGTTTGTATCAAGTTCTTCGGCCACGTTTGTCCACCGCACCCAGCGTACACGGCACCAAGGCCAGTTCCGACGGGTCCTGTGCATGCACAAATGACAGACAACTCTTGTCGTGCTGGTTCCGCTGTAAGTCGTTGAGAGGTCGTCGAGATAGGTACGACAACGTGTGATTTCACACGCACCAACTACTGGGTGTGCGGCATTTTGTGATTTGACAAGCATGGCTGGGCTACGTTATATACGAGTACAGTATAGATGTTGCTGAAGCATGCTGCTGTACGAGTATACCTATTCTCAGGAGGTTGATCGACGAGACACACGCACAGCGACACTGACCCGGCTCTGGTCCCATGTGCCGTGCTGCTGTTACTACCGCTGCTACATACACCTGCTTCTGCTTCTGCTGCTGTGCTGCTGCTGATTTTCATGCTGCCCCTGCTACGAGTACAGCACCACCAGTCGTACGGGTACCGACTGTTTCTTTCTCTGAAGACACTACTGGGTGTGCGGGCATGTTGTGATTTAACAGGCATTGCTGGGCTACGTTATATACGAGCACTACAAAGTATGGGTTTCTCCCATGCTGATCGTTTTTGTGATCGGAGATGCAGATTGTGAGCCTTCAACAATTCAACCGAAAGGGAGCACTACTATCTGTTATGCTGCAACAAGCTGCTGTACGAGTACCTTTTTTCAGGAGGTTGATCGACGAGACACACGCACAGCGACACTGACCTGGCTCTGGTCCCGTGTGCCGTGCTACTGTTACCACCGCTGCTTCCACACATTTTTCTGCGGTACGAGTAGTAGGTATTTTCAGGAGATTGTTGGACGATTTTTTCTTTCTGTAAAATCTATGCTGCTGTACGAGTACCGATTTTCAGGAGGTTGATTGACGACTCATTTTTCTCTCTGAACACAGAACGTAATATCAAACAGCGTAGATGTTCGTTTAGCTCATACGGAGTAATAAAAAGCCCACAACACCGGAGATAGATAGACGCTGATCGTCCTGTCAAGAGTTCAACCGAAAAAAAAGGGAGAACTATCGTATCTAAAAAGCTGCTGCTGCTGTACGAGCACCTACTACTTGCTATATCCACAAGCAAGCCCACAAGCGCGTCGAGAACAACAACAACAGCTCTCGCTCACCATACCTTTTTCGTTCGAGATACCCGAAGCATTCATGTCGAACCTACCGGTACACCCTCAATTCGATAAGTCCCGATTCCCCGCGTTCAAGACGCTCTGAAAAAAAAAACACGTGCGTCTTCAAAGCGGGGTCGACCGTACAAGGAACTCCATATATGAGGCATCGTAAATATGACTACTGCATGTACCGACTCGCGCGACCGTGCGCCCGGTGGCATCAGCTCCGAGGAATTCCCCTCGTAGGCTCGGAGTGCGTTTGTCCACAATGCAATAGTTCGTTCGTGATCACACGGGGAAGTGACATGCCATCGGCCATGGACCTTCCCGTTCGTATCTCAAGATCTCAAGAGCTCACAAGAAACGCCAATAATGACAATTGAACTCCCTGATAAAATATATCCAACCATTCTATGTAAGGTAATATGCCCAATATGACGACCACAGCGGTTCATGCAGGTATTGAGGCCGCGGTCATTACCACCACTTACTAGTACATATCGTACTCATGTACAAGCTATCATAACAAGGTATTCATGTGTCGATTTGGCCTGTCGGTTGGCTACTATATAGACTTCACGGTTTATTGAACAGATAACATTGTAGTTGGGTGGCCAAGAAAAAAGTAACTTCGTCGTACGCCACTCGTCGAGCCACGAACGCCAGACACAAGCAACGACGCCGGACGCCACAACTTACCGGTAACACCTAGCCAACATATAAATAGTTGGTCATATAATATCAACACTATTGGCATACTAAGCCAGCGAACATCTCTACCGTATTCACTGGTATTCAATATGAAATACCTTGGTAGTATTCGCAAGGACTTGAGCACTGACATGCATAAGTCCTGCGTCCATGCAGAAGTTCTGCGTCCTACGTACGCCTAGTGGCCATTAATAGACGTCTTCGTCTCTGCAACAGGAGCCGACATAACGAGTCAGTAATACCACGCTTTTATACATCACTCACCTCAGGAGGAAACTGCCAATCACGGCTACGTACTGTATGTGTACGGCGCGATTTAAATCACGACCAAGGGGACATTTAGGAGCCACCCCCGGGTTTCCGGCACGTTGTTTCGGGTTGGGGAAGGGTTAGGATTCCCAGAGGGGAACCGATGCTCACGACTAAGTAGACGATACTTAATCACAACTACGGGGAAAATTCAGGATCCATCCCCGGTCTTCAGGCATCGCGTTTCGGGTTAGGAATAGGGTTAGGGATAGGTGCCGGTCTCGAGGGCTGTGAGAGCTGCAGCGACGGGATTTGACGTCTATGGCGTGATGTGTACGTAGGGCTAGGGTATAGGCGCTGCTGCAGGACTTCGCTGTTGTATATAGCACGTGGCTCTGTGACGGTTGGCCGGTGTGTTGGAGGGGGCGAACGAGGCGTGAGTGTGCGAAACGCCACACCGGAAACCCGGGGATAGTTCCTAAACGTCCCCGTAGCCCAGAGTCCGTGGGGAAATGTATGAACATACTGCTTGCGGCGTGCTTGAAAACCTCCGCAGACAAGGCCGCGGAATAGCGAGTTGCTTTGGAATGCAAATGCGGTCCAATGCGCCGTACAGTCGTATCGCTGCCGTAACAATCGTCCGAGTCCATACCGCTGCTGCTGCTGCTGCCATGATACCGCTGTGCCCTACGCAAGCGAAGCACGAGTGCCAGTACTTGAACCAGTACGCATATTCGCTTGGTGGCTGATCTCACTATTGCTGTAACATTCAACATAAAATCACGAGGTCTCGAAAAAAGATATTGCAGCTGCATAGATCAGCAGCAACGAGGAGTGGCGTGGCTTGTTTTGAGCACTGTACGACGCACCCGAGAGACTATTTCACTGGTATCGGCAGAATCTATCTATTGCTATGCTAGGTACATACGAGACTCAGCAGCAGCATTGCCTCCGCGAGTTGCTGGCGAAGATGATTCAGCATGCTCCTCTGGCAGCAGTTCTGCAACTAAAAACCCACCTTCTAGCAAAGCTTTGGTACACCGTCGAAGACGCTTGAAGGGGCACAAGCTCCGATACAAGCTCTTGGACTGCAGAGTAAAATCCCCGTACACCCACAAGTGACCCGCTCTCAGTGCAACAGCGGCCTCTGCCGGACCACGGTAGAGCTTTGCAGCACGCAGGTGCCATAGTCGCCGTGAATACGGGGATTTTCAGCTTAAAGTGATATAAAGAAAATGCCCTTACAAGGTGTTGAAACCTTCGGGGGTTCTAAGTTCGAAATTTGAAATTTCGAAATTTCTTCACGAGACAGCAGAACTGTACGGGCACGTCGTAGTCGACTTGCGCGTAGCAGGGCACATATTCGTTCGTCATTTCCGGACGACTGCGTTCGGTATGCGGAACACGGTGCTTGTCGGTGGGGTGCTCCTGCTTTCGCTGGTCCTGCTGTCATGTGTCGAGCGAGGAATGGAGAAGGAAATCGTCGACAACGTGAGTGATGTGGCATCCACAACACAACTGTATCTTTCAAGTATCTTCATGGCTGTGGCTGCTCTTGGTGAAATGGGAAGTTGGCGTACGTTGTGGTTGCAGTTTGATTAATCACTAACACAAGAACACTCGCACAGGGCGACAGCTCTACCACTCCCAGCACTCAGTACCTACAGACATTCCCCGATCTTCAAGTGCTGGGGTCTGCCAGGCTTTGCAGGGAAGGTGGTAAAGTATGCGGCGGGATGCACGAAATCTCCGGATCATCGAGGGACCAGCTTTTCGCAGTTTGTATCGTTCCTCATTTTAATTTGCCCGCACTCCGACTGGGCTTTCGGACGATGACATACCGGCGCCGACCCGTACTCGCTTAGGTCTTGCACCAGGGCGAGGCTGTTTTATTTTTCTGTGCCTCGTGAGTGTTACCTGCACGTGCAACCCACGCCCCTCGCCGAAAGCACACCCGATTCGACCGGAGCCGAGCGGCCCGCCCTCTCTGCGTCAGCGAAGCCCGTTGCCTTCGCGCGCCAGCCCTCGCGCGCGTGGCCTGTGGATGGCGGTCGTGCTCCAACACATTGTTGACATCATGAGAAAACACTTACCATAAATCTCGCAGGATCTGTAGAAACACGCGGCCGAAGTTCACGCAGCTTGCAAAAACGAGTATCGATCGTTGAACTCGCATCTCACGTATTAAAAGCGTGAAAAAATAAGTCAAGGAGTAGGCGTCAGAGTACCAGTACTGGTCATTGGTACCCAATCAATGACGTCGCGAGTACCAGTTATTTTGAATGGCTCAGTGCCCGGAGTATCAACATCTGAGAACGACTTGAGTATCTGCGAGTACCTGGAGCAACTAAAGCTCAAAATCGCTTGAGTACTTCCTAGCACACATGGAGTACCAACAGCTGAAAGTGGCTTGAGTACCTGCGAGTTACCTGGAGTATCAAGAGCTGTAACGGCGAGTATTCGGTGGCACTGGTACATTAACGACCTTGTTAAAAAGGTGCAGCTGTGGCATCTCGAGCCAACTTTCTGCTACTGGCACCCCCCGACCACCGCGCCTCGGCGAGCCGCGAAAACGGGGACCTGTCCCATTCCGTCCGCCCCTCACATTTTCCCTGTGCCGCTGGCAGCGGTTTTACCCACTGAGTACCCGTGTTAATTGGACAACCGCCAACTGCGGGGACAAAAAACCCAGGTAAGCGCGAGTATTTGTGGCTATTTTGGGCGGGTACCCGGGCACCAGGTACCTGCTTAACGGCCGGATACCTGTCGGGTACTAATCCAACATCCGGGCTTCCGTCTATTAATAAAAGCCGGGTAACCGGGTGCCTGGGACATAATTCATCAATTTTGCGCGGAATGAATGAAGAGTTAGTATTGCCACGGGTATTAACAAGCCGGGTATCACTGGCGAGTACTCGGGTAATTGGCACAAGGGTAACGTTTCTAATACTATTGATAGCTACCATTGAGTCATCCCACGGTAGGGGGGGTACCCCTGTTTTCACTGGTGTGTTTGAGTTTTTTTGTTTTTTTTTATCCGCCGGCGGATGGGGAAAAATAAAGCTTTAGCTCACCACACTTCCACGTATTTTCATACGCGTCGTGTGTCGATTTAACCCAGTTGCTTTCGCAGCCCAACGCTAGCTGGCGCACCCTTCGGGTCCCATTGTAGGTATAGCGTAAGCTGTCCCTATCAGTGAGCCAGTCGCAATTGTGACTCTGTACCTCACGGATGAAAATGGTTTAGGCAGTTGTTTCGGAGCAGCTTAGATTACCTTTGCATTGCGGATTGATTTCGTCAACATAAAACATGAAGAAAACGTAAGATCGCGAAAGAACGAAGGGGTTACTCGCGCGAGTGACCCCTAGCCACTGAAATTTAGGGCAAAAAAAGGTACCCCCCTACCGTAGCCTGGATCCATTGATAGCTACTATGAAAGCGGTTGGTGGTGGCGTCCTTGTGTGTTCGCTCTTCTGTTGTTGTGTGCTCGTTTTTGTGTGCTCGAAGAATTCTGGGTTTGTGCTTGTGTGCTCTGTTGTTAATTTTATTGCTTCCTGAGCACATGTTTGTTTTTTTACGTACGGCGACCTCTGCCTTCTGGTGTGGTGCTGCTGTTTACTGCGCTGCGACGAAGTTTAACGTGCATGTTATAGGGGTTTTAGGCGTTCGTGATTTGGTTACATTACTGAAACGGTGAAGGCCTTTAATCCAGGGAATAACTTCGGACGGACAGTCAGTCAGCTTGGAGGTTTGACTGTTAGAAAACCTCAATGAATGTGGGAAATTTCCGAAAGTACCAGGAACAAACCTATTAGACGACTATGTGTGTTGATTACTGCTGTTGGCGTTGTGTTTTGCGCTTTGCTGTTGTTGATACCACAAAACGGTTTGTCGTAAATATTGGAGTCGGTGTACCGAAAATATTTTTTGGTGTTTGGCCATGAGCTGGTCATATTTTCCTTCTATACCATAAACTGGCATAGAAACCACAAGCATACCGTTTTATGTTTCAGGATTTTGGTCAGACAGTCATATAGCTTTTACGGTTTCCCCAGGCAGAGAAACTCAGTAAACCGAGGTACCGCCGACTGGCCTTTGGCTATAACCCATCTTATCTTCTACATTCTTTCTAGTACGTACTTTTTCGATACGTTTCGCATTGTTTCCACCGGTCCCCAACCCCCTTCGCCCCCCAAAAAAACATCCTTCATTTTCTTCGAGGACCACCAAGTGGCAGCTGCATAAAACATAAAAGGCATGTTTTATGTACGTTTCAGTACGCCTCGCATGGTTTCAACCCGTCCGCTACACCCCCCCCCTCCCCACCCCCCTCCCTCACTCACCCCCCCCCCCCACTTCCCCTCCTCCCCCCCGTCTCCCTTCCTCCCATCGACGCTATGTATTCACCCGTGCGTGGTTCCTGTGATGCAGGATGTAGACCGCCATCACATTTGAGACTACCGACAGCATCGCCTATGACACCAATCCAGAGATTCGGTTTAAGGGTTCGGGATTGACCCTTCTGTCGCCGGATGACCTCCTCATATTTCAGTTTGAACCGTCCTTAGCCTACGTGCTGGCGAGGTCGAGCGATGAGTCGGACGAGTCGGACGGTACTATTACCTTAGACCTTGCACCCCGGAAAAGGTGAGGGAGGTGGGAGAGCTTCAGGATCAGGGGTAAGGATGGGGTCTTAACCGTGACCTAATTGCAACCCTAGTCTATCTGAGAGGGAGGGACGGGAGGGGGGAGAGAGGGAGCAAGAGTGGGAGGGGGGGGGGGGGGGGGGGTACTCATTTGTTGCTGACCTTGAGTCATTAGACCATTAACCACGCATCCCTTTCGAGACGGAGCACCGTTCCTACTCCTAATAGAGACACCCCCAACATTTGGGCGCTCATTACGCTTCTTCCAACATAGAAACTGTTTGATTATCATATCCCCGTCCTGTTTCGCCGTCTGCGGCCACCCTCTATCTCCTAGTATAGCTATCGCTTTCTCTGTAATATTTAGCCTCCCAACCTCTTCCATGTCGCATACGTCTAACTTCCTCATCTCCTCCTCTAACGCATCCCGTTCCTCCTTGTATATTTCACGTTCTCCTACTATGTGAGTCCTTCTCTCTATTGTCGTGCCACACGGGCACATATGTGTAGCCACGTCCTCCTCCTCCCGACTACTGGTATACTTCTTTCTTCTTTCTGGTAGGTCCAGTTCCCCTACACGAAGTCGCACTTCCAGCTTTTTCGCGCAGTCCATTGGGCCGCGCAGCTACGTTTTCATTCCAAATCTTCCCTCCTCCCCCCGACCAGGCGTTTAATTGCACGTTAATTGCAAGTACTACGTACGTGCAAGGTTAAACCTTTTCAGATTTGCACGTAAACTCAATACTGCCCCTGTCGACCTCGAGAGCAGACCTCGAGCTTCCCAAAGGGTTGGTTTAGGGTTGGGGTTAGGGTTGGGGTTGGGGTTAGGGTTAGGGTTAGGGTTAGGGTTAGGGTTAGGGTTAGGGTTAGGGTTAGGGTTAGGGTTAGGGTTAGGGTTAGGGTTAGGGTTAGGGTTAGGTCTGGGGTCGGGTTAGTCTGGGCAGCGCAACCGTCGTTTTGTGCGGACCTGCACATAGGGAGCCGCCGTACATAAATATCTACTGAATTTACGTGCAAACCTAAAAAACCTTGCACGTACAAGGTATTCGCTACTTCGCGGGGGCTGCATCCCCCCGCATACCTCTAGTTGCTTCTTCTGTTTCACCTTATTTCTTAGCGCTAGCCTTTCCCCTGTCTTCTATTATTATTGATCTTTCTGTCTTGTACCCGCCAAACTTATCTACAGACAGTACCTCTTCTTGGTCTCCCCCTAAATATTTTCCTATTTTCTCGCCTACGTTATCCCATCTTATTCCAGCTCGCCCTTTTATTATTTTCTCCCATACAGCCCTGTCAGCTATGGCTGGCAATCTCTTTTCCGGCATATTTTTTACTTGATATTGCCATTTCAACTTTCTCACGTCTCTATTTGTTTTTAGTGGGTACGTTCCTAGTTCTGCTCTTAATACTGCATTATTCGTCTTAATACTGCGTAACTTGTCTCAATACTGCATTACTCGTCTCAATACTGCATTACTCGTCTTAATACTGCATTAAATCCTTAGGAGGGGGGGGGGGGGGATAGAGGGGGACTACTCAAGTCTGGCAAGAGGTGAGGCAGGTGGGACGTACTGTTTTCTTCAGAGAGGAATGGGTGAGGGTGGGAGAGGGACACGAAGGGGGGGGGGGGTCAGAGAGGGAGGGATAGCGGGAGAGGTAAAGGGGGCGGGGAGGGGGGGGGAGAGACAGAGAGGCGAGGGGGGGGAGAAGAGCCCAAATCAGGAAAGAGGTGGGGCAGGTGGGGATTGTTTTTTCAGAGAGGGCGTGGGAGAGAGAGAGGGACAGGGAGGACTCGGACTAAAGGCAGGACAGCCCTGAAAGAAACTCCCTGCAGATCGTTAGCTTGATTTCTCGGGGCTGATACTTCGGTCGCCCGCGGCGTTCGGAGAAACGCCGCCAAAACACGCTGCGGGGCCGCGCGACCGCCCTTGGCGACCTCGAGCCCGTGAAATGTTTGGGTGTA
Source organism: Undaria pinnatifida (assembly GCA_012845835.1). NCBI lineage: Eukaryota > Phaeophyceae > Laminariales > Alariaceae > Undaria > Undaria pinnatifida. The sequence continues at coordinate 849,701 of JABAKD010000005.1, forward strand.
GGGTGGGGGTTAGGTCTGGGGTTGGTTTAGTTCAGGCCGGCGTGCGATATTTTAATTAGGTGTCCTGCAGGAGGTGTTTTGCAGGGTCGCCCTGCGAATAGGCGGAGCCTTAGGCGAAGAGGGGGCATTGGTAAGGAGGGGGGAGGGAGGGAGGAGAGGGAGCGGGGGGGGGGGGGGGGGGGCGAGAGAGGTTGATGGAAATCTTATCAGAGAGGGAGCGAGGTGGGGTGGAGTAAGAGATGAGAGGGTAGGGAGAGGAAATTAGAGATGGGGAGGGGAGGACGGGGAGGACGGGGAGGGAGGAAGGGAGGGGGGGGGGGGAGTGAGAAGAAGGCAGCGGGGGAATGGAAGGAGAAACCCTACATCTATAGATGTGGAGGAGATATAGAGGTAGAGGCAGGCAGGGGGAGAAGGGGGGGGGGGGGAAGGTAATGGGGAAGACAGACTAAAAAGAGAGGGGGGCGAGCAAGACAGGCGAGAGAGAGTGGGGGAGATGACGTGGTATTGTCGCAAGGTTATCGAAGGTGAACATATACTTGATAGGACGGCGAGAGGTGGACAGCCACCACCACCACCCCGCCAACAGCACAAACATCCATACCACACCGTATTGATCATGCTTGCGTTCAGGTGGCCAACAGGTAGAGAAGGTGGTTCGCCGCATCCCCTGGTCCTCAAGGGGGCGCTCAACGGCGATGTTCAATTTCTCGAACATCTCATCACGGTGGGCCTTCTTTTTTTTTTAAGCTACCCAGAAGAATATATTGGACTTTTTTTTTTTGTCCTATGGCGGATGGGGAAAATGAACGTTTACGCCCCGTTAGTGCTTCAGCAGGCAAACATTGTCAGAAAAAACTGACGATTACAGCGTGGTGACGGGTCGCTGGGGTAGAAGCATGTGCCTGGACTACAATGTTCGGAGCTGTGCGACAGATCACGATCTAGATCATCTAAAAAACACAGATCATGTATCTGTCGCTGTCATATGATGTGCAGGATCTCTGAAGTACGGCTGCAACCCAGGAACGAAAAACGCGCTAGATCATGCAGATCCTACGGCTCCCACCCGGAAACACGATCTAGGCCGTGCAAATAATGTAGACCATGAATCTATCAGCTCTTTGATGTTAGGATCTAGATTATCTATTAAATAGGTTTTAAACAGGTTTTAAACAGGTTTTAAACAGGGTTTAAACAGGGCTCAAATAGGTTTTAAATAGGTTTAAATAGGGTTTAAATAGGGTTTAGATAGGTATTAAATAGTGATCGGCCCGAGGTGTGCAATGTTCGGACCCGTGCGAAGCGTGCGCACGGTGATGCTCATAGTGCTTTTGCACGATTCCCCTACGGGATTGATGACACCGCGCTTCTCATTGCTTAGGTCACTATGGCATGCGGTGCAGTCGGGTTCAGCTGCAAGTCTTGAAATGCATGTACCAGTATGGACCTGATACGGACGCACGCTGACTTCCGCTTTTACCTTTATTTGCTTTGGTGGGTGTACAACTTGCTTCAGGCATGATATACACGCGTACCACTTTTCGTTTCTTCGCGTTTTTCCCTGGGCTATTCTTCCACTGCGGAGTGACTGGAGCCTGTCCAGTGACCACGGACTTGACTATGCGAGTTAAGGTGAGAAAAACGACAACAAAGCAGGCGTCCTCGCCGGTTCAAGGGTAAGCGGCGTTGCTATTGAGGTCGATGTCGTAGGCTCGAACTCCGCAAGGGACCCTTTCTTCCTTTGATATTTATAGTATTATTTGTATTAATAATTCACAGACCGAGTGCTAGAGCGCGAGTTGGAGAAAATTGATGCAAGTCAACGAGCATAAAATGCTGAAAAATGGGAATGCTGAACCCTATGCGCGATAAATAAAGGCACGTGCCGGGGGAAAGAAGGGACGGCGCCTTTGAGCACGGATTTTTCCAAGAGGTTGTTGAGGGTAAATCTTCTTTCGAGTTGAGTTGGAAGGTAAAAATGATGGTTACTAAAAAAAACGGGTCCCAAATTGGTCGACTGTGGACTACCAGGTATAGATTAAGCTATAAACTTGTCTGGTCTGGTTGGCGTTGCTTGCCGGGTTACTTGCGAGGTTGTTGGCAAATTTTATTCGCTAGCTTCTACAAGAGTTGTTTCCCCCTTTTTGAACTATTAACAGCGACACCACTGGGTTTGAAGCTACGATAATATGATATGATAACCTCACCCCGAAGGGAAAGCTTGTAGCATGAAACAATTCGCTCAACCTGCACATCGGACACGTCGCGACCTAGATCATGCAGATCATACAGATCGCATGGATCATAACGACAATACAGTATAGATCCTGTATCTGCCGTTTTGACACGTTGTGCAGGATCTGTGTGGTACAGATCCAACCCAGGAAACACACGCTATTAATAGTGCTAGATCATTTAGATCATCTGACTCTCACCCCGCAACATGATGATCTGCACGCCGTGCAGATCGTATAGACCAATATATATATATATGTCCTGGGAGGTGTAGACCGGCACTATGAATAGAGCTTTTTTTTCACAATTCCTTCTGACTGTTTTTTTTGTGTGTTTGCTTTTTTTTTGTGTCGTGCGTGTTGTCTGTTTTTCTTGCGTGTTGTGTGTATTTTGTTTTGTCTCCCGTTTTTTCCTGTGTGCGTTTTCTCCTGTTTGTGCGTGTATATATATATTTTTCTGTTTTTCTTATTCATCGTTTTGTCTGTTTCGTGCTGCTTGTTTCTCTGCGGGTGGCGAACCCGCTCACAACGCCGATGGTGTACCCTTTCACGACCATTATTACTTTTCTGTTTTGTAAAAATAAATTCCTAAACGTTTTGGCAGTCTCTTCGGCCTTAAAACTAGTAGTTTCTGCCGGTCGGTTACCCAACCAGATTTTTGAGTACCGTGCCGCATACTGCTTCGCTTCTCTAGTAACTATTAATGATACCCGCCGTGTCTTTGTTTCTTTTCTGAGTGCAAGGCATGCTCAGGCTACCACGTACTCGCTCTCTCAAACACGTAAGTGTTCCCTCATCAAACACGCCTCCCATACAGTATGGTTTACTAGCCCCACAAACCGCAGATTACCTACGTTAAATCTGCCATGTTTTCAGTATTCCCCCTGCCTGGGCCTCGAAGATGGTAGTGGGGTGTCGGGGGGTTATTCTCGCGTGCCCTTGGGAGGAAGATACGTAATCGTGTTCTCCTCTTGTTCGTGATTGTTCCCTGTTATATGCATCGCGTATTTTCTGTTCTTCTCATTTACGACGTCGTCTGTTTCGGGCTGCTTTTCGTTTTTTCAGGTGGCGAAGTTTCTCCTAACGCCGAGAGCGAACTCTTCCACGAACATTGTCCACCTCGGCTTGACCCCACACCTGAAACTCACCGGCGCCATCTTTAATACGGAGTCAACGGCTCTGCACTTCAGGCCCTCGCTAAGAGATGTCGCCGACGTCACGTGATTCGTGAATGCTTTGATGCTGACCCCCCAATAAGAAATCGGGATCCTTGTCCAGGCTAGATTATCGCGTCAGAAAAGGTAGGCTTCAACCTGCATTGTAACCATTACGGGAAAGAAAGCGCGGAGGCGGCCGCTGGCGTCAGGCCAGCCCGCCGCGGCGAAGCCCCCTTGAACATAACACGAATTTCAATAGTCAGATGATGAGGCCGACACGATAATAAACCGCTTGCTGCTTCCTGCCCACTCGTGGCTCGAACATTTTTGCACGTACATGTATAGCATTGGGCTCTACGACCGCCTGCTGACATGCATGCTTGTGCTTCTCCGCATACTCAACCCAAGCACAGAGTTTGACGACACGTTACAATTGCTCTGCAGCGCGTGTTCCTGTGGGCGGCTACCATATCTTATATTGCTTGCCTGATCTAACTGTGCACACCTGTCAACTCCAAACAACTATTTGAAGACGAGAAAGTGCTAACTCTGAGCACCTGTTGACGATGAACAATTGTTAACGAGGGACAAGTGTTGACGGTGGGAAGTTGTTAACTTTGAACAGGTGAGTCGTCGAGGACGCTTTGGGTGATTCTGAAGAACAGGTCGGAGGGAAAGAGGTGGGCGGAAGAGCCGGGACCCCTGAAGCTCGTATCGGTCGATGCTGGAGGGGGCCCCGTGGTGCTTCGTCCCGACGTGAGTACAGGCCATCATTGTGGTGGTGGTGAAATATGCTATTAGGAGACCGCGGCTTGACCCCTTAACTGGCCGCTTCCCTGCACTAAATATAGTATACTAAGACCAAAAATGGCCTTGACGTGCCCCAACCAAACGGGCCTCCTATGAGATTTGGTGGTGGTGGTGTTCGGTGGTGGTGTTGGTGATCCTGGTATTGTATTGGTGGTGGTGGTGTTGGTGGTGTTGGTGTTGGTGGTGGTGTTGGTGGTGGCGTTGGTGTTGGTGGTGGCGTTGGTGGTGGTGGTGATCGTTATGATGTCGTGTTGGTGGTGGCGGTGGTGTTGGTGTTGGTGTTGGTGTTGGTGTTGGTGTTGGTGTTGGTGGTGGTGGTCGTTATGATGTCGTGTTGGTGGTGGCGGTGGTGGTGGTGGTGGTGGTCGTTATGATGTCGTGTTGGTGGTGGCGGTGGTGGTGGTGGTGGTGGTGGTGGTGGTGTCACTTGACATCGGAGGGGGGAGCATTGTGATCCGAACCGACATGTCATGCTGATTCAAAGATGCTACAATCCGGCTTTTTTTAGCACATCCAAAGCTCTTTTGGGCGCGTCGAGGCAGGTATTGGCCTTGGTATACTAGTTTTAGTGTACGAGGGCGGTTTGTCGAACGATCAAACCACGGTCTCCTTGTATATATCGTATTAATAGTGTGAACCTCCTCCGCACGGCTGTCGTTCTTTCGACAAACAGAACAGTGGCCATACGAGCTCTTTCCCACCAACGATCTTGTCCATGCACTGCCGAGGGGGCCCCGTGATGCCTCCAACCGACGCGGTTACAAGTCACGATTGCGGTGGTGGTCAAGTATGCTAAAAGATCGCGGTTTGGCCCCTTCGCTGACCCCGCCCTGCGCTACCCTTCCCTCCCCCCGCTACATCCTACGCATACCCCCCCCCCCCCCCCCTCTCCCCTCCAAAACGTGTCAGCTGTGAGTGTGATTGGTTGGGTGGTCGATGTCCAGCTTTGCAAACAGTGGGATTTTTTTTGTTTGCTTGTTGGTTTGTTTTTTTAATCACCGCTTTTACTGTCCAGCGCAGCCCGCAAGCGCTTTTACCCTCAACCCTCTGGACAAGACAAGCAGCCGTGGTCATGGTCATGGTCACAGGTGTCTTCCCTTTCTCCCACCCGGTACTTGCCTAATTTAACGCGCGTATTGCGTTGCCGCTTTTTAGCTTTCAAGCTCGTCGATTTTCATCGAATTTTGCTAAATCGCACTCTGGCGCTTGTTCCGCTCGTCATTTTTTCCGCAAGAAAAACTTCCTGTGATACGTACACACAAGGCATCGAAGTTTGCTTCACAAACGGTCCTTAGTACGATGCAGCTCACCCTTCATGCGGGTCGCCGAACACCTCACGGCGCTTCGCGCTTGGTGCAAGCAATTTCTGCCTGATTAGTGAAAACCCAACGTGCGCCGTCCCGGAATAGTAGGGATGCGAGGGTCTATGGTCATACGACTATGGCCATGCACAAACTGAGTACACCCTCCCCTCCCTTTACCCCCCTCACTCTCTCCCTCTTTCCTCCATCTTCCCCCCCCCCTTCTCTCCTGCCTTGCTTCCCCTCCTCCCTCCACCCCCCCCGCCCCCTCTCCCCTTCCACCCTTGCATGCCCCGCTCCGGTTCATCCCCTATCCATGGGTTTCAAGCTCGGAGGCTTGACGATCGTGCATGTGCAGGCTGACGCTGGGATGGCCGGGGTGTCGGTGGAGGCTCACGAGGAGATCAGCCTGTACTAGTCCGCACCATCGCTGGCCATCGTGGGGGAGGGCTTTAACGCGGGGGGCACCAAGTTCCGTTTCGGGAACTCGCTGACGGCGGGGGAGGACTACACGGCGGATATCACATAGTCGTTGGCGTCGTCGGCCGTGTTTTCGCTAATCAACGGGAAAAAGTGGAAGCAGGTAGGCCGTTTTTGTTTTTTTGGGGGGGGAGGATTAGTTGAGTTGAGCTTGTATTATTTTGCAAGAGGAGATGAGTCAACTTTTTGATTTGTAAGGGGGGGAGGTTGAGTTGAGCTTTTTTTGGTGGAGGAGGGTTAAGTTGGCTTTGCCTTTTTTGGGACTGGCGCGGTACTTACTTGTTGCTTGCCTTAGTCGTTTGACCATTGACCACGCATCCCTTTCGAGACGTAGCACCGTTCCTACTCCTAACAGAAACGCCTCCAGTTTTTTCGCGCTCAGTACGCTTCCCCCGTATACTAAGTAGACTTCTTGCTTATGTTATTCCCCCCGTTTGTGACCACCATCTATCTCCTAGGATATCGATCGTCGCTTTTGGTCCGCCCTTCGTCAGCCTTTCGTCCCCCTTTCGTTCGCCTTTCGTTCGCCTTTTGTTCGCCCTTGGTGCCTCTGGTTTCTTATATACGTATACGTGTTTTCGGGATATATTTTGGTGAACTGAGAAGTCGAACTTGTCTTCCCGACCCTCTCCTGCTGCTTACTGTGGATGGAGGCGACGGGTATGTCGCTCTGGGAGCTACGATGGCCAAGTCGGGACGAAATATCGCTACCGTACCGTCTTCGAGGACCCGAGGTAAGAACCACCAACAACGATCCGGCACGACTTAACTCGCCACGGTTAAAGTCACAACTTAAACTTTAATCACGATTTAAGCCGCCACGACAGCTAGAGCTATACATAAGTCGGCGCGACGTATCGTAAGTCGGCACGACATAAAATAAGTCGGCCTTGAGTTATCCTCATCACAAATGCACTCTTGATTATTGCGGCTAAACTATTTAGAATCAGTGTGCTACTTCTTTCAGTACCGTCATTAAGGTAAGTCCCGAACTAGTTGTTAGTCGGACTAGTTGGAGAACCCTGCAGTCGATACCCTTGTATGTACGTCGGGCCGCCCTTCACGACCCCCTGCGCCACATCCACACACGCCTCCTTCCTCCTAACGCTTGCCTCTCTTTGCCGCTCGGCTTTCTCGAAACATTTTTTGGCGGCGTCGTTTTTAAGCTGGTTTTGGCGCTGGTTTGATATTGGTCGTGTTGGTGTTGGGGTTGGTGTCGGCGTTGGTGTTGGTCGAGTTGGTGGTGGTGTTGGTGGTGTGTTGGCGTTGTTGTTGACCGTGTTGGTGTTGGTGTTGGTGTATTTGGTGTTGGTTTGTATTGGTGTTGGCGTTGGCGTTGGTTTTGGCGGCATTGGTTTGGCATGGGTGCTGGTAACGGTGATGGTGTTGGTATTGGCATTGAGTCTGATGGCAATGGTTTTGGTGTTGGTGGTGATCGTGACCCTTAGCGGACACGCGAACTGCCGTACGGATGGACCGGTTATTTTTGTCGTGGATAGTTTGAAGCCGTCTCAGCAGGAGATTAGCCGAACGAGGACGCGCACGCTGGACCTCGAGGGCACCGGGTTCACGAGCGCGATCACACCGTTGATATCGTTCGACCCTCACATCGACCGCGACCAGTATTCCGTCAAGGCGAAGCCTGATTTTTTCTCCGTCTTATTTCCCGTTCATTTCTTATCTGATGTACGACCTGTATCAAACATCCGTGTTGACTGTTTTTTGGTGCTTTCATCCGGAGATATTTTCCACTCCAGTGATTGGAGCCTGTCCTGCGACCACCGACTATAGTCTGGCGATGCTTGAATTTGAGAACAAAGATGTTGAAAATATATATGCCTTTGTTGAAAAAGTAATAGCTCCACGTGTTTTTTTTGTGATGTTTTGGGTCACATTTTGTTTTCTGTGTTTTGTTTGTGGTACTGCTGTGTTGCGCTGTTGCGGTTTTGCAATAGACTGGTGGGTTTTGGGACTTGTGTTTTGTGCTGGGGTAATTTTTAAGGTGCATTGTTGGGCATGTGTTGTGTCAAGTTGCTCTGGTGTTTTGTGGTGTGTTTGGTGGAACGTGGAGTTTTGAGTGACGACACTCAGCGATACTATTACACAATCTGGGGCCCGTCTGGCTGTCACGCACTGGGCCCTCGATTTACCCCGAGGGGTTGCAACCCCTCGCTGTAGTTCAGCGGGGCCTTTCTTCTCGGACGAGCCGGGGCGCGCGAACGTGGTTACGTGCCTTTTCTTGCCCCCGTCGCGTCCGACAAAGTCACACCATGAAATTTCAGACATGCACTTTTCCTGAAAAAAAAGCGAAAAGGCGTAACAGCCACTCCGGCAACTTGGGATACCTGTTGGGGGCCATGCACCTTTTTTTACACTTCTCCCGTCTTGGGTATCGTTTTTTTTTTCAATAACCCCGATGGGAGTGCATTCACGGTTTGGGGACAAACTACTGTAGTTGGAATTGTTATTACCCCCGACGAAATGCGTTAGCGCGCTCTTTGTTCCCACTGTTTTTCGGGGGGGGGGTTCGACCGGGCGTCGAAATTTTCCAAAAATGATCCCCGGAGCAACCAGTACGTGAGACCTAAGTCAAACGGACAGGCACATTTTTTACAAACAAGCCAGACGGACAGACGGACGGACGGGCGGACGGACCGACGGACGGACGGACGGACAATCGAACATGTTTGCTCCACTAGAAATCCCAGTTACACGGGGAAATTAGATCTGGAAAAATCTTGTTTTGGGAAAACTATCAATTCCCTGGTTCGATGATGCCTCCCCAAGTGTGGAACCGGACACATCTGACAGTGTCATTGGCAGGCGAGTCTTCCGGCTGGATGTCCGAGTGGGGCACGGGCACGTCGTCTGTTCAAAGGGTGAACACAGGCGCCGGGATGTTCCAGTTTAAAGAGATGCGCCCGCTGCTTCCTGTGATCCCATTGGCTAGATACACATGTCTGTGTCGGTGAAAGGAGACTTCCCCCCCCCCCCTTCATCGCCCCCTCCTATTTTGGTGTTTAATGCAAGCATATGCTGCCGCGCCCTCTCGCCTCGCCCAGCACTTAATTACTGCCCCATTACTTTGCCTCTCGCCCCTCCCGCTCCATGCTTTCTTGTCCCGTCGTTCCCTCCTCCTCTTCTTTATAACTCCCTCCCCTCCTCTTCCCCCTTTCTTGTCTCAATATACCCCTCCTCCCCCGGTTCCTTGCACATGAGTACGCCCCCCCCCCCCCCCTCCCCCTCTCGGTTCTTGATCTCTTGTCGTTTTTTGTGTCCTCCCCCACCCCCCCCCCGCTTGGTGCACGCGGAGCCTGCCTGGTCGGGGAAAATCCGACGTGCTCCGTCCCGGCATAGTAGGGATGCGAGGGCCAACGGTCTTAAACCATGCATGGAATTTGTACACCCCCGGAGGATCTATGGTCCTACAATGGCCATGCGTGCCAAAGGTTACCCTCCCCCTTCCCCCCCTTTCCCTCGTTCACTGTCTCACTTTCGTGCCCCCCCCCGTTCTATCTCCCTATCCCTTTATACCCCCTTCCCCCCTCCCGACGACCCCCTTTTATTTCCCAACTGTGAACCATCGTGTTCGATGCAGCCCGTGCCGGTGGCAATAGTGGTGCCAGATGACCCTCTCCGCAGCGAGTTCATAGCACCCGAGTACATCACTCGGGTAACCTAAAAAAGGCGGGAACGAGGAGCGTGACAGATGATGCTCCTAACGGGCAGATGCTCCTACTTAAATAGCTGCATCCAGCTACTGCCTTGATGGTTTCTGTACTATGGGGGTGCAGTGTTTGCGATCGTTTCCGCATTTTGTACGTGCTCAGTGTGTTCCACTGGCCACGACGGAGGACCTACCTACTGTGTCTCATGGCTCGGCGAGTACAACGAGGCACTCCTCGACGCCAATACCCCGGCCTTAGCTGGAGAAGTTGTCACATCATACATCATACATCATACATCATATACCATGCTCACGGTATTCCAGTGGTCCTCTCGTATCTTGTATCCTGCCGTTGTTTTGGTTTGCTTTTATGCGAAAAGCTTTTCAAGAACCTCTGTTTTTTGTCGTTTTATGCAAGTACCGGTTGGCCTTGTCCACTGCTGTTTATTCTTCGCTGGTTTCGTAGACTACGTTATGAACTTTTTTTTGGGATATCGGTGGTACTTGCCGGGTTACCTATCATGCTTTTCAAGGGTTTTTCCCCTTTTTTCGGTACCATCGGCACCCGCGCGGGATTTGAAGCCAACCGCACCCCCGAGGGGAGGCTTGTATATACAAAGTGGGTACCCCGATTTATTAAGACGCCCCGTGAAGAGCTCAAACGAGCGCTCTTAACTGCACAGTGCTTTTCTCTGCAGTGTGAAATATGGAGATTTTAGTATGGGCGGGACGTGCAGATTTAACAGCTTCTCAAGTCCCGAATGTTCTTGTTCTGGACGCTCTTAAATATCGCGGTAACCACTACTGTATTCGCTTTTTTCATGCGAGAACCTTTGGTTTACAGAAGCGTGTGTGTTAGTTGACATTGTATGTGACATTGCAGTGTGGAACGACGCGTGGAACGACACGTGCTAAGATAGAGGTATTAAGGTATTATTAAGGTACTATTACGGTATACCACTTTTGGGCATTTTTCCCCCCTAAATGACGAGGCTCCTTCACCTATAACCAAAATTGTCCAAAGTCGTCGGAATGTCGTTCTTGTTTCGCAAAAATCATGTTTTTTTTCTTTGCTCCTGGCCACGGGTTTGTTCACCGGACTGCATTTATTTTCAGTTTGATCAAAATCAGCAACATTCTTGGGTGAGGTCTAGAGCTCATCATGTTAAGAGCCTCGGGAAATAGAACACGATGGTTGGTGCCCCTGTACCGCCGAGGCACGTGTGATCAACCATTGCGTACTGTAGTTACGCCTTTCTTCGCACATTGCCCGCATGCTGCATTAATATGACCACCTGATGTATTTCTGGTCCTTCTGAGTGTTGTGTGCGTGTGAGAACGCGTGGTTGTGGCATGTTGGTTGATGCATTTTGGTTGATATTGTATCTGACACCGCAGAGGGCGCCCAGTGCCCAGTGTTCTGCTGGAACCTGCTGGTCATGCGCGTTTGGCGCGACGGGAGAAGTAGCGGCTGTGGCTTCGTTAAAACATTTTTCGGTGTAGAGTTATGTGAGAACGTTGGCTGGGGCATACCGATATATTGGGCATAGCTCTGGCTCATGCTCTGGATCATGTCCAGTCGGGAGTATGTGTTGTGGGTCATGCATTTGGCTTTGGGGTCGGGTACTATTCGCTGGGTACGTATTATACACGTGTGGCCAGTTTTTTCTAATATGAACAATACATTTTCGTGATCATACAGGTATTGTTCTTGAGCGGCATGGCTCTGGGGCATGGGGAATGGGTGGGCTTTGGGCATCGTGAAATGATGAGCGTGTGCCGTATGCCATGGGCTTTGCCTTGGGGTTGTGTAATATTCGCTGGGTACGCGATCCCACCCAAACTGATGCGGAACTGGAAACGTAATAGAGTCACGAGCGCTTGCGCAGTCGATTGTAACGGATAACACTTTCAGAAAACGAAAAAAAACACTGCTCGTACGTAAATTAATAGTGCTTGGAATTAGACTCGACTGCACACATGTAATGTATATGAGCTATATAGCACACAAATAGGACGACAGGACACAACGTCGTGCGTAGCTACTGATGAGCTTCGGTCATCTATCGAGCACACGATAGTACCAGCACATAGCAGCACGGATCACGCCACTGCCGACGGGACGAAAGGGGAGGGGGGGAGGGGACAGATCGAGGCTACGGCTACCCCAGGCGAATCTATGTGAGCAATAATATCGCACACTATTTTGCGAGCTAATGTGAGAGCTTGTTGTGTACCTTTGGGCATTTTGACCGATGGATGTTGCGTTGGCTGGGGCATGACTCTGGTGCATCTGGCATGGCTCTGGATACAGCAAGTGTGATGATGCCAATGCCACCCAGACTCAAGTATGACAACCAAGCAATACACAACCGGGTGGGCGAAGCAAGGACACTCGCACGGGTGTGATGATGCCATCCAGAGTCAATGATGACATTCAAACATATGCGGAACTCAAGCTAAATACACGTAGCTGGACACACCAAAACCAAAACACTCGCACTCCCTCCTCCTTATCCATGGGCGGATATCCGGGTAGGATGACAGCCAGGAGAGGCCAGAAGGCAAGAGTAGATGTTCGAATCTGCATACCGCTGCAGGCTGGCCAGCCGTCCGCCGGGCACCAGTTTCTACTTCAACTAGCTGCAATCCGCTGAGCACCAGTTGTTTGCTCTTGGATCAGCCGCAGCTCCTCGTTTTACTGGGGTTCTTTGCCCGCCATACCTCCAAGCTGTCTGACCGTCCGCCCTCCGATTCCATTCACTGGATTAAACAGGAAAGCCTTGAAAAAATCCTTGTATTATGAACAAATCTCGAATCCAGCAACTTCTATAAATGGAAACTTTGTTGCAGAGCCCAAGTGTCGGTGCAATTTCGTGTTCACCTGAGATTAGACTGGGTTGGGCGCCACGACTTCGGGCGGACGACCCCGGCTTCGGGTCGGGATTGCGGGTGAGCGCGTGCCATAAAAACAGCAGCAGCACTGCAGAGAGCCCTACCGCAGCGGTGCAGGCAACACCGTGCATGCGCGTGTGGTAGATTGCGCGCGGAGGGGCGAGATGGAGGAGGATAGGTGGGCGGTTTCGCGTCTCGCCGCAGCCCGCTCGTGGAGGGACGGGGTTGACAGAGGGTCCACTCGTGAGCCATTATGAGCTTTGACGGGCTTCCAGGCAATAGCCCTTACGGATATAAAAGGACCACCATACAATCAAATTAACAAACTAACGGACTAGATTCTAGTCCAGAGTGGAACAACTCGATTTTGTTCACGGCACCGGCGCACCCGCCTCGAACGAGCTCGAACCGCGTGCCCGGCGCACCGGTGATATGGTATTGCCCTGAAACACCAACAACTTACAGGATGTAGGATACGGATATGGTATAAAAGGGCTTCACGGGGCGGAAACACCACTCCCCGATGCTGCAATTGGCAGTTAATTTGGTTTTCGCCATTTAAGTGTTATATTGTTCGCGAGGGTGCCCAAGGCTAACCACATATCATCGATCGACCCAAGCGGCAGAGGACGAGTTGCCAGCTCTCCAGGGTACAAGCTAGGCACATAAGCTGCGGGAACTCCTCGTTTACATTAAGACGGACTATCTGTAGTACCAGCCCTACCCCTGGCGCCAACGCGCGCTCGCTGCCTGTCGCCCTCGAAACTACCATCCGGAACGCGCCATAGTAAGCCGCGTAAGGGGAAGAAAAATGAAATAACACCATACTTGCAATAACTTGAAATCTACCCCGCTTAGAGCTAACGAACACCCTAGAGGAAACCTCTTCGGTCTAGCCTCATGGGGGATCTACGGGTCAGCAGTTCTGGAACAGGTCCATGCTCTCGAAGAAGCTGGAATACCGAAAGGGAAGCTTGGTGGGGATGGGCCGTGTTTGTAGATCCAGCCTTTTTGGAGACCAGCAAAGACGAGCAGCAAGACGCAAGGAGGAGTCTGGTATGGCAGGGAGAGATGCTGTACTGCCATCACCGGGATTCTTCGGTGGTGGAAGAGGGAGCAGGAAGGGCAGCTTGATAGGCGAATTGCTTTCTGACGGGGGTTGGTATTTTTGGGCCCGTCAAACTTGCTCTACAGTCACGTGACTAAGTGATCCGGTGGGTAGTGCTATGTAACCAACAAAAAAGTGGGTCGTGGGTTCGAATCTCACCGACTTCATGCTTCGTCTTTGCGAGCGTGCGCGCTGGAGACATTATGAATGGTTATGATAGTTTGCTCCTGAGTGCTGCTGTATTGCGTAGCGAGGAAAAGCCCTACGGTGGAGCACGACCGTAGGCAGGGAGTAGCAACAGCTTGTGCCCATGGAGGTAGCACAACCTACGACACCCTCACCGTGTACAGCGGCCAGGGGGGTGTACAACAGCAGCTGAAAGCCCTATGACAGAAGTACAGCCGTCGGCACCTCGGCCGCGTGTTGCGAGCGGAGGGGGTTTTAAGTCGCACGGCATTGTTTTCGTTTTTATTTGCCGTACGCACTCCACTTCAGAAGGTTGGTTGTGGAGGCAGCAGATATGGGGTTATTTGCACATTCCGCGAGATGTCGCACGGCCGCCAGCCGTGTGCACACTACCAGGAGAGTGATTTAGTAGGGCAATGTCGCGCGGCATAGTAGCCGCGTGCTTCCTGCTGCTAGTAACAGTGGTAGGAACGGACGATAGGATTTCGTCCGGGCAATAAGTCGAGCGGCATAGCCGCGCGCACTCCATGATACACAGCAGCAACAGCAACAGCGGGAGAAGTCATGGAGGGAGCAGATCTGATTATCTCGTCAGCAGGAGCTTAATGGTTCGGCAACATCGCGGAGCGGGGGGGGACAGGTCTGGTCTAATTGGTGTCGTTTCGTAAGAATGAATGATGGATTAGTTTTTACGATGGATAGCACCTGTCGAGCGAAATATTGTTTTTGGCCGAATGTGATGTTTACTTACTTGCGGCAAGTGTGAGACCCGCAGATAATACCATCCTAGTGTACCGACTCGCGCGACCGCGGGCCCGGTGGTATCAGCTCCGAGGACTTCCCCTCGTAGGCTCGGAGTGCGTTTTTCCACAACGCATTAGTTCGTTCGTTATCGCACGGGGAAGTGACATGCCATCGGCCATGGACCTTCCCGTTCGTATCTCAAGATCTCAAGAGCTCACAAGAAACGCCAATAATGACAATTGAACTCCCTGACAAAATGTATCCAACCATTTTATGTAAGGTAAAATGCCCAATGATACAACCACAGCGGTACACTAGATTCGTTCTGGATGGCATACGTAGCCTTTTTCACTCTCACCTTTTGCCGTTGAGGCTCGCAATGCTGGGCCTGTAGCTACAGTCGTCTTTTCGAAGCTCGTTCTCAGTTGTAAGCGTAGCAGTTGATTGCCGACATTCCGGCGTACCAGCGTTGCAGCCAACGCTAAATTCTCGCAAGCACAGGGGTCGATGCGATATTTGCGCTGGCACTAGGTGATCCTTTCACCAATAATCACTTAGCACGTTGTTTTTTCCCCTCGTTTTCGTTCTCCCTTGAGTTTCTTTCTTTTAAGGGAGGTGTTTTTAGAGCGGCACCAGGCGGCGACGGCAGTGCAGCATGCGCTACCCCCTGGGCTAGGCGTTACGATCCAGCAGGTGAAACCGCCGCCTTACTAAAAACTGTGTCCCACGCCCACAGAGTGAAACTCCACGACTCTTCGCCCGATAGGTCGTGGCTGCAAGGCCACGGCCCATCGTTTGTTTCCGTTCCCACACTGGGTCGCCTCAACGCCCCCCCAAGTCTGACATGATCTGCCAGAGCTTAGAATAATGCGGCCCGGTCAGCGGGACTCCACCACCCTTTTTAGCCAGATCCGTCGCAGTTGATTCCGCTTTCTGCTTTCATCAACTTTATCACTTTATTAGTTTTCGTATGTTTCCTTTTTATTTATTTTCTTCCTTTCAAGGACGGCGTTTAGAATAACACCAGGTGTTGACGGCAGCGTAGCATGCTCCCCGCTGGGGCAGGCGTTCTGATCCAGGAGGTGAAACCGCCTGCCTGATGAAATGTCTGTCCTACGCCCACAGAGTGAACCTCCACGACTCTGCGCCCAATACGTCGTGGATGCAAGGCCACGGCCCAGTGTACTTTTCCGTTCCCACACTGGGGCGCCCCAGCAAAACCATTTCAAAGCACGATAATGCTCTAAAATCAACAAAAAAAAACATGAAAACCACAATAAAACGAAAAACCGACAAAATTTCACGACACCCCCTCCGAAGCCCACCAAACACATCCTAACACATTAATCAAAATCCATACAAACCCGCTAGAAACGAACCAAACCTTCAAACTGCATCCCGTGCGCGCCTTCCCCCAGCGAGAAAAAATCAAAACCGAACGAAAATGCTACGTACCTTTTCTTATTCGTGTCAACACGCACCCGGTCTCCATACTTTTGTCCGGGAGGGACGGCAGACCGGAAATATTTGTCCTGCCTCGGAGCGGTCACCCTGGTATATCTGGCGCCCTTCACGTCGCCGACACGCGTCGAGTTCCAGCGGGGACCGACGCCCCGGTCTGTCTGTCCCGGGGAGCCCATCTCCCTCGGGCGTGCGGGATGCCCACGCCGTTCGAGCGGGTTCCAAGGGTCGTGCATCACGCCAACGAAAGCTCACGGAATGAAGTCTCTTCCACTCTTTGGACGGGAATATAGAGACCGCTGGTGTGTTCATACGAGCATATGGCGTTCCTTGAACGCTAAACCGTCCACTTCCTCCTTTCTCCCACCCCCCTACGCGCCTGCGCGCGCCAGAGCCCGCGTCAGCCACGCGCTCGCCCGCAATGGCGGCGCTAAGTCGGGCGCTCCAGCTTGATGCCGTCGCGCCCGGGCCGCTCTAAACTCAGGGGAAAACGACACTGCACCCTTGTTGCCCTTTCCCTTGCCGTTCCCGTGCCGTTACGAGCGCGGGCCCGCACGGCGTGAGACGAAGCGTGTCCACTTCTTCGGGCCCAACCCTCAAGACCCGCGTCGACATCCGGGACCGAAAACCCCGAGGTTGGCGAATCTCACACCGCCGCCGCCTCCGACGGACGACGACGACGACGGCGACGACACCAACAACGCCGCCGACGACGAAAACAGCGCCAACACCAACACCACCACCAACCACAACAAACAACAGCAGCAGCAACGGCAAAAACGTCGACGACGACAACAACAACAACAACAACTGTTTGGTTACATTTATACAGATGACCAATCTCAGCGGTCGCTGCTGAAACGCAGCCATCAAATTTACGGCCGATGAAACCTCAACCAGTCAACCATTGCCGTTTAAGCCGTTACCGTGCAACTTCAAACCGCCCTCGTTGAGTAGTTTGCCGAATCGTTCTACGGTAGCCCCCCCCACATTTCTTGAACGGAATCGCCGGTTTCAAAACCAGCTCCCGGTCGTATCTCCCGACATGCGGTGTCCCTCGACACCCCGACGTCATCGATTGATAGACTTGCCCACAGGAAATATATATGAATGCTTTTTTTCTGTTTTCAATAGTATCTTTCCTCGTGTCGAGCAGTCGTGATACGTTCGTTCGTTGAAGAAAATCGCTGGTTTTGGGGGGTCTATCGCAGAATCACTCTGCCGATGAAACCGTCCGTCACAGCTTTGCCGTTTAAAAAATCTTCGCCGTTGAAACCGTCGACACCGAAGTCGCGGGCCTTTGAAACCGTCGTCGTTGAAACCGTCACCGTTGAAACAGTGGGCGTTGTAAAACCGTCCCCGTTGCAACCGTGGCGGTTGAAAAAGTGGCTGTGGAAACCGTGGAAATTAAAAACCGTGGCCGTTGAAACTTTGACTACCTTTAAAACCCTTTACCGTTGCAACTATTAATATTATCGTTGAAACCGTCGCGGTTGAAACTGTCGCCAATCACCATCACCGTTGGAACTGCCGAATAGGAAGCAGGTCACCGCCAATCGTGGAAACAAATCACCGTACACGAAACCATCGCCAACGAAGCCGTTGCGCGACAATACCAACCACAGGCGTTTGCGGCGATACCAAATTCGGTGGGGTAGAAAAAGATAACATAATAGTATTGAAACCGACGAGCGGCATAACTCAAAGCCTACCCAACCCGCGAAAAATTAGGTTAGAAGTGCCATTTTGGCCCGTTTTTTTGCATTTTTTTCGTGGGTTGGGTTGGCCTTACGTTACTCCGTTCGTCGGTTTCAATACTATTATTAAATGTTTTCCTACCCAGCCTAATTTGGTACCTCGCAAAACGCCTAAATGGCAGAATGGTGTCAACGATGTCAGAGCAGCACTAACGATGCCACGGCGATGTTAACCAATTTCCAACCGCCAACATTTTCCTAGTCAAACTTTAAGTGTCAACGATGTCAGGACAGCAGTACCGATGCCACGGCGATGTTAACTCATTTCGAACTCCCATTTTTTTTCTAGTTTAACTCCAAGTGATTTATCCCCGTGTCGGGAGTGCGATGCTAAAAAGTGCGAAAAGGGTTATGTTTGAATACGCTCGCTGTATGGCGTGTTCTGTGTAACCACGCGGCGTGCCCCTATGAAGTAGGCGAGGAGAATACAATATAGACTATACTACACTAAGCCGCACCTGTCGCAGGCTCTCGACCACACACCCACACAGAAGAAGCCCAGTACCTGTCGTCAGAGGCTCCACACACATAGACAACACAGGGGTAAGCCGCACGTGTCGTCACGCTCCACCCTCTCATATAGTCTACACGAACAGTATCTTGTCATCAAAGCCCGGGTCGTGTCTCATTCATCAGCGACTGCCTCTCGGGGAGGAAGCCCTACACACGTCGAGGCATACATATAGTACACCAAATAATGCCTCGACACATAATACGAAACCCCATAAAATACGAAACGCGAACCGCCCAAATATCACAGACCAGTATCGAACAACCGCATGCCACACACAGGTTATAACTACTGGTGATCTACAGTAGGGGTGCGTGTTTTTTTTCTTTAGGCTCCTGACTCGAGGATGTCTGTGAACAAAAAAAAATCATATTTGACAAAAAAAAAAGGAAAAGTGTAACCCGATGGCGAATCCCATGGCCTAGATGTCACAACAAAAGCTACTACGCAGCACGCCACGCAATACAGTAACGACGCACGGGGCAACTCAGCCCAACCCTGCGTTCTCGCTGTACTTCAGCACGAGGTACAATAGGAGCTGTATAGAGTCAGCAGTGGTGGTATATCCTAAGAAGGTTTTTCGTAGTAGTATTACTATTAACCCGTAAGACACGTAGCAGTAAGTCGTAAAAAGTAATTTCGTGTCAAAAGTGTCGCTTCGCACACACTCTTGACGGTATAACAATCTTGCGCAAGTAAGGACTTCAGAGCGTCCTACGAATTAGTCGTAGACAACTTTGGCTTTTGCTCAGGGTTTTGGCTTTTATGTTCGTCTCGGGGCCTTGCCTTTGTCTGAACGAGATGCATCCATGGGATACTTTGCGCCATCGATCACGCCCATCTGCCCCTCTTATCCAGCAGAGCTTCACCAATACCAACACCACTCTGGACCCGGAGTCATCAGTACAACAATCTTCAGCGCTAGGCTCATACTTAGTATCATATCACAGAACCAGCCTGACCGTGGTTCAGGCACTTGCCTCGAGGTACCAACAATCAGCCGTAAGCTTATCAAACTGACGACCTTCCCGCCGGACTTGGTCCAGCTAAGGTGCACCCTACCCGTGCTACGATAGAGCTATTTACCCCTTTAGAGCTCCAAAATCCTCCCTATACAAACTTCAAGTAAAATTGTAAAAAAAAAGGGTTTCCAGTAGTGAAGGCGTTAAGGCATACCGCTTTTTGGCTAAATTAGTATCTGAATGACGGGGCTCCTCAACCTCCTTGAGGCTTCAGCGGGAAAAATTTACGACGATAACTGTCGATTACGGCATCGGCCACTGCTAGTAATAGTTGGCGATGATAAACTTGTGGTCCGGACGACAACAACGCAAAGCCTCCTACGGGACGAGCGCAGCATGATCCTGCTCATACTTGCTGCGCGCTCACGCTGCTACTGGCAGACGCCTGGAAAACGTCGCAATCGTCGAAGTTTTGGTCGCTACATCCGGGACCCCAAATATTTCGTTGGGATTTCGTTCAAATTTGCGATACGTTTCGTTCTAGTTTATACTATTAATGCAGTACCTATAGGCCATGGGAGGGATTGTTTTGTTCAATGATACATCGGGGACCACTTTTTTTTCGCCATGTCACTTTTTGCCGGAGCGAGGGTATTATAGTACTATAGCATATAGTGTTGTAGGGTATGATAGGGTATTGTAGGGTATATCATAGGGTATTATAGGGTATTATAGGGTATGATAGTATGATAGGGTATGATCGGGTATTAGAGGGTATTATAGTATACAGTATTACAGGGTATTATAGGGTAATATAAGGCATACTATAGGGTATAATACAGGGCATTGTAGGGCATGTTATAGGGCATATTATAGGGTATATGATTATAGGGTACACAGCTCCTCAGGTTAAGAACCCCAGAAAAACATTGGTATAATAAACTACCACCGTACTATTCCATTAGTAACACTAAACTACCATTATTAGGGATAGGATTAGTATTAGTATTAGTACTATTAGTACCATTAGTAGTACTAGTACTACTAGTACCATTAGTAGTACTAGTACTACTAGTACCATTAGTAGTACTAGTACTACTAGTACTACTAGTACCATTAGTAGTACTAGTACTACTAGTACTACTAGTACCATTAGTAGTACTAGTACTACTAGTACTACTTGTACCATTAGTTAGGAGCGTGCGTCCGTGGGTGCGATTGGGGCTCGCAATGTGTTCTAAACCGAGGGAACTCGCTCCCCCAACTACTAGGTACCAGGTACCAGGTACTAACTACCAGGTACTAACAGGTACTAACCAGGTATTCAACGAAAATAATGAGCCGTCAAAGTCCAGCTAAATCACGGCCATCTTACCGGGCGCTCGATGCATCCATACGTCGATACACTGACATCTATCTCACCACTACTACTGTATCGAATGGAAAAAAAATGCGTATTTGGGGTTGAAAAAAATATGCCTGGGGTCGAGGGAGAATGGAGGGCATTTGTTAGTTGTCCGGTGCTTGTCGCGCGGGGAAACTAAAAAACATACGTTTTTTCGCCTACGGCAAAGAAAGCTAAAGTTCTGCGACAGCTGTTACGCAAAACAGCGATTCTGACCCGAAATGCCGCGCC
The DNA here is from genome assembly GCA_012845835.1 of Undaria pinnatifida. NCBI lineage: Eukaryota > Phaeophyceae > Laminariales > Alariaceae > Undaria > Undaria pinnatifida. The sequence continues at coordinate 870,610 of JABAKD010000005.1, forward strand.
AGCGCAACGGCGCATCAGCTAATGAATACCCTGGTATGGGACATACGTGTAGATCCATAAATGGAAAAATCGAAACGCTGATAACCTGATACCTGGTACCGAAATATCAGTGATGCTATTGTCGAAAACTCCATAGGAGGGACACGCCTGCGAACTCTATAACTACTGTCCCCGTGCCGTAAATCCTTAAAAATCGTTGACTAATCGTAAACTAATCGTTGACTAATCGTTGACTAATCGTTGACTAATCGTTGACTAATCGTTGACTAATCGTTGACTAATCGTTGACTAATCGTTGACTAATCGTTGACTAATCGTTGACTAATCGTTGACTAATCGTTGATGCGCGTACCCCACTAAAATATACGAAGTATATATATGCGGTACTTAGTACTACTTCGTATAGCGTTTGGTGCTGCTTGTTGTACCATGTCGTGTCCCCGCAAGAAGCAACTAGAAAATGGTTCACTACACGCCTACTTACTACGTAAAACGTACCAAAGCACATACCTAAGATATGAGAAAAAAAAAATACGACGGTATATTACTGAACTAAAGCCGTTCTTTGCACGAAAGAAAGAGTACCCTAAAAAGCCAGGACGGTGGCGATTTGACGGCCGGCAGTGGTACGGGCGAACATAGTAAATTATACCATGTTGTAAGGTTGCCTACGGCGAGGCAGACGCTGTGTTGCTGACACCGGCACAGTACGAGTTCATAGATATGCTTTTGAATTCAAGTGGTACCTTATTTCACCCCTGTTTTACTGTTACTCTTTGAGCACTGCAGAAATGATCGTACTCAAATACAAGAGGTGTTTCTCAACAACAAAAAGGAGAGGGTGTCTCGAAGGGTTCCCGGCTTCGTATTCGAACCATAGTATTATCGCATCCCATACCGCACTGGTATCAAGTTCCAGGTACGGGAAACACTTCCGCTTTCGTTAGAGTTTTGTACATATGATGCCCTATTCGCTGTCAAAGCACATAGAGCAAAACATACCATGTACGTACCTGGTATACAGAAGTGGTACTCGTATAGTGCCACTCGTATAGTGCCGGTCTGTGCACTGTAGAGGGAAATATCGGCACTATAGCGGAAACCCGCACTACGCCGAACACTGCCAATACTGGTTATTCCCATCTACGCCAAGCGCATTCACAGGCACACTAGCGGGCAACCGGCAGTATAGAGGGACCACCACTGTATGTGTATACTTGAAGGTATTCACTAGGGATGTGAGGTGCTTACACTTTTTCACAGACGGAATTTAGTTTGGCCGAGTAAAAGCCAAGCAACCGACTTAACCTTACACCACGCGTCGAGCTACGATAGCGCCATGCAGACATGCGAAGACTCAGAACACGGCAAATTACCACACGCAACCAGCTCTAACACCCAGCCAACTAACTAACAACCAGTCGGCGACTTATAGCCAGCCACCTTACGCCCCTACTACCAACATAAATAGTGCAGTAGTGGTCCCTCTACGCAGTGCCGGTTGCCCCCCACAGTGCCTATGAAATCGCTTGGCAAAGACAGGTGGGAAATATGTCTATGAACCCTCCTGGGACGCAGGTGCATCCATGGGCGCATCCACGTCGCAAACAGAATAAGTGCGGTCTCGCCAACCGTCCAGTCCAGCATGACCACGCACAACTTTGCACCGTGGCCTGGACGCTAAACCTAACCCTAACCCATCCCCCTAGCCAGCAGCCGGCGTTTGCTCGTGTGACCGATGCCGCAATCGTCATTTTTTTTCGGGCAGATTTTGTTCCGCTTAAGGCCCTACCGGGTTAAATAGTATTGGCGGTATGCCGCTATAATGTCGGTTTCCTCTATAGTGCCGGTATTTCCCTCTACAGTTCACATGTCGGCACTACAAAGGGACCACTGCTGCAGTACTCACATAAAGACTGGTAGACAGCACTCCTACATCTTCCTCGTACGTGCGATAACTACATAGCGAGACGTTGCCTGCGCACGAGGAGTCAACAGGACGAGTAAGCAGCTATTGGCTATTATGTTCATCCCACTTTTTGAAGGAGTAGGCGGGCAATTGAATAATGACGATTGCGTGTTATATACCTGGTGGGCGACGCTTAAATCACGACGACGGAGACCTTCATGAGCCATCCCCGCTGATACGATTAGGGTGTTTCGGGGTGGGGATAGGTTCAGGAATAGGGTTAGGGTTCGAGATGTTGTCATCTGCGCAGCAAGATGGGTCAACAGGACGAGTCAGCCATCATGCCACGCTTTTGTGAAAAATAAAATGACACCTCAACTCAGCCGATATACCATTAACAGCTATATAATGCCACCTTTTTATACCACCCATCCCCCAGCAGGGGGCATTGATAATCACAACCATTGCTCGTAATTCGTAATACATTATGTACAAAGGGCGGCATCCGAGCTTGGATACGAAGCCGTAACATTTTGTTTCGCGGATGCACGTCGATGAAATAAACACCAGCTGATGCTTTTTGGCCATGTGCCAGCTGCCGACTGCTGTACAATCACGAGGTCGCAGCCCCCTCCCCCTCGTCCTCGCTCGGGAATGTCATGATTCAGTGCATTTCACTAGCCGCTGAAGGGAAGAAAAACAAAAAAGGGCTTGATTGCGAAATACCCCGTCGAAAACAAATACCCCCAGCGGTGAAAGAGAAAATTTTCTTGTACCTAGTAGGGGTATCGAAGGGTGGGGATGACGAATCCGAACTCACACCTTTGAAAGCGTACAACCTCTTGGCGTGCTATAATAGAACGCACGAAACGCTGGCCAGTTCGAGCAAAAAAACGCGCCAAGCAGCATCTTCATTAAAGCGCGACCTGGTACGATACACCAACTTTTCACCACTGAGAAATCTTGATCGCCCTCCGGGAATGATACCAGAGCCTACAGGCGTGCTACGATGACGATAGAGGCATATGGTATACCACTTTTTGGCTCAAACGTTTTCTGAATGACGGAGGGTCCTGACACTTGTTAGCTTATTAGGCCATGGGATTTTTCATCTTGGTAGCATCCACTCCCCCCGTCCACAAAATCAGTTTTTGGGAGAGGCGTACGGCTCCGCAAGCGAGAAGCCCCAGTAACTAAATGGTGAACCTCCACCGTAGCATTCCTCTATTTTGCGTTTGTTTGTCATTTGCTCACCTTAATTCCGATTGCAAATCTGAAACCGGCGAACCCCTTTAAACCGACCAAGCCGCGCGTTCATCGGGGATATGACCTTTTCGGTGTCGCGGCTCGTTCACCGACCTTTTTGTTTTCAGGCAGTTGTAGCCCCATTACAGCAGTACAGTAATAGTACAGTATTATAGTACAGTAGTAGTGCAGTAGTTTAGTATAATCGTAGTATGCTATAGTATAACAGTAGGGGTTTCCAAGTAAGGCGGTGGTGTGCTATAGCGGGCGATACGACCGCCTTATTGAGTGAAGCCGCCTTATCCACCTTCTTCATTCCAGGTCAGGCGTTAGGAGTGACGATCCTCAGTGGCGCCAAGCGATAGTGGCCGCCTTTGACCGGGGTACCGCCCTACTGCCGCCCTACTCGGACGGCCTTATTGCGGGACCCCTACACAGGGTTTAACTTTTACAGCTAAGGGCATTTGTTTTGGTCGCTTGGAAGCAGCCGTTTCAGACTGTTTCTACTTTCTTTGTTGCTTGTTTTCTAAATCAAGCACTGCTAGGCAAAGGACCCTCCGAGTAGGGTTTGGTACGTAATCAGGGATTGTACTCAATCAGGGTTACACGTAGGCGGTGCGACGGTGCGCTGGCGCACTTTTTTTCGTCAGAATTTCGCTTTGCCCACCATTCAATGCATTTTCAGGAGGCAATGCGTGGCTTGCCTCACATCCAGTTTTGAGGACTGCATCTTTTGGGGCCGCAAGCGGAAACAAATGTCAAGTGTGCGGGTATATTTTCGCCAAAGGTGAAAAAAACGACCGTTTCGCCGCAGACGTTTTTTTGGCGGGGCTTTTTTCACCCAGTAGTGTTTAGATTATTAGTGGGGTATCCGTCCGCTTGACCACTTGCAAAAGGTTAACCAATAGCTTACCCAAACAAGAGGACTGCATCTTTTGGAGCCGCAAGCGGAAACAAATGTCAAGTGTGCGGGTATATTTTCGCCAAAGGTGAAAAAAACGACCGTTTCGCCGCAGACGTTTTTTTTGGCGGGGCTTTTTTCACCCAGTAGTGTTTAGATTATTAGTGGGGTATCCGTCCGCTTGACCACTTGCAAAATTTTAACCAATACGAAGCTTACCCAAACTAGGCCTTATAACACTCTCCCCGCCTGAAACGGCGGGATAGCAGGTCGGCCGGGTATACGGGCGGACCTGTCAATATATCCAAGCCGTTTCATTTCCTGGTGATACCGGGGAGAGTATCTTTCAAGTTCGACATGGGGAAAGTCTAAAAAGGTTTTTTGCTGTGGACGGTGGGATTTGAACCCACGACCCAAAAAACCCATGGTCTGTCGACGACGCCATTGGTTAAGGTATTTGTGGGGTATTAGTCCGTTTGGCCACTTGAAAAAGGTTGACCAATTGCTTAACCAAACTAAGCGTTATAACAGAGTAGCCTTTACGAGGCCTCTGGACTTACATCCCCGATTTCTACACTGTAGCCTATAAAATAATCCAGAATTACGGTAAAAAAGGCGGCGGCTCTTTCCGCCTCAGACGTAAGGTTTCGTGGCACCTTTTTTCGTTGTGCTGATCGACACATTCGTGCTCACCATCAACCGTTTCGCCGCAGGCGTTTTTTCATCTGGGGGCCTGGGGGCCTTTTTCTCCTCAGACGCAAGCGTTTTGGTGGCACCTTCCGCTGTGCCGATGGACACATGGAATGATTTGTGCTCACTACGACGTACAATTATAGGGGGTAAAGTACAACAGCGGGAAAGCCGCACATTTTGGGTGATTTTTACCCCTGCATGACCATTAAAGAAAAAAAAAACTCGCCCCCGGCGGGCCCTGCGCTGGCAGCGGCCTCCGGCAGCCCTGTGGGGTGCCTCCGACCGGGCGGACCACGTGTCGCCGGCCTACGAAAACATGTATAAAACCCTGCCCCAATCTCGGATGTCGTCAAAGTCGATATTTAAATAACGACAACCGGGACAACCGGGACATTTACCGAGCCACCCCCGCGCTTCAGGCATGGCGAATAGGGATGGAATACGAGTAGAGCAATTGGAGTAAAATCGTAGTGTTCCCAGGAGGGAACTGGTATTCATGAGTACAGTACGTGATATACACGCGATAATCACACCACGATAATGGGGAATTGTAGGAACCATCCCCGGAGTTCAGGCATGCATGGCCTCCCGGGTCGGGGTTAGTGTCAGGGATAGGTATGAGAGCTGCAGTGACGGGGTTTCACGGGTCTGTGGCGTGATTTACACCCAGAGTTAAGGCAAGGCATACTACTGCAGGGTTTTGCTGTCGGTCGACGCTGGTTTGCGGAGGGTGGATGCGGCGGGAATGTGCGAAACGCAAGGCCTGAAACCCGGGGATGGCTCCTAAATGTCTCCGCACAGTCGAGAGTCTGGAGAAAAGATATATCTGTTTGAATGTGCGCTTGAATCCTCTGCAGACAAGACCATGGAATAGTCCATTGCTTAGGAGCGCGAATGAACGTGATTCAGTGAGTTGTACAGCAGCAGCAGTAGTCATATGCCACTGCTGTGATATTAATAGTTGTACTACAGCTGTACTCCCGAAGTACCAATTGCCGGTTGCCCGCCGATATGGCAGAGGAAAAAAAAGTGATGCTATGATACGCACGAGTCCATAGCGCTGCTGCAGCTGCTGCTGCTTCTTCTTCTGGCTGCGTTGTACAGCAGTCGAGTCTGGAAGATGCACTATCTGCCTGTACATACTACCCGACCGTACAGCAGCCGTATCGCTGTGGCAGTGATACGAACGAGTCAGTAGCGCTACTACCGCTGCTGCTGGCTACCGCTGTGCCTAACGTACAGGTACGGCAAGCACGAGTACCAGTAGTGCACATGTTTGCTTGGCGGCGACGTTGCTGTATACCAGGTATAGGATTCATTCACTATCATATCAAACAGCGGCCTCGCAAAGGCGTTGCAGGCGCACAGATCAGCACGTACACGGGGTGGTGTGACTTGCCTTCGGCACTGTCCAATGCATAATAGAGTCGCTTTCGCGACCCACTACCACATGAAACAGCAGCAGCATCGACTCCGAGAGCTCTGTAGATCTGTTTGCAACGACCATTCAGCATGCTCCATTCAGCATGCATGTTCCTTGCTAGGAGAAGCTCTGCACTCTGCAACAAAAAACCCACCTAACATATCGTACGCTTGAGAGTGGTACAAGCCACGACAAAGACTCTTGGACTGCGGAGTAAAGTCCAGGCTCTTCCATGGGAAACCTGCTCTTAGCGCAACAGCGCCCTGTGTTTGACTCTGGTAGCACTTGCCAGCACACTGAGGAGCGGCCAGGCGGCCAGACAAGAGTTGCATCGCAGACGGGAATTTTGAACACTAAGTGAAGGGAAGTGAAATACAGAAAGTGCCTCTGCAAGGTGTTGAAACCCTGGATGTTGTGAGTTTCAAGTTTCACCATCGAAACCGGCTCGGGCTTGCGACGCAGGGCACCCAGTACTTCATTACTCCCTGACGGTTATGCGGAACATGGTGCTTCCCGGTGGGGCGCTCCTGCTCTCGCTAGTGCTGCTGTCGTTTGCCGACCGAGGAGGGGCAAAGGATGTCGTCGGCAACGTGAGTGGTCGACCCCCATTTCATGCCTGCTGCTGGGTGTTTTAGACTTTTATGTACATCTGTAGTCCCACTTTTACGGTGTTGCTGTGTTGCAGATATGTACAGGTCCCCCAAGAACAATCGCCACAGCACTACCCTTGAGCTGTCGGTATCTCCCAACCACCGGCATCCTGGGGTAAAATAACCTCTGCAAGGGACAGAGGCTGGTGCCTACGTGGGGCGGGATGTACAACTCATCCGCCTCGAGGAGGGACCAGCAGTATTTCGCGTTTCGCGCCCCAGAAGCCCGTTCTGTTTTTGTCCGCACATCGATTTGGTTGTTGTATAGGTCGTTCGCACCTTTCGCGCGTGCTCCTGATCCTGTGTACCACTAACTATTGTACGAGCACAGGTGTGAGAATGAATCTAAATGACAGAACAACCTCTTCTGGTGACTATTAATACGACCCGAAAAACACGCAACAATGCATTCCAACTGCAGTCGTATATGCTCTTTACAGAGGGTGGTATCTATCTCAGGTACGAGTACAGCGGCCTAAAAAACGTCGAACGCGTACCTTGTATCAAGTAAGGTCAAGAAATAGAGTTTTAGGCAACAATGTTATGGAGATCGGCAATGCTTTAGTATGCCCCTCCTCAGCAAGGTACTCCAGGTGTAACAAGCATATGCTACGCCGGATGTAAATGTAAGGGTCATTTTATCACTAAAGTCAATATAAAACGGTATTTATATTCGAGTTTGTCATGGGATATCGTAAACTATTCCCTTTGTAAAAGCACCCCAAAACGCACGGACAAATGAGAAACCAGGTATGAAAGGCTTGGAGTTTTACAACATTTCGAACGGAAACAACAGCACTTTCGTTTTACACGTCACATCACCACGGCAGCAGCACAGCAACCACAACACAGAACAGCAGTATGGGCAGCAGCACAGCAGGAACCATATCAGCAGCAGCAGTACAGCTCACTTGCTTGGTACCGGTGTACATGGAGCTACAGGGGGGGGGCAACAGGAACCATATCAGTAGCAGGACTACGGCCCACTTGCTTGGTACTGGTGTACATAGAGTTACAGGGGGGGGGTACGGTTTATAGACGCTATTGCTATTTCGACTCGTAATAGCACAGAGGTACTTGTAGCAATACTTTTTTCTTCTTTTTGTTGAGGCACCTTAGCGCAAAATCGTCGGAATGCCATTCTTGTTTTGAAATATGAATACCTGTTAGTTTTTATATTATACGCTGGCCATGCTGTCGATCATCACAGTGGTTGCTCTTTCAGGTCGTAGTTGGCGTGTTGGGTAAGGTGTAGAACTCCTCTAGCAAGTAGCCTCGGTAAAAAAAAGGTGCACCATGACCACACACATAGCGTGCGTTTGTCTTTAGGAGGGCTCGATAAAAGAGAAGCACCGATTCAAGGTTCACGAGAGGTCAAATGGCTAGGCACAGGCATTCTAAAAGCTAAATACCCCGTACTTATTCCGAAATCCCCAGGAAATCCCGGCGTCGTATTAAACTAATACTGATGCCAGTACAGCAGTAAGTACCAGTTTCCAGTTTTTTTGTAGACAGGTTGAAATATCAATTAATTGGGAATGACACACGTACAACAACAGCTTGGCCTAATAACCCTCGGAAGCCCCCCCTGTGTATACTCACTTGGGCTGTAGTAGGTGGCCCCCTTTAAGGGACGCCAAGATAAGGTAAAAAGATGATCGGGATATTAATAAAGGATCTCAAACTTCGGTGCACCGTTTTTGCCCACTTTAGGAAACTTGGTCCGTTATAGTGCACGAAACGCTCAATAAGGGACCCGAGTACCCTCTAGAATGGCCAATTCCATATATCCCGCTTCACAAACACCATTCGCTAGATTAAAGAGTTGACAACTGGAAACACTTTTTTGGGGACAAATTGCTTCGAATTAACAAAAATTAGCAAGGGGGATTTTGGGGGTCTAAAGGGGTTGAGGTCGCTACATAGCAAAACGAGTTATTTCCTCTGCAAGCATCAGATCTGCCTACAATACCGCTCTGCTGTTGCATCCCTTTCAAAGCTATCACAAGAAGATCGCAAGTCCGGAGTTCTTGTATGTTTTTGTTGTTGTTGAGGGGTGAGGATCCATGAAAAGAAGGGCCTGGTCGTCCTGTAGGTTCGTTTTTGTATGCCTCTCCCCGGTTTTTCGCCTCAAGTCATTGATCATTGAGGACGCGTAGATACAGCTGTGAGCGTTGTAGGTCAATCTGTTGCGGTACCACACGGAAGGGGCAGCGCAGTGCGATTTAGAGGGACAGCAGTATATTATTCAGAATCAATACCTCGTAGTGCAGGCATAATACCTGCTATGTTTACAGCACGATATGTAAGTTACATTGGAAGGGCGGCGGTGATCAACATCGCGATCGCCGTTGTAAATTACAGAGAGGGAAGGAAGAAGTTTAGTGCGGGGGCACTGGGCGTCGGAGTTCATAGTAAGGAAAAAAAAACTTAGGGCACGGGGCATCGGAGTCCATAGTAAGGAAACAAAACTGGAACCACACAATCAACCTGACCTAGGCGATTTATTTATCTTGTGTATCGGTTGCCTGACAATCACAGCGCACCATATTGACCGGTCGCCCCGGTGGCGTATCAGGTTATCCTCGAGCCTGGTATAGGTCAGTTTCGTGAGTTCGAGCCCCGCCGAGTGCATACTCGTATAAATTCGTTGGGACTTTTTCTCGTTCATAAATCGACTTGCGGAAAGCGCGAGAGCGTGAGTTAGCGACATTCGATGGAAAAATCGACGAGCAGTGGGATTGCTGAACCCTGTGCGCGATAAAAATTGAAGGCAAGAAGAATCGGGGGAGAGAAGGGACGACACCTGTGACCACGGCTTGTCCAGAAGCTGGAAAGTACAAGTGTGAGGAAAAAATAAATATATGTATGTCCACAACCAGCGGAGGAACCCACCCTCGTGGCGTTTTGTTTTGCCTTAAGTGTGCCGTCGTTTTGGCCCATTTTGAGCTTTAAGGCACTCTTGTACGGTCCACTTTAAGGTCCCTTATATGGGGACATATAAGATATGAGGCTTCTATATAAGGGACCTTCGGGGGGGCGACGCACTATGGTCCCTTAAAGGGGGGCCAACTGCTGTGTTGTATTAATAGTACGACGATGACGTAGTACTTGTCGTAGCCCATTGTTGTTGTTGTTCTCACATTAACTTGCATAATCAAGTCCGTGGTCACAGGACAGGCTCCAGTCACTCTGGAGCTGAGGAATACCCTAGGGAAAAACACAAACAACCCAAGGTGGTACACGTCCGTTCCACCCTCCGTTTTTCCCAGAGTATTTCCCCCTCTCCGTCTCCCCTCGCCCAGCCCGGTTCTTGCGTAAGTGCCAACGTAAAGGGGGCAGCAGTCCCGACACGCCACGTCCATCTCCTTGCCGACTTTGGTGCTTACTCACGCATATACTCGTATGGCGTGGGAGCAGTTGTGACACTTGAGTATTTTTGGGTGGCAGGGTTCCGTTTGTTTGCTCCATGCTGTCTCGTCTCTTGTCTCGAAACTTTACACCGTCGTGTATGCCAGAGCCGGTGCCGAGCAGATATGTCATACTGGTCGAGTACGAGAGTACGGGTGCGAATACGAACTGTAGCCACATATCATCGTTTCACCTTGCGTTCGTACTGGTATTTTGTATATTGGTATGTACGTGCTCCTGCCGCGTAGTAGGGACCTCTATTTCCACCACTGAGTACGAGAATACTCGTGCTGCTTGTGGTACTTTGGTACCTCTGCTGTGGTACAGCAGCGAGGGGTGGTCCCTGTATAGTGCCGGTATGGGCCAGCCCGAAACACTGTCACCATAGCGGCCACTGGCACTACTCCGCATAATGACATTACTTGTTGCTGGTTGTTCCCATCTGTGCGAAGCGACTTCACAGGCACTATAGCGGGCAACGGGCACAACTCAATCGGCGCTATAGAAGGACCTCCCTGTACGGCGGTGTACTGTACCAGGTATACTTTTAGTAAGGGCTGATATACCTACTTCCTACCAGTACAAGTACATGGTCATACACGGAACATGCTCTATTATTACAAAAATTACAAACGACGTGCTTCATGTTATAAAAATCATTCAATTATAGTCCAGCTGTGAGATCGAATATTTTGTCGAAACTCATCTTTGCAAGCTGTGTGATACTCCGATCGCGCGTATTACGGGTTGTGTGTCCTCACTAAGGATATAGGTCGGCGACTCCCTTTGCAACTACAGTGTAGCTATCAGGGTCAACAGGGTGATGTCAGGCAGTCTGTGCGCGGAAGCTATAAAACCCGTTTCTGAGGGGGACGAAATCTGACAGCTGTGGAAGGAAATGCATCAGTTTATCAAGTGAATCCTGTAAGTCGAATAACCGGTGAGGGGAGGGCGGAGTTTTAGAGGACGTGGGGGGCCTGATTTTGCGTGGAAACTCTAATGCTACATATTATACCGCCATATCTGGTACGTGGTGTATGAGTGTGACGGAGATGTGACTGTGACGAGTATTGCTGCTGCTGTGTCTCGTAGATTGTGACTTCAGAGCTAGTCTCCATCTGGCACGGACACTGCTGTGCTGCATCTGGCATGTCCATTGGTGAAAATATCTGAGGATGCGTATTCCGTATTTCCCGTTAGCGGTAATTACCCGAAATTAATAGGGTTTAAAGTAATGATATTTTTCATAGGAAATTCCTCACGTCCCCTATCCCCGGGCTAATAACGCCTCCATGTAGAATGGAGACCCCCGTTTTTTTTTAACGCTGTAAGGCCTTGCAGCAGAGCAGCAGCCCGCTAGGCGCCCACAGACAACTGAGAGCTGCGCCAGACGCAGGACACAACGCATGTGATGCTGTGCTGCGAACGCCACACATGATGTTTTATATTTTATGATGTTGATTGATTTGTAAGTTTTGGCGGGCGGAGTCGTGGAAGGGATATAATTAAATGATTATATAATCATGCGAGGTATCACATTCAAATGGAACTGGTGAACTCGGCGCCGATGCAGCTGGGACGTTGGGGTTTCGTTGAGGCGTCTATGTTGATGTTCACAGTCGCGGATACGGTCGCGATCGCTACAAACTTACGCAGCAGCGCACTGCTGTGGCTGCTCGCGTCCTACTTTGTACTTTGTATCTTTGTATTGCTGCTTTCCCTCGCAACATAAAGTATATTCGTAGATCAGAGATCGCTATCAGCACTACAGAGTAGTACTGGTTTTCCAATATTCGATGGACGGCTGCAGGACAAAACCAACGAGGGCATAAACAAGTGAAAGATCAACAGAAACCGATGAACATAACTCAGGCACTCGCATTCTGCCCTGCCACTACTACTGTGTGGAGTGAAAATGACTGAAAATGACTGCCTAGAGGCTTGAAAGAATCGTAAACTCGTGCGTAATGTAGTGCATGGACTACCCGGGGAAGATAATTTTTGTCCCCCCCCAAAAAGTACGCCTTTTTCTCCTGGAATGAGAGGAAATATGGCAAATTTTTAGGAAAAGCTGAAAAAGGCTGTTTCCCGCAAAATTTTGGGTTCCAGGTGAAGAAATACGCATCCTTGAAAATATCAGCTAAATGTGAAGAACACACACTACGCTACTATTTATGAATGTACATGTAGATCGTGTACACAGAGCTTGTTTCTCTCTAGAAGGAAACATCGGCACAAAACACGCTGGGTGTGCCGGATGTCGATGGGTGAAAATAGCACTTCAACCTTTTTGGGACTTGTTTATATCTTCATTATAGTATCGCGATCTTCATTGTATCTTCATTGTATCTTCATCATAGTATAGTGCAGAAAAAAAAAACACGAATGCGATATTCTCAAGCGTCTGCCATTAGCCATTTAGCCATTTGCGTGAGCGGGCAGCGTTAGGAGTAGGATCATGCTGCGCCCGTCCCGTACGAGTCTTGGCATTGTTGTTGTTCGGACGCCATGTTACATCATCGCCAACTATTAATAGCAGTGGCCGATGTCTGCCTTAATGGTCAATTTTCGTTGCCAACTTGTTTCGTCGCAAGTCCCAAAGGGGTTATAAGGCGAACAACACAAGCACACAACACGCACACACAGCCTATTGATAGTTGATTGCAGAAGCAACCACGCGAGATTTTGCGAAAAACGAACGACATGCACGCATCGTATATCGTATATAATGCGTATCAGGTATGGTTTTCTGTTTCCTACTTCACGAACGAAGCTGTGTTTCCTTTTGTCTGGGTTCCTCTTGTGATTAGTATTGTACCGACCCTGGGTAGTGCCAGTATCATTCATTCTCGTATTGATATTTTCAGATGTTTTGATATTGTCCCGATCCGCCGGAGGGTTAAAAAATTATAAAAGGGAAAAAAATAACAATAGATTACTACCCCTGGTATTTTGTTGTTGTTGTTGTTCTCACATTAACTCGCATTGTCAAGTCCGTGGTCACAGGACAGGCTCCAGTCAATCTGGAGCTGAGGAATACCCCAGGGAAAAAAAAACACAAACCAAAGGTGGTACACGCATATATCACAGCTGATGCAATTCATGCCTCCACCAAAAACATATATAAGTGAAATAGGGAGTCAGCCTACGATGTGCCAGGTCCATACTGGTGCATACGTCTCACTACTCGCGCCTAGAAAAAACGACTATACCGCTTGCCACCGAAGAAAGACTACCACGTATATATTGCACCTAGTACCCATCACTACGCATACGCACGACAGACGCAAGTCAATTGGAAAAAAGAAACGAAGAAAAGGAAAGGAAAGAAGACAAGAAAGCAAAAAAATGAAAAAGGAAAGGAAAGACGAGAAAAGACAAGAAAAGCAAGGAAAGACAAGAAAGAGGAAGCAAGGAAGGAGAAGAGAAAAAAATGTCGTACTAGCAGACCCTAGGAACTGACTAAAGACGACATTGGGCTCATAGAGGGTATCAAGTGCATCATCAATGGCATCGGGGAGAGAACGCAACATGGCGAGGAAGTCAGGGCGATCTTACGCTATCTTGTGTCGGCCATGGGAAGGCCCACAGATTTCAAGACGATGTTGGCCAGACCCAGACTTCAGTCTCTTGGGCATGACGCTCCCCCTCCCCCCCCCCCCCCCCTTGCCGCCTTTCCCCCCTCCCCCCCTCCCCCCGGCCGCTCAGAGATGCCGACGGTGGACGGCGCTGCCGCAGCCTTTGGGCGTCGCTCTGCAGCTTTGCGTCTCTCCGTTTCATGCCAATTCCGCATGAACAACCAGGCTCCCTCCTCTACTCGTCGAAACCATCTGCCGGCCTTCTAAGCAGCCTTTCGCCACCCTTCGAATTTCATTCCAAAGACCGTCGTATCCTCCTTCAGATGCGCGATCCAGTCCCTTCTCTTGCCCCTCTGAGTAGCCCTTACCCCCAACAAGCTCCCCAAACATCACCCTCTGTGGCAGACGCCCCCCCCCCATACGTGCTACGAATCCCGCAAACAATATCCTCCATTTGCGCACTATCACCTCCATGCTCTCGAAAGCTGCCTTGGCAAGCGCGTCGGCGTACGATAGGGTGTGATCGTCGCGCTTCCGTTTCCGCCATCCGAGGCATCGGAGGAGCATGGAGTGGTGCACCCGTCGTAGCCTGTCATAGTCAGGCTTCTTCGGGCTCCACGTCATGCAACCGTAAAGCAGTGTCTCGACCACCTCAGCGTTCAGCAACCGCACCTTCAACCGTAAGCGCACACCCGGGCGATCATAGATTTCCATCTTGTACCGCTGGAAGCACGCCCAGGCCCTCTGAAGACGCCGCGTTATTTCAATGCTAAGGTCTCTGTCTGCGTTGATAGCCCCGCCCAAGTACACAAACTCGATTATTTGTTTGTATACCTGGCCGGCTGCATTGATTGTGAACGACGTCTTCCCCCCGCCTTTGGTTTGCAGGCGCATAATCTCTGTTTTCGCCTCGGAGACCGTAAGCCCGAACCACAAGCACGCAGTCGCGACCATCGTCATCATCCTCTCCAACCCTTCTGATGTTCGCGATACGATGCCCGCATCGTCCGCGTACAGCATACCCCACAATCTCTGCACCTCCTCCCCCTCCTTGCCCCTCCACCCGTCGACTTTGCCTGTGCGTGAAGTGCCCTTATTCTCGCCTTTCTCCTTCCGTTGGAGCTGCACCATGTTGTCCGTGATGGCTGCATTAACGAGGAAGCGTTTCTCGGCCACACGCAGTACCGCCGTGAAAAGTTGTTGAACAGCAGTGGCGCGAGCACGCATCCTTGCCTGAGACCTTGCCCCATGTCGAACTTATCCGAGCACTCTCCATCATCCAGCCGCACGCATGCTTGCATACCGTCGTGGAATTGGCGGATGACGACGAGCATTCTCGGTGGCACGCCAAAACGAGCAAGGACCTCCCACAGAAGGGTTGGGTCGATGGAGTCATATGCTTTGGTGAGGTCGATAAAGCACAAGTACAAGGGGGTGTCCTTCTTCCGCACCAGTTCCTGCAGTCATCGTACTACGAACGTCATATCAACCGTTGAACGTTGGGGTCTGAACCCACACTGTTCCTGCGGCGGAATGACTTCGAGGAGTACTTTGCGGGCGTGAGCCACAAGGGAGATGCCACGATAATTGCCACACTCAGTCCGATCTTTCTTCTTGTGAAGCACCTTAATCGTTGCATCTTTCCATTGTTGCGGCACGCCACCTCCCCCTCACACAGCGACGATGATATCGTGGAACTTTCCGAGAGTGTTCAATTCTCCGTCGGCCAAAACCTTCAAGAGCTCGGCCGGGAGACCATCGGGCCCTACCGCCTTTCGGTTCGCCAACGCACGGATCGCCTCCTCTACTTCGTACCTAGACGGGACATCGTCCAGTGGCGTGCACGGGGACCACTGCTTAAGCTCGTCCACAATGCTCGGGTCAAGGGTCGGCGACTCGGTGTTAAGCAGTTTTGTGAAACCACCTCACCCACCGCTCGCGGATGTAGGCATTATCCCGCAGCAATCGACCTTCCTCGTCTTTGATGTACTGCGAGTTAAACGTCCTCTTCCCCCCCACATCCATCCCCTTGAAGTGTTTGTAGAAGCCAAATTGATCACCTTCTCGGACACGCCCTTCGAGTTGGCTAACGTATTCTTCGAAGGACCTCTGTACAGCTTCCGCCCGCGTGCGTTTCAGCTGTTTGGTGGTCGCCTTCAAGGCTCGCCGTAGACCACGATCGTTTGGAGCAGAACGAACCCGTTCCCTCGCGTCTTCCCTATTCTGCCATCGTGCGTTCAACTCCGCTTGCGTCTCCTCGGTCGCACACCAGCTCCTCGGTACTTGTTTGCGCCGAATAGGGGGCGCTATGTCGGCCGCATTCGACAGTAGCGTCTCGGTCAGTAATGAGGTCATGTCATCAACGCTTCCGGCATTAGTACCGGGTATCGGGGAGGCAAGCTTGGCTGCTATCGCGTTTTGTAAATTCATCCGGAGACGCGGGTCCGCCATTAATATTGGTAAATCAATACCTCGCCGGTTTTTGATGACTCTCTTTGGACGATTTGGTGCGATGCGGCCCAAAAGGCGAATATTTCCGATTACGAGGTTGTGGTCCGACTCAGCGTTCTCCGTGGGTGGGGTCCGCACAGTGACATCATGTACCAATCGTCTATCCACGTGCCGTGTCAGTATGTAGTCAAGCATGTACTGGGCCTTTCCTCGGTTAGGACTCTGAAACGTGTACGATATACCACGAGCAGGTGTAGTATAGTACGGATTGAGGAGGGCGAGTTTGTTATCAGTTGCGTGAATCAATAGTCGCTCTCCGTTGTCGTTCAACTCGTCACGTCCTATGCACCCAATGCCTTGCTGTCGGTCCACCCGATCCCTCTCATGCCTGTACGAGCATTTGCGTCCATCAGGACAAGAAGGTGGTCCTTACTGGGTATCCCCTCGACCACCTCGTCAAGTGAACTCCAAAAGTAATCTTTTTCGCCGGTGCTCTTGTCGAGAGTGGGAGCATAGCCTACAATGAAAAACACGCCGTTAGCTTTCCCTTTGAGTTGGATGTGAACCTTTATCAATCTAGCACTGATACACTCAACCGCGACGTCGCCCTTATCCATCCCTGCCACGATAGACTCTCTAACAGCTAAGCCTACTCCGTGGTTCCCCTTCTTTTCGTGCTTTCCTCCGTCTGCTCCTGATCAAAACACAACATACCACGCCGCCGTGAAAGCACTTTGTCCATCGCGCCTCACCTCCTGCAATCCTATGATATCACAACCTGCGTCCTCGCAAGTCTTCAGTATCACCTCGGCGTGGCCTATGCCGTTCGTACCCTTGAAAGCAAGTGTGCGAACGTTGTACGTACCCACGACGAGTTTCCCTGCTCTCGACCTAGCCCTTGCACCAGTGCGAGTTTTCTGAGCAGCCCTTCGAGTCCTCCTGCGTCTCCTCTTCTTCCGAGCATCCGACTTCCTCACTTCCACCCTCCGTTTTTCCCAGACAGAGTATTTCCCCCTCTCCGTTTGCCTTCGCCCAGCCCGGTTCTTGCCCAAGTGCCAATGTGACGGGGGCAGCAGTCCCGACACGTCACGTTCATCTTCTTCCCGACTTTGGTGCTTGCTCACGTGGGTTCGATCCTCTCTTCTCTGTTCGATACGAGGCCCACGCTTTCCGCGGCGGTGATGCGACACTGCGTCCGCAGGCAAGGCTGCTGCGTTAAAAAAATCCGCGAGGAACTTTTTTGCCTTGTCGCTGGCGGTCACCGCCGACACGGCCATACCCGAGGGCTAGTTCAGCGCCCGAGTACGGTCGACGCCGCACACGCCCTCAGGGGCTCTGGCACATTTTGGGGAAGCGTCAGGCCCGAGCACCACCCCGGCCGGGGAGCAGCCGAGGGGAGGACTACATACGTAGTCTTGACTGGGTGGCAAGCGGTGTAGTCGGATAATCAAGCGCGAGTAGTGAGACGTATGTACCAGTATCGACCTGGCACGTCGTTGGCCGACTCCCGATTTCACTTAATTGTATTTTTTTCGACTGAGACATGAAATTGCGTCAGCCATGACATATGCGACTTTTGGTTCGTGTTTTTCCCCTGGGGTATTCTTCCACTCTAGAGTGACTGGAGTCTGTCCTGTGACCACGGACTTGATTATGCGAGTTAATGTGAGATCAACAACATCGATAACGATACAGTCGATACCCAGATATAAGAGCGCGTACAGTGGATAGCCGGATTTAAGAGCGCGCAAGAGTAGAGCATCCCGGGCTCTGAAGAGCTGTGAAATCGACACGCCCGGCCTATACAGTACTAAAAAGCAGCATATTTCCCACTCCGGATCAGAGCAGGGTGTACTTTCGAGCGCTTGTTTCGGGTTGTCACGGTGTGCTCTCAAATCGGGGCACCAACAGAAAATGTAACGATGTGTATGCAGTACTGCTGATCATCTAGCAGCAACTCATCCTGCCTCATCCAATTATGAAAGGATCAAGACCATCACAGTCACAACATCATGTTACATGCCACGTCACACAGCGTCAAACAGTGTAATCATACGTGGTATACACTGCTAATATTAAGGAATAGTTACATTTCCTTGCAGGTTATGAGCACAGAGCTCCTCTCTCTGGGAGGAGGCATCGGCACGAACAATGGTTATGCTGGATGTAGATGGATGTAGATGGCTGGGAACATCCGTTTTTCAACAGTTTTTTTTAATATCACGCTTCTCCTTGGGAATTGTCAACGTGTCGTGTATTTGTCTCGCAGTTTGTGCCTACGAATACGAGTATAGAGCTTGTATCTCTATGTAGGGCGGAGAGCCGACACGGGCACTGGATGTAAAAATATGTAAAATTGTGTAAAATTGTGCTGGATTGGTAAAAATAACGGGTTAATGCGAAGAGCACACAGATGCCAGGGGATGTAAACATCAAGTCGTCACGGAGTGGTGTGGCCGATCATTTTTGCTTTATCATTTCACTCGTGAAAAAAGCTTTCTTATTGCTCTAATTTCATGTACAGTAGGTGGCCCTGTATAGTGGCATATAGTGGCAGGACAGAATTGTGCCACTATTCAGGGCAGTGCCACTATTCGATATAGTGGCACTATTGCCACTATTAGACAGTTTATAGTGGCAACATTGCCACTATATCGAATAAAGAGCTTCGATGTTCACGCTGTACACTGATTATACGCTGTTGTGTACAGGTAAAGCCGTGCATACTGTTCCACTACTCGTGGTTGATTTGTGTGCAGCAGTATCCGCATGAAACACATGAAATGACCGTTGATTATCCAACGGTTACCGAGCCTTCTGTGGTCAAGACCTGTTTCTTCTGCGCAGGCAGACCACAGGAACCACGTCCAAACGCATTGTATCATAGGTGGCACATCAATATTTTTTGTCCGGCGGGCAGTGTAACATATGGGGTTCAACATTCAACACTACGTGTAGAACGCATGAAAACAGCAACGTAGAGACGCGAAACTAACTAAGACAGCCAGTAAAGAAAATCCAAACACCCCCACCCCGGTGCATCAACCCAACCACCACGAAGCTCTGCAACTGCTGTAGGCTTTACTCGTGCCCGTCTTTCTCTCCCAGTGGTTTGTTTGGGAGTTTACACAGTTCTAGGTCCGCGCAGGCTGGCATGATACGTGTGGCGCCCACCGCTGAGAGTGTGTGTGGGCAGGTGTGGTACAGCAGTAGTGGGGGCCCACTACTTTGAACTGCCACTATTGGGTGTGTGTGATGCCCAAAATGCCACTATTGAGGGCCCCGTCCTCAATAGTGGTAAAGTGCCACTATATCGGGTTGAGATTTTGCCAGGAGATTTTCATGCCACTATATAGGGCACTTTACTATTCAGGTTGCCACTATACAGGGCCACCTAGGCATGACATTGCGTTGTCGAATGCATTACGATGCATTATCTCTGTGTCGTGGCTTGTGACCACAGAGCTGATCTTTCTAGGGTGAAGAATCAGTACGGACACTGGGTGTGCTGGATGTCGACGAGTAGAAGAACGGTTTAATGTGAAGAACACACACACACACACCTACTGTATTCACAGTTTCTCCGCGAAAACGTGGGTGCTGTTGCACAGCTCTAAAGGGTTAACTCCGAAGTTTATGGATCATGCACTCATTTCCACGGCTGTCAGATGTTGTCCCCCTCAAGGAAGGGTGGTTAGTGTCCGTACACATAGTTGGTACAAGCTGGTGGCCGTCCTTGTGAAATGGTCCTATTAAGCCTGGTGCTACATATCGCTTATCATAGCGGGGTTCACATGCTTACTGGTGTGTCTTCACGAAGCCATAAATCTATCGAAAACTACTACCAGGTATTTTTCTTTACTTTCAAGTAGTTTGTCCGCGAAAACGTGGATATAATTCTGCAGGGGCTAACGCTAAAGTATGTGAATCATACGCTGAAGTCCACGGCTGTCGGATGCCCCCCTCAAGGAGGGTTGTATAATATCCGTGCGCAGAATGGTTACAGACCGACCGTCTTGTGAAAACATCCTGTTGACCATGGTGCTACAGGTGTCCCAAAAGAGTGACGGACCTCTGTCGTTTCACGAGCTTATGAATCTACCGGGAAAAAAAATCCTTTTCTATTGAGGTGGTTTGTCCGCGAAAAGGTGGCTACAACTCTATAGGGGTTACATGAGTCATACGCTCAGTTCCGCGGCTGTTGGATGTTATCCCCCTCCCTCAGGCGTGTATAGTAATGTCCGTGCAGAGAAATGGTACATTTGACCGTGGCGGTAAATAATGCCCAGGGAGGTCACGGACTAATCTTTTTTACGAGGTCATGAATGTACGTCGTATTGAAAGTAAGTAGTTAGTCTTCTGTACTCTCAAGTATTAATAGTTTGTCCGCGTAAACGGGGGTACAGCAGTTCTGCGGAGGCTAGTCCCGATTTTTGTGGCTTATACACTGAGTTCCACGTCTGTCAGATGTCCTCCTCAAGGAGGGTTACGTAGTATCCGCACGCAGAATGGTTACAGGCCGGCCGTCTTGTAAAACCGTCCTGTTGACCCTATTAATAGTGCTACGTATCACCCAGGGGGGCCACGGACCTAGGATAGCATTCACGAGGCCGTTGTGTCTACCGAATAAACACGATCCTTCTTCTGTTTCAAGTAGTTTTTTGGGCGAAAACGGGGTCAGGGTCAGGGTTAGGGTTAGGCTACGCGACGATAGAGGCGTATAGTGTATAGCACTTGTTGCCTGCAGCCTTTTCTGGACAAAGGGGCTCGTTGACCCTCCTTAGCTCGAAATGGTTGGAATGCCACCATTTTTTTTCTGCAATTTTTTCGTGGTGTAGTTGGGTCGTCATGGGATTGTTCATTGGGTATTAATACTCGTAGCACTTCTTCTTTTTCTCGAAATCAGTTTTGTGGGTTGAGGTGGGTTCAGGTGGGCTAAGGTGGGTTAAGGTGGGTTAGGGTGGGTTAAGGTGGGTTAGGGTGGGTTAAGGTGGGTTAGGGTGGGTTAAGGCGGGTTAAGGTGCGTCAAGGTGGGCTGAGGTGGGTTGAAAGTTTACGGCTCCTCAGGCCAGGAGCCTCACCCAAAAAAAGACAGTGCACCTCTGCCGTTTTTGGTAAAAGCATGCGTCACTTCCACAATCGAAGACGTAGGTTGACGGTCTAGGTATGACCCGCCAAGGCGTCATTGGACATATGATACTAGTTTTAGTGTGTGGAGTTAGTTCCTTGGCGGATGTCCGCCAAGGCTGTCCGTCAAGTGGCAAGAATGCCGTCAATCCACATCTTGGTTCCAAAAGGGTGGAGTTCGACGTATGTGGATTATCATATGCTGAGTTCCACGGCGGTCAGAGTTTCTCCATTGACTAGGTTTTGTACCCCAAACGGGGGGTGGGGTTCTGAACTGGTTCACCCCTTTGGGACTTGAGACGAAAAACTTGACGAACAATACTGCCAATTACAGCATCGGCCACATGAAGCAAGCAGTGCGAGCTGCTGGTGTAGGGGATGTGTTCGGATTGCACCGCAGGAAGCTGTTGGGCAAGCGTGAGGCATGACGATACTCGGATTGATCCTCGAGCTTTTCCTGGACGCTTTCGATTTCATCGCGCTCGTCGCTTTTTGGTCTGTATACTAATGGTCAATATTGTAAATAATCAAAATACACTCGAGCTGTGAGATCGAAGATTTTGTCGAAACTCATCTTTGCAAGCTTTTGTGTGATACTCCGATCGCGCGTATCACGGGTTGTGTGTCCTCATTGAGGATATGGGTCGGCGACTCCCCTTGCAACTACAGTGTAGCTATCAGGGTCAACAGGGTGATGTTAGTCAGTCTGTGCGCGGAAACTATAAAACCCGTTTTTGAGGGGGACAAAATCTGACAGCTGTGGAAGGAAATGCATCAGTTTATCAAGTATACTATGGTCAAAAAAAATATATATATATATATATATCAATTATCAATGACAATGGCTCCCGAAAGGGTCGCGGAGGGTTTAGATAGTCACAGTGCGCAATGTGGTGTTGCAGGCTGGCCGTCTTTTGTGGAAACAGTCCTGTTGGCCCTGGCATTTATATTATCACCACGGGCAGTTTTTTCGAACCTGTATACTTGACGACGCCAGAAACCCCGTAGCGTGCACGGTGGAAGCACCGCACGCAGCTTGCAAATATCGAGTTTTGACGAAATTGTTGATGTTCCAGCTGAGCGTGTCATTTTCACCTTTCCAGGGGTGGAACAATATCAAAATGATGATCAAAATAATCAAAATGATCAAAATGATCGAAATTATCAAAATGATCAAAATGATCCAAATGATCCAAATGACATTATGCCCATGCGCGCTATCTCGTCCCGCCCCCCCTGCCCACATCGATGAGCAATCAACAACCACGCCAATCAATAATCAGCACCCATCACTCGTCATATCATCCCCGCTCACCGATGGACAATCAGCGATCATCAATCGTCAACATTAGCTCATCACTTTCACATGTCATCCCCCACCCACCAGTGAGCAATCAGCGATCATCCATCATCTCTCATACCTGTCACTTGTCTCACACCATACCCACACGCCAGTCATCAATCATCACCCATCATCCCAATCCACCAACCAATCAGCGATAATAAGTCATTGCCCATCACCCGGCATCCCCACCCACCAACGAGCAATCATCAGTCGTCTTCCATCGTACATTACCCCCCCCCCAACCACGCAGCAATCAGCGTTATTCCCCGACGAGACCTTTTGCACCCCTAGAACTGGAGCGCTAGCTTGCAAGCTACGCGCGATGTTACTCGTCATCTAAGGGCTTTAGCGTTTGGGCTGAAATGCATCGTCGGACCAAGCCCAATAGACCACACCTCCAATTTGATTGGCCAACCCTAACCCCACCCCCTCTAATTTTGGGGCTTTTGATAGGTTTCTGGGTTAGAGTTTAGGCTTCACCTTGGGATCAAGGTACGGTTTGGGGATGTTATCAGGATGTTAGCATGATGTTATCACGATGTTATCATGATATTATCATGATGTTTTCATGATGTTATAATGATGTTATCATGATGTTATCACGATGTTTTCATGATGTATCACAATGTTATTATGATGTTATCATAATGTTATCATGTTGTTAATACGATGTTATCATGATGTTATCATATACCCCCAGTTTTTTACCGCCGGGGTTTCACCATCATTCTGTCACACTATCAATACTATTAATATCATACTATCATACTATCATACTATCACCAGTGACTCTTACTCGGACTCAAATCGTCAACTTAAACATGACCGAGCTGAACACCGCAAAACAACATGACGGCTACTCGCGCGAGTTACGCCGAGCCACTGCAACCCCCCCCCCCCCCCCAAAAGTACCCCCCCCCCTAGCGTAGCTTTGGTCTTGTGTGGAAACCCGATGCCCCCCGTAGGCCGTGAGCGTGTGTATGTGCGAACGGCATATTGTGTGCTTTGCAAGTAGTGCTGCAGTTTCAGGGTTACAAGTAGCTGCGCCCTGCTTTCCCGCTGCCGCATTACTCAGCAGTCATCACTCATTATTCTTCGCCCATCATCGTCAATCAGTCGCAAATTAGTTGTCAGCGATCACCAATCATAATTCATCCTTGATCACCCCATCGTCCCCGCCCACCAATCAGCGGTAAGCGATCATCGATTATGACTCATCCATGATCCCCACCCAACCAATCAGCGATCGTTGGTGATCATCCATCACCCGCCATCCCTACCCGCCAATGGGCGGTCATCAAGCATCAATCGCCAATCAATCACCAATCAATTTCCATCACCCGTCATCCCTACCCGCCAATGGACGGTCATCAAGCATCAATCGCCAATCAATCCCCAATCAATCACTTAAAAGCTGGAAGTCGGCACGGCACGACTTGACTTTTTCACTACCAGTTTCTACTAGTAGTTTGCGCCTGAAACATGTCTGTCTTATTCCAAGTAACTTGCCCCCAAAAAGCAGATGCAGTTCTAAACAGGTTACGTCACCAACTAGTGATCGGTTGGACTGATAGTCGTCTCTCAGACGTGCCGACTCTCAAACTTATTGGATGTCAACAGTCGTAAATAAGTTTTTGTTTTTTCAGTGCGGGATTACATTTTTTTCGTTTTTGGGCACCCCCCCCCCCCGCTGGGGGAAGATGATTTGACTGGCTTCGATCACCTAACTTGAGCCTGCGAATCGACTGGCCATCAGCTAGCTTCGCTCGCCGACTTGCGGCTAAAAAAATAAGGCGAGGTAGTTTGGCTAGCGGCCGCTACAGAAGATTGGTGATTAGTCGTGGATTCCTGTCGACTCACAGCTCGACCAATCACGATTCACCAATCACGAATCAGCCACCATTCTATCGCGTATGATACCAATCATCATTCATCGATGACCGAATGGACTTTTTCTTGCTCCAAAATTGACTCGCGGAAAGGGCGAGAGCGTGAGTGAGCAAAGTTCGATGAAAATCGACGGGCGTTGGGAATGCTTAACCCTCTGCGCTATAATAATGATGGCACATACTGTATGTGGCGGGTGAGTGTATGACACCGGTGACGACGGCTTCGTAAGCTGGAAAGTATAAGTGAGATTTAAGAATAAACAACGATTCGACGCAAGTCGACGAGGGAAGAAAATGCTGTTGATGATCTCTTCTCGCGATGAAAAAGATGAAAATGAAGACAAAGATGAAAATGAAAAAGATGATGAAAATGAAAATAATGATGAAAATGAAGATGAAAATGAAGATGAAATGAAAATGAAAATGAAAATGAAAATGAAGGTATGTACCGTGGTGGGGAGGGGAGGGGGGAGGAGGGCCCGCTACGATGTGGCCCCGGATCCGAGTTACTACTGGGAGGGAGCGCGATAATGTATTAGAGAGCGAGGATAATAGGTGGGATGAACAAACAAAACAGCAAAATGAAACAAGTAATCGTCGTATGTTGTCAGGTGGACACACCTACAAACTAAGAATCCCCACCCTCCACGCCAAGATACCTTATGCAGCAGTGGGGGTCTCCCGATGCGTCGACCCACGGCATTCTACTGCGGGGTGGTGCCTCAGGTGTCCGATGTCCGATTCCATTGCAAAGGGTTGCACGATGCGATCGATACTTTGACGCCTTCGCGCCCGCGCTACGTTGGCAGATGATACAGCGGCACTATCACACGGCGGCACTTTCTGTGACAATTTTTCTTGGACCCCGAAGGCGTTGCTTTAGTTCGTTCTTTCCATTGTATATGTATGGATTGGACTACGGTGGGGTATCTGGTTTAAGAGCGTCCATAACGAGATAAACCGGAGTTAACCCATTTCCGAGTCCTGGAGTGTTTTTCTAGTCTAACTCCAAGTGTTTGGTCCCCATGTCGGAAGTGCGGTGCAGATCTAAAATCGGTGCTTGAACGATCTAAAACGATCTAGCACGATCTAAAACGATCTAAAAATGTTACAGCGATAAAAAAATATATCCAGGTGTAAAGCAATCTAAAACGATTAGTAACGATTAATAACGGTCAAATCGCCTTGTGATTGCTATGCTTAAATCGATATAATGCCCAATCAGAGATGAAAGAACGTAACGGAGATGAAAGCGGCAAATCTGCCCGGTTTCGAGGGGCTTTTGTATCGGGTACCCTACTCTATATACCCCGGTATGTGTACCCAAACGCCAGCGACAGCACGCGCTCTGTCCGTGTATATGATACTGATGATTAATTCTTCATTCTAGAGGGATTCTCGTACAAATCATGTTGCCATGGGTCACGAGCGATGATGAGACAGAGAATCGAAATCATGGCAAAGTCGCAAATGCACGGACGCTGGGGGTGTTGACAGGTGGATGTGTGGAAAAGACTACTTCACATGAAGAACACATTCATGAGATACCGTAAGCACTACGAGCACGAATGTATGCAAATGAAATGCTAGCGTACCCGGGCACGCGACAAATGAACACGAGAACCCGACACCACACACCGACACAAAAAGGTAGAAACGAAAGCAAACCGCAGCGCTGCTGTGACCACGGGAAAAACAAACCGCAGTGCTTTTTTTTCAAGAGGAAATCGTTTCCTTCCCCCCCCCCCCCCGCCCTTTTTGACATGGTTTTAGATCCCTCCGTGTTGATTGCGCTAGACAGGGGGCGGGGGATGGGGGGGTGGGGAGGTCTGGCAGGATGGGATCTCTAACACCAAGTACGAAAGCATGGGGGAAAACATGAAACGTATTATATGT
This sequence comes from Undaria pinnatifida, assembly GCA_012845835.1. Taxonomy (NCBI): domain Eukaryota; class Phaeophyceae; order Laminariales; family Alariaceae; genus Undaria; species Undaria pinnatifida. The sequence goes on from JABAKD010000005.1 coordinate 897,128, forward strand.
GCCTCTCTTCATTCGTTCTGTGACCACAGCCCGCCAGATTGTTCATCTTTTCTGACCTTTTTGGGTGTGTGGTGTGGTGTTTCTCGTTTTGTCGCGCGCGCGGCGTACCGGGTACGAAAGAGCGAAACCAACGAAAAGCTAGCCGAAGAACATATCAAGTATTGCTGAAAATAATAAAATTAAATATGAAGGAATCCTTAAGCCATTTCGTACACAGTCGGATTTGCCAGTCGAAAACGGCCTTTTTCGACTGAAGCCCAAATCGGACTTTCTTACGCAGTCGAAAAGGAGCTTTTTCGACTAAATTTTTTTCGACTGAGCTTTCCGGCCGGGCCAGTCGGAGTTCAACACGTGTTTTATCAACACATCGCATCGCTCATCCCACCACCAAACACACACCCACACGCCCACACGCCCACACCAGGTACCACACAGCACAGTATCCTACAAGGCGCTGACGCTGGCTTGGCTATCACTGCTGTTGCTTCTCGCCGCAAGTCAGCGTGGCGCATTCCTAGCTCCGCTCGCCAGCAGCGTGTATCACACGACGGCAGCAGCACGCGGTATCGGTCCCATTTGCCAACAACGGCTACGCCTGCTGTAGCTTTGGCGGCTCTCGGCTGAGTGCAACTCCACGAACGTAGCTTTTGGCTATAAGCCCATAGCCACCAACTCGCTGGGACGAACGGTCGTCGAGCGCGAACACGCGTTGCTCGCGCAGAACGCGCGAAGCACAGAGCTGCCAACCGATTTCGCCTGCTGTACAGCAGTGCTCCCTCACACCAACCGCCTCTAGGAAGAGCACAAAAACTATAAAATCGACTCGACTGACGATAAGAAGAAGGACCAGAAGAATCCAGTCGAAAAAGTCCAGTCGTTTTCGACTGGCGGAATCTGACTGTGCAAGAAATGGCCTTTATACAACTTCAGAATAGAAAACTCAAGAGCACCAAAATCTCAAGAGTGTCAGAGTTAAAAGCATCGGCGCGCGGGTAAACCATGTTACGTACTCTAACCGGTCGGCGGCGAAATCTAGACTTGGTGGGGTAATTGCCTAACGCACTTACCGTAAAACCAGGATTAAATGTGAACCATCCCGGGGGGGGGTGAACATAAAACAGTCCCCGCGGGGTATGCTGTGATCATGCTGGGACTTTCAGGTAGATATGTATGTTGGCGTTATTTACCAGAGGGATAGGAGACAGTCTTAATAACAAAAGCAATCGCCGATGTTAACGGGTTTCCTACGGCGGACACACGTTTTTAACAGCTGAAAGTTACCGGCGTACCAGTCTGAGCCTAAATGCAAGCCACTTTTTGTAAATGTATGCCAAGGTAAACGTGGCTTCTATTTGGGCCTAGACATGGTAAGGCAATGGTCGTCGATGGTAAATATTATACAACAGCAGCACGCGGATAGACAGCATTTCTCGGCTGTTGCGGTTGTCCGCTAGAGCAATAAGTAAGCAGGCAAGTTAGCCGCGTGTAAAAGCCAGAATAGGATAGGTGCGGCGCGGGGGGGGCGGGGAGTTGGGCGAGGGAGAGCCGTCACAGTTTCAATCCCTTCCCTCCCCCGGGCGGATTCCATGGTGCTACGTATTGAAAGCATGTTTTCGTCAAGAGTAGACCAGAATACCCAGGGCTTTTGACTTGTCGGATGGCTTCTCGGTTTACCAGTCGGGCCAGACCAGGGCGGCCTGACCCGACCCGTGACATGTTGATAACCTCGTGACCCGACCCGAACCGACCCTTGATATTTCGACTATCTCTTGCCCGAACCGACTCGCGATAACCTCGTGACCCGACCCGAAACGACCCATGATATTTCGACTATCTCTTGCCCGACCCGACTCGACCCGCGAGTTTTTTTAAAGCCTCCTGACCCGTGAAATCCCTGAAAATACCTGCGTGAGTAAAAGTCGGCACACTCGGACGCCTCTACGCGTGTACATATCCGTTCACTGCTGTACAAACAGGGGAGCACGCGAAAAAGAGAACGGAGCCACAATCCTAGGAAGGTCAAAACGAAAAAAAAAAACGGAGCGTCGTGATTTCCAACTTTTGTGTACTTGGTTTTAGTAACCTTCCCCCCCTGTCTGGCTCCTGAAAAAAGAATGTGGGTAAGATTTTTGTTGTTGTTGTTGCGCTCCCCTGGTATTAGGAATAATGACTATTCTTGCGGCATAAATGACCCCTTTTCAGAGCACAAAGTGGCATAGTTGGTTTTTTTCGAGAACGGGTATAATCGGGGGACAGCATGGTTTTACAGCTACTACTTCGAAGTATTTAATAGTAGTACCTGGTACAGTTTATACTCCAGATCCAGAACAAAATGTTGATGTTCCTATTGTTCCCCCCAAGACTCCGAGAGGGGTATGCTAAGACCAAGTAAACAACAGTGAAACAAAATATGCCATTTTTTTTGTTCTCTTGTGATGATAATTTTTCTTTCCGACAAGGCGGTGGAGAGTGTGTCTGTCGTTTTCTGTTTCCGTTGTGTGTCCCTGGGTTATATATTTTTTTCTTCTTTCTTCTTCCTTCTTGCAACAGCGGTAGTTTCGATCGGTTTTCTCTTGCCCGCTCTTCTTCTATTATTATTATTATTATTATTATTATTATTATTATTATTATTATTATTATTATTATTATTATTATTATTATTATTATTATTATTATTATTATTATTATTGTTATTATTATTATTGTTATTATTATTATTATTATTATTATTATTATTATTATTATTATTATTATTATTATTATTATTATTATTATTATTATTATTATTATTATTATTATTATTATTATTATTATTATTATTATTATTATTATTATTATTATTATTATTATTATTATTATTATCATTATTGCTGTTGCTGTTGCTGTTGTTGTAATTGTGTTTATCAGGATCGGGCGGCGGCCCCTCTCTTGCCCAAATAGTTGTGCGAAAAGGACGTGACTGTTAGTAAGAGAATGGGAAGGTAATGGACCGTACCAAGAGGTTGAGGCGCCAAATTTATTTGAAACATATGCCTGTGAAGATTATTGTGGGTGTTGCCGGGAGTGGTTTTTGCGCACAAGCATATGTGGGGGTAGGTGTCGTGCACTGCAGATTGTTAGAGGAAAATGGAAAGACGAAACAAAACGCAAGTAAGGAGGTTGTGCATAGTAGGGAGAACTGGCTTTGGTGTTCTGGATAGGCGAGAGATAGACGGGAAGGAATTGGAAAGGAAACCGCGGTTGAAATAAGTTCGTATATACATCGTGGATGAAACGAAATACGAAGTATATGTGAGGAAAGGTCAAATGGCAAAGGTAGTAAAACCATCAGACTTTGGCTGAATCCGGATAAATACATGCAAGGAAATGTCAAATGACAAAGGTAACGTAGTAGCCATCAGACGTTGGCTGAATCCGGAGAAGGATTCGGACGGCATGACATGACGGCATGACATGACATGACGGCATGACATGCGCCGAGAGCGCTGAGGGGTGGGAGACGAATTCCGTTTGTTTATCATTAAGTGGAAAAATCCTACCACAACTGGGGGGGGGGGGGGGGGGGGGGGGAACATACAAACACAACGCCAGATAGAGCAGTCAGATCATCTCCCTGATACGAACTGCGCGAAGAGAGCAAACCCCACGCCGGAAGTCAGACCATACCTGCTGCCGTGATAGAAAGCGTAAGAAGGCACGAACTCGTAATCCTCACACTTGACGCTGGGAAGTGTTGACAACTGAAGGCCTGAAGGTAAAGCTGAAAAGTCTGAGGACTCAAGCACATCGCGTAGAGACAGAAGAGAAGAAGGTCGGGAAGAAGTACACGCACGCAGTACCACCCCCTTTTTTGTACGGTTACTGTCAAGGAAGCAACGCCCTGTTTGCACAGTTTCTGGCAAAACACGCTGAGGAAATACTGAGAACAAAAACAATTGTGTTGGGAAAAAACAATCATGGAGTGGCCTGCCATTTGCTGGGCTAAGCCGTACAGGCTGTAGGACGAAGCGTTCCTGTAATGAAAACTCTTCTACTAATAAACTCGTTTCGTAAGGCCAGGGCGAGAACCTGACAACCAAAACAAACACACGAAGAAGAAAACTCTGCATAAGAAGGTACGAAATCGTAATCTCCAAAGTTCACGCTGGAAAGAGACTACTGAAGGCCCAAAGTTTACGCTGACAAGTCTGAGTACTCAAGCACAACGCGTAGAGACAGGAGAAAAAAAGGTCAGGAACACGCACACGCACGCAGGACCACCCCCTATTTTGTACAGTTACTGTTACAGAAGCACCCCCTTTTTTTACAGCTTCTGGCAAAGACGCGGAGAAAATACTGAGTGTGTCAACAAATGCGCTGCGAGAAAACAGTCACAAGACTGGCCTGCCGTTTGCTGGGCTAACCCGTACCGCCTGTAGGACGAAGCATCCCTCTGCCATGAAAATACTTGGACAGAGAAACTCATTTTTTATGGCTACGGCGAAAACCTGACAACGAAAACATACACGGAGGAAAAAGGTCTGCATAAGAAGGTACGAACTCGTATTCCTCAAAGTTTACGCAGGACAGTCTTGAGTACCGAAGACCTGAAGTTTACGCGGGAAGGTCTGAGTACTCAAGAAAAGTATGAGTACTCAAGCACAACGCGCAGAGACAGAAGATGAAAGATCGGGAAACACGTACAACTGCAGCAAAAAAAAACACAACGTCAATTAGAACAGTCAGACCAACTCCCTGGCACAAACTACGTGAAGAGTGCAACACCCACGCCGGGAGTCAGACCATATCTTCTTTCCGTGATGAAAAGCATTAGAAGCCACGGACTTGTAATCCCCAAAGATCACGCTGGAAAGTGTTGACAACTGAAGGCCTGAAGGTAAAACTGAAAAGTCCGAGGACTCAAGCACAACACGTAGAGACAGAAGAGAAAAAAAGGTCGGGAACTCGTAGACGCAAGGCCCCCGGCAGTTGGTTGGTGCCTCCTCATGACGCATAAGATGGGCCACTGCCTGAAGGAGGGAGGGGGGGGGGGGTTGGGAGAGGGAGTTCAAAAGTGTCGTAATGTCTTGAGATCTCCGTGTACCGTGGGTAGACGTCATCCGCTGTGGCGAATGCAGGAGGTAAGGTGCAGTTGTCGAAGTGAGCGTGCATTTCGTTCCCGTAGAGGGCGGATACAGCTGTGATTTCTGGTTGGCCCGTATATTTGTAAGGCGAGGACATTTTAGCGAGGTAGTCTTCGAATGGGTGATAAGTAGAGGGTTTGCATGCCTGAGCTATAGATAATTCAGATGCGAAGGTCGTTGTGTTGAAGATGGTCAGAGATATACTGGACAACCTGCCGGTGAATTCGAAGGTGCAATTCAGGGTCTCCGAGGGAGTGTCGGGCAATGGCTCTGAAACCACAGGCACCTTCGCCAATTTCAGGTTGTAAAGCTTAATAAGGTTGCTCGGGAGGAGGGGAAGGAGGGGAAGGAGGAGGTGGAGGGGGGTAGGAGGGTTGTTTTCAGTTAGAATGCCTGTGGCAGCTTGGATTAGAGGGGGATATACTATCTCATCGGTATAAGGCACGCCATCGACGAGTTGAGACGGAGGGAGAAGACAAGTTATTGAGCTTTTTGTTTTAGGCGCGGCTCAAGGCTACATATAGTATGTACCGGTTGCCCCGGTGGCGTATCAGGTTATTCTCGAGCCTGGTATAGGTCAGTTTCGCGAGTTCGAATCCCCCCGAGTGCATACTCATAAATTCGTGGGGACTTTTTCTTGTGCACAAAATGACTTGCGGAAAGCGCGAGAGCGTGAGTTAGCAACACTCAATGAAAAATCGACGAGCAATGGGATTGCTGAACCCTATGCGCGATAAAAAAAGTGAAGGCAATAACCGGGGGGGAGAAGGGACGACACCTGTGACCACGGCTTGTCCAGAAGCTGGAAAGTAAATGCGTGTGAAAAGAAAAGAAATAGTTGACCATGAGCAAGTGCTGAAGAAAGCAAGTCGAGCCCAATGCGAGATAATGTCTTGCCTTGACTCCTGTTTATGGCCATCGCATGCGCGGTTCGGAGAGGAGACTGGACACGTGAAAAAGAGATGCCTCGTTCACCGACAGTTGTTGTCAAGTTTCTCCTGGGGATGAAGACAATGGAATGAGTTGTCTCTTCGGTGAGGGTTCAGCCTGAACATCACGACTACCTGGTATGCGGTGGTGTGGCATGGAGAACACACTTTTGGCCGTTCACGAGGCCTGCTGAAAACGTCAGGGTTACGCACTAGCGTCGCCAATGTGTTCGGCTGAGGTTGAAATTCGTGGGGTGGGATGCCGGAAACGCTTCGTTGATCGAGGTGTTCGGGTGCTGCGAAAGCGGTGTTGGGGTTGGATTCATCGGAAAGAAGGGAACCCGAGCTAAGAAATGATGCTGTTTGCTCTGGTCGGCTAGAGGCTGTGGATTCGTTACACTTTATGGATGGTTGCACTCGTTGTAGCTAGTATTGCACGATCGTTCCAAAGTCGTGCGTGCGTCTTCAGTCATGGCAGGGTAAACGAAGTTGATAAGGTCGTGAAAAGCTGTTGTGCTCTGTTTTCGAAACTGTGGGTCGGAAGTTGCTTGCGAGTGGTTGTTGAGAGGTACCTGGTATCAGAGTTTGGATTCGGCCATGGTGGCGAGGGTGATTTTTTCCTCTCCGATATTTTGCACGAAAGCATCGTATTGAGGATCTTTTTTCATCTCGTTGTGATTTTGTAGGCCTAAACCTGTCGACGTGTTCCCACAGGGGGCTAGAATTGAAGGCAATGTTGACCAACAACCTCAAGTAGGGAAATTTCCTCTAGATATTGGTCCTATTTGACGCCAGTCACCGGAAAGAAGGATTGTCTTACCACCAAAAAGCTCAGTTTGTCTTGTGATGTCTCTAAGCGATCTATCAAGAGCCTCAACACAGTACCTGTTAGTCATGGGTTGTTCGTCCCAAATAATTTGATCGGCGTTTCTGATCAAATCAGCTCTTTCAGTTTGTGTGTTGACAATGCATACGCACGAAGGAGTTAGTCTCTGTTCCATAGGTAGCTTGAAGAGCGAGTGTGCGGTCCAACCTCGAGGAAGTTGAAGGGCTGCGATTCCAGTTGAAGCAACGATTGGTACCATTTGACCTTCACCTCTTCATCTCGAAGCAATGCATTTCTGCGTGTAGGTCTTGCCGGTTCCAGCGGTTCCAGCTCGTGCACCAATTATGTAGGCTTTGCCATCTTTGTTTCTGATCGAATTAATGACTGTAGGCTACACCTGTTGCTGTTCGGAAGTCTGGTTATGTTCGTGAAGATCGGTGTATGCTGTACATTGCGCTGAATTGAATGCTTTTTCGCATGCGCTGCAATTCGGTAGAAGAATGTCTGACAGCGGGGAGGTTGACGTGAGTGTTTGCAATATGAGATGCACTTCACACGACCCCTGTTGAATTGCCTCTTCTGTGGTACGCGTTAGTTTGAGGTCCTTGATCAAGTTTTCTTGAAATTCGGACCAAACCTTGGGCACAGACCCTCCGTCGAAGACGAGGGTGACAAACAGAGCACCAAGTTCCCGCCCTACTCAAAAATTCGACGCTTCTTCCATACACATTGCATACTCTTCGTCACCTGTTATAAAACCCCTTGCTCTAGCTGCATCATGGAAAATATTATGGATGGATTGCATGGAACAGTGCGCGTCTCTACCAATAGAACGCCAAGGAACTTTAAGGAGCGAAAGTCGCGAGTAAAACAGGTCTCCTACGGCTGCACCCTGAAAGACGATGCGACAAGCATGGATAAAATTGCTTCTCCTTCTGGAACTACTTTGTTGTAAGAATCTAAAAACTTTCCGGGGGGGGAACTGCTAATGGTGGGGCGTCTTGTTTAGGAAGGGTTACGGTGTACTGTTCGTAGTCAGGAATTGTGAGATAGCTAAAACATTCATGAGAAGGTCGGGCAAAATACTCCATGAGCGGTGAGAGTGGGTACGGTTCAGGAGTTCTAGGCGTTGAGCTTGAGTGGCGGAAGCTGGAAACCAAACGTACTGTTCGCGTTCCAACTGTGCGTGACGTTTGGAAACGGCAGGGTTTCTGTCTATCATTTGAAAGCCTAGTAGTCTCCACGTTACGTTACCTCGGCGGCCGAAATGTATCTAGTCTGGCTGTCCTATATGGTTCGATATCGTCAGTTATTCCTTGAATGCGGGCTCTCGTGTAATCCTCAGATTTGTGACAGTTTGTACTTGAACAGATACTTGATGCAAGCAGTAGACGTAACTTCGCCACCGTGAATATGGCAGTCGAATCAATGAACATGTAGGTATTGTGTCTAGCGACCCATTCTTCTCCGACGGGAGAAGGGACGACACCGGGTACCTCTGACCACGGTTTGTCTAGAAGAAGCTGGGAACTACAAGTTTGAAAAAAATATAATAATAAAATGGTTTGCAGTTTTGGGACGGTTGGCCTCCTCACTCGTCACGTGTGAAACTTTCCAACCTTACGCTTGTCCATGCACACAGCGAGATGATTTTACTACAAGCACCGTGTAGTATAGTATTAATAGTATGCAATCGGTAGTATGCTTGCTGCAGGGGTACTAGGGGTATATAGTATACGTATGCCACCCTCCGGAGCAGACAGTGATACACAAAAATAATTGACATTTCCAACCATTGTACCCCAGTGACGTCATTGCGGGGGGCACTGCGACTTGTATTTTGTACAGCTTGCAAAGATATGAGTTTGGACAAAATGTTCGATCTCACAGCTGGAGTGTATTTTCATTTTGATGATATCATACGGGTATATGGGTTGGGGTTAGGGTTGGTTGAATGGTATTGAAACACACGCAGTAGTAAGGCAGCCCCCCGAAGTCATAAGCTGAGTGGTGCTGTCACATGACCATAGGAATTGTTACTGGGACGGTAAGGAAAAAAGGTTAGGGCTATTAATAGTTCCTTCATCGCCCCTAGGACTGAAGGTTATTCCGATTCGAGGTTGCAAATAGTTTCGGAGATTGTTCTTGTGTTGGTCCTCGTGTTCCTTTTGTCGTACGTAGCTCCTGGTGTTTACAGCAGTTGCACAGTTTTGAGTCCAACGGCAGTTGTGATCCATTTTTCTAGATGCGACGTCTTGCCTCATCGGCTGAACACTTTCTGCTGCACTTCGTGAGTTGGTATGATTCGAGCTGGTTTCAGCGACAACAAATATTCTGTTGCATCTTCGGGGTGTAAAGCGATGGATATCACATGGTGAAAAATGATAGCACTGGGGACATGCACTGACATGCTTGGGACTGGATCAACGAGGGGTGGGAGCACATCGGTGAAACTAGTTCTGGCATGGGAGCTGTAGTTCGCGAGATAGTGGAAACGTTCATATTACTTGGGCAGGCGTTGCTGCGCAAAGTATTGTGGCGCTATGTAGTAAAATCCATATGATATCGTCTTGAGGCCATACGTCTATCAATATGTCGAATAATTCGACACTATTAATAGCTAAACATGTCGGCATGATCGCATCAACAAGGATAAGGCGTCTGGAATACTTGTTTTTTGCGAGGTGAACAAGGCCGATATTAAAAATACCTGTCGGAGTACTAGGAACGCCTGTCAAAGTACTAGAACAATGCGTTGAGCTCTTGGAAACCCCTTAGGGAAATATTACGTTTCACGGGAATCGAAAGATCGCCATGGGTTTGAAGAATTGGAAAACGGGTTGCTGTTCTTCATGACCGGACGAAGTAGTTTGCCTTTTTTTTTGTTCTCTTTTTTCGTGTGTAATTAGTGTCAGAATTGCCGGAAAAGCTGAAGAAAAAAACGTCAAAAAGTACCTTGAAAAGGAAAGAAAAAAAAAATAACGAAGAGGGCCAAGATGACGTTACATCGCGCCTTCTACCATGACGGCCATTCATGCTAAATTTGGCTTTTCTCGATCGTTTTTTGTTTTGTGTTCCATCCTATATATACCGGATCTCGCTAAGGTACAACAACCATTGTTGTTAACTACTAAATATAGAGTTGCACCAACCATTTTTTTTTTTTTTTTTTAAATACTACCCCTCAATTTTGGGAGCTCAAGACCTCTCCTTAAGACTGATTTGGGGAAAAATAAAACAGCTACCCCAGATGACAAAATCCCATGGCCTACGATATTATTAGATGCACAACGAGAATCATCATGGCAAAAAAAATTGCTCATCATTTTTTTTTTTTTTCGACTTTTTTTTTTTTTCAGAGGCCCCGTCATTCTGAAACCGTTTCAGACCAAAACTGCTACCTACCTCCATCGTAGAATTCGCCTAACAGTAACAAGTAGTGTAGTATTACTCACGGAGATCCGTTGTCAACAGGGGTAAATGCCTCATCATGCCTTACCATGCCTTATCATGCCTTACCATGCCTTACCATGTCTTACCATGCCTTACCATGCCTTACCATGCCTTACCATGCCTTATCATGCCTTATCATGCCTCATGCCTTAGACTAGACTAGTCTATCATGTTGCAAAAAAATCACCTGGAAATTTATCATAATTTTCGCAATATCTCGGCCAGAACATCATATTTTTTGTTGTTTATTTTTGCGCCGTGACCGTAAGACCTATGCGAACAATCCAAGCTATCGTGTACCGTTATCGATTGATAATTGACAGAGTTATGACCCCATAGGCTAGGCATTAAATCACCCCTGTTAACAACGCTTTTCCGTAATAGTATTTAATATTAGTGCCAGGTACGTTGAGATTTTGGGATAGCGGGGTTAACACACCAACTACAGTGAGTATTTGTTTGATGTTGATTGCACACGTCGTCGAGACGTCGAGCCGCGAGTGCGTTGGTGAGACGCAAACACGCAGAAACTCCTCGCAGGTTACTTGACTCATGTAACCATACCATAGTTCGGTGGAGTACACAATTTAAGAGGCTCAAGAGCCCCTCGGAACAGACCGTTGTTCCTCGGAACAGACCATTGTTCCTCGGAACAGACCATTGTTTCCGTTCTTACCTCCTTGGCTCTAATCTTAGATACGGCATACTTCAGTAACTTTGGTGTAGGCATCACACTCGTGTATATATTTCAAGTGCAGGCGTCACTAGGCACGACAAGGCCGAATTGACCGACATTGAGTCGGTTTTCTAACTCTCTTAAATCGGGTGTCCCGCTGCAGAACTCCCGTAGCCAGCTACTAGGAACAGTAACAACCACTATCTAGGTGAGCGTGAGCGTATGCGAGTATGTCAGCCAGCTCACGGCCATTCCTTTTGGCCAATTCAGCGCCATGGACTGGTCGCGGGATATTATCCACCTTGGTATGTACACCTGAAGTATACTTGGTACATGTACAGTATGCGTCGCATGGTTTCAGCCCGCCCCCTAACTCCCCCCCTCCCCCCTTCCCAAAACGCCTTCATTATGTTGTACAAGCTCCGATGAAACGCATATTTTCGTTGCTTGTATCATGCGTATGTTTGCAGTGCACCTAACATGGCTTCAACCCGCCCTAAACCAGCCCCCCCACCCCCCGCCCCCCCTCTCCCCCCCACCCCCCTCCCTCCATCCCTCCCCCTCTCTCCGCCCCCGCGCCCAACTGCTCTGTACGTTTTCCTCCTTCCCTCCCTCCCTCCCTCCCTCCCTCCCTCCCTCCCTCCCTCCCTCCCTCCCTCCTGCCCATACATTAACTCCCGTGCGTTGCTCCTGCGATGTATACCATTCTACAGCCCGGCATCGACTTCGAGGCTAATATGGCGATGGCCTACGACACGAAGCCTAAGCTTCGCTTGAAGGGGTCGGGGTTTAACTTGCTGTCGGCGGATGATTTGCAAAAATTTAAGTTCGACCCGCCGTTGGAAACAGGGGAAGTGCTCGCGAAGTCGAGTGTTAAGTCGGACGACACTATTACTCTGACGCTTGCGGCGGGAAAGAGGTGAGGTGGGGTGGGATTCGGGTCAGGATTGGGGATGCGGCTGGGGTTGGGGTTAAGGTTGGGGTTGGGGTTGAGGTTGAGGTTGGGGTTGGGGTTGAGGTTGAGCTTGGGGGTTGGGGTTGGAGTTGAGGTGGTGTGGGATTCGGGTTAGGATTGGGGATGCGGTTGGGGCTGGGGTTGGGGTTGGGGTTCGGATTGGGGTTCGGATTGGGGTTGGGGTTGGGGTTTAGGTTCGGATTGGGGTTCGGGTTGGGGTTCGGATTGGGGTTGGGGTTGGGGTTGGGGTTCGGATTGGGGTTGGGGTTGGGGTGAGGGTCAGTGTTGGGGTTGGCGTTAGGGGTAGGAATCTCTAGTACTAAGGCGGACGATACTGTTATCCCTAAGCTTACGTCGGGAAAGAGATGAGGTACGGTGGGATAGGTTTGGGGTTGGGGTTGGGGATAAGGTTAGGCTTGGGGTTGAGGGTAGGTTTAGGAATCCTAAGTAATACGTCGGATGATACTAATACGCTCGAGCTTGCGTCGGGAAAAAAGTGAGGTGGGGTGGGATAGGGTTGGGTTTAGGGTTGGGGTTGGCAATAGGGTTGGGGTCGGGGTTGGGGTTGGAGTTAGGCTTAGGTTCATTACTCTAACCCTTGCCCATGAGAGAGGGAGAGGGGCGTGGGAGAAAGACGGAGGGCGGGAGTGGGAGAGGGAGATGGAAGACCGCAATCCTAGCCATAGTCCGTCAGAGAGGGGGAGAAAGGGAGTGGGAGATCGAGATGTGAGGCGGGGGGGGGGGGGGGGGGGGGTCAAAAGAGAATGATATCGCGTCCGGACATAAATGAGAAGAGTTGGATGGCGTTATACTTGCTTTTTTCAGAGAGGAAGGGGGAGTGGGAGTGGGAGAGGGAGGGGGGGCGGGGGGGGGGGGCTGGACGTTAATGCGGGGCGGCCCTACAATAGGCTCCTGCAGAAGGTGGGTTTGATTGGTCGAGGGCTGGCATGTAACTCGCTTGCCCGGGGTTTTCTGGATACACGCCACCCAATCACTGTGCGGGGCCGCGCGATCGCGCCTGCCGACCTCGAGCCCCCCAAATGGTAGGGGTTAGTTCGGGTTGGAGATAGCCCCCCCCCCCCTCCCCCTCTCCCCCCCCGCCGCCGCCGCACGGCTCAAAGGACTTACGCGAAAAAGCTGAAACTGCGATTTCGTGTAGGGGACCTGGACCTACCAGAAAGAAGAAAGAGATATATTAGCATTCGGGAGGAGGAGGACGCGGCTACAAGTATGTGCCCGTGTGGCACAACAATAGAGGGTAGGACTCACATAATAGGAGAATGCGAAATATATAAGGAGGAACGGGATGCGTTAGAGGAGATGAGGAAACTAGACGGACGTGACATGGAAGAGTCTCGTAGACTAGAGAGAAACAAGAAAACGATCGCTATCCTACGTGATAGATGGCCGCAGACGGCGAAACAGGACGGGGATATGACAAGCAAACAGTTTCTATGTAATACCATGCAAGAAGCGTAATGAGCGCCCAAATGTTGGAGGTGTCTCTATTAGGAGTAGGAACGGTGCTCCGTCTCGAAAGGGATGCGTGGTTAATGGTCAGATGACTAAGGCCAGCAACAAGTGAGTACGCCCCCCCCCCCCCCCCCCGCCGCCGCCGCCAAAGGACTGGGGTTAGGGTCGAGTCTGCCCCCCCAAAGGGTCCCGGTGAGGGTAGGGTTGGATCCTTCTATCAGGTCAGGGGTTGGGTTAGATTAAACTTGTCCTCGGAAGTCCTGCGGGAGGTGTTTTAGAGGGCCATCCTGCAAACAGGAGGGGGCCAAGAGGGAGGAGGACGGGGGGGGGGGGGGGGGGGGGGGGGATGAGGTCACGTCCAGGAGGGGGGGTAAATATGTTGTCAGAGCTAGAGGGGGGGAGGGTGGAAGAGAGATGGAGAAGGCGGTTGAGGATGGGTAAGGGGCCCACAGCGGGGGGGGGGGGGGGGGGGGGGGGGGGTGCCATCACACACGGCCACCTCCTACGACCATCCCCACCACCGCCACCACCACCTAACCACACTAACATCGCCACCTCACCGTACGATGCTGCTTGCCTCCAGGTGGTCTAAAGGTACCGGGGATGGGTCGTCGCAGCCCCTTCTCCTTAAGGAGGCGTTCTACAACGATGTCCAGTTGCTCGAAGACCCAGTGCTGGTGAGCTTTCGGTTTTAAACTTTATTTGTTTTCGAAAGGACGTGTTTATTGAAAGAAACAATGATCTAAACTGCTGTGCCCTCCTGGCGGTTTCTGCCGGGTATTGCAAAGGTATGTTGATTTCACAAGTGTCCTGCTGTTCGAGCTTGTACTGTACCGGCATGTGTCGTTTTCTGCTTTCTGTTTTCTTGTGTGTAGCATGTGTGTGTTTTCCGGGTTTTGTTTTATCAATTTTCCTGATTTTCTTGGTTTATTTTTTCGTTTTTATCGTGTATTCTATGTCTCGTGTTTTTTTTTCTTTCTATTTTTCTGGTTTTCGAGTTTCATCAGTTTTGTCGCGGTCTGTTTTTCTCGTGTGTTGTGTGCTGTGCTGCGTTTTGTTTTTGTTATTTGTGTGTTTTTGTTTTCCTGTTTTTGTTGTTGTTTCTCGTTTTGATATTTCTCGTTTTGTTTTGCTCTGATATTTCTCGTTTTGTTTTGCTCTGTGCTCAGGTGTCCACCCTGCTCCCAACTCCGACGGTGTTCCCTTCCACGAACATCGTCTACCTCACCACGAGCCCGCGCCTGAAGATCAACGGCACAAATTTCAACGAGAAATCAACGGCTCTGTACTTCAGCCCCCCGCTTCGAGAGGGCACCGACGTCTCCATATTCGTACGTGACGCTTTTCTCACAATAAAATCGAATAATAAAGCATGCTTTGTTATTAGGCCATTTCTTACACAATCTGATTTGTCAGTCGAAAACGGCCTTTTTCGAGTGAAGCCCAAATTGGGCTTTCTTACGACACATTCGAAAAAGGGCTTTCTCGACTCAATTTTTTTCGACTGGGGGATTTAGTCGAAGGAGTTTTGCACGTGTGTTTTTTAACCCATGCATCGCTATGTGACCCCGGATCTGAGTTACTACTGGGAGGGAGGGCAGGAATAGTGCAAAGATAACACATGCTATGAAGAAAAGCATACTTACTATATACTAGTATAATTTTTGTCTAGGGTAGCCGATATGAGCAACCCAGGCGGGTTCGCTTTCACAGGGCCTTTTGGCCCGACTGGCTTCTTTCATTCAGACGACTAGCTACTTTCAACTTCTTGTCCCGACTAGTTTCTTGCCTTTTACGGACTTCTTGGCCCGACTGGCACAAGCAGCCTTCTGCCCGTCGAGCACGCGACAGAAAACGTACGAGCATGGTCAGCAACTCTTTTCAGCCGACGTATCTGCACCTACTGGACACCTCTCACAACACCAACCTCGCCATCCGTCAGGAGGGGGAAAGCTGTTGCTCTGCTCTGCTTGCCTGCTGCTGCTGTTGGTGCTACTGCTGCTGCTCTCTGCCGCTACACGGCTGTCTGTAGCTGACCACTGCCTGGCTGTCGTGGGTGATGCGCGGGTGTGTTTTCTGTGTCGTGTTTTTGTCAGTCCGTTGGGGACTCCCAACAGCTGAGTAGCGCACGTACGTGCCACCCCACACTACCAGCACTACTAAGGACTACTGGGAATCGAGCTATATTTTGGTATGGAAAGTTGAAGTTCCGTTCGTACGTCGTATTTTCTCCGTATTGTAGAGGGAAGGGGCATTTTTCAACCGGCACAAAAAAATACATGCCCGAGAAAAAAACGGAGAAGTGAAAGACGAAAAAGTATGTACCCGGTACGTTTACAGCACAGCAGCAGCACAGCAGCAGCAACAGCAGCAGCAGCAGCAGCAGCGAGAAGAAAGCAAGAGATCAGCGCCCGCTGTTTGATACCTCCGTATCACACAGTACTGGGCCGCACAGGCACGTGCGTGTACCTTGCTGCTCAGCGCTCAGCAGCAGTGCGCTTCGAGACGGAAAGCACCCCGCCCGTGCTGCCTTTTTTTGGTACGCACGACCGAACAAAATGATCATTTTTTTATTCTTTTGTATTTTTTTCGTTTGATTCTGGGAGTGTCCGCGAGCTGGTGTCGGGGGGGAAAAATTGTAACTTTGTTGCTCTGGTCTGCTTGCCTGCTGCCGCTGTTGTTGCTACTACTGCTGCCCTGCTGCTACACGACTCTTTGCAGCTGACCGCTGCTTGGCTGTAGCTGACCACTGCTTGGCTGTGTGCTCGGTGTATGGGTGTGTTTACTCTGTGGTCCGTGTTTACTGAGATACCTGTACCGGGCAGATACATATCGCGAAGCAAACCTCGACCTTAAAACGACGCCAGACAACATCGCATACTACAGTTTCTTCGATTCCCCTTCATTTTGTTTGTTTCATTTTTTGTTTTATTTTTATCTTTGTTTTTATTTGTTTTCTTATTTTGTTTTTGTTTTTTGTTTTTGTTTTTGTTTTTGTTTATTTCGTATTTCTCTCTTCCAATGTATTTCTGTTGCTGACGTATGTATGTTGTGCCTGTCGTACCCAGTACTAGGGCATGACATTGCGTTGTCAAATGCATTACGATGCATTATCTCTGTGTCGTAGCTTGTGACCACAGAGCTGATCTTTCTAGGGTGAAGAATCAGTACGGACACTGGGTGTGCTGGATGTCGACGAGTAGAAGAACGGTTTAATGTGAAGAACACACACACACAGAGGTTCAGACGTGCCGAGTGATACTACCGGCTTTTTACGGAGCAATGGCGCTATTTAGGTCGTTCCTAGCGAACGAAAAAAAATGTCAGCAATTCTGACATTTGGGTGTGACAAAATATCACGAATCCTGACATTTCATTCCTAACGATGAAAGATGAAATGTCACATTTCGTGACATTTACACTCAAAATGCTGCTGACTTTTCATGCAAACCTGCCGGCTATTCAAACGCATTCATTGTGAGAGGAAACGATAAGCCGAGCTTGGCACACAACAGTAGTAGGAGCTCTGCTCTCGCACAAAGACCCCAAAACACAGCGACGTTGGTGCACGGATATTATGGCTACTAATGAAGGCTCGTCGTGAAAGTCTGTGATGCTAGCTGTTTGTCCAGCTCGACTACGCGACGGAGAAGCCGGGGCTGCGGCTGTATTTGGCTTGTCCGCCGCTGGCGGCAGTGGGTCAGGCGGACCTACTCAGGCAGCAGGAAGCTCATCTAGAGCCGTACCGCCACCCAAGTTCCCGACAAACGCAAGCGTAGAGGACCTCCGCCGGTTCCTCAGTGAGCATGACCGGAGAACAACAGAAATGTTGGCAGACACCGCGCCTGAGGACGAATTATGCGCCGGTTCCTCGGTGAGCATGACCGGAGAACGACAGAAATGTTGGTAGACACCGCGCCTGAGGACGAATTATGGGTATCTGCGAACATTTTTGTCGTTCTCCGGTCATGCTCACTGAGAAACCGGCGCATAAGTCGTCCTCAGGCGCGGTGTCTGCCAACATTTCTGTCGTTCTCCGGCCATGCTCACTGAGGAACCGGCGGAGGTCTTCTACGCTTGCGTGTGTCGGGACTTGGGTGGCGGTACGACTCTAGATGAGCTTCCTGCTGCTTGAGTAGGTCCGCCTGACCCACTGCCACCAGCGGCGGACAAAACGGCTGTATTTGGCTTTTCCGCCGCTGGCGGCAGTGGGCCAGGCGGACCTACTCAGGCGGCAGGAAGCTCATCTAGAGCCGTACCGTCACCCAAGTTCCCGACAAACGCAAGCGTAGAGGACCTCCGCCGGCTCCTCAGTGAGCATGACCGGAGAACGACACAAATGTTAGCAGACACCGCGCCTAAAATATGTGAAAAACAGAACGATCATATGTAGTCTACATACGTATATTCATTAGTTGGTGATTGCACCAGAGCAGCCGAAGGCTCCGATTTGGACCAGGTTTTGAGCCGTCTTCCAAATAGCTCAAGGCCCATTTCTCGGCGTGCTGTTTCCTGGACGTGCCTCACCTTGCTCGACTCTTGTCCCTGCCGGATCGTGCTCTTTTTGCTTTTTTTTGGTCACAACATCATTTGGTATATCCCCACGTATAGATACACACCAATCTGACAATTTTTCATTCAAGAACATGAGCAGATGAACAGTTTGGCTGCTGTCCTGTTGAGCAGATCGTCCGTGGTTCGAGTCTTTGTTTATTTCTTTCCTTCACTTTTTTATTAAATGCATCGCGTTTTGCTCTCCAGCTCAAAACGTGAGAGGTTTTACCGTCAGCCACTTTCTGGACAAGCCGGGTGGTCACAGATATGTCCCCTCTCTACATCCCCTGCTGCATGCCTTCATTTTTGTCGCGTATAGGGTTCAGTATTCCCACCTTTCAGCCTTTTTGCGCTTTTCGATTTTCGTCGAATTTTTCGAGTTGCCTGACGTGTTCGCCGACCACCGATACTAGGTAATAACGTGCACCAGTTGACGGCAGTGATTATTTATGGAGTGTACGGAAAATGTTCTTCGGAAAGATCTTGGAGTGTTCGCGAAAAAAAAAACTTCGGAAAGATTACTTTTCCTTCCGATACGTTTTAGATAACAGTACGTTTTTGCCGTTTTCGGAGGAAAGTAGCACAAATCCTACCTTCGGGAGATTTTTTTTGAGTCATTTTCTTGCGAAGAACATATGTGGCAGACACTCGATTGACGCACTGCTGCTGCGCGAGCTCCTGTCGACATGTGCAGTATCCTAAAGCTAAACAAGGAGTTTCTGTTGTTGATGAAAAGATGAAGTCGCCGATGACGATTTGGGTGACATTGGTGCACCTAATTGTTCACGATCTATATTGTAAACGATCTATATTTTGGTTGCTTTCATTCACAAGCGATGAGCACCGGTGAACGATGAACACCTGTAAGCGGTGAACAGCTGTTAACCCCATTGGAGCCCCAAGACCCCTTTATACACTAATTCCAAGTAATTTGTCGCCAAAATCGGTTTTCCAGTTGCACAGGGGTTAACGATGAACAGCTGTTGGCGATGAGCGTTTGGTAACGAGGAGCAACTGATGAGCAAATGCTAACTCTGAACAGGTGAAGTCGTCGACGACGATCTGGGTGACGCTGCTACCGAAGTTGGAGGGGAAGGGGACGAGGTGGGCGGAAGAGCCGGGACCCCTTAAGCTCTTGTCGGTGAACACTGGAGGCGGGGCAATGATGCTCCGACCAGATGTGAGTACAGGTCGTGTTGGCGGCGATGTTCTTGCTGGTGGTGGTTCTCTGCGATGGTGGTTGTGATTGTGGCGTTGGCGCGGTTGGTTTCAAACATAACGCTTGCTATGCACCTTTTTCGTTTGATCGCTTCCACCTCACCAACGCGACCTTGCCCCCCCTCCCCCCTCATTCCTCCATCTCCATCTTCCTTCCTCCCTCCCTCCCTCCCTCCCTCCATCCATCCATCTCTCTTTTCTCGCTCCACCCCCGTCTGTCCCTTCCAACCCTATCCCAGCTTGGAGGTGTGATGATCGCGGAAATGCAGGCGGATATGAAGGGACACGGTATCTCGGTGGAGACTCACGAGGAAATCAACCTGTACCAGTCGACACAGTCGTTGGCTATTGCGGGGAAGGGCTTCAAAGCGGGCGGCACCAAGTTTCGCTTCGGAAATTCTCTGGCGGTCGAAACTAACTATACCGTGGAAACCACGGAGTCGTCGGCTGTGTTCACCCTCGTCACGGGAAGTAAATGGCAGCAGGTGGGCTAATTATTTTCTTGTCTTGACTATTTTTAAGCATATGCCGTGTCTTGTTTTTTTCCCTTCTTTTATGCTGACTTGTGCCTTTGATTTTCTTCGCTCGCTTTGTCTTCTTGGATGAGGTGGGTCATTTCCCCTCTCCCGCTTCTCCTCGTCCTCGTTCTCCCCCCCCCCCCCCCACGCGATTTCGTGTAGGGGACCTGGACCTACCAGAAAGAATAGGTATACCAGTAGTCGGGAGGAGGAGGACGTGGCTACACATATGTGCCCGTGTGGCACGACAATAGAGAGTAGGACTCACATAGTAGGAGAATGTGAAATACGCAAGGAGGAACGGGATGCGTTAGAGGAGGAGTTGAGGAATTAGACGTATGTGACATGGAAGAGTTTGGTATACTAGAGAGTAGTGAGAACACGATCGCCATCCTAGGAGATAGATGGTGGCCGCAGACGGCGAAACAGGAGGGCGATGTGATAAGCAAACAGTTCCTATGTAGTATAGGGAACAAGCGTACTGAGCGCCCAAATGTTGGAGGTGTCTCTATTAGGAGTTGGATCGGTGCTCCGTCTCGAAAGGGATGCATGGTCAATGGTCAGATGACTTGAGGCCAGCAACAAATGAGTACCCCCCCCCCGCTGCCCCCTCTCGTAAGGGATGCATGGTCAATGATCAACTTACTCAGGCAAGCAACAATGTAGGCCCCCCTCGCCCCCTCTCCGTCAACCAACGCACCCACCTAACCACCCATATGTTGCTGTACACCACCCCAACCCAACCGAACTGAACCGAACCCAATGCTTTGTTTTGTTTTGTTTTGTTTGCTGTTCAATGAAGAACTCGGCCGCTCTTCCCACGCCCCTTCTGCTGCTCGCGGCGGATTGTGGCGACGGGTACGTCCCGCTAGGGGCAACCATGGCCAAGTCGGGACGGAAAGTCGCCACCGTCTTCGAGGACCCGAGGTACCAAACACCAACTACTAGGGATCTATTTATGCTAGAGGTGTACGTAAGTCGGTTAGGGTCTGTGTTGCGAGAAATTTCCGCTCGGTCGGGTGTAAGGGTTATCGGGTATAAGCAAGTCGGGTATAAGCAAGTCGGGTATAAGGTTAGTCGGGTATAAGGATAGTCGGGTATAAGGATAGTCGGGTATAATGATAGTGGGGTATAATGATGGTCGGGTTAGAGGTTAGTCGCGTATAACTTAGTCGGGTACAAGTTCAGTCGGGTATAGGGGTAGTCGGGTATGATGTTAGTCGGGTATAGGGGTAGTCGGGTATGATGTTAGTCGGGTATAGGTATAAAGGTAGTGTTTGACCCTTTTTTACTATCACAAGAAATAACCCACACTGATTCCAAGTAGTTTGCCCCCTAGCAACGGGCGTGCAACAGCAGTCAGCAAGCCAGGTATGCTTTTAACCATTTTTCGTTGCTGGGTATATTCAGGCGTGCGTCGTGTTCACATTAAACCGTTCTTTCTTCCCAAAGACATGAGTATATCCAGTACACCCAGTGTCCGTGCCGATTCATCACCCAGGAGAGATCCAAATTATTATTATGCGGTCACAGACTATGAGACAGAGTAAACCAGAACCAAAACAGCCGCAATTCATCAAAGTAAAGCAATACAGCGAGTCAAATGTTAAGTGTACCGGATACGAGAACATAACAAAACTAGCCAGACCGTAGAAACAAGAAAAAGAAAAGAAAAGAAAAGAAAAGAACACAAACACAAACACAATCGACAGGGGTTTTGAAGAATGTGACGCAAGAAGATCAGAAATCCTGCACGAAGAATAACATATCGTACGTGCGGAAGAGGAACGGGCGGCTGCTGTTGCACGGGCGAAGCAACACGAAGAAGAGGAAGAATGTACCGGCATAAGGCCGGCGCGGAGGGAAAACTAGGAAACAAAGAGAGAAACAAAGCAAAAAGCAAAAACGAAACAAAGCAAAGCAAAAGAAGCAAGACAACAGGTGCCAGTACTGCCGCTTTCGCGCTTCCCTCCTTGAACTCAACGAAAATAGTCATTACAACAACTACCACTCACTCACTCTGTAGGGTTAGATATTGCTTTTTAACGTATTTTTTTCGCGGCTGGACAAAGTATCTGTACACCGCCCTCGGCACCCCTCCACCTCATCCTTTCTTTTCCGGGGATTTTTTTTGTATTTTACCCCCTGTCTTTGTGAATGTGGTGGCCTGGCGAAGGAAATGACACGTCTGCCGTTGTAGACGGGGAGGGGAGGGGAGGGGAGGGGAGGGGAGGGGAGGGGAGGGGAGGGGAGGGGAGGGGAGGGGAGGGGAGGGGAAAGGGAGGGCAGGGCAGGCCAGGGCAGGGCAGGGGTGGTCGAGGCTATCGTTTGTCGGAGCTATAGGTACACGACCCAAGTCGATACGCTTGTACACCCGCGTCTCCACGACCACTACGCTTTTCCTGCTTCCGCCCTCCTTCCTTCCTTCCTTCCTTCCTTCCTTCCTTCCTTCCTTCCTTCCTTCCTTCCTTCCTTCCTTCCTTCCTTCCTTCCTTCCTTCCTTCCTTCCTTCCTTCCTTCCTTCCTTCCTTCCTTCCTTCCTTCCTTCCTTCCTTCCTTCCTTTTCGCGTTTGACCTTGCCTTCCCACTCCTTTTCGCGTTTGACCTTGCCTTCCCAACTCCTTTTCGCGTTTGACCTTGCCTTCCCAACTCCTTTTCGCGTTGCTATTGGTGTTTGTGGTGTTGGTTTTGGCTTTGGCGCAGGCGCTGGCGCTAATGAACACGTAAATGGCCGCACCGTTAATTTTTTTCTTCTTCTTTCTCTTTTTTTGCAGTTTGGAGTCGTCGCATCGCGAAATCAGCCGAACGAGGACGCACGAGCTGAGTATGAGGGGCACCGGTTTCACAAACGCGTTCCCACCGTTGATAGTGTTCGACCCTCACATCGATCGAGACGACTACGTTGTCCATGTAAGCCCCCCTTTTTTTTCTGTGTGTGCGTTGTGTGCATTTTGTTTGCTTTTTTTTGTCTTTGCGTTGATCGCATTTTTTTTTTTTTGTGGTAGTAGACTACATACGCACGTCTTTTTGTGTGTTTAAATATACACGGAACACTGGGTTTCCTACGAAGCAGATGGCGGGGGAGGAGGGACTCGGGCAGACTTAACGCGGATTTCGCACGCACGTGATGGCGCGGTGGGGAAGGGGAGGGGGGGGCGCTTGCTTACTTGGCTGCGGGCGGGGGAAAAGGTCAGGACAGGGTCCATGTGTCTGTGTGCCGTTTTTGTTTTTTGCTTTGTTTGTTTTGTGTTGGGTGTGTGTTTTCGTGTTTGGTGTGCCTGTATTTTTTTTTTTGCTTCTTTGTTGTTTATAGTCGCGGGTGTGTGTTTCCATTTTCTCGGTGGTCCACGACGACTCGGCGATAACGATAATGACAATGCTGAAGGTGGTCTCGTTTGCCCGATGTGCGAACCTGTCGACGAATTCTTTGCATCTTCCTCCCCGTATTGTATGATGTGGATATCGCCTCCCCAGGTGATGAACCGGACGCACATGAAGGTATCGTTGGCAGGCGAGTCTAACGGTTGGATGCCGGAGGAAAACACGGGGACCCTTTCCGTCCAGGTCATCAATACAGGCGCCGGCATGTTCCAGTTCCCAGAGGTACGTCCCTCGCGTTCTGTGATCCCATTGGCTGGATATTTACGTGTCTGTGATCTCATTGGCTGAATATTTATAGATCTGATGTCCCATTGGTTGTATGTGCACGAAATATTCCGATTCCCAGAAGTCACTCACCCGGTCCCTGTCATCCCATTGGCTGCATGCATTTTGTGTTTCGCTGATTGGAGGCTCTTTTGGCTGTGCGTCACTTCCCGTGATCCCATTGGCTGGATATGTATAATATGCACGCTACATGTCTGTAATCCCATTGGCTGTGTGATTATGCCTGTTTCGCTGATTGGAGGGCGTTTTGGGGGTTCGTTGCTTTTTGTGATCCGATCGGCTGAATATATAAAAGTCTGTCACCCCATCGTCTGTATGTTTATGTTTGTATCGCCGATTGATTGGCCTTTGGCGGTGCGCACCCTTTCCTGTGATCCGATTGGCTCTCTATTCATGCGCCTGTATCGCTCATTGGAGGGCATGTTGGCTATGCATCGCCACATGTGATCTAGTTGGCTGTATATCTTTGTATTGCTGATTAGGTTACCTCTCAGCTATGCGCCGCTTATTGGACACCCCTCCCCGTTGCTCCCTTTTGTCCTTTCTGGTGTCATTATACCCCCCCCCCCCCCCCCCCCCGTTGTCTGTTGTTCCATTTTGTTCCCCCCTCTTTGTATCCCCCCCCTTCTCGGATGAGATACGTGGGCAATGATGAAATTTCTATGGCAAGGACCGAAACAAGTACCCCCCTGTCGCCGCCGCCCCGTTACTTCCTGTTCCATTCTATGCACCACTCCCCTGGCTGCCCCACCGACATTTTCTTTTGTCGTTTCTTTTGTCATTACCCCCCTCCCCATCCTTCTTCGCCGTCTCATGATGTGTCGCTTCCTCCCCTGTTGCCTTCCTCTGCGATCATGTACCCCCACCACCACGTAACGCCTCATTTGTTGTCTCAAAATGTGCCCCCCCCCCCCCCCCCCCCCGCTCCGGCCAACCCTTAATTTGTTGTTCCGTGGTGTTTTTTGCGTTTCAGCCTGTGCCGGTGGCAGAAGTGGTGGCAGACGACGATCCTCACCACAGCGGAATCAACATCCTGCCCAACTACATCACTCAGATATATCAGGTGCGCTTTGCCAGTGCCTATGTGGTGCCTAGGTTGGCTACGATCACTCTTCATCCCCTTTGAGCCCCTAACCCCTCCCTATCCTAACGCCAAGTCATTTGTCCCCGAAAACGGGTTTCCGGTTTTGAAGGCGTTCGTTATCAGGGCCCCCAAACCTCTCCCTATTATAATTCTGAGTAAGTTTTCCACAAGAACGGATTTCCGGTTGTAGAGGTGTTGAACCGTAAATGCCACAGATCCTTGATAGCACTTTTTGACCATTTCTTTTTTCTGAAGGACGGGAGCTCGTTAACCCATGTTATAACCTAGAGAGGAGGCGGTGTCCTGGTAGTATGTGGTATCCCCCCCCCAAAAAGGAGCTTCAAAATTAGGAGAAGCCAAATATTCAACTTGACAAAGAAAAGAAGTTTTGAACGTGAATTCGGAAAAAAAGAAGATAAAAGCGCTGAGAAGCGCTGTTTCAGGCATCCGCGCCCGCTCAGGCGTCCGGCGAGGAGAATGTCGTGAAGTTGGTGTGGAAAGCAAAAAAAATAGAGGCCTCTCCGGGCCTCTCGGGAGATCGATATTTGTAAGCAGTTGTATGTACGTAGTAGACCATGGGTTTGTTCACCTGCTTTGCACTTTTTCAGTTTTTACGAAAATGTCAGTTTTCGCATAAGAGCCAAGGGGTCAATAAACCTCGGAAAAGCAGTAGTCCACCTCTGCAGCAAAGATGTCGGTTGACGGCACTCTTGCCCCTTGAAGGAGAGCCTTGACAGACAGCCGTCAAGGACACCCGTCAAAGACATCCCTGACGAACAGACAGCCGTCCAGGACATCCGTCGAGGAACTCCACACACTAAAAATAGTATAACAAGTCCAAAGACGCCTTGACGGGTCAAAGCTAGACCGTCAACCGATATCTTGGCTCTACAGTACAGCAACACGTGTCCCTATAGCGGTATGACCGCCGCTGTAACTGCCACTGCTGTAGCTGTCAACTTTTCTTAGCTTCCAATCGGGCAGCACCCCTAGTGATCAGCGGCGCTGGCTCCCATCTGGACGTGGTGCCCAAGCTCACGTTCCGTTTCGCCGACCCCGGTCCGTAACCGTCACTCTACCACCTGTAACTCGCGCTGGCCTTTAGCTGTCGTTTTAACCTGTAACTGTTGCTTCTGTAATTGTCACTTTTGTTGTTTGCCGACTAGCGCAAAAAGGGTGTTTGCGATGTTTTGTACCAACTTTGTTTCGGTAGGAGCATGGGTAGGAGAAACAGTCATCCAACGGTAGTAAGCACCAGGTAGTACTATTAATAGTATGAATAATATTAGTAGTATTAATAGTAGCGGTAGGAGTTGCACTTTTTGGGGTTATTAATAGTAAACGTATCTGACCGATCTAACCGATCTGACCGATCTGACCGTTCTGACCGATCTGACCGATGTGACAGATCTGACCGATCTGACCCCCTCAAGTGTGGAACGATCGGTTAGCATGATACCAATTTACGAGTATATCAGGTATTTGTTTTAGAAGTAGTGTATGTGCATGTTGGCTGGGTTGCGCACACGAATGCCCTTCGATGTCATGTTCCGGGTGATGGTGATGTTGATGATGATGTTGATGATGGTGGTGATGATGTGGAACACCTCGTGCTAGGAGCTCGGAGTTTTCTTTGAAACTTCTGCCTCGCCCCTACCGTGGGATGGCACAACATATTATACTTTTGTATCATTATACAATTATATCACCAACTATTACATCATTATACTAGTACTCCGTATATAATTATACTATTATACCACTATACTATTGTATCATTATACTATGATATCACTATACTATGAATAGTATTGAAACCGTCAAACGCGACAATCCAAGGCCAACCCAACCCAGGAATAAAATAATTAAGACATGCGTTTTCTTAAGTTGCGTTTTCCTAAGTCCCACTTGGTTTATTCTCTAAGCAGGGTTTTGTAGTGGGTTGTATGGCCTTCTTGGGTCATTATTATTGTTTGAGTAATACTTATCTCACGGTAGGGGTGCAGCATATTCTGAGAATGTTCTGAGCTCCTACCGTGAGGGAGTCAATATCATCAACATCATCAACCGAAACACGACTTGGAAGGCATTCGTTTGCGCTATCCGACCAACATTGTGTGCTAGTTCTAAAACAAATACTCTCGTAAAACTATCTTGCTAACCGGTAGGTCCTCAATGGAGGAGCTCAACCAGCCACAAACAAACGTTTTGGCCCGAAAAAGCGCAACCCCTGCCGCGAGATGCCTCATTGTTTTAACTCCTTTTCGAACCCAACATAGGATGGAATCGCAAAGGCTCTACTTGCATTGCCCTCGTGATAAGCGCCTCGGGCTCCCCCCTGGGCGCGGTGTCCCAGCTGGCGTTGGGTTTCGCCGGCCTCTCTACCTGTAATTGTCACCCTAACCTGTTGTCACTGTCGATGACGCTTCAACCGCAACTGATCGCTGTCGGTGTTACTGTCAGTCACTGTATCTGTAACAGTCACTCTGACCTGTTGTAACCGTTGCAGACACTCCAACCGTAACTTCTCACTGCTGGTGTTACTTCCAGTCACTCTAACCTGTTGTAACCGTCACTCTAACCTGTTGTAACTGTCGCTGACCCTCCAACCGCAACTTGTCACTGCCGGAGTAACTGCCAATCATCATAAATGTGAGAGTTACTCTAGCCTGTTGTAACTGCCACTCTAACCTATTGTAACATGTTGTAACTGCCCCCCTGACCTGTCGTAACTGTCCTCTAACCCTGTAACCGTCACTTCTGTAACGTTCATAATTTTCGTTTCCCAGTCGAGCCCCGTTCCGCTCGTGATCAGCGGCTCGGGTTTCCCCCTAGATGCGGTCCCAAAGCTCACCTTCGGGTTCGCCGGGCCCTCTAATGAAGAGGGTTTCACGTGCAAGGTTATATCGGATGGCATGCTTGAGGTCGTTGTCGTCGACGGCCATAGCTGGGCGAGACAGGGCGGGCCTTTGATGCTGGTCAAGGCTGTTTTCGGAGAGCATGAGGTGGGTATGACTTGTTTTTGTTGTTTGCGTTTCGTTTGCGTTTCGTATGGTTGTGTTTTTGTTTTGGTGTGCTGGAGATCGACAACAGGGGCTTTACGTGCAGGGTTGGCCGGGATGGCTGGCTTGAGTTAGCTGCGGTGCGGTGGAGGGCCGCAGCAGGGCGAGACAGGGCGGGCCTTTTGAGTTGGTCAAGGTGGTCTTCGGAAGAGCGAATGTAAGGCGGGTAATTGTGTTGCTTTCTGTTTTTTATCGGTTTATGTTTTTACTTGGGCGTGCAGAGTGATTCACGTGCAAGGTTGAGTCGGGTGGCTGGCTCGTGTAGTGTATGGTGGACGGCCATAGCTGGGGAGACGTGGAGGGCGCTTTATGTTGGTAGAGGTTGTTTTCGGAGAGCATGAGGCCGGTGTTTTTTTGGTTGGTTCAGTATGGTTGTCTTTTATTTGTGTGGTTGATGCCGATAGTAAGGCTTCCACTTGCAAAGCAGTGTCGGATGGCTGGCTCGAGTAATCCGTTGTGGATGACCTAAGTTTGGGGAGGCAGGGAG
This sequence comes from Undaria pinnatifida, assembly GCA_012845835.1. NCBI lineage: Eukaryota > Phaeophyceae > Laminariales > Alariaceae > Undaria > Undaria pinnatifida. The sequence goes on from JABAKD010000005.1 coordinate 925,152, forward strand.
GGCCTTAGATATGTGTCAAGGCGGTATTCGGAGAGCATGAGGTGGGTGCTTTGGCATTTTTTTTTTTCACTGTTTTCTGGTGTGCTGGATATGGACAAGATGGGCGCTTTTTCTGTTTTGTTTTGTGTGCTGCATGTGTAGTCTATAGGGGTAGACATACTGGTGATTACATGTAAATAGCGTGTACCAGGTAGGTGACAGATTGATCACGTACTGAACGTCTTCGCGTCATCCTGTTAGCCCTGGTAGTAGCTGGTACTGAGGGGAGGCTCCGAATTATATCCTTCATGAGGACATACATGGACATGCCGTAATGCGCGCGATCGGAGTATCACACAAAGCTTGCAACGATGACTTCCGACGAAACCCTCGATCTTATAGCTGGGCATGTACTGGATTATCATAGTGCATTATCATGGTTGATTTTTAAGATTTTTATAAATACGCCGCGGACTCGGCGTAATTTTTTATGTCTGTATTTGGTGTGCTGGATGGCGTTGGCTAACTATTGATATTTGGTTTCTCCAGGCGTGAGTAGTGAGACGTATGCACCGGCCTGGACCTGGCACATCGTAGACTGACTCCCGATTTCACTTTTATATGTTTCTGGTGGAGGCATGAATTGCGTCAGCTGTGATATATGCGTGTACCACCTTGGGTTGTGTGTGTGTTTTTTTGGGGTATTCCTCATCTCCAGAGTGACTGGAGCCTGTCCTGGGACCACGGACTTGATTATGCGAGTTAATCTGAGAACAACAACAACAACAACAACAACAACAAATAGCGGTTGAAGTAAGTGGCACACCCACAAAAGAACGCACACACACGGTTTTATTGTACTGCGTATGAATATGGGCATGACCGACCCTCCCTTTTGTGTAAGTTACAGTTGACATTCCGCAGTCTTGGACGTACGATGGCAACGATCCTCGGCTATCATTTGGTCGAAGTAAGCCAGCTCCAAGTTTAGATGTTGTCAACATGGACATATTCGATCATTTCGGGCAGAATCCACCTGCATCATGCGCAGAATTGGTCCTACTCGCGCCATCGTGACTGGAAAAATGCGCTTCCATTTTCTTTTGGATAGGTGGAATTTTGTAGCTCTGGCGACGTTTCCTCTCGTTGAAGCAAAGCCAGCTCCGCGCTTATGCGTTCTCGCTTTTTGAAACAAAAAATGATCATGATGGGGCAGAATCGACCCTCAGTATGGGCAGAATCGACCCTCAGTATGGGCAGAATCGACCCTCAGTATGGGCAGAATTGACCCTCAGTATGGGCAGAATTGACCCTCAGCATGGGCAGAATCGATCCTACTCGCTCTTAACAATGAACTAAACCCCTCCTATTTTTTTTTGTTTACAGGTTGAATTCGGCAGCTCTGGACTGAAGGTGGCGACAATTCTCGATGACCCTTTCGTGGAGGCAAGCCAGCTCCACGTTTATGCGACCCACACCCGACACATTACCATCCAGGGGCACGGGTTCTTGTCGAGCTTCGACCCTTACTTCAAGCCGCAGGTGGGTCGTGTGCTATGCATTACATCAATAACAGCCCCCCACTAAGGCGGTATCCCTATAGAAGGCGGTATCCCTATATAAGGCGGTATCCCTACAAGGCGGTATCCCTATATAGGGTGGTATCCCTATATAATGCGGCATCCCTGTATAAGGCGGCATCCCTATAAGGCGGTATCCCTATATATGGCGGTATCCCTATATAAGGCGGTGTCCCTATATAAGGCGGTATCTCTATATAAGGCGGTATCCCTATGTAAGGCGGTATCCCTATACAAGGCGGTATCCCTATATAAGGCGGGGGCCAACTCGCTTGGCGCGGCTGGGGAAGTGCGCCCATAACCCGGAATGAATAAGGCGGCTATGGTGCCCCTGTAAGGCGGTCATATTGTTCTCTATACCATACCACCGCCTTACTGTCCCCCCCCCCCCTCCCCCCCCCCCCCCCCCTACTGTGCTTGTACCCTTTAAAGCCCCAAAATCCCTCCCTGTACTAATTCCAAGTAATGTTTTACCAAAACGGGCCTCCAGTTTTTTTTTTTCTGTAGTTTTAAGACTTTTTGCGGGGGCGTTGGCTTAGGCTTTGCCTGCCCCCACACTCGACACGTCACCATCTGTAGGGTCATTGGTTCCTTTCGAGCTTTGACCCTAGACCTCAAGCAAGCCGTAGACGGGTGCGGTGCCGGGCCGGGCCGGGCCCGAGCCGCGCTGCGTACATCAGTGTTGACGATATTCTTGCCTCGTTCGTTATCTTTATGGTTGGTTTTGTATATCTCCGCTTTTGCTGTTGAGGTCAATTTGTACCAGGTATATATATATATATGATGAGCATAAAAATATACACTCCAGCTGTGAGATTGAAGATTTCGTCTAAAGTCGTCATTGCGAGATGTGTGTGATACTCCGATCGCGCGTATATAGTCTATATTAGGAAGCTTTCACCCCCGACAGAGGGTGTTCTATTATTAGATCCTATTTGTCATGTACAGTACACCGGTCGCCCCGATGGTCTAGTGGTTGCTCTCGAACACTACTAGCCTTGGTCCTTGAGTTTGAGTCCCACTACTGTGATGAGATTTTGGCATTATTTGCAAAAATGTCCCCCCTCCCCCAAAATAATCAATTGACTGCTGAGAGCGCCTAGCAGCGTGGGTAGGTACAAATCGACGCGAGTCAACGAGATAAGAAAATACTGAATTCTTCTCGCGATGAAAAGGAAGGCACGCACCGTAGTGGGGAGGGGGCAGGAGGGCTCGCTATGTGGCCCCGGATCTGAGTTACTGCTGGGAGGGAGGGCGAGACTAGTGCGAGGATAATAAGTGGGAAAAACGTAAATGCTTAAGCTATAGCTGCCGTTATGATCTGTTTTGCAGGATCTGTACATGTAGAATACAGATCCAAAACAGACTACAGATTCAACCCAGGAAACATGGACTAGAGCATGCATATCGCACGGCTCTCACCGGGTAACATGAGCTATGAACCACACAGATCTTCCCTGAAATATCCAGATTATAAGGGAGTATACATTACCTCATCTGTCCGACGTGTGGAGTCTTTGCCTTCAGCTGGCCGAAAAGTATCGGACGTCTAAAAATTATATGATACCGGGTATCGGCTATTATCGAACTGTTATTTAATACCAGTAGTTGTTTATCAATTTTTGTTTTGTTTATATATCGGCGTTGTTTTATGCCGTATCGAAGTCGATTCTCGTTCGACGTCCATCGCTAATATTGGTATCGTATCGTCCGATACCCATGGCTAAGTTCGATGTACGTCGCCAATATCGATATCATGTATTGAAACACAGAGTTTTTTTTCATCAATATCATATCGAAACACTCGAAACAGGTGGTGCTAAGCCTGACGATGTGGGGGGACAATACAGCGAAGGACGGTGCTTGGCCATTACCATATCGTACACTTGGGTTTTGTTTCACGGCGTCGTATTGTATCGTATCGTATCTTATTCTATCGCATCGCATTGCATCTCTGTCGCTACTATCGGCATCGTATCATATCGAAACACCAATATCACAGGTGGTGCTACGCCCGACGATGTGGGTACGACACAATCAACGACTGTGATGGGACGGACATGGCCATGGTTTCTCGTACGCTATCGATTTGATTTCTTGTGTAAATATCGGCATCGTCTTGTATTGTATCGTATTATATCGTGTCAAAACCGATTATCGTTCGATGTCCATCGCTAGTATCGATATTGTATCACACGATATCATATCAAAACAATAACGTGAGACAGGTGGTGTTAAGCCCTACGATGTGGGTACTACACAATCAACGACTGTGATGGAACGGACATGGCCATGATTATCTCGTACGCTATCGATTTGATTTCTTGTGTATATGTCGGCATCGTCTTGTATTATATTATATCGTATCAAAACCGATTATCGTTCGATGTCCATCGGTTGTATCGTTATTGTATCATACGATACCATATCAAAACAATAACGTTATACAGGTGGTGTTAAGCCCTACGATGTGGGGGGACTACACAATCAACGACGGTGACTGGACGGACATGGCCATGACAATATCGTTGGTGCCCAAGAGCAGCACCGAGGACGTCGAGATTGAGAGCAGATGGGCGGAGGTGATGGGAGAGGATTCCTCTGTAGCCATCAAAGTGGTGTCCATTGACACCGGGGCTGGAGGCGTGTTTATGCCGGGAGGTGAGCAGGGGCATGCGGGCTAGGTCTACGTCTATCTTCAAACGAGTATACACAGGCAGACCATCATTTTTTTTTCTTCGAGTTCTGACGTTCGCACGGCTTATATAATCCATGTAAACAGCCCACCATTCCACTATAACTCGGCGTGGTATAGATGTTTCCGTCGTTGTATGTTGAAGTGATGCCCGTTGATACTGAAGCTAGAGGCGTTTTGTTGCCGGGAGGCTTGCAAGGGATCGGGGTTAGGTCTATGTATCGGTTCTTGGGGCGAAGACGTTTAGATGAAGGGGGGGCAGGCTTTGGCGAATTGATGTTGGGTATTTCCGCGTCTTTTATGTTTGGGGGAGGACGTGAGGATGGGGTTCGTGTTGTTGTTGTTGTTGTTGTTGTTGCTGTTTGTCCTTCGGCGGATGGGGAAACATATCGCTTAAGCTCACCACATTTCCACGTACGGTCATACATGTCGAGTGTCAATATAAGTCAATCGCATTCGCAATCCGGCTGGTTTTCTGGCGTGTCCTTCGGTTCCCGTGATAGCGATAGCGCGAGCTTTCCCTACCGGCGGTCCCCGTTACTACGGCAGCGCAAGCTATACACTACTACAGTACTATAGTTGTACACAAATGCGTGAGTGTCGACCCGACCTGACCGCTGGGGGTCAGGTGCGGTGGAGATAGCCACGTTCCGGGTAGTGTGGGACTTGTGCAAGCTCACCCACTAACAAACTCCGGCTATGAGAAAACAGCTTTCCGCCGGACTTGGTCCAGTTATGGTCCACCTACCCATTCGGGCGTTGGTCCTCTTTTTTTGTGTTTTCTGGTGCTGTCTTGCCTTGTATTTTCTTTATCTTGCTTTTAACCTGAAGTGATGGATGTGATTTGTGTGCTCAATGCTCTGCGCCGCTCAGCTCCGCTTTCATCGTATCCTATCCTGACGTAATTCCCCCCCCCCCGCCCCCCCCGCTCCCCCCCCCCCCCCTTTGCCCCATCCTTATCTCTCTCTTGCCCCGTCGCCTTGCTCATCTCTCTCTTTCTCTCCGTCTCTCTCTTGCCCCCACTCCATATCTGTCGCTCTTTGATGGATCTGGTGATGGCAGGAGGCATAGTGGTAGCGGAAGTGCGTATGGATGATGCCACTTTTAGTTGTGAGGACAGCTGCATTTACGCTAATGACGGACAGTGCGACGAGGATCAGGTGGGGAGTCGGGTAGGGTAGGGTAGGGCAGGGTAGGGTAGGGTAGGATAGGGTAGGGTAGGCTAGGGTAGGGTAGGGTAGGGTGGGGTAGGGTAGGGTAGGGTAGGTCACCTTGTTACTCTAGTGCATGGTATATTTTTGCTGTTGGCGTGGTTTCTCTGGTACCTTGTACCCTACTCTGTCATCTAGTACTCTGTTTCTTTGTTAATATGTTGCCGTGTTGCCTTTTCGCTCTGATGCTGGTGTCATGTTGCTCCATTAGACTATCTTGGTACGCTTAACACGTTATTACTCTGATATGCTGTCACTCTGTTCTTTTGTCGCCCTGGTATATGCCTTGTTTCGCTCATTGTACACTGACTTCCGTCTGGTCCCCCCTTGTTGTATTTATCTTGCACTTCGTGTGGTCGTACTGCCGTAGAACGGGGAGGACGAGTTGAATTGGTCTGGCTATATGCCAGGAAGCAACGGTGCTTCGTCGACGAGCCAGGCCAGCGGCAACAGGTATTTTTTTTCTGTTAGATATATACCCCCCGTTGCCGATTAAGAGGGAGCAAATGAAAAATGACCATGGCAGCGTCGGCCGCTCTGTTCAGTCTACCATCAATAATTCTCGCAGGGCCTTATAAACGATTATGTGGTACTTTGGAGCTTTACCGGCGAGATGCGTATGCCTTTTTTTTGTCGACACGTGCACATGTCGTAGAGCCTTGCATACTGATGACCTCTGTTTTTTTTTTTTTTTTTTTTTTTTTTTCTGATTTCGAAGGTAGCCACATACAGTATAACCTTCAACTGCTCCCCAACTGCTGTCCAACCGCTTAATTGCGACGTCCGCAACGACTAATCTGCTACTAGGGGCTACCTTGGCTACTCCACGACGATGGACGCTACGGACGACCTCGTATTGACAGGGGTTCCTAGCTGCTCCATCGGCACGGACTGCACAGACTGCGGGCTCCAGGTGAGTCTGTTATCTTTTACCGTTTTTGTTTTGTTTTTTTTTACACGTGGTCTCGGGTTAAGGTAAGCGTGTGCTTGTTGAGTACCACTGTGTTGCCGTGATCACCCCGTCCCACGCCACGCACCCCTATCCCCATCCCCACCCCCCCCCCCCCCTCCCCCGCTCCCACCCCCACCCAACCCAACCCAACCCAACCCAACCCAACCCAACCCAACCCAACCCAACCCAACCCAACCCAATTAGCAGGCCAACTCAACCCTTTCCCACTGTGGTTTAATTTTTGGTGTGTGACGATATTGTAACTAGCAGATGGTGGACCAAGGGAAGTGCTTGAACTCGTGCAGGTTTGCGAGGGATGGTATGTGTGACGACAGGAGAGCTTCCGGTGTTTGCCCCGACGGTACCGACTGCCAGGACTGTGGTCCCTGGGGGCAGGGTAACTTCACGGCGGTGAGAAAAGCAATCGTCAACCATTGTTGTTGTTGTTGTTGTTGTTGTTGCTGTTCTTGTTCTTGTTCTTGTTTTTCTTGGTCATATTTCTTGTTGTTGTTGTTCTTGTTCTGGTGTGTTCTTGTTCTGGTGTGTTCTTGTTCTTGTTCTTGTTCTTGTTCTTGTTTTTGTTCCTGCTCTTGTTCTTGTTCTTGCTCCTTTTCTCCTTTTTCTTCTGTCCTATTTGCAGCAGGACCACGGGGCTATACGCCAGCAATCGATCGTAGCATATGATGACGATGGCGGCGGCTTCTTAGCAAACAAGCTCAACAACTCCATGTTCACGTACTATCCCGCATTATTGTCACTTCCATTGCTTCTTTCGATTCTTCTCATGCTTCTTTCTATTCTTCTCATGCTTCTTTCTATTCTTCTCATGCTTCTTCTTCTTGTTCTCATGCTTGTTCTTCTTCTTGTTCTTCATGTTCTTTTGCCGTTTACAGAATGACAACGGGGTTCTGAGCCAGATGTCGATCGTAGCTTACGACGACGATGACAGCGGTTTCTTGGCGGCCGGTCGCGACCATCCCATGTTCGACGAACAAGGGGGCAATGGCATCGGCCGATACAAGCGGGTCTTTAGAGAGCACAAGGTCATCCGCAAGGTGAATAATGTATGCCATAGTATGTGATGTACTTCGTATGCAGTAATATATCATGTGTTATACACACCAAAATTATTTAGGTATACAAGGTTTCCCGTTCCCAGACGTGCCACGGTGACGGGGGTGACTCGAGACAATAAGAAGGCCGAAATCAAACCTGTGATTGAATTTGTTGTGTATCTGTAGTTTTTGTAGTTGGTTCGTGCAAGGCACGGTTGACATTCTAGCGCTGGGGACGTGTGTTTTCAGGGGTGGTTACACCGAAAGAAACTGAGCTAAACTGTCGGCAACAACTAAAGGTACCAAAGTATGATGGCACGCCACACTTGCTTTTTTTCGTTTTTTTTTTTTTCATCCTCCGGCGGATGGGGCAAAATGAAGCTCTAGCTCACCACACTTCCACGTATTTTCATACGCGTCGTGTGTCGACTAACTCAGTTGCTTTCGCAGCCCAACGCTAGCTGGCGCACTCTTCGGATCCCATTGTAGGTATAGCGTCAGCTGCTTCATCGTTGTTACAGGCAAACCATAACAAGCAGTGGCGGCAGCAGCAAATCAGTAGTGCCGAGAAAGCAAAAAGCTGAACACTCAAACGGTGTAACACTCAAAGTACGCATATGGCTTTCATCCCTGTGTTTTCCGAGCCCTAACCCCATTGGCCGAGGGACTCCCCCCCTAGCCCTTCCGCGGCCAATCAGGTGGCGAGGCGCGCGCGGCGAGAGTTTCCCCTCAGGGATACCCCCCCAGTCCCGCCGCACCGGTTCAGCAAGTTCATTGACTGCCATGTCATCATGCTCATTAATAGAGTTGATGCAGATTTATTTTCTTGCTGAATTCAGCGCAACTTGATTCTCGAACAGCGAAAACCTACCGCACAACATCAGCGTTCGGCAGCAAGAAAAGGAAGCAACACACAACACAACAACCGCACTAACACGACGTCCGCTTTCAGGTCGCCGACTAAACACCACCCACGTACCGCACGACACCCACCCGCCGACCAAGCCATCCACCCACCAACCGAGCCACCCACCATGCTACAGCAGTACAGCAGCAGACGGATGCGTTGTTCCGTGCTCGATTTTTTTTTTTTTTTCGCTAGAGCAGGCGGGTTAAACAGTCGATAAAACAAAGTACTGCTGCTGTACCCAAGACAATATCAGCTCCACCTCCCACAGGCACGAAAGCACTCGCCCACGCACGAAACGACCGCCACCCACCTACCCAACCAACCAACCGCCCGCCAACCGACCAACCCATCCTACCACCAAACACTCCAACCCATATGTGCTACAGCAGTACAGCAGTACGCCCAGCTGGTACGTACACCAGCAAACAGAGGCGATTGGTCCGCATTTGATGTTTATCTTGAAAACACAATCATGGGTACGTCGCACCTCCAGCGGAGTACAATAACGTGTTCACCACCCATTCTCACCCATCTACCGACCCACAACCTACCCACGAACCGGTACCGGCATCTACTGCTGCATGCTGCATCCTGAAGATACACGTACCTGCGATTATAACGACCACGACCAAAACAACGCACCCTCGGCGAGGTCTTGCTACGGCTTGGTGGTCCGTTTCAGTTAATTCTTCGCCCAGACCATTCTCTGGGGTCATGAACAAAAAAAAATGAAGAAGGCAGCTATTAATAGTCCACGACTAATGCTACGATGTTCAAGCCGTGATCATTTCTACCAGTCCAGTTGAAAAGGATGCTGCTTGATAGTCGGACGTGCCTATAGTTACAATTGCTGTTGTTGAGTTGTTGTTGTTGTTGTTGTTGTTGTTGTTGTTGTTGTTGTTGTTGTTGTTGTTGTTGTTGTTGTTGTTGTTGTTGCTGTTGTTCTCACGTTAACTCGCATTATCAAGTCCGTGGTCACAGGACAGGCTCCAGTCACTCTGGAGCTGAGGTACCACAGGGACAAAACACACGAAGCAGCCTGAAAGTGGTACTTGTACACGCATACCTGGTATGTCATAGCTGACGCCATTCATGACGACGCCAGAATAATAATGTTAAATAGTGAAATCGGGAGTCAGCCTACGATGTGCCAGGTCCACACTGGTACATACATCTCACTACTCGTTCCTGAAAACACCGACTACATCGCTTGTCACCCAGAAAATACTACCACGTATATATTACACGTGTATCATCTATCACTACGCATACGCACGTCAGACTCAGTTCAATTGGAAAAAAACAAGAAAAAATACTCAGTAAAAAAAATAGACGGAAAATAAAAGGAAATAAAAGAAAAGAAGAGTCACCCACCCCAGCACGAGGCTTCCGTTCAACGGCAAACGTCCCAAACAGCAGCAGAGCAGACAGGCACCACAGCGACGGCACGCCTTTCACACCTACCAGGTACCAGGTACCTCTACTAATTGTTTTGGTAGTGCTCCAACGAGTCTTGAACGAAAGCGGCTATTTGTTTAGACTATGCAACCATGGATTTCTGTGGATACCATAATGTACCACTTTGGCGAAAAAAGAAGGTGGGCATCTGGCATCATATCATTCTGCTGCAGCAGCAGCGCTACAGTCGGCCCGTGCGGAGAGCCAACAAAACAATACTGGCAGTTGTGATGAGCGCCAGAACTAGACGAAAACATGGGAAAGCCTTGGAAAGTAAAAGTTTAAAATGGTTTGCGTGCTCCGGATGCGGGTGGGTGAAATATCTGTTTCGTGCAATGCGCACACGCACCGCGAAATATCCCACTTTTTGCCATACGCTCGTCCAGGAGTACCGCTCCCTCAAAACGAAGCCCACTGCTCTGCTTTTGTGTGCCTATGACAGCACACATATCACCCGTAACTATACAGAAGCGTACACGCATACACGCAGAACCACCTTCCGTGGCTTGTCACAAAGGAGTGTTGCTGCTGCTGCTGAGTCGTAGCGGGCAACATATTAATAGAGGGTAAACCAGTTGGACTTACGGTGTCATATGGCGGGCGGGAAAGCGGAGCGAATTCCAGAATATGAGAGTGAAGCGGGCTATTTTTTTCTCTCTTTCCCCACATTTTTCGATGCATTTGCTGGGCTTGAGCAGCGAGGCGGAACACAACCCCTTGAAAAGAGAGCCAGCTCAGCGACGTTGCATGCTCAGAGAGCACCGCCACGGAGTTCGTCCTATTCGAAACACGCGTCGTCATGTACCGATTGGCTCCTTTCTAGCCCCGCCGCCGAAAAATATCTCGGCCGCCGGAGAGCAGCAAGCCAGATTAAATGTGCATCTTTAACATAAAAGACATGCACAATATATCATGGTATGATATAGTTTCCGCGCACGGATTGATTGTCATCACCCTGTTGACCTTGGTACAAGCTACACTGCAGTTCTAATTGGAGTCGCCGACCTATATCCTTAATGAGGACACACACCCAGTCGTACGCGCGATCGGAGTACAACACACAGCGTGCAAATATGAGTTTCGACGAAATCTTCGGTCTCCCAGCTGGATGTGTATTCTTGTATTTTTTAGTATAGAAATGCATAATGTACCATGCTACATTATGTATATACCATAGTATACCACAACAGATAGTATAGTATAGTATAGTATAGTATAGTATAGTATAGTATAGTATAGTATAGTATAGTATAGTATAGTATAGTATAGTATAGTATAGTATAGTATAGTATAGTATAGTATAGTATAGTCTAGTATAGTCTAGTCTAGTATAGTATAGTATAGTATAGTGTATATCGTAGTGTATGCCTTAAGTTGGCGTGGGGCGCACCTTTTGTTGGGCAAACATATTACATAAGGACCCTATATATTGGTTATAAACAGGCTGTAAATAGTATGCCCGTTTCTTATCTGAGACGAACGACGTCGGTCGATACGGAAGGGTGTTGCAGAGCAAAATGTATGTTTCAAAAATGAAGAAATACTCTTCAGCTGTGAGATCGACCAAAAATGTTTTTTTGATCAAAAGTCAGCTTTGCAAGCTGCGTGTGATACTTCGATCGCGCGTGTTACGGGATGTACATACCCTCGTGAAGGATACAGGTTGGTCACTCCCCTGCTATTGCCAGGATCAACAGGACTAAGACGTTGATTCAGCCTTGTTCTGCGCACGGAAACTGTATATAGCCCGCGTTGACGGGGACCAAACCAGACATAAAACACTTGAGTTTAGTATGCATGAAACAATAAGTGTTACAGGGTGAGTTAAGTTTTGGTGGGACACTTGGGTCCACCGGGTTCGTACGCAAATTCTTGTGTACTCCCTGTGTATGTGGCGGGCCAGCGGAGGTCCAGCCCAGGCCTGATGCTCGGGTTGCTGGTGCTGCCGAGTCATGATGGAACATGCGGTGGACGTCGATCGCTACTGTTCCGAAGTGATCTCTCTTCTGCTCTTGATGTAATGCAAAGGCACACTCACACCTGTATTGATCGGATGAAGACCGACGAGTGAGATCTGGCGTTCTGCATCAGGCGTCGGGCGGTGCACACTTGAACCTAAAGCTCTTGGAACGCCGACATATTACAATGTATATGTATTATTTGTAATCGCGCGGTATATAGGGAGTAGACACGCTCAAGAAACCCTTTGGCGGGCAGGCTTTGGAGGCCGGATTATTTCGCGAAAATACAAAAATGATGAGGGGAAGGGTCCGATCGGAAACGTCGTTTTTAGACAACACCTGTTAAAATGAAATATGACAAATAAAACTTGCCGTCCGATGCTAGAAATTACAAAACGTTTCGAAAGCTAAAACGTCAGCTGATGTTATACGACGCGACTCGGTACCTAGTTGCCTTCCACGAGGTTTTGACCATTCATTGTAGTCGGTGTTTTGTTCGTGGCTCGATAACCAACGTGCAGCGACTCGACAAACCGTTTTTACACTACGACTCGATGGCCGTGTTTGCCGTCGTTGTCTTATCTTCGTGGTATGACCACCTTGGTTTCGGCAAGACTTCGTTTTGTTTTCGTCACCCGACCGACCCAACAAGCAATCTTCACCTTCTAATGTGGCCTAACAAATGCTCTTGAGGTATACTACGAGTATGAATGATTTTTTCCTTTTTTGTTGTTGTTGCTTTTCTTGACCGCTTGTTTTCTGTTTTGTTTCAGGAGTCTGAGAGCGCTGAAGGTGTTTTCATGGAGACCTTGTGGGCGGCGATCGTGCTGGTAGGCTTCTCCGTCACGGGGTATATCATTGTGCTCGCCGTCAGGTAAACAACCAGCGCCATTTCCGTGTGCCTGAAGTATGGCAAGTAGTGAATCAACTACCAGGTACCTTATATCCAGTTATTTCGGGCGAACGTAGTAATACTAATACCACCAAATATGGTTACGACAACAAAAAGGGGCTCTTGAAGGTTTTTGTGTACACAATGGGTCCTACGTACTATGGTCCTCTGTAATAGTACCAGGTATGTCCTGTACGGCGTATAAAACATCAAAATTTCCCTTTTGTTTTTTGGTCTCCCTCGAATGCTGAAGCAAACTATTCTGGTTGTTATGCCTTTTTTTTCGGGGCTTCTTATGGGCGACAACCGGACCGGGGGGGTGCGCGCGGGTCAGGAGGGCTTTTCGAAAACCTCCTGGGTCGGGCCGGTCGGGTCAGGACTTCGTTTAAATCTCGCGGGTCGTGTCGACGAGGGCTGCATGCCCGAATTTTGTATTTTCTCACCCCCTCTCGCCGTTTAATAACGTTCTTGAAATGAACCACCGTGGGTGTGCTTGCCCATCCCAGCGCCATTTCGTGTCCTTGAAATCGGAAACAGCTACCTGATGGATTGTTTTGTTCCAGCGATGTTGACGGGTCATGACCGGACCCGCGGGCCGGGGCAGCAGGATTCTAAAACTCTCGCGGGTCGAGTCGGATCAGGTCGGGTCAGAGTTTCACGGGGCGGGACTGATCGGATCAGGAGGTTTTCAATTATTATGGGTCGGGTCAGGTTGTGTCGGGTCAGGTCGTGTCGGGTCAGGTCGTGTCGGGTCAGGTCGTGTCGGACCAGGTCGTGTCGGACCAGGTCGTGTCGGGTCAGGTCGTGTCGGGTCATCATGACGGTTCATCATGACGGTTCATCATGACGGTTCATCATGACGGTTCATCATGACGGTTCATCATGACGGTTCATCATGACGGTTCATCATGACGGTTCATCATGACGAGAGGCGACCCAATTCGTGAAAAGCCTTGTTTAGTTGTTTGTACTCCTTTGTATATATTATTGTTTCATGTCCCCGACGAGTATCATACATCGCCGAACGTTGATTGTTTCTATCTACTCCCGCTTGCTGACCTATCAGGTGCGCAAAAGGTCAGGTGGTGAGCTTGCCGATCCCAACCAATCCCGATGTGAAGAGAGAGGGACCAAGATGACTTAGCGTAGCATCACTCGCTCGCTCGCTCGCTCGCTCGAGGCTCGCGAGGAGGAGGGGAGAGGGGGTAGGACATGGACTAGGACGGGGGGGGCAGAGAGGTGCCGCGAGGCGTTAGGTACGCTCGATCGCGGGGAGGAGACTCACTAGACGCTAGCGAAGGGGAGGAGAGCGGAGGGGACGGGGGGGGGGGGGGGGGGGGTACAGCGTTGAGGTAAGACAACCCAATTGCCGGGAGAGGGCTCGCTAGATGTTCGCAAGGAGGGGGGGGGGGGGGTGGGAGGAGGAGGATGAGTAGGACGGCGGGAGAGAGGGGGGGGGGGGGGGGAAGGAGCAGCAGCAGGAGAATGGCGGAGATGCTTACGCAATATACCCTTGACAGGAGAGCACAGAGCACGATTTTCCTGGGAGCTACTAACGGCGCTCGCTAGGAGCAGAGCTTCGTCCCCAATTGCAGCAACAAACCTGGAGAGGTGCGCGGGGCGCGTTTCTGTTTCGGCTCGAAGGGCATCTTCGGAGAGGGGGATGCTGTGAGGCCCGCACGGTGAACTGCAGCTGCAGGGCTTGTCGCGGGGGGTGGGGGGTGGGTTTACTCTTCGAAAACCTGCTGACCCGACCCGATTCGGCCCGGCCCACGAGGTTTGAACACCTGACCAGACCAGACCGGACCCGACCCGACCCGACCCGCGGGATTTCGAAAATATCCTGAACCGACCCAATGTCGGGTCATGGCCCGTCAACTAATAAGCAGGCGACGAAGAGGGGGAGGTATGAAGCATGGAATAGGTAGGAGGAGGGAGGAACAGAGGAGAGAGGGAGGGAGGGAGGGAAGGAGGGAAGGAGGGAGAAAGGGTGTCGCGTAATCTGTGCTTTGGTGTGTGTTTGGAGGTTTGCCGCTGCTCATCTTTTCCGGCTGCCGGGCGCTGGGAGAAGAAGCGGATGTTTCGAAATAGTTCTGTTAGGAGTAAAGGGGTGCGTTTTAACGCAACTTTTGTTTTAATCTTGTTTTTTTTTTCCGGGTCATGCCGAGAGGGCTTTGACTGATTGGCTTTGTTTGGTTTGGTTTGGTTTGGTATTTTGTTATTTTGTGAAAGGTGGGTGGATCTCTCTCTCTTTTTTCTTTTTCCTTCTCTTTGTTGTTCTCCTTCTCATTCTCCTTGTACTTCTTGTTACTCCTTCTCTTTCTCATTTTTTTTTTTCTTCTTTTTTACATGTTGTGGTGTTTGTTTTTATTTGTTCTTGTCATTTTTTTTTTCACTTTTGTAGGCGCTTTTTGTACAAATCGTTCGTTGTTGCAAACAACGACGCGTTTTACTAGCGAGTAGCCTCTCTGTTCCTCTCGTTTTTTTTTTGTTTTTGGCAGGGCCCTACAAGGGTGGGGTCGGGTCAGGTCGGGCCGGGCCAGTGTGATCCGACCCGACCCGTGAGATTTGAAAAAATCCTAAACCCAACCCGACCCGACCTGTAACATCTCAAATATTCTGGCCCGACCCGACCCGACGCGACTCGACCCGATCCAACCCCTGAGACTTTGAACACCTGTTGACGTGACCCGACCCGACCCGACCCGGGACCCGACCCGACCCGGGACATTACCCCCCCCTGCCACAAAACTCCTGACTCGACACGCCGGTACTCGTGGAAAGCCCTGATTTTTGGAAGCTGGGGTTGGGAACACGGCAAGACGAAGCGTGCGGAGGCATTTTGTTCACATCGGCCATCCGATGGAAGAGTTCTTGCACTAGACTGCAAGAACACACACAAAACTACAATTTGAGTCAGTAATACTTTAGCCCGTTACAGGTGGGGCCACTTTTACGTAAATTGGTCGATTTTATTCTGTCGCGATGCCTCGGCATGGTAGTAAGGGCATCACCACATCAGCGGCAGCAGTAGTAGCAGACGCAGCATAAACAGCGTAGGTACAGCGGTAGCTATCCCGTTTTGACCAACTACGCCAGAACATACACCTCAAGCAAGGGGAACCGCGCGGGCTCAAGGGTGCGGAGGCAAAGATTCCACGCTAGAATCTGTCAACCAAGGAAGATTACGTTACGGCATCTTCACGGCATGGTTACGACATCTTTTCTGTGCGTGACGGGGGCGAACATTGCCGCCCCTACCTTCGTAACGCGCAGTACGTGGCCCGTACTCTGTCTCCCTCCCTCCCTCCCTCCAATTCTGGCAATGTGTAGCACGTACCTTCTGGTCGTGTTGGTTTTCCGGCATAGAAAAAAACGCGACGGTTTCACGGGGTGGAGTTCCCGGAGGGATGGAAGCGTGAAATCCCGATTTGCCACATTCTGGTTGTGGTGCCATGGGCTGTGACTGTATGAACAACTGCATTGCTGCAGTAGTATTTTATGCTGCCATAGCCCATGTAGGTCTCTGGCATGATGTGATGCGCTTGGGGGCATGCTCCACTCTGGGTCCGTAGCGTCTTGCCTGTAGTGCCGGTTGAGTAGTGTCAATCTACGCGACTTTAATTTTGTGCCTGCCAAATTGCTAGGCCAATAATGGGAGCGACGGGTAGTGGTAGCATCGGAGTAGTGCCGGAGGCCGCTATGGTTCTCCGGTATTTCCGGCTGGCATACATGCCGGCGCCATCAAGGGACTACCACTAATATATCCCTCATATAGTATCCCTTATATACATTCGTATACATTCGGGTAAGGGATTTAGGGGGCGGGGAGGGGCTTCTCCAGGGGAGTTGCAACAGGGTGGCATCAGGAGCTCAAATATAATGAAGGGGGGGGTAGGGGGGGGGGGGGGGGGGGGGTATTTGCAATAGCCTTTTTTGTTATTCGCCGTTGCGAAAGGGCGACGGCGTGAGGTCTATTGGACGCTGCACTATTGCCAATTGCGCTCCAGATGGCCTTTCGGGAATAGGCAGCATGATGCAGGGGTGTGGCTAATGGGGAACAGTAAGACGGTGGTGCGGTATGCGAGAGCAATATGACCGCTTAATGGGGTACCATAGTCGCCTCATCTTCATTCCAGGTTATGTTGGGTACTCTGGTGACATCCCCCAGTCGCGCCGAGCGATTTTGACCGCCTTCTATCGGTATGCTGCCCTACTCAGACCGCCTTATTGCGGGACCCGTACTGTATATACTCCGGAGGAACACGGGTACGTATATCCCGAGTATCGTAATACTCTCTAATACTCTGGAAGTACCCGGGTACATACCCGAGTAAGGCCGAAACAACCTGGTGTGGGTACCGAACCTGGGTAACCCAGACTATGGACCCTACTACAAATACCTGGGGTATTTGGTATTATGGATGTACGAGCTATGTAGGTGTCGAGCCCGAGCCACGGGTGTCTCTTGGGGTAGGAGGGGGGAGGGCGGGGGAGAGGGGGGGGGGGGGGGGGGGGGGGCAACGCGTGTGCTGTGTGCTGTACCCTGGTATGCGCGTATGCTTACCGCTATGGGGTTGGGGGGTGGTAGGGGGGGTGGGGGCGGGGCGGGTAACGCTCGTGCTTATGTGCGTACGCTTTCCGCTATGTCTGTTTTTGCTGATTGAGGAAAAGCCGGAGCCGGCGCTCTCGCTGTGAATGTTGCAGGGTGAGGTCAGTACCGCGTGTACTCTGAGGGTATGACCCGAGTGTAAACTGCACCCGGGTACCCGCCCGAATAAGGGTACCCGGGGACCGTACCCGAGTATGAGGATACCCAAGTATGAGAGTACCCGAGTTCCTACCCGAGTATGGGTGTATCCGGATACCTATCCGAGTATGAGGGTACCCCCCGCTAGCATAAAGGCGAGTACGAGGGTACCCAGGGGTACCTATACCCGAGTATAACTAAAAACACAGGTTTCGTGCCCGAGTACCCTAGAGTGTATACCTTTCTAATTGTTGCATGCTTTCACCGCTCATCCTGGAGCGAAGCTGCGGTATATAAAGGTGCCTGGGAGAAGCGGCTCGTTTTTTTGGGATTGTTTCTCGCTCGTGACGTGTGGACAGACGTCTCTGATGGTTGTCTGTGAGCACTCATGGGATGGATGAATCGCTTGATCATTCAAATTTGTTTTTTTTTCTAGTCGCCTTTTGCCGCTTTGAAAACTGTGCGTTATAGGCCTCGCATGCGATGCGCGATACTCACGCATGCTGCCGGCGGTAGAGGTGACATGTCCTTCTTTTTTGTTTTGTTTCAGAGACCCTGCTCATTTGAGAAGGTCTGGTCTTGTACCCTACTACCCAAATGCTGTTTTGGAGAAAGACGAAAATAAGTGCAGACCCGATGAACAATGCCTTTTTTTGCTGTTGTTTTGCTGTTGTTCTGCTGGCGTTTTGAGCAAGCTGGAAGCGCAACCAACCCAATTACGATACCAGAGCTAGCACTTTTGCACCACTCTACTTGCTGAGGGACGGGGTCTTGGCCCCAAAATGCCTAAAGTTTGTTCTTGTTTTTTGCATTGTGAATTTATTTACACATGGCCGACGGGTTTGTTCGTCGGAGAGAACTTTGAATTTGCTCAAAAACGAAAACATTTTGGGTGAGGTAAAGAGCTCCTCAAGCCGACAACCTTGCTCGCTGGAAAGAAGATGGTGCGGTGCACCTATTTATCGTCGCATGTGTCCTAATCCATGCCCTAGGTAGAACAACACAAAAGCGGTTTCGCAAAACAAGAATGCCAACAGTCAGTTAGTGCTCCCACAATTTGGGGGTGAAGATACCCCGTCATTCACGAAATATTTTCGCCAAAAAAGGGTATACCTTCATACATACCCCTGGTTCGTAGCAATCATCCCAAAACTCTTCTTGACGAAAATGAAAGTGCAAGTACCGATGAACACCAGAGATGACTTTCCTTGTGGTCGACGAAAACACCATTCAATCTGCAAAAAAATGCAAAATCATGCGTGCTACGATGATGGAGGTAGCACTTTTGGTCTAAAACGATTTCTGAATGGCGGCGGAGCTCCTTTAGCCCCAAACCGTCGGAAACACGCCTTTTTTCGTCATCACGATCTTCTCGTTGTGTACCTAGGTCACACGGGACTTTTCATCCGGTGGCAGTTGTATTTTCATCTAAAAAATCATTTTTTTTTTTGCCTTAAGAGAGGGACTTGACATGTCTTAACCTCCCAAATTGAGGGGTAGTATTAGAAAAAAAAATGTGGTGCACCTCTATTGCAGCACTTGAAAAATGATGAGACATTCATTCCGACCGACGACCTGGGGTCAAGACGGGTGGAGGAGGGCTCCTCGCCAGTCAGAGCTATCTTCTGCTATAGAGGGGTGCAACGGATTCCAAGAATTTTGTGTGCTCCTGAACATGAGGCGAGACGCGTGACATGATGAGACATGATGGCATGAGACATGATGAGACGAGATGCGTGACATGATAGAGGTACGCCACGTTTTTTTCTGAAGGTCCCCCACTTTAGGTGGTTTAAGACATGATACACATGTCCTTCTTAACCTTCTTGAAACCCGAAGAAAAAACAATTTAAAGAGAGGTAAAACTGCTACCGGGTGAACATGAAATGAAAAAAAGATGGTGTTATAAGGCTTAGTTTGGGTAAGCTATTGGTTAACCAGTTGCAAGTGGTCAAACGGACTAATACCCCACTAATTCCTTAACAAATGGCGTCGTCGACAGACCATGGGTTTTAGGGTCGTGCGTTCGATCCCCACATCCACCATAATAAACTTTTTCAGATTTCCCCATGGCGAACTTGAAAAATACTCTTCCTGGTACCCCAGGGAATGAAACGGCTTGGATATATTGACAGGTCCGCCCGTATATCCGGCCGACCGGCTATCCCGCCGTTTCAGGGGGGGAGAGTGTTATAAGGCTTAGTTTGGGTAAGCTATTGGTTAACCTTTTGCAAGTGGTCAAACGGACTAATACCCCACTAATACCTTAACAAATGGCGTCGTCGGCAGGACTCGAACCTGCGCGTGAAATCACAATGAGTTTCCAATCCACCACTAATTCCTTAACAATGGCCTGTTAGGTATGAAAGGAGAACCATGCAACAAAAAATGGCCTACGTATTATTTTTTTTTTTCCCCCGACGATTTTGGGTTAAAGAGCCCCGTCGTCCAGAAAACGTTTCAGGCGAAAACTGCTACCTCTGTCGTAGCGCGCGTCGCATTACGTCTGTCGCCACCTTCAAGGGACTAGATGGGGTGCTCAACATCACCGATCACATCACCCGAATCATGACTTCGAAGGCGTTCGTTCGCGTAATCCGACAGACACCTCGATGGTCCAGTACTAAAAATATATACCTGGTGTAGACTATACTATGACTATTTAAAGGTACAGTACAGGTATCAGAGCAACCGACTAGCGGGGGTCAGATCGGTCAGATCGGTCAGACCGGTCAGATCGGCCAGACCGGTCAGATCGGGCAGATCGGGCAGATCGGTCAGAAACGCGATATGGCTCAAAAAGTGCAAGAGCCCCTACTGTTCGTACTGACAGTATTGGTACTACCGTCGGCTGACTTCATCAGAGAAAGGACCCAGGCTACGGTAGGGGGGTCCCCTTTTGGGCCTTGTATTTCAGTGGCTAGGGGTCACTCGCGCGAGTGCCCCTTTTGTTCCTATGCAATCTTACGTTTTCTTTATTTTTACATTGACGAAATCAATCCGCAATGCAAAGGTGATCTAAGCTGCGCCAAACCAAGTGCCTAAACCATCTCCATCCGTAGGGTAGAGAGCTACTTGTGCGAGTGGCTCTAACACACCAGTCAGTGAAAATGGGGGTACCCCCCCTACCGTAGCCTTGGTCAAAGGTTTCAGCCAAAATGAGGTAATGTATCCCTACTTGTACTCCTACTCTTTAGCCAAAATGAGGTACTGTACCCCTACTGTATGTACTCCTACTCTTTAGCCAAAATGAGATACTGTACCCCTACTGTACTCCTACTGTACTCCTACTTCGAAGTATGGCGGCACTTACTTGCCGTATGGAAGCTCTGAACCCGTCGGGGGCTTGAGAAGGACATATTGTCGAAATGGTGGTGGTGTGGCAATTACAGCGATTACGGCGATTACAGCGTCGGCCTCCCGAGGAAAGAAAAGCGGAAAGGAAGGCGGAAAGGAAAGCACGCCTCCTAGAGCATGAGACGTGTCTGTCGTCCACACGCAGACACGCAGGCATCATCATATCATCATGTCATCATGATCGTACTACTTCATACATACAGTAGTAGTAGTGCTGCGGCACGTTCTTCGTGCTAGCGGCTTCGTAAATAATATCGCATTCTTCGTTTCTTTGGCCGCTACCAGGTAGGTAGGTGTACTCTGAGCAAGCCTCGAAACATATAGACTATATATAGACTATGGACTATACTATATATGAAAAATTATTGGTTTGGTCTCTTCCGGTCGGTTTGGAGGCCATCCGTGCGGGCGGATACGCTGTGTCCAGGTCGCCAACATGTCGGAAGTTCACCCGGGGGTCACGTGGTTTTTCGTTCTTTGTTTTAAACTTTAGCCGTCTTTGCTGCTGTGCTTGGCTCAGCTTCGGTGAAGTTGCCACAACCCTCTCGATTCTATGGAGCTGTTGTATCTTAGCTCCAAACGCTAGCGTATTGGCCCAGCCCCAAAATACGAGGGCTACATTCTAATGATTAACGCTAAGGAAGGGCATGTAACTTGGCCCCATACGCTATTATTCGTAATCTAACCTTGACCCTGATCCCCTGGGACAACTCTTCTTGGAATGAAGCTGAAATGAGGCCTTTGTTCGGACATAAAACAATTTTTTCACTGCTGTGTCGTTTCCTGTGCCGTATTATTCCTCGATTTGCTTGATTTACACTACAAACTAGAATAACAACTAACTTCGCATTCTTCTCTTGTCCATCTAAGGGTCGTTCCTAGCGAACGAAAAAAATCCAGGAATCTTTCCTGACAAAATGTATGTCAGGATTCCTGCCGAAACGTCAGGATTCCTGACATTTTGAAATTCTGAAATGTCAGAACAAAACACGTTTTCTTGTCACACACAGGAGGAGTCCTGACATCAAATTGGAATGGAAAAAAAATCTCGAAACGATTCAAACGTCCGGATTCCTGACAAATATCACTGTTGAATGGTGAAAATGAATGGTAAAAATGTCACATTTTTGTTTTTTGTCTTGATTCCTGCCATCTTTTGCGTCCGTCTATAAGGAAGGGTCGTTCCTAAGGCCCGTTTTTTCAAGTTTTAAGAGTACCCCCATCCATGTGATTCGTATTTATTTCAGTTGCAACTCCCCTCGACCATTACTCTACTCTTTCCTCTTATTACTGTTGTCTAAGCGATCAAGGGTTTCCGTAAGGACATCAAGCGTCCTCGTTACACAATGCGTGATACACGCCTCCGTATGCCTATAACTATTCTATGCGCGCTTGAAGCGCTGATCGATATTCTAGTGAGTACGCGGCGAGAAAATAGCTCACACCTCCAGCAGGTCAAAATCGCCCTGCAAATCACGCGAACCATCGTCCCAGTTCTGGACCATCTGTAAACTAAGCAAAGCACCGCACAGATCACACAAACCGTTGTGACATATCTCAATAGTCTGTACAGCTCTAAGTTTCCAAGGGGCCGTCCTGTAGTGTAGACAGGGCTTTAACTTTCCGTACACGATTCAGCAGCAGTAATAGAAGTGCTCTGTCGGGTTAGACCGTATTATTGTGTGGGTGGTCGGGTTTGAACTGCCGTTAAACTCTGATCTGTCTGGTGCAATCAGTGTGAGCTACACGCGATTCCACGAGATACTTTTACAACAAGCAAGATTTAAACGTATTTCCTTAGCCACTTATCTGTATGGTACAACCAGAGACCGAAATATATGACCGAGTGAGCGCTTGCAGCTGAAGGTGTGGGTGCCAACAGCCGAGGTGATCGAGACGATACTCAACGGGTGCGTGGCGTGGGGCCCGAACAAGCGTGGCCTCGGCAGGCTACGGCAGGCTCACCACTCAATGCTCCGCCAGTGCCTCGGCTGGCGGAAACGGAAGCGCGACGACCACACCCATTTGTGCGCCAACTCGCTTGCCAAGACATACTCCGAGAGCGTTGGTAGGGCGGGACGGAGGCGGAGGGGATTGTTCGCCGGATTCGTGGCACGTGTGGGGGCAGAGCGTCCGCCGCTGAGGGTAATGCTTTGGGAGCTTGTTGAGGGTAAGGATTACTCCGGGAGTAGTATAAGGATTGGATGGTACGCCTGGAGGAAGGAAAGACAAAATTTGGCATGGAGTTCGAAGGGTGGAGAAAGGCTGCATAGAAGGCCGGCAGATGATTTCGACGTGTTGAGGATGAGGCGGTTGCAGTCATGCGGAAATAGCACGGAGCGGAGACCTGTAAAGGCTGCAGAACAACACGTGAAGGCCGCGGCCGCGCCACCCACCGTAGACACCAACATGCGGCGGGAGGACGGGGGAAGGGGGGAGGGGGGAGGGGGGGAGGGGGGAGGGGGAGGGGGGAGGGGGGAGGGGGGAGGGGGGAGGGGGAGGGGGGAGGGGGGAGGGGGGAAGGGGGGAGGGGGGGAGGGGGGGGGGGGGGGGGGGGGGAGGCGGGAGAGCGGGAGGGGGGGAGGGGGGGAGGGGGGAAGGGGGGAGGGGGGAAGGGGGGAAGGGGGAGGGAGGGAGGGGGGAGGGGGGGAGGGGGGAAGGGGGAGGGGGGAGGGGGAGGGGGGAGGGGGGAGGGGGGAGGGGGGGAGGGGGGAGGGGGGGAGGGGGGAGGGGGGAGGGGGGGAGGGGGGGGGGGGAGGGGGGGGAGGGGGGAGGGGGGGAGGGGGGAGGGGGGGAGGGGGGGAGGGGGGGAGGGGGGAGGGGGGGAGGGGGAGGGGGGGGAGGGGGGAGGGGCGAGGGGGGAGGGGGAGGTGTTATCCTGTACAAGAGGCTGAAGTCTCGGTCTAGCGATCACTGTCGTAACGTGTGCGTGCCTTTCCACGACCATAAGTAGCTGGCGTAAGGCCGACCGAACTTTTTCAACGCGCTGTGTTCTCCCCTTAGTGTCCTTCATACATTTGATGCCTATTTCGCGCCCAACGCGGTTTTTAGGATCTGATATTATCGTATTTTCCCTTCGTTTTTTTTGCTTTCTTTTCGTTTCTTTTATTTTCTTATCTTTCCTCTCTTTCTCGTTCTCGTTTTTTCTTTTCTTTCTTTCCTTGCTTTTCCCTTGCTTTTATTCAGTTTCCTCGGGTATTTCCTTGGTTGTTTTTTTCCCTGGATATTTTTCCATCCCAGAGTGACTGGAAGAGTTTGTCCTGTGACTACGGACTTGATTGTGCGAGTTAACGTGAGAACAAAGCAACAATGATCTAGGTCAGGCAGCTCATGAACTGTCAGACATGCGACAGAGGTACTCTGTTGCAGGATATGAAAATATACTCTGGGTCGAACGTTTGATGGTGTCCACCTGTCCCGGACGAAATAATCCTGGTGTGCTGGATCGCCTGGCGTGCTGAAAAGCCAGATAGATGCGTCATGGCTTCAGTATTCCCGGCACAACAAGGAGAACCCGAGTCGATCCGGGCGAACGGCCGCATCGCGTGGGACCAGGCATCGACATCAAAATATTCACAGCCACGTATAATGCAGCGTTTAACAGGAGTAGGAGTAATGCAAACATTCTTCGCATCATCCCTACCGGTAAGGTCATCTCAAGGATAATCCACTCAGCACTGGCAAAATTAGTCCTCGTCGCTTGCGCACGTGACCCCGGGTCACTGTAACCCCCCCCCAAAAAAAAAAAAAAAAAGTCCCCCCCCTAGCGAAGCCACGGTCTCAAATAATACCATTGCAACGAACACTGGGTAGTTTGATTGTAGTTGACTCGCTGTGAAGGGGCCGCATGAATCACTAGTCTTTGGGCCAAAGACCGCTACTATGTTGGGTTCCTGTACAGTGCCGGTATGTGCACTATAATATAGGGGAAGTGCGGCACTATAGCGGCAACCGGCACTACTATGCGTACTGTCAATATTTATAGTCGTTATTCCCACCAGTGCCAAGCGGTCTCACAGGCACTATATCAGACAACCGGCACTACTCAACCAGCACTATAGAGGGACCACTACCGAATCTCAATATCTAGCACGTGTCATTTGCCACCCCTGTGCCTCGTGGTGGGGCTTCGTCCGCCTGCCCCTGGCCCTCGCGGCTCTTCGTGCCGGCCGCCGCCCGGAGACTCGCCTGGTAGGGCACGAATTATAACATGGCGGCCAATCGATCAAGAAAAAATATGACCGTTGCAACGCGCAGCACTTGCAGCATCGAGCATCGATCACGCGGTGACTATTAGACTATAGCTGTGGTGCGGTGGTGTGAGGGATAGCCGGACGTGCATGGATATGTACACGTCATGTCGTCTGCACTGGTCTAGAGCGCGATGCTTCGTGTGGCCAACAGGCGCTTCGTACGACATTGAATACCGTAGCTGTCGTGAGGCGCGCGTGATAGTTGCACACGCACGGGAGCGTGCACGTCATATCTAAACGGATCTAGAGCTGAAGCAGTTGTGTGGCGGACAGTGTTTCTCAGGGGGTAACTACAACAACGACCTGTGGTGTGGCTTGAGGGGTAGCTGAACACACAAGACGGGAGTGTACAAACCATCTGTACTGATACTGGGTGGCGAATGTATTACCGCATGTAACAATAGTAAAACACGAATGGGGCTTCGAATACATTGCGTCAACATATTCCGCAGTTGAGGTGCTCGTTCAGCCATAACTATTGGGTGGGCTACAAAATACCAGGGCTCTTTACGGGTCGACACACTCCTAAAGGGTCGGGTCGGGTCGGGTCTGACTCGGCCCACGAAATGTGGAAACCTCCTGACCCGATACGACCCAGCCCGTGAGATGTCGAACTCTGCCTTACGCGACCGGACCCGTGAAATTCCGTTGAGAATACTTCCTCCACTGGAGCATGACCCGGAGAGAAGCCTATCTTGAGAGGTTAACCAGCGGTACACGTAGCTGATAGTTGTGCGGTGTTAGGGACAGCCACATACACATGTTAACGTAACCGATCCAAAGTAGAGAGCAAGCCGTTCCGCGGCCGACAGTGTTTCCATGGGGAAACTACAACAACAGCCTGTGGATCGGCAAGAGGGAACGTGGGACGTTCATGAGAGTTCGCGCTGCATCTTAATTGATAGAGCAGCAGCCTTTGCATATATAGAGTGTAGGGTAAATTGACATACGGAAAGCGCGCTGGGGCCGGTATCGTTTTGATGAGGAAGCTCTATCATCTAGCTGTACTGCGGCGTGAGCGATAGTTCGATACGCGTGAGAGTGCGCGCGACGTGTTAACTGATGGAACAACTCTTTTCTGAGGGTTGCATGCTTTTCGGTACGGTAACCATAGCTGCTGTCGTGCGACATGCAGGATTTAACAATTTGACGCCTTTTAGTTCACTTTCAACGTCTGTCTACTTGTATTATTGCGTCATGATTGATTTTTCTTCGTTTCAAGCATTACCCACACAAGAGAGGTGAGTCGAAGAATCAAATGATAAGGTAAAATGTGGTAGAGCTCTTGTTTTTCCGGCACAGGGAAAGCCGGAGGACACGCGTGGGAGTAATGCGTTAAGGGACCGGTGCATCACGGGACCGAACCTGAGATTTGTGCCTAGGGGGCCGGCGCATTGGGGGGCCGAATCGAGAATATTTGCTAGCTAGGGGATCGGTGCATTACGCTGTTGTTTTTTTTAGTTTCTGGTACAATTTTCAGTAATAATGGCGCTGCTTTGCTTTTTGCGGTACGATTTCGTACCATAGGTCGCTGCTGTTGACCGTTTCTGGTACGATTTCGTACTCAACTGTTGCTTTCCGGTACGATGCTGTACCAATGGTCGCTGTTTTTTACTGTTTCCGGTACGATTTCGTACCAAAGATGTAATATTTCGTACTGATAATGTCGCTGTTTTGCTTGTTTCCGGTACGATTAATTTTAAATGCACCGGTCCACTCGTAGCAAAATACTCCATTCGACCCCCTAATGCACCGGTGCCCTAGGCACAAATCCCGGCTTCGGTTCCCCAATGCACCCGTCCCCTAACGCATTACAATGTGCAGGAAGACGGCGCCAGGGCAATATTTCTTACCTGCTTGGTCGGGGCCTTGGGATGAGTCTGGTCTTTTGGAATCGCCCTCGAGCTCTCGATTCCTTAAATCCTTCGAGATAAGATCAAGCGGAAAGGAAAGTGTTGAGTGTAAACGCTTGGATGGCATACTGAGCGTCTCGCACCAAGGTAATCCAAGACAAAGAGCCCGTTGTACGTTCCTGTAGACTCGTAGATGCATCTTGATTGACTGCAGCAAAAAAACGATTCATATTGAGAACAAGGCTAAGACACGATTCATATTGAAAACAAGGCTAAACTATCGATTCAAATTTAGAAAAAGCTTGAAAAATACCAGGTATTTTGATATATTGGGCAGGTATTGTTACTAATAAGATCGTTCACCATTCAGCATTCAGCATTGATTGACCATTCAGCATTCAGCATTCATTCAGCATTTATTTATCATATACCACTGACCATTCACCATTCAGCATTGATTGACCATTCAGCATTCAGCATTCAGCATTCAACATTCAGCATTCAGCATTGGCCATTCATTCAGCATTCATTCAGCATTCAGCATTGGCCAATCAGCATTCAGCATTCAGCATTAAAACGTCAAAAATAAGACAACGGCAGGGGGATTACTTTTAGGAATCGTGCTAGGTTTTGCAACGGCACACACACGGATTACGAAGGCGAAAGGGTAACTACAACGACGGCTTTTGGTGCGGCGTGAGGGGTAGCCGGACACGCAGGGGAGTGCACACAATATCTCACCTGATACCTGGTTGCGAATATATGTAAAAATAGTAAAACGCTAACAGGCTTCCGCACTTTAGTTTTATTGGGCAGTTGTGCAGCGAGCGGAGGAGCTCCGTCGGTCAGGATAATGTGGGCGGGAAAATACCCCCCCCCCCCTCCTGCTCAGAAACGTTTAGGTTCAACCCTACCGCAATAGCAGTACCAGGTAGTACAATTTGTGGCACGTTGTTTTGGTGTTTGCAACACAGTAGCAATTGGGGTGAACAATGGCATTGACGCATTGGAGATATCGTGTCTCATTTCATGACCTGTGTCCGTCTCCTATTATTAATGGCGGGAAGATGGATCCATGTCCTGAAATAACCTGCATGGTCTTGACCATCTTGCCGTGCGGGAGCCGTATGGTCTGCATCACCAAGCACAGCACAGCACATCACATCACATCACAGCACATCACATCACTTCACATCACATCACATCACATCACATCACATCACACCACATCACATCACATCACAACATATTTATCATACCATATCACACCACACCACACCACACCACACATCACATCACATGATATGTTTCCTGGGTGTCATCTGTACAGCATAATACACACAGTAATATGAGAACGACACATGCATACCTGGTATATACCCTGGTAATCTAGAGCTACTTGTTGTATAGACTAGATGGTCTTGATGTTGATATGCCCGATGTACGAAATACGGTATATTACTTCAATCCTCGCATCCCGTCCATCGACATCGAACCGTCTCCCCGAGGGTTGCGACGATGGTATCCCATTTGCCCCACAAGACATGCCGCTGGCCGGGGAAACGGTATTCCATCCCACCGGTTTGTTTTTTCCATTCTTTCCTTTTGAGAGGTGTGTCGTCGTTGCAACTTTCTCCCGTGTGTCATCGCAGCAGTAGCAACATCGTCGCATTTCCGAACATCACATCATGCCAATGGGCATCTCGCACCTTCTTTCCGAGGTTTGCCACGACTGTGTCCCATTTGTCCCACAGAACATGCGGCTGACCGAGGAAGTACTGTTTCAGAGGACTGTCATCCAACACCCGACCGCTAAAACAGAGTTCCACAAACGCCTGCCAGCAAAAGATATACGGGTCGTGAGGTCCAACCGTTAGCATGCACAGTAAAAAGATGTAGTCTACACATTCAGACGTTCGTTATAGAATGCATGCGCAGTCGAAGGATGACGCAAACCGAACAGTACGTTACGAGAAGAAAGTGTACCAGCCTGTTTGTCTACGTGCGGCTGGCCGAGGAAGTACTATTTTGAGAGGACTGTCGTCCAACGCCCGATCATTGAAACAGGACTCCACAGAGCCCAAGGAGTGGAATCTTAAGATCCAGACGCACGTGAGTATGAACTTGGTATGAAGAGTATTATTTTTTACAGATCCAGCGATCCAGACGTTATAGCATGCACGCGAAGTCGTTCGCTAACGCAAATGAAAAGGTTGTTGACGTGAGCAGTGCCTGCCGTAGGACTGTCGTTCAACACACGACAGCTAAAAAGACAAAGCTTCATAAGCGCCTGCTGATAGCAGAAGAGGCAATGATATCGGATCCAGGCGTTATCATGCAGCAGAAGGGTTACGTATTGAGCCGTTACAGCATAAATAATTCACAATCGAACGATCGTTTCATGCTACTAGACTACAGGATAACTATAATCAAAGACTTCGTTGTCTGCCAGGTCGCTTTCAATAAACACCGGACCATAAACAAGAGCTCCACGAAAGACGTGCTTAGTCTATATATTATAGCAGAAGAAGAACTTTTGCGGATTTAGCCGTCGGCATGCACAAAAAGGAGTTGCGGATACAGCCAGCCGTTTCCACGCGTGCAGTCGAAACGGCAACGCAAATCGAGACCCGGCCAATAAACGAGACTTCGACATAGGCCTGCTACCATAGTTAGCCGTAGTCTATCATACTGTTGAAGTGAATAGCCGATCCAGCCGTCGGCATTCATGTGCGGTCGAAACAGCAACGCAAATCAAGACTCAACCACCAAGGCGGAATTCCACCAAACCTGCTAGCATAGTCTATTATAGCAGCATGCTATTACAAGCGTAACAGCCTGTTATTAATAGCATAGCAGCTTGCTAGCATAGTCTACATAGCAGATAAAAATAGTTACGGATCCACAAGTATTTAGCATCCTGTATGCATGCACAGTAGAACGACAATACAAATTAAGGCCGGGCCACCAAAACCGAACTCCGCAAGGAAAATTAGGCCGACTAGAATAGCATATCATTGGATGAAAAATGATTCGACCGTTACCAGCAAGCGCATTCGACAGCGCAAGTCGAGACCCGACTATTATTGAGACCTATATTAAGATATTTCGTCACTTCCCGCAGCAGATATGAAACGAAACACGTAGTCTACGATCACACTACGACAACAGAGTACCAAAAAGTCTTGCTACTATCTGTAGCACCAAGTCAGATGGAAGAACGTAATACTTGTTGTACGATTGCCACAACTGGCTGATGCGTGGCACTGTGCAAACGTTTTTGTTTTCCAGTAATTGCACTATAACACACGCGACACGACCCAATATTCGACTGTGATAGATATCCGCTTGTGGTAGCATATATATAGCGATGGATCAAATGTCCTTGGCGATCACAAGGAAGGGGATATGGTTTGCAGACCAATTGTCGCCACACCTCGGGATGACACAATGATTCATCATAGTCGCACTACTTTGGCGTCTAGATCCGGCCGTGCCGAACACCCAGCAAGTTGATCGCTCAGCTATTCAGTCGGATCGAAGGGGAAGGGAACAAGCCTTTGGTGAGCGAGGCAAACCTGATCGTTGAGCATTATGACAGCGTCCGTTATGTTCCCGTATGATATACACGTGGAAAGATCCAAATATCTTTCTAACATTGTCTAATTTCGGAAAAAATTAGGCATGGATCGAAGATCGTTGGTGATCACAGCTTAGCCACGCGAGCTCTTCTGCCGAATGCTAGCGGCGGTCACAACGGGCCCCACACGCGTGCCATGACATAGGAGCATTTTTTACAATTTTGCCAACTCGTTATGATGATGATGCCGTTTTGCGACCGAGGGCCCCCCCGACATCGATGGATTGCCGCATGTTTTTTCCACTTACCTATCATACCAACCTGGTAGTAGTACAGTAATAGAGTGGTAATAATGTCGTTCGCTTTATATAGGCAATGGGCTTGTTCTCGGTGTGTGTGGCGACGTTGCATTTTGTTGTGGCATGAAAAAACAGTCTTGATGGTCAGTACTTATTATTGTTTGAAAGCAGCAGAAGTCTTTGGGTAATATAGAGAGTTCCGAGGGGCTTCGAAAATATAGTGTGCTGCTTCCGTTAGCTGCGCCGAAATCCGATTACACTTCCACGGTCGCTCGTCTCGATTTACAGTCAGTGCTGACTTTCGAGTCGTACAGTTTGAGCTTTACGGCTTGTGATGCTGCTCCAGCCCGCGACAAATAACTAGTAGTATGGATGTCTTTATTCGACAGCAACACTAGCACTTGATAATATACGGCAGTAGTAGTACCAGGTACAACAACAAGTAGTACTGATTTTGCCATCGAACACTTTACTTGTCGACGTCATCAGCTTCAACGTTGATCACTCACAAACGTACAAACAAACACATACAAACAAACACACAAACATTATGCCAACACACCATTAGGCTACTAGTACAGTACTATAGCGGCAGTACTAGAGCAGCAGTACGAAAGCAGGCACGGTAGGGGTGAATCACTTGTGAATCACTTTTCTTTTCTGAGGCTCTTGGCCCTGATAACATATGCACACAACAAAAAACTGATTCGAGAAGAAGCAAGGCGACAAAAAATACCACGACCTATTAATAGATGCGCATGACATTGAAAACACAGTCGGGATTCCACGACATGGGGGTAAGTCCTGATCCTGAACCGAGGATCTCCACCACGCGCAAAAAAAATGTGACCAAAAAGGCTACCGGCACCCCAATTGCACCACGCGTCCCACCCGCAGAAATACAATACGGAGAAATCCGAGGGAAATCATGAAACGAAACGAATGCACGAGGTCTAACCTCCCTGTGTACCTATCTCCGGCGTGGCATCGATCTAAGCACCACCTGTCGCCCTTGCTCTGCTAATAATGCCACCCCAGCACGTGAAACGTTAGCATGCCACTAATCACACACAGGAGAAATGGCGATGGCGAATGATTCCCACTTGCCTGCCGATCAATCTCCTCCCTCTTAAAGTCGCTAATATTGTACGGCGTAGCCCATTGCGTGAGATCCTGAATAGTGTGCACCCAGTACCTTCACGGGGACGATGGGAAAAATAAAGCGTGCGTGTGTCGTCGTCATGGTTGTGTCGCGCATATACTGGTGCAATTGATTTGAATTGGTTCGGCAGGCAATTGGTTAACCTTTTGCAAGTAAGTGGTCAAACGTACCAATACCTTTTAGCCCTAAACAAATGGCGTCGTCGGCAGGACCACGGGTTTTTGGGTCGTGGGTTCGAATCCCACCATCCACCAATAAGAAACTTTTGTGACTTTCTTCTCCTTGTCGAACTCGAAAAAAACACTCTCCCCGGTATCCCCAGGAAATGGAACCGCGTGGATATTGATACGTCCGCCCGTGTATCCGGCCGACCTGTAGGGGTGCTATAAGGCTCAGCGCGGGTTGGCAATTGGTGAACCTTTTGCAAGTGGTCAACCGGACTAAAATACCCTCCTCTACTTCCTTAACGAGAGACAATCATCCCTTCTTGCCGACGGCTGGACGTACTTTTTTCCAATCTCGGTTTCCTCCTGGATCCACAGTCCCCTGAACAGGGTGTGAGTGTTATCCCACTGGATTCGGCATCCTGAACCAGAAATCAAGACAACAGAAACACATACAGTCGGAGTAGTAGAGGCCGCCCATTAGTGCGGCGTACACTATTTAGTATAGGGCCACGGCCCTTTCAAGCGGGTGCGGGTATCGTCCCAAAACGCTTCTGTTTTCCATCCGGCCGCGTGCTGCATGAGCACCACAACGTCGACCGCCCATACACAAAGGCAGGAAGGACAAACGCAACGGGAACAACAGCAAAAAAGAAATATATGTGCGGCGTTTCTCGGTTTCTTCGTGAGAAAGAAGTCGAACACCGTAGCCGGGCGGGAGACAGCAGCGTCTGCTACGTGGCCCCAACTCTGAGTTCCCTAAGGAAATGAGCTACAAAAAACAGCAATTAACTATACGTAATAAGTATCACTTGTGGTATACTGAGTAAATATTATGTCAGGGTTAGATGGGATGGAACGAATCGTATGTCTTTAAAGAGCAGTAATAGTACATCTATCTGCTAAAACGCTCGGCAGGAGTATCACGTAGCTTGCAAGTATGAGAACCGACCCCTAAAATGGTTGAAGCCACAGCTAGCTGACCTATTTGATAAAATCTTATGGAATAAAAGCAACCGTGAACAAGTAGTCCCGACCTGTTGCACTCGCCTCTTTTGTACAAAGCCTTGGTCTCCAAGCCAGACAATGTGGGGTTGAGAAAGTGCAATGCTAGAGCCAGATCCTCCTTCGTCAGCAACTCCACTATGGGAGCGTTCATGCTGACATAGTCGTTCATGCAAGTTGCCTCCCCTGTGCTCTCCAATACCCAGCTCATGGCGCTCTAAATGACATACAAAGTATAGAATTAAGTAGTGTTCGGGGTTGGGGTTAATTCATCGTGTAGGACATGTCAGATCCTTCGTGTATTATAGTCTAAATTGTTAATGGTATTTATTTGTCACCCACAGGGCAGATAAAGCCCTGGTCTAAATGATACCAGGTATGCATGATCTTTTCACAGCTCATGTTGCCGGGTGGTAACCGTATGATCTGCATGATTTGGTACATATATAACACATGTATACCAAGCGTTCCTTTAAAACTGACGATTTGCATCCCTCCCTCTAATGCTCAATGACGGAGACAGCACATGGCCACATACATCACCTCGCATGCTGTATTTGGCAATACGTATCTCTTGCGTATAATTAGCGATGTCGATAATAATGGTAACTGTATGATGATGGTGACAAACAGTGCATGACCACATCACCTCGCCTGTCGCATTTGACAATACGTATCTCTTTCTTATTATTAGCGATGTCAGAAAATAATGGTACCTACAAATATTCTATAAAATATTCTAGCTTTCGATCGATGTATCATACAACAACAAACTATGAAGATTTAACACGTTATTTACTACACTTAAACACTGGGTTGCATGCTGCATCTAACATCAAACCTTCTAGAATAGTAAATATTACAAGCCAGATGATATAAAGGGATGTCTTATTGCTTCAATCGTCAGGTTTGTCTCCTTTGAGAATTTATAGTTTCCGCGCACATATTGAAATGTCCCGCCCCCCGCCGCCCCCCCCCCCCCCTCCCCTCCCCCTCCACTGACCTCTTTTTCATAACAAACCCCAACCTTTCCCCCCCCCGCCCCCGCCCCTCCGTTCCCCGATCCCCCCCCCCCCCTTCCGCCTAGTCTGTCCAAACGCCCCACTCACAATCAAAATCGGCCTGAGTAATAAACACCTATACGCAGTTGATATCACGTCATTATCTTTCTGACCATCCATGACGTAGTTTTCAATTATATCCCCCCCCCCCCCCCCCCCCCTTCCAACGCCCCCTCTTTTCCGACCACCTACATGATCGCCTAGACCTAGCACGACGCGTATAACAAGCTGCTACATATCTTTGATGTCACAGCCGAAGCGTATTTGAATATTATTTGTGACCTAAACCTCCTAAAAATACCCCCCCCCCCCCCCCCTCTTGCTCTCCCTTACTCAAACGCCCCACCAAATATCGAAATCCGCCACATTAATAAACACTTCACGCACAAGATATCACCTCATTATCTTTCGAGAGCCATCCATGCCGCTGTGTTCCCCCCCCCCCCCCCCCCCCCTCCAACGCCCCCTCTTTCCCGACCACCTGCACGATCGCCTAGACCTAGCACCACGCGTATAACAAGCTGCTACATATCTTTGATCTCACAGCCGAAGTGTATTTGAATATTATTTGTGACCTAAACCTCCTAAAAAATCTCCTCCCCCCCCCCCCCTCTTGCTCTGCCTTACTCAAACGCCCCACCAAATATCGAAATCCGCCACATTAATAAACACTTCACGCACAGGATATCACCTCATTATCTTTCGAGAGCCATCCATGCCGCTGTGTTCCCCCCCCCCCCCCCCCCGCCTCGAACGCCCCCTTCTTCCCCATCACCCGCACCTTCGCCTAGACCTAGCACCACACGTATAACAAACCCCTCACCTAAAGCCCTTCCCCCCCCCCCCCCCCGCCCCCCCCCCCCCCGCCCCCACCCCCACCCCCCCCCCCCAACCCATCCCAACCCCACCCCCTCGAACACTCCACCCTCTCTTTACTCACTGATTGTACGAATTACCCCACGATATACATGATAAACTGATGTATTATTTCCAAAACTGTCACATTTATCCCCTCAAAATAATGTATAGTTTCCAGGCACATATTGAGCTGCCCCCCCCCCCCCCGCCCCAACCTCCCCCACCCCCCCCCCGCCCCCAATAATATACTGGTGCCAAAACCGTCAGATTTATCCCCTCGAAAGGATTTATAGCTTACATGCACAGATTGCCCCTTTCCCACCCCCCCCCGCCCCCCTCCAAACCCGCTCGCTTTTGATCAAAACAAGGCCCCCCTTTCCCTTCACAGCTGTCAGATTTTGTCCCCCTCAGAAACGGGTTTTATAGTTTCCACGCACAGACTGACTAAAATAATCCTGTTGACCCTGATAGCTACACTGTAGTTATAAAGGGAGTCGCCGACCTATATCCTTAATGAGGACACACAACTCGTAATGCGCGCGATCGGAGTATCACACACAGCTTGCAAAGATGAGTTTCGACGAAGTCTTCGATCTCACAGCTGGAGTGTATTTTAATTTTTATAATATATATTACTAGTCTATATATATCCTTAATGAGGACACACAGCCCATAATACGCTTACATGATTGCCTGACAACCTCTACCATTCCAAACGCAGTGGAATGTGCCTAACGAAGTAAAGTCACCCTCGCGTTCAATAGTGGTGACATCGCATGTCCACGTGAGACAACCTTTACGAAACGCAGTAGCATATGCCTGACGAAGTGAAGTCCCCCTCGCCTTCAATAGTAGTGACATCGCATATATATGATGTTGCATGCCCACCTCAACTGCTGTATTTTTGTAAGATGTATCTCTGTCTTAGAATTGGCGACCTCAGAGCCCCACAGCGGCACGGTAAAAATCATGGACGTGAAATCGTACATTTGAGACAATAATTAGTTGAAAAGGAAGCACAGGCAGACGTGATACACTGCCGACCCATCGCATACCCTCCTGAGACGACCTCTACGAAACACAGTACCATTTACCTCACGAAGTAAAATCACCCTCGCGATCAATAGTGATGACATCGCATATATATGACATCACATACCCACCTCGCCTGATGTATTTGTAGGACGTATCTCTGACTCAAAATTGACGACCGCAGAGCCCCACATCGACAAGGTAAAATTATAGGCGTGAAATCGTACATTTATTTGAGACAAAAATAATTTGGAAAAGGAAGCACAGGCAGATGTGTTAAAATTGCGGTAAACAACCTTACTAACCCATTACGTAGGGTATTTCGTACATACCGTCTGCATGATCGCCTCCCCACCTATGCCAAGCGAAGTATTACTAACGAGGTAACGTGATTGAGCGCGTGTATACCAAGTATGACTAATGAGGTAACGTAATTGAGCACATGTATACCAAGCGTTCCTTTAAAACTGACGATTCGCATCCCTCCCTCTAATGCTCAATGACGGAGACAGCACATGGCCACATACATCACCTCGCATGCTGTATTTGGCAATACGTATCTCTTGCGTATAATTAGCGATGTCGATAATAATGGTAACTGTATGATGATGGTGGCAAACAGTGCATGACCACATCACCTCGCCTGTTGCATTTGACAATACGTATCTCTTTCTTATTATTAGCGATGTCAGAAAATATTGGTACCTACAAATATTCTATAAAATATTCTAGCTTTCGATCGATGTATCATACAACAACAAACTATGAAGATTTAACACGTTATTTACTACACTTAAACACTGGGTTGCATGCTGAATCTAACATCAAACCTTCTAGAATAGTAAACATTACAAGCCAGATGATATAAAGGGATGTCTTATTGCTTCAATCGTCAGGTTTGTCTCCTTTGAGGATATATAGTTTCCGCGCACATATTGAAATGTCCCGCCCCCCGCCGCCCCCCCCCCCTCCCCTCCCCCTCCACTGACCTCTTTTTCATAACAAACCCCAACCTTTCCCCCCCCCGCCCCTCCGTCCCCCGATCCCCCCCCCCCCCTTCCGCCTAGTCTGTCCAAACGCCCCACTCACAATCAAAATCGGCCTGAGTAATAAACACCTATACGCAGTTGATATCACGTCATTATCTTTCTGACCATCCATGACGTATTTCAATTATTTTCCCCCCCAACCCCCCCCCCCCCCCCCCCTCCAACGCCCCCTCTTTTCCGACCACCTGCACGATCGCCTAGACCTAGCACCACGCGTATAACAAGCTGCTACATATCTTTGATGTCACAGCCGAAGCGTATTTGAATATTATTTGTGACCTAAACCTCCTAAACCCCCCCCCCCCCCCCCCCCTCTTGCTCTCCCTTACTCAAACGCCCCACCAAATATCGAAATCCGCCACATTAATAAACACTTCACGCACAAGATATCACCTCATTATCTTTCGAGAGCCATCCATGCCGCTGTGTCCCCCCCCCCCCCCCCCCCCCCCCCTCCAACGCCCCCTCTTTCCCGACCACCTGCACGATCGCCTAGACCTAGCACCACGCGTATAACAAGCTGCTACATATCTTTGATCTCACAGCCGAAGTGTATTTGAATATTATTTGTGACCTAAACCTCCTAAAAAAACTCCCCCCCCCCCCCCCTCTTGCTCTCCCTTACTCAAACGCCCCACCAAATATCGAAATCCGCCACATTAATAAACACTTCACGCACAGGATATCACCTCATTATCTTTCGAGAGCCATCCATGCCGCTGTGTTTCCCCCCCCCCCCCCCCCCCCCCCGCCTCGAACGCCCCCTTCTTCCCCATCACCCGCACCTTCGCCTAGACCTAGCACCACACGTATAACAAACCCCTCACCTAAAGCCCTTCCCCCCCCCCCCCCCACCCCCCCCCCCGCCCCCCCCCCGCCCCCCCCCCCCCCCCCGCCCCCACCCCCCACCCTCCCCCCCCAACCCATCCCAACCCCACCCCCTCGAACACTCCACCCTCTCTTTACTCACTGATTGTACGAATTACCCCACGATATACATGATAATCTGATGTATTATTTCCAAAACTGTCACATTTATCCCCTCAAAATAATGTATAGTTTCCAGGCACATATTGAGCTGGCCCCCCCGCCCCCCCCCCCCCCCCCGTCCAACCCCCCCCCCCCCCCCCCCCCCCCCCCCCCCCCCCCCCCCCCCCGCCCCCAATAATATACTGGTGCCAAAACCGTCAGATTTATCCCCTCGAAAGGATTTATAGCTTACATGCACAAATTGCCCCTTTCCCCCCCCCCCCCCCGCCCCCCTCCAAACCCGCTCGCTTTTGATCAAAAACCAGGCCCCCCTTTCCCTTCACAGCTGTCAGATTTTGTCCCCCTCAGAAACGGGTTTTATAGTTTCCGCGCACAGACTGACTAAAATCATTCTGTTGACCCTGATAGCTACACTGTAGTTGTAAGGGGAGTCGCCGACCTATATCCTTAATGAGGACACACAACTCGTAATGCGCGCGATCGGAGTATCACATACAGCTTGCAAAGATGAGTTTCGACGAAATCTTCGATCTCACAGCTAGCTGGAGTGTATTTTAATTTTTATAATAATACGTGCGATCGGAGTATCACACACAGCTTGCAAAGATGAGTTTCGACAAAATCTTCGATCTCACAGCTGGGATGTATCTTTATTGTTACAATATTTTCTGGGTGCGATCGAAGTGCATGGATCCTCCTGCGCAAAATACGGTATACATTCATACCTTTCTTGGTATATAATAGGATCTAGATTTTCTAGATCGTGATCTGTCCGGTGCGTGGAATTAAATATGCGACATTGTTCTCGCCAGGGCCAGATCGTCCTACGTCAGCAATTCCACCACGGGAGCGTTTATTCTGGCGTAGAAGACATTCATTCGTGCAAGTTACCGCGCCACGCACTCTCCTGAACCGAGCTCATGGCGCTTTCACGGGCACCCAGCAAAAAAATAGCGTTTTCGCGGGATTCGGGGAATACGTAAAACCAAGGGTGGGTGCGTTTAATTTAGCAGGGCATGTACGCGTCGGGGGATCCGGGTATATATTCTATAATACCAGATATGATACACCCGAGTATGGCCAAAATAGACAGGAGTGATACTCGGCTACCCCGGGTTATTATGTAGTACTGCATATACCTTGGAGATAACCGGGTATATACTCGAGTACGACCAAACAAACAGGGGCGATACCCGGGTACCCCAAAGTATATATTCCCTATTTCACACACCACCACTAAAATCATTTCTATGCAGGATTGGTTTTGCCAGCGAGCGCAAGATGGTCCTTCGTCCGCAACCACGGGGAGGTGGTGGTGGTGGGTGGTGCCGACGTCATCGTTCATGTAAGTAGCAACCTCTCCGGCACCCAGCTCACCGTGGCCTTCTAAAGGCGCAACTATTATACCGTGATCGCGTTTCGGGGAATATTTCGTTTAATATTGCATACATCGGGCACATATCAGATTGCCTTTTATGATCTGTGTCCTCCAGCAAGGCAGATATATATTTAGTCTATCCCTGGTCAACGTGATCTGCATGATGATCTATCATCACTACATCTTCATCGCTATAGTCTAGTCTATAGAGCTCGTGTTCGTTCGAAAGCCTTAGAACGGGTTTTGGATGGGTTTAACGCGTATTTTTGCACACCACCTCGTACGAGAAAATAGAATACCGCAAGCAACATTCATGGTCTGCGGCATAGCCTTGCTTGTGTCGCTGTTGGCTGTTGTCGTTGTTGCCGAGCTTGTTAGAACGAACGGAGGCCCTTATCGACGCCGGTCGCGTATATCTCCCTCGGCCCTTCCTGGCCTTTCAATTGTATAGCTGGTACAGAGTTTAGAGACGTCGTGCATCACTGACGAAAAAACAGTCTGCTTTTGAGGCTGCCAACAAATAGTTGCGGTAAACAATTTTCTGATAATATGGACACTACTAGCGATCTCTATGGAGCCGGTCGAATTGTGCCGGTTGCCCTCTACAATGCCTGTGAAGTGGCTTGGCACAGATGGGAAACCCAGTAGTATCAGTATGTATGCACAGATTGGTGCCGGTTAACGCTACAGTACCAGTATTTTTGGCTGGCAAACACCGGTACTATGTAGAGAGACCACGGTTGTACCTGATACTCTCAGAGTACTGCATCAACCGACTGGTGCGTAAGGACGAAAGTAAAGTAGTACCAAGCAGGGCAACGATCACGTCTGACCTCCGGCTGTGCCGCACCCGTGAAAGCAGACATCCCGATATAGGATCTGTACGAGGGATTTTTATGATCTAGATCGTGATCTATCTGATACATCGATCGTGCATGTCTCACCTCCTGCTGCGTGGCGCCCGTGACAGCAGATACCTCGAGCCTTTGCCTCTGAGCTTGTTCGATCTCGTTCTCTAGTCTCATCGTCGTCGCGCCTTCCTCGCTTTGGTCCGGTCCATCCAAGGCCAACTGGTACAGCAGCCTCCTCTCTCGCTTCTCCACCATGGTCTTGCCCAGCTGCAGTGCGGTACCCGACAGAAAAGCATCCACGATCAGAGAAAACGGGATTGACCCTTAGACTATAGAGCTATGTTTTGTATCCACGCTTGCTTCTGGACACAATGACTTGGGATTGGTGTCGCATATTTTTTCAGTTCTAAAAGGGTTGAGAGTGCCTCTAGTCTAAAGTATAGTACAGTATAGTATAGTATAGTATAGTATAGTATAGTATAGTATAGTATAGAATAGTATAGTATAGTATAGTATAGTATAGTATAGTATAGTATAGCATAGTATAGTATAGTGTAGTATAGTATAGTATAGTATAGTATAGTATAAACTAGACTACCCTGGTATGATTGTAATGCCTACTTCAACACCCGCATGATACCCAATCTGAGGTGTGAGCGTCACGGAGATAAGAGAGATGTAACACTGATCTGCTTCGAGGGGCTCTTAAAGTGGGTACCCCATTGCACTCAAATCCGGCAATCTCACATTGGAACGGTCAAAAGGCGTCGGGGGCGTTTACGAAGTCAACATGGGAGCAACCTAGCAAGGCAGAGAGAGACCAAGGCTCTAAGGATACGGCTTGACAGTAGCATTGTACTCCCACTTTCACTGCGGCGCGAGTGGCTCTGTGATGCTATGTTGGCCCAGCGTCGAAAACAGTCTACGTCAGGCGGTTCATCGCGAAATTGAAAACACACACACGCTTATGGTTGCGAAGAGATTGGGCAGCCAGCCGCGCGGGCGTGGCTCTCAGCCGTGAAAAAGAACACTCTAAACGTCACCTTCGTACCGTCGCCTCTGTTGTCGTTGTTTTTACCCCTCTGCTACCCACCTCTACTACCTCCTCTACGGTGTGGCTCGACTCGATTGACTAGATTCTGCACGATTCTGCGTGTAATTACACCATACAAAACACATGCACGCCCCTGTTCGAAATCGATCTCGCGGCATCTATCTGTAATTTCGCGCTCTAAGTTGAGGCATGGTGCAACATATTAACACGTGGCGTTAACAAAGAAAATGGTGTGTTTTTGGTGGGCGCTCATGATGCGGTAATACTACTACATTGCTGTAGGTATAGACGCATACTGCACGAGAGGGGTGCAAATTGGTTCGTGAGACTATTTCCTCTCTGGAAGAGGGCTCTATCTTCTACTGGATTCACTGGCTTGACTAACTCTACCATAGCTCCCCCCAAAAGCCAGCGATTTTCTTCGACGGAGGTTTGATGGCTGCTATTAGACACGAGAAATGATACCATGAAAAATTCTTGTTTGCATTGTAAGCTTATGGAATAACGACGTCGGGATGGCAAGGGGCACCGCATTTCAAAGAGATACGGCCGGGATCTGGTGTTTGAAACCGGCGATATCGTTCAAGAAAAGTTGGGGAGGCCACCGTAGAAAGATTCGCTTCGAGGAAAATTTGAAAGTACAGCCCGACACGAACTACCCCATGGAATACATGTACAAAGGAAGGCAGTATACAACCAAAACACGGTACTGGGCTACAGGCTAAGGACAGAAGCGGGTTCGCCTAAATTAGACACTGTACGCCTATCGTAGCAGTTAGTTGTCGTTAGCACGCTAGTTATTGGGCTATGCCGTAGACTGCGAAGCCCCGTCCGCCAGAAATGTTTCGCCCAAAAAGAGGTATACTGTACTGTACCCCTCTGGCCGCTAGTGGGTCAGACTAGACTATACACTAAGGAGCTCCGTCTGCCAGAAACGACTTGGTCAAACACAGGTATTGTACCCCGGTCGTAGCTATTATTAGGTTGGGCTATATACTTGAGTATAGACTAAGGAGTCCGGCCCGTCGAAGTTTAGGCCCAAGACAGGTACTGATACTACGGAGTCCCGTCCGACAGAAGAACCTTTTGGCCAAGAAGAGGTACTGTATCCTCATCGTAGCTATTGGGTTAGACTATAGACTAAGGAGCCCCGCGCGTCAGAAATGTTTTGGCCAAAAAGAGGTGTATCACCCCTATCGTGGCACACCTGGTTACCCGATACTTGCTAACAACGAACCTGCATGACGACCGCATCCCTGTGCTTGGGGGCGTCGTCTCGCCCGAATCGAGCCTCCTCGGTCACCTACAGCAAACACACATGTTTATATTGCACGCAGGTTCCAGGTTTCCGTAAGCAGAACGGCGGTGCCTGGACGGTGGGTGAAGTGATGATAACCCCTCAGGGGCTAATATTTGGGGGTGAAACACGTGATAAACTTAAGAAATTAATCCTAGGCACGAAG
Source organism: Undaria pinnatifida (assembly GCA_012845835.1). Lineage (NCBI taxonomy): Eukaryota > Phaeophyceae > Laminariales > Alariaceae > Undaria > Undaria pinnatifida. The sequence goes on from JABAKD010000005.1 coordinate 968,004, forward strand.
GAATAATTCGGGACATCAATAAGTAAAGGTTTCACGTTTGAGGCAGACGATGTCAATCAAATCAATCAATTAGACTACACGAAGAACAAACGAGTTTGCCATATTTCATGCAATACGGTGCCTTCTAAATGTCTTAACTCCCAAGTTCTAATGCGTCGTCGTACAAAAACTGTATTGACATACGGGGTATAATATATATAGACTAAATGTAGACTATATATGGAGCGTTCGGGAGATTGGCTAACCTGGAAAGTAGAGCAGTATCGATCAAACGCAAGGTGAATGTGCGACACGCGGTGCTTCATGATCTTCTCCCACGCTGAAATCGCCTGCGGCAGGAGCTCGTCGAACTCCACGGTCTGCAGCAACAGCAAGAAAGATGTTTCAAGAAGAACAACAATGTGCAGAGTGACAACAAAACGAGCGATCGCGTGGCAATTGCGGGTAATAAAATTTTCTCTCTTCAGAACTGTACTACAGCATGCAGCGACAGCAGCAATAAGCCAGGTGAATGTGCGACACGCGGTGTTTCATGACCTTCCCCCACGCGGATATCACCGGCGCGGCAGGAGATCCTGGGACTCCACGGTCTTCAGGAACACGAAAACGGCAAACCCGATCTACGGAACAGCGGGCACCCCGGCTTAACCCCTTTAGAGCCCCCGAACATTTCCCTATACATAATCCAAGTAAATTTGTCCCCAAAAACGGGTTTCCAGTTGTAAAGGGGTAAATAACGCTCAAGAGATTCAGGGCTTTGGAGCGGCCTACTCGGCCTGTCCCGCAATACTAAAAGCGATATGCTCCCCACTACAGATAATGCCAAGGTGTTGTTAAGAGCGCCTGCGACAGCTTGCCATCAGGAGCTCTTGAATCGGGGTACCAAATGTAGCACGATTGGTAGTAGTAGTAGTAGTAGAAGAAGTAGCAGCATGAGCAGTATTGTAGCAGAGTAGCCGTATGTATGGCAATTAATTGCGGGTGGATTTAGTCATACCTAAGACCCTCCTCTGCCGTCTGTAGTATCGATAACTAACTGGACTTTTTACAGTAACAACAACAAGAGTAGCAGTAGCAGTAGAGTACTCGAGTGAAAAGGAGGGTTGTTCGCATATTTTCCCCAGTCAGAACGACCGTATTTGACGCCGTAAACCATCCTGGGTGTTTTTTCGCGTTCTGTTTTTTCTTATCACCCGGGGTGGTTTTGTAAATGCACGGCCTTGAAAGGCCTGCAATTTTCTGTTTTGATTGGTACTTGGCCGTTTTCGTATGATATGTTGGCAATATCTATCAGGGGTCAGGAAATGAAACCGAAGCATGCGCCTCGGCTGTCAGAAGTCATCCGTGGCTCTGGTGGAAACTAATAAAGCTACGTCTCTCCTAAGCTCCTAAGGACCTCCTCAATTGGCAGACCTGTAGGAGACACTCTGTGTCCCCGCCCAATACCTTTACAGTTTCCTGTGGCCCAGTAGCATCTAACGAAACCCGGCGACAACCTGTCCTCTTTATATTTTGCATGTTTATCACCGGGGGTGGTTTCCCTTGAACTTGCTGGGGTGACAACTCAAGAGAAGGATGGCATCGTACATAAAATACAGTACCAAGTACGGTATAGAACGGTCTACAAAATCGGTCTCGTGTACAACTTGCTGGCAGGTTTTCTTTGCGTTTTTTCCCCTTTGTTTTTCTCATTATTTGTGGGAATGCATTTAAGAGTGTTGAAGCTCACCATGCCGCTGGGAATGCATTTAAGAGTGTTGAAGCTCACCATGCCGCATGCTGTCGGACGCCTAACATATCACTAACGTTTTGGGAATGGTGACCTTTCAGCTTTGTTTCGCAGGAATCCTGACGTTTGAACGGTTTTGAAAATTTCCGAAAATTAACTGATTTTATGTCAAGACTCCTGTGAAACATACGTGATTTGGCTTTGGAAAACGTGATATCTCAGTTTTTCAAAACTCTATGAATCGCGATTTTTTTGCCAGGAATCGCGTTTTTTATACGTTATTTATTTATAGGAATGATACAAACATGCCCAGAACGTGTCTCCTGTTGGGACAGTAGCGTGTCTCCTGTGCAGTGCAGTGTGCAGTGTGTTACAGCGTTGCAGTTTATTGCACAGCACGAGCTTCATCGCCGATCACTCACAAGCGGCCCCAGAAAGCACAAGAACAACAGCATTAAAACCCAAAACCCAGACGGGTGTGTGTGTGAGCTGGTGGTGGAGCTGATGAGTCATCCGAGGGTATCACGGCAGGGATTGCAGTTTTCGTGGCAAACCTTTGTGACCTCTATAGTACGCTTGACCACGTCAAGTGTGAACACTATCGGTTACTGTGACAATTCTTACGACTATATGTGTGATAGACGAAGGCATAGACATGTTGGTCGGGGTTGCGCGCACGAGTATCTTCGAAGTAGCGTTTTGGACGATGATGGATGGTGATGGATGATGGATGATGATGGATGATGATGGATGATGATGGATGATGTTGATGTTATTTAGCTCCTCATGCTAGGATCTCGCGCGGCTTTGCCGCGCCCATATGGTGGGATTACTCACCTGCTTGGCCAGCGGCGTTTCTGTTGGGGGGGTCGCCGTTCCCTTCCCACGCTCTCCAGGACGCACCCTCTTAGCGTTTCCGCTGTTGACATCCTAGCCATATGTCATACCGTATAGAGCAAGCGGAGACGGGGTGTGTGTGAGTTCGTCTGGTGCTTCAAAGCGGACATAGTTGAATGGTGTCACGACGCATAGTATGATAGAGGTGCACCTTCATTTTTATTTTTGTTTTGGGCGGGGTACTCACGTAAGGAGGTCCAAATTGTGATTTGGGGAGGGAAACAAAAGGGCGTCGCGACGATCAATCCTATACGGTATAGGTTTTCATGGAATATTTACTGGACAATCTGAAGTACACTTCTAGTAGTAATCGGTACAGTAGAGCTCCTGATTCGGGGACCCACGTCCACAGGAGACCAGTGAACAAAAGGTTGAACAAAAGGCGTGGGACCACGGGCGGGAACGATATTCGGACGGGAACGGGACGTAATCCCGATTCTCGTGAACTCCCGCGGGAAAAAGTTCAGGGACTGCCCCGGAAAACATAGCCAATAATAAAACGTACCCCCCTTTGGTTTGATTACCAAGACTACCTTGAAGGGAACTTTCTTATAGGTGAAGGATACCCGTCCTGAAAGGAAGGTATGGGGGCAATCATATACGTGAACGCAAGGGATGGCATAGCGGGACGCAAGGGACAACATTCCCGAAGGCGACGGAAAACATACATTGAGAGAGGGGATCTAGCATACCTTAAGGCAAGGAGTATCAGTGTTTCTGAAGATGAGAGGTAGCACACCTGAATCGAAATAACGAGTGCAGCATACCTGAAGGCAAGGGATGAGGACCGTGACCGGTGGTGAACCATGTGGTAACAACGGGCCGAGAATCGCCCTGGCCGCGCGGGCCGCCTGTATGGACAACCAACGTCGAGCACGGTGGGTTAAGTTATCAACCCAAGGGGATGACTGCCTATATTGTGAAAGCCATACACAGACATATGTTGGATACAGTAAGGAAACCATGATTCTTTGGGTGCACAACGTGGGTTTCCAGTGCTAAGAGAAGGAATTTTGGATAAAATGCCTGAAAAACTAACTATGCCTGACCCTAACCCCAACCCCGGGCCGACGTGTAAGGAAGCTGTGACCAAGGCTACGGTAGGGGGGGTATCCCCATTTTCACTGGTGTGTTTGAGCCACTCGCACGAGTGACTCTGTACCTCACGGATGAAAATGGTTGAGGCAGTTGTTTTGGAGCAGGCCCAGAAAAAAACCCGGCTGAAAAACGCCTCGGTTGACACGAATGAAACAAGGGTCAAGGGGACGCCGAAACATGTTGGGGACTCATCACATGGCGCATGAAAAAGACAGATGTAGCAGATATCTTACGAACAACAGCAGCATTTACTCTACTACTTTAAACGCAGCTGGTCATTTTGGGTTTCGACGAAATCCCTGATATCACAACTGAAGCGTTCTTCTACTCGTATCTATACAACTAAATGTACACAGGTATGCTTTGCCTTTGTTCGAATGACGACGCAGAATCTATTAGTCTAGACTAATTTTCATCGACGGCTCGTGTCCTAGTTCAGCTGTGCGCAAAGTGGAAGCTGACAAAAAAGTGCAGTACAAAGGTATTCCGGTCTCCCGCACTACTTCCTTTTTGCGTGGAAGCTCATGAGAGCTTCCGTGCAAGCTTCCACCGCTTCCATGCAAGCTTCCATGGAAGCTTTCATGGAAGCTATGGAAGCGGTGGAAGCGTCCATAGCTTTGATGGAAGCGTTCATAGAAGCTTTCATGGAAGATTCCGTGGAAGCTTTAATGGAAGACGGGGAATCTTCCACGCGAAAAAAACCCCGCCAGCTTCCACGGAAACTTTCGCGAAAGCTTCAATGGAAGTAGCTTCCACGAAAGCTTCCACGGAAGCTTCCACGGAAGTAGAGGAAGCTTCCACGGAAGTTACTTCCACGGGAGCTTCCACGAAAGCTTATAAAGCATACACGGAAGCTTACACGAAAGCTTCCATGGAAGTAACTTCCACGAACGATTCCACGGAAGCTTCCATGGAAGTATCTTCCACGAAAGCTTCCACGAAGGGTTAGGGGTTAGGGTTAGGGTTAGGGTTAGGTTCCGTCAAAGCTTCCGTGAAAGCTTCCGTGGAAGCAAATATACTCCCGCGAAAGCTTTGGTGAAAGCAATTTACGAAAGTTTCCGTGAAAGCTTCCGTAAAAGCTTCCGTGAAAACTTTCGTGGAAGCAAATGCACTTCAGTTTGAAAGCTTCGGTAGAAAGCTTCCACGAAAGCTTCCACGAAGGGTTAGGGGCTAGGGTTAAGGTTAGGGTTAGGGTTAGGTTCCGTGAAAGCTTCCGTGAAAGCGTTCGTGGAAGCAAGTTTAATCCCGCAAAAGCTTCGGTGAAAGCAATTTTCTTCCTCAAAAGCTTCCGTGAAAGCTTCCGTGAACGTTTCCGTGAAAACGCTCGCGGAAGCAAATTTACTCCAGTTTGAAGGCTGCGGGAGAAACAAATTTACGTCCATGAAAGCTTCCGTGAAAGCTTCCGTGGAAGCAAATTGTTATACACGAATACTTCCGTGAAAGCAATTTACTTCCACGAAAGCTTTGGTGGAAGCTTCCGTGAAAGCAATTTATCTCCACGAAAGCTTCCGTGGAAGTTTCCGTGGAAGTAACTTTGGCGGAAGCTTTCATGGAAGCTTTCATGGAAGCTTCCGTGGAAGTAACTTACGTGGAAGCTTCTATGGGAGCTTCCGTGGAAGTTGATTCCGTGGCAGCTTCCTTAAGCGTCCACCATTTCCATGAAAGCTTCCATGGAAGCGATGGAAGCTTCTGTAGAAGCCGTGGGAGCTTCCATGGAAGCGATGGAAGCTTTCATGGCAGCTTTCACGAGCTTCCACCAAAAATGCAGATAGTGCAGGTGGGCCTAGTATTCTAGCAATATTTTGGGTGCTGTATCTTCCACGTGGGCGCATGCCAAGTCTTGCACCTTCCTCACACAAATGATCCTCTTCCATGCGAAGAATGATTACACTACTGTTGACACTACTGTTGACACTACTGTTGACACTACCGCACTACTGTTGATACTCCTACTGTTGACACTAGTGTTGGCACTACTGTTGGCACTACTGTTGGCACTACTGCACTATTGTTGACACTACCGTTGACGCTACTGTTGACACTACTGTTGGCACTACTGTTGGCACTACTGTTGGCACTATTGTACTATTATTGTAGTAGCTGGCCCTAAGGCAGGGGAGGCACATACCTCTATCCTTCATCTATCCTTCATGAGGGAATACAGACCTCGTAGCACGAGCTATCGGAGTATCAAACGCTTGCAAGGAAAACGATTTCACAGCTGAACTGAAATATATTCAATATTTATATTATGTGGAAATGACCCTCTACTCGTACCGTCCCAAAAATGCTGAAGCATCGCGGGGAGATAATCTAAAGTATGATACAATGATGGCATCACAACTCACAGCAGATTTGTTGATCATGATCGTGACGATTTTTTCACTGAGGATGTCTTCCGTAAACACGCCCGCCTGCAGGATGCATGCATGCGCCATTCAACATGATGTGGGCAGACCAGGCGGCAAAGCGGACAATTATTGGTGCCTATAGGGTGCTGCATCGGGCAGAAAGAGATGCTACGTGCCGAGATTACACCGTGTAGACTTGAACCAGGCTGCCATACGATGATTATACATCGTGTAGGTGCGACTTGGTCAAACGTGCTCCGCACATTCGATTCGGTTCTAATTTCAAGGGTGACACGTCCTGGACAAATTTCATGATGACAAAAAAAACTTCAATGAGCGGATTGGCTCGATACAGACGATGCCTCATAGCTTTGGGGAGTGACTGGCGGTGGGGAGAAACGTGCACCTGCAGCACGAGCACAGATTAGCGTTTATCGTCATGCCAATCGCCTGCGGATGCCACACAACGAGCGTCTTCTGCACTGTTGTGTGTGGGTGTCCGGTGCCAAGTAGTCAGCGCGAAGAATCAAAACCCGGGAAGCCTGCGGTGATGGCCTAGCCGGGTGCGTACGGCGAGACCCTCCACCACAGCGACGACGGAAAACATTACCAGGCAGGTAATTCGAGTCATACTGCGGTAGAGGCGGGCGGATTCTTTTTGGGGCGATTGGTTTTCTGGCCGAGGGGGGGGATCCCAGCTCAGCCGAGCAATCACCCAATATGTTTGCGCCCCGTTTGTGATTCTCCTATTTCTTCGTTCAAGGTAGCTTGCGGAAGACGCTAACGCTCGATCTCCGAGGGTCTACTTGCGAGTCTGCCGGCAGGACACTTTTTTTTGACGGTCGACTACGAACGACTTCCGATACACCCACCGAAGCACGGACTACCGGCCAATTGCGCCATCGACAGCTGGCCGTAGTTTGTCACGTGCCTCTGTGCTGGGGGATCCTGTGCCCTACACTCTTGTCCGCTCTTGTATATTATGTATAATCTGCCGTGTGCTCGATGGCCGCGCGGCAGCGGCACAGCAGAACGTCAGCTCGTACGATGAACCATCCGTAACACCTGAAACGTAAAAAAGCAGTACTACCCAAGATCCAAGGTGCAGCTAATAGTTCTTCATGCTAGACGCTGAGTAGATCGAATGTAGAATGTGGAATGGAGACACATACATGCTACCATATAGCGGTGCACCGCTTTTTTTCGGGGGTTCCTCACATATGTCATCATTATATGTCATCATTAGGTTTTATTATAGTGTTAGTGCCTCACCAAGAAAGGAAAGAGCCACGGGCCGCGAATAGTATGAAAAGGTTGAGGATCCCCGTCATTCACAAACTTGTCTGGGCAGAAAGCGCTAATTCCCCAGCCGTATCACGCGTTGTTTGGTACAAACAACTTGGAACTAGTGCGGGGCAATCTTCTCAGTAGTACAAGGGTAAACGTGTCGCCTCTACCGTGCGTAGCATGCTTCACCCCTCACTTTGGTGCTTCGTGTTCTCTCAGTCGTCGAGCCATTGTTGTTAAAGCTGTGAGTCGTCAAAATTTAAGTGTTTATTTCAACTAGATACTAGTCGGAATAGTAGGTAGTCGTTTATCGGAGGCGCCGATTATCCGGCTTACTGGGTTGCCATACTTGTAAGAAGTACTATTCAACGCGAAACGCATTTTTGTTTTTGGGTGATGCGCTCTCGGTTGCGGGGGGATGATTTGACGCGCTTCGTTCATCTGATTTATATCGGCAATTCGGCTGGCCACCAGCTGGTTTCGCCAGCCGACTTTGCTGACTTAAGTCACTTAGTAAGTCAGCTATTTTCGGCCGATGTGGATACTGGAGAACTGTTTGATCTCCCGGGGGCAGCTGAGGAATACCGGCACAGGCACATACAGGTTAGATACTAGTCATCAAGTTGTGCGGACTCACAGCGCCAAATCACAAACATGTATGGTAACCTGTTTATTCCGATACTTACCGTCCTAAGCTCTGCCAGGAAGCGGTAAAGAAACAAGGCGGCCCGGTGGTCGTGAGGCGGAGGCTTTGTTACATCGTCAACACCTAGCAGGTCTCCCAAAACTTGGCAGCGCTTGTAGTCCTTGAAGTGCACAAGACCCGCCGCGAATTGTGCGAGCATGGCGCTCGTCGTGCTCTCCATCCCATGCAGCAGCTGGCCGGTGGTGGGCAAATGGTACAGCGTGGAAGATGGTAGAGGTAGTGGCGCAGTGTAGAAGATGTTAGAGATAATCCGAGAACGTAATATAGTACGCGACGAGTAAATTTACAGCATGGTTTGTATGAGAATAATTTTGCTCGATAGGAAACATGGCGGGGCACGTAAGCTCGGTTGGGAACTGTGCGAGCACGGTGCTCGTCGTGCTTCTCCATCCCGTCCAGCAGCTGATCAACAGTGTGCGAGTGAGTGGCACAATGCGGAAAATGTTATAATGATTCTGGCGTAGAGTAGAGAGCGCTCGAGATAGGCCAACAGAATGGCACGTTATACTAAACGAGAAGCCATGGTATATATCAGAGTGCGTATGACACGTAGAATTTCAAAAACACAACATCGCGTTGTACATACGACCGGTGGCGAACCGGGCGATCATCGTGCTTGTCGCGCTCTCCATCCCGTTTAGGGTGTGAGCGCGTGGGTGGCACCGTGTAGAGGATTGCAGATACAAGGTACACACCAACAAGGTAACGCAGAAATCGATATGAAATTAACAACAAATGTGGGAGTTCGTATCAAAACCAAACCGCCAACCCAGAGACATTGCGATGTGCAGGTCTGCTTTATGCAAAACATGTGATAGCCTAACTGAAGCCTATGCGCATTGCTTATCGTGGGTTGTGGTCACTATAACTTCCATCCACGATAAAGCAATAAAACACGGAAGCCTTGGAGGCGCTGGTGCTGCTGCAGAGGCTGTGAGCCTTCGATAAGGCGTATAACTTTCACGATCACCACCGCAACATTCTTGCATGATTGGTACGGCTAACACGAATTGTTTGATCACCATTCCTAGTGTGGTGTGTATGATTGTACGATTTAAATGCTTTGTACGATTTGAATGATACAAGGTTTGTGTGACCACTAGGAATTGTAATATATTTGTTATATTGTTTGTATAGAGTAATTTGTATGGCCCACCTGAAAGTGTTTGATGGCTATTTCAGTCATACCGCCGGGCTTTTCGCACAACGTTTCCGCGGTATCGAGCGAGCGACTCCACACGAGCATCATATCCAGCACCTGAAGAGGCCAAGTGGCGAGCGTCAGCAGGTAGTTTGTAGGAAGTATACGTCTTAGTAGTGTGAGGATAATTCGACGCCAGTCGACGAGAGGAGCAAGTGCTGTACCCTCTTTTCGCATTATGTATCAAGGCATGCATCGTAGAGGAGCGTGGGGGGGGGAGCGGTGTGCGTTTTGTGATCCCTGATCTGAGACAGAAATGGAGACGCCCGGAAAAGGCATGCAAATATAGAGAGGGTGAAGACACATTGTCGAAAAACAAGCTTGAAATTTCGAGGACCAAAACATAAATCACCGTGGTTGAGGTGTTGGTGCTTTTTTCCAATCCAAGCCACTACTGCGTGCCCATCGCCACGAGCATCGCCTTTTGGTTGGCACCGTGAATGAAACCAAAGGCAAGGAAAACGCGCTAAGGGGCGACGGTAACTAAGACACCTATAAACGGTACAGTTGCAGCTGATGCCTACGCGCCATAAATTCGAGAGAAAGGTACACATCGAGAGAGAGGCGTTGGCATCGTTATCGACAGAAAGGCATAATACAGCGACTACAAGAAGAAGCACTGGTCGAGCATCGTACTGGTGGTATTGTTTTGTGAATCGCAGAAACAACAACATTTCGAGATTTTTTGTGTCCGTCGGCATGGCAGTAGTATCTTACCGTCCGAAGCATGTATCCTAGGGTAGGGATCTTCTTGGGCGACGACGCGATTCCGATGCTGTTCCTAAGATCCAGCGGAACCAGCTCGCTCTTCGATCCCTGGCACACACACGAAACGATTCGATTAGTCGAACCGAATGAACCAGACGTACACTTCAGTACTCGTACTGAGCACATAAACCCCGGCAAGCGATCGTAGAACCCGCCCCCGACTAGATTGATCACTCGAAATTAATGCGCGCCCGACGCGTCACGCGCAGCTTTCATCGTCAAGTATCGACCATTGGGAGAACTCACGGACGACTATTTCTTCCGTTTTTAAATATGATGACGAAACCGTTTGCCATGTTGACCCTGGCACTACAAAATAGCTACTCATGGCACTAAGAGGACTCACCGCACGGACACACACACCTCATAGCACGCCTGATCGAAATGTCAAAAGCATTTCGCAAAAACAAATTTCTTCGAAGCCAAAAAACCATGCAGCAGAAGCGTATATATATTGTGTAAGAAATATTACTGATGCCATCGACCCATTTCTGGAATTCATTAGTGAAACTTCGCTGAGAGTTCAAACCACCTTGGTCTTTTTCGGCGGTTTTTTCCTCCCGCCCGAGCTAGTAGTCGGTCTGCCTCCATCTGTCGAGTGTCCCCCCCGCATAGGCCTCGTCTGTGTTTCTCTGGTCCGTTTGACTGGTGTTTTGCCTTCCCTGCCACACAGTAATGACCCAGCAGGCGTTTCGACAGGAAGGGGATAGAGGTGACGGAGCAAACTATTAATAAAAGTGGCTACGCGCGGTCATCGTCTGTGTTTCTCTGGCTGGTTGATGAGCGTCTTACCTTCCCTGTGCCGTCTTTATTAATAGTAGTATATCGTTGTTGCGGGGGTGATGGTCATCATGCATGCCGATCCTTTGTCAGACTACAAATCCTCGCATCCCAAACATGCTGGGACGAAGCATGTCGGGTTTTCGCTGATCAGAAAAATTTTACGTGGGGCTGTAATTGTCTAGTTGGAAAAAAAGGCCTTTCGATCGGAAGAGTGAGAGGGGGTGCGGGAGTTGACAAGAGTAACGAAGCGCGGGTCCTGACTGTGTTCCCCTGGCCTGTTTGATGGGGGTCTCAACTTCCCCGCGAAAACACAAATGCTAAACGCTCGGTATCGGGGGAGAGGGGCTTGGTATGTGCATACAGGCGTTTCGTTCAAATCTACCACTCCTCCTGCTATTCCACTGTCGTGATGCGAGGACACCACCAGGACAAGATTTCGTCGCTGACTCGGGCTATGATAGGGGTAGGAGTTGCACGCTTAAACTTCATCATGTCTGACTCATGGGATTCCTCATACGTATGGAGAGAAACTACTCGATGTGGATGCAATGCCATGAGTGACATTCGTCTCCTGCAATACAGTGGGCTTCTCCCTGTAGTCCAGGTTGAATAGTGCCTATTGCAGGTATTAAAGTGCGGGTGGCATTACTCGGCACGACTGAAACCCGCTATACTAGCATCATTAGCAACATTGCCGGTGTTCGGTATACTGCCGGTTTTGTAGGCTGGCATGTACATACATACAGGGACTATAGGAAGGCCACCACCGTACGACATTCGTTGATGCATACTGACTGTAGGCCATGAGATTGTTGATCGCGTTGCACGTTTCCAGTTAAGCTCCTATTCAGCTTTGGAGCGAGGTACAGGGAGAGGGAGGAGAGGGGAGGTTTTCAACTGATCTCAACTGAGGAGCGTCATCAATACTACGCACGTCCACTGGCTACTATAGCATGCGTCTGTTGTGACGCCGCTGCTATCGTGGCGGCGCGAGCTGCGGGAAACCAAAAGTGTTGAGCGTCTCTTACTCTCGGACGCGTGCTGCCGAAGTATTATCGCCTACCTTTTCTGAGGCTCATAACATGATGAGCTTTTTTCTTCCCTCAAAACCCAATTTTGACGAACACGGCTAACAATTCCACGGCCTACGAGTGGGTGGAACATAACGGTATACCGGGTACTGCATGGTAGTGTAGTGAAGCAATAGCATTGGACACTGCCCACGCTAGGCCAGAAGAAGAGCCAAACGTGGTTAGTGCAACAGATGGATATGTGTAGTGTTTGGGCGTTTTTTGTGGGTTCTGATTGCTATGGTTCCACGTAACAGCCCGTGATGTCGCTCGTTTGACTTGCGCCTTCAACGTCCATCCCCTCAATAGTTCACTAGTTGACTAGTTGATTGGTGGACTGGTTGTATAGCTTACGTCGCATGAGAAAATGGGCGTAAAGTGTGACGTACCCCATGACAAGCCGAAGCAGGCGCTCTAAACTACACGTTGCTCTTATCTCTTAGACTATATGTGGTGGACAATATACGACGCTTAGCATCTGGCGGGACGCGTGCTTCTTCGACAAACAAAGCGCTGTTCGATATTTTGTTTCTGGATGACGGGGCTCCTTAGCACACCGTGTTAACCTCTCTTCACCCAAAATGGTCGAAATTTCATTATCCTTGTTTTTGCAATATGTATTTCCTGTTTGCCCTGGACATGGGTTCGCTCGTTGGATTGAAATTCTACGTTTACTCAAACATCAGTGATTGCCTGAGAGGGGTATTGTAGTGTTATAGTATTATAGTATTACAGTAATATAGTATTATAGTATGATACGACTATAGTATCAGTATTATAGTATTATAGTATTATAGTATTACAGTATTATAGTATTATTATAGTATTATAGTATTACAGTATTATAGAATTGTAGTATTGTAATATTATTATTAGTCTATAATAATACGTATTATTATAGGATTATAGTATGAGTATTGTAGTATTATAGTATTATAGTATTATAGTATGAGTATTGTAGTATAACTTTAGGGCGTACAGCTCGTCCTCAAGTGAGGAGTATCAGGGGGAAAAACGATGCACTTTTGCCGTAGCGCGTGTCGCGAGATAAGCCGATTCGACCCATCTTCAAGTCCCGAAGGCTGTTGTCTTGGGCGTTCTTAAATCAAGGCACCCACTGCTGTAGCGGGTTTCCCTGTTGTTTCGTATTGCACCCGGAACGAACCGCTAGGTACTGCATCATGGAACACTTACTTCCCGGCTCAACCGGTACCCAAAAATGTTTGGGTCAACACATTAACATGAGAAAAGACTACCACTCACTTTAGTATTCCTTTGAGAAAGCTCTCGAACTTGGTGCCCTCGATTAGGTTGCTCAACGAATCCACATCCTGAGGTGGACATTGAGGTCAGTGGGGTAGGGTGTTGCTCAGGGCGACGATATCCCTCCTCATCACTGCATGTTGGGACCCATGTTCATGGGGTGTATGACTCGCGGAGTTCGTGGAGCGAGGAACTATCATGCCCACTGTGGTTGGAATGTCGCTTGCGTTTTGTAATATTCTTCCGTTGCCTTCCTAGACCTTGGGAGACATGGTCTATGGCGGTAGAGGTGAAAACTTGTATTTGCGAGGTTCCTCACGCGAGGAGCTTTGTTCCACCAACACTCTGATTTGGAGAATATTTCGAGTCCAACCCGGTGAACAATCCTCCATGACGCAGGCATAGAAACACTTACATCTGGTATTGCAAACCATAAATGCAAACGACTTAAGTAAAATGTCAATGAGTTCCATTTTCATCTGTAATCAAAACAGCTTTTGTGGGGGGAGTGTGACGTAGAGTTCCTTACGCGTGATGAGAGGCTTCAAAGCATTTGGGTGTTCCCCTATTGTTGCATTATTAGTACGTAGGTTTACGGTTAGGTTACCAGGAACATTAAGCCTTCCACATTGAATAGTTCGCTGCTCTCGGCGCTGAGCTGAGGCAGCCTTTGACTTTGAAGGTAGCCTTTGATTTTGAAGGCGGCCTTTGAGTTTGAGAAAGCCTTTGACTTTGAAGGCAGCCTTTAACTTTGAAGGTAGGTTTTGGCACACTCATGCTACGGTAGAGGCGACATCACGTTCACCATTGATTTTCTGAGGCTCTTAACACGATGAAGAGCTCTATGCCTCACTATGCGGCACCCCAAAAAATTCTTTTGATTTGAACTGAAAGTCCAACCCGATGAATTACCAAACAAACACTTGCCATCATATGCCATCACATCGCCTAATAACAAAAACCATTAACGGTGCTATTCAAGAGCAACATTCTGAACGTGCTGCCTCTTTCACCGCATGCGTCAGCACCGTTTTCGCAAATACGAGACATCATATTTCACCGTAACATTGACGTCATCTGCAGGGTGCATGTGTGTATATATGTGCATACCGGGTATGTGTGTGCATGTGCATGTGAAAATGCCAACGATCGCTCACATGAGATTGTTTGCTGCTTTCGGTGCTAAGCTGAGACAACATCGCCTTTAGGTCAGTCTCGTGCTTGACGTGCATGCGCAGCTTTTCCGCTGACAGGGCCAAAATCGTCACTACTTCTCCCGGCAGAACGGAGCTGGCTTCTGCACACCCCGCGTCCTGCTGTAGGAGTGCAAAACGACGATCGGAACAAGAACACCGCAATATTTTTGCCGGGGTATAATAATATGCAGAATTCCTCGTTTAAGTAATCAAATAAAAATAGGTCCCATACCCCTCTGCCGTATATATATATTTTTTTTTCTGCGGGGCGGGAGAAACATATTACTTATGCACTTTGCGCTGACGTGTCAAAGACAGTCAACAATCACTGGGCCAGGAATCAGCGCTGACGGCTAGTGGTAGCTCAGTGGTTTCTCAAGGCAATGATATTGTGCGGTAGGGGGGATGTTTCGACATTATTCAGCCATTTTCACTAGCTGGCTTATAGCTCGGTGGTTGAACAAGGCTATAGTGGGGGGTATATTATCATGCTATACTACAATTTTCACTAGAGAGAATAGGTCATTCGCGCGAGGGGCTCTGTTTCCCGCGCAAAAATGGACTAAAAAAAACATTGTCTGGTTTTCTAGCGCGGCTTGGCGGCTTAGCAGCTTAGCACATGCCGTGAACCTGACAGAGTAAAATACCAGAGCTTGAGGTTAGAAATAAGACAGGGTAGCTGTCTGCACAGTGAATAGCGCGCGCACCAAATGTGACCCGGATACTCCCCACAGTAGCCTGTAGCCTGGGATCATGGCTACGGTACGGAGTGCACCCCTAGTTTGACTTCCGACTGGAGGACACTCGCGCGATTGGCTCTACACCACGCTCGATAACGCACTGAAACCATGTCGTTGAGGCAGCGTCACAAACAATGCCACCCCCCCGGTGACCGTGCATACAGTATCTTGAAACCACATACAGCACGAAAGGTCAAAAACACAAGCAATCAGCGTAGCCCGAGCAGTGACCCCACTTACCCGTAGGCTGTTTCCTGGGTCTGCTGTTAGGGGTGTCTAACAAAATAACGGCCCCCCTGGATTCCGGTTGGTGTACCTACAACTTCGAAATGGCTTCGCCAACTCTCACGTTCAGGTCCTTCTTCACGATTTGCCTTCCGGAGACGGTGGTCTTGACGTTATTATTTGCTTTGGGGTGTACGGGCGAAGATAGCCCATCGACTGTGAGGGAGTTGTGCACTTGGGCCACCCGCGGCTTGTCACCACAGTCCACCGAGTCTAGTATGCTTTCCCTGGTAATTAATAGGAAAAGGAGTTCATCCATGGGTCACACGAAGTTTTCACAATGTTGATGAGAGCGATACATCTGATACTACATAACTTTTGGGGGTGTCTGTTGTCTTGTGGTTCATACGGGTATCGCTTTTGCTCTGGTGTATTTCAGGTTATTTCAGGGTGTAGGCTTAGGAGTTGGGCCTTGTGCGTCGAAACGTTATTTTATTGTCGTATTTGTGTTCTTCAGGGTGTAGTTCTGGAATTTATGTTTGCACGCCAAACATTTTTGTTGTCATGCTTATTTTATCTGGGGTGAAAAGCCGTCAGCGGTGAGGGGGGTTGTGCACTTGAGCTATGTCTTGGCTTGTCAAAATAGTCCTTCGCGTCTGGGTCCGCTTCGCCATCCAGGTAATAAGGACTAATACCATGCTAAAAACTTGAAAATTAATACCAGGTATACATGTAAGCTAGACCAACATACGATTTGGGGGTTGCGCACTTACTTGAGCCAATCTCGGCTTGCATCATTTTCCGTTGTGCTTGGTACGCTTTGCTTTGACAAGTAAAACCAGATGCATGGAAACCGATGCCTGGCATCTTGTAACATACGGAACAGGTGATGTCAATATTCTTCATGTACAACCTGTTATTCATATTTTAAGAGTTGTTATGGCATTTGGGTTTTGTGCGTCGAGGGTTTTTCAGTTGTCGTAATTCCTCCCTTTGGGGTGTACATACGCAGACAGAAACCAGACCATCCGCGGTGCGAGAGGGAGCTGTGCACTAGACCTAATTGCGGCTTGCCAACGGCGTCAACTGTTTTCAGAGTGCTTGTCTGCCAAGCAATAATGGATATACGGAAAACGGTATCATATCAGGTGCTGAATGTAATCGAGAGCAGTGTACGGTGGGGGGTTTGTGCGCCCCAGCCAGCACGGCTTATCACCGACGTCCACTGTTTCTGCCGTGATTTGCTGGCAATAACTGGTACATACATAGAAGACGAAACATAGTAAGTATGTATGTGAGAGCGGTCTATGGGTTTTAGGAGGTTCGTGTTGTTGGTAGGTATCACCACCGTGAGAATTGTTCCGTTGAGTTCGACACAGAGCGCTGACACTGACACGACGTCCTGCAGTTTCAGCTCGAACAACTATTACAGCACCCGGCATGCGCGTGAAAACCCCGCTACCGCTAGCCGTAGAGAGCAAGCCAAACCGGGAGGGAGGGGGTGAGGAGGGCGGTGAGAGGGAACGGGGATGAGCATGTAACTACAGTTACGTACGAGGTACTATTTTCTCATTGCCACAGACACCACGTAGGACGAGAGGAGCGTGGGTACTTGTGCGGTATTCAAGTGCATCGGGAGAAATATTTATCCTTTTTTTGAACATTTGCGTCTGCTCCACCCCTCATCCTCGAGCTATATCGCCAAACTCAGCGTGGGCGACACCGCGAACACCCGCAATCGCATCACCACATAAAGTTAGTTCGTCGCATGAATTGAAATAAGAGGGCTGCACTTCGATTGTCTTACGCTCTGCCCACTTGGGAACTAGAATCACTCAACACACGTATGCTCCGGTAAAGGTGCCACTTTCTGAACGACGAGGGTCCGTAACTTATTAACAAAGCCGTCGGAATGCCGGAATGTCATTTTTATTCTATTTTATACCTAGACCATAATATTTTTCGTCCCCGGTTCCACTTTTCGGGTTTTCTCAAGATCATGTTCGGGGTATACCTCATCGTATAGGGTATGTTACGAACTGAGGACCTTTATAAACAAATCGGTGATGTCAATCTGTGTTGCCTCTGCCGTAGCATGTGTCTATACTCGATCCACGCACTCCCTTTGGGAAACACCGAAAGTTCAACCGGATGAAACAAGACCCTTGGCCTAGACCTGGTATGAAATACGACAAATAAGTGTGTACAACAGAAGACGCAAGCCACGATAGGGGGGAATGAACCCGTTTTTTCTTCGGCTCCTCACTTGAGGAGGTCTATCCCCTTCAACCCTTATTATCTAACATTAATACCAACATTGCTTAATATACCCCCTTAAGATACCCCCTTGATATGACCATGATATACCCCTTGACCCAAAATATGCTATTTATGGGAGAGGAAGAAAGCGCTGCCCGACTTCAGAATCCCTTGGCCGAGGCATACAACGAGTGTTATTGAAGTAAATTAGTAAATTCCGCCGATTTAGGGTTAAATAGGGTTAGTCTAAGGAGCAAAAACAACCACAAAACGTTTCAGATAAAATTAATGCTGCCTCTCTCTGTTATCGTTCCATTCGTCAGAAATGCAATCGATATCACCGACACCGCGTGATTCCCCGGTCGAGGAACCCTATGGGGCAGATGGTGACATACCTCTAGCGTAACACGTGACGGCTCCCCTACTCTCAACCCTAATCCAGCCACTGCAGCGCCGCCTAAGCCTAAGATTTGAATACACACCAACAGATGGTCACCATATAAACTTTCTTTTTGGCAATAAGCCAAGAATCACCTGCAACTCTGGAACGGAATTGCAATCCTAAAACGATCCTTGCATCCACTTCCAGAGTACGTGTACCTGAGTCTGGTGATTTCCTCTCCGTAGAACTTTAGCTTCATCCTCAGCGACGAGCACAAAGCCCGGCTCTCCCTGAGTTCGACTTTGGCTAGGTTATCGGCGAATTTCTCTTCCTCCAGCAACGCTTTCTCTTCGTTTGTTCTGCGGTTCGTTTCGCCCGTCAACGTCCGTACCTCAGCCTGTTCGATCAAAAATCGGCGAAAAAGGTAGAATACGGTAGCTCGATTGTGGTTGGTGGCACGCAGGGCGTTAGTGTGACGTTGTTTGGTTATCGAATTATTGGAATTCCAACCGCTCTATAAACTCTTCGTTATTCCTTCGGTTTGTTTCGATCGTCAAAGTCCGCACCTCAGCCGATACTTGGTACAGCAGTAGCCACACGCTGAAAGTCTTAACATGTTTTTATTGTGATGCGCTCCATCAGCCATCGTGCAGCACGAGCTTCAATGTTGATCATCTATTGATGCACACTTTCCCACAAAGTGTGGGAAAACCAAAGGAAACCCCAAAAGAGGAAAGATATGCGCAAACCTTACGTACCTTCTGTACCTATTTTCGGCTTATCATTGCTCTAATCCACCAGCTGCCCTTGCTCCATTTTCCTTTTCAGTACGTGCTCATCTACCTTAATCCGCGTCCAGGTTACATTCTGTGGGTGTGACGCTAGTTTTCCGAAGTAAATGGCATTTGTTTCACAGGTTCGACGATGTAGGAGGGGTACGGCGTAGTTTAGGGAGGCAATACGTTAACCTACAATGGTCGAACAGTCTAGCCCCCTCTATGTCCTTGGACGATGGCGTCATCAGCAGCAAAACGAAGCCTTGTAACAAGGGGACGATACGGCTCGTTTGTCATTCGTTTTGTTTCACCTGTTACAGTCCGTTTTTTTTACTGTATTGTGATAAGTCACACAGCCGCAGGCAGAAGGCGTTTGTTCGTGAGCCACGATGCGGTAGGAGGCGGACATCTGATTTTTCTCCGGTTTTCACTTGAGGAGCTCTCAGAGTTCTCACGTAAGAGCGTCTCAGAATCTCCACGTGAAGAGCTCTCAGAGTCCTCGCACGGAAATCTCCAACACCCCTGCTCAGATGACGAGCTCTCAGAATCTCACGCCAGGATCTCTCAGATTCCTCACATGAGGAGCTGATCAGATTCCTTATGTTAAAAGGTTTTCGAATCATCACACGAGGACCTTTCAGGCTCCTCACACCAGTAGAGATCTCGGAACCTCCACGTGAGGATCTCTCAGATTACTCGCATGAGGAGGTTTCAGTTTCACTCACATGATGAGCTTTCAGATTCATCACATGAGGAGCAATCACATTCCTCACACAAAAAGCTCTCAGATTTCTCGCATGGGGAGCTCTCAGATTCCACTCACGAGGAGATCTTAGAATCCTCGCAAGAGGAGCTCTCAGATTCTCGCTGTACAAGGTCTCAGGTTTTCTCAAACGAGAAGGTCTACAGTTCACGCAAAAGCGTTATAATTTCAACCAATGTGCCCACAACTAGACACAACTAGACACAACTAGACACAACTAGACACAACTAGACACAACTAGACACAACTAGACACAACTAGACACAGCTGGACACAACTAGACACAACTAGACACACTAGCCACAACTAGACACAACTAGACAAACACATATCTAGGCCGTGGCATTGTTCATTGGGCTATACGCTTACACGCTTACACGCTTTCATTCGTTTGTTCGATCTAATTTCTATGTTGTGTGACATGATGAGGTGTACACCTTCTCTCCAAGGAGGAGCCTCGAGAACGATGTGTGCGCATACATGCCGCACCTTGCATCAAAACCTCGCACGAACGCGGTGTACTGAGCACTAACATTGATATTCAAAGTAAACCATAGGCTCAAAAACACGCTGACTGCCCTAAGTTGACGTCCCCGCAGAAACGAATGGATTTAAAAGATGTAAATCTCACCTGAAGTCGAACCAGCTCCGCCTCGACCGAGTTGTGTACCGTTAGGAGACGAGTCAGCAACGTGTGGTGGCCTGCAAACGCCTGAACAAACAAACATTGTTCGAGTAGTACGTACGCGAGTCGTGCACATTGGGAGGGGTAAACTGTGTATTGATGTGTGTACTGTGCGAACCGCCTCTATGGATAGACACCTGATGTACGTTTGCTAGTTGGGGTGATATTGTAGATTAAATATCTATGCCTAAAGGTAAAAACCACAGCAGATCAGCGGGACAGTTGAAGTTATCCCTGTACCTTTCCAACGAGGCCTGCCAGTCCCTGAGAGTGCACCGCCACCTGTCTCACCAGCTCGTCGAAAATTACGCAATACCTCAACGCCTTCTCGCTGTACAGGTATGGTAGGCTCTCCCGTCCTCCTCCTTCGCCCGAAGAAGTACCTTTTGTCGGTGATCTGCGCGGTGCAGTCAACACGAGCAACCGGCTGCAAACAATCATCTCTGTTGTTCATCTGCGATAAACACATGCAATAGGTGGAAGCAGTACCTTCTGTTGGTGTCTGCGGTCAACCCACGCAATGGGTGGAATAAGTACCTTTTGTTGGTTGTCTGAGACAAGTACGTGGATAAATTAGCTAGGAGGCGTGTTTCGAATGACATGTAGTTTTTGTTAGAAGTCTGCGATAGACCGGTGCCATCGGTACGGTAAGTACCTTTGGTTGGTAATGCGAAACAAACCAGTACGTGTAGTCTATGTTGCGGGGGTGACACGTCATTTCATGTTGACACCAAGTGCTACTGTAATTAAAGACATGCCAGGTAGGTATGTTGCATAATCGAGGGAGAAGGCATAGAAGATACGTTTGAGGGCGAGAAGGTTTTGATGGTAATATGAGACAAACTCGTATGCACTAGAGAGCGGGAAACAGTTTTTGCTGGCCATTTCTGCGACATACGCGTGCGTAGACAGGAGGTGTATTTGACAGTGAGGTGTCGGCATGGACACAACCTCCGAGATTTTCCTGTCAAAATACTAGATACAGGGTATAGAAGGGGCTGCTGGAAAACGGACATCGACGCTGACAAAGCGTATCGTTGTGGAACTGGTTTGGAAGGCCGGTAGCTACCTGCATTGCCGGATATTTGGGTCATGTTATAGTCAGGAGGGCATTCGTGTGAGTTGACGAAACGTCCCTCGGGTGATCTCGCTACGCGGGTTCAGTTGTCATGCCGGCACGTGATCTGAATAAAGCTACTGAAGAACTTCTTCTATCTCTAAGCACCGAACACACGTTCGCGAGTGGGATGAAAACGCTACGGGGAGTGCAGTGCACCAAGAACCCACAGGCACGATAGAGGTGCTCCACGTTTTTTTCCGAGCGATTTTCACGTTAGTTACGAGTTTAAGAGCTCTCCCAAAACCTGATTTGTAGAAAACCAAAAACTGCTACCAGACGAAAAATACCATGTGGACCCCAGGTATACAACGCAAAAACAAAATGCTGAACGATAAATTTTATCCCGGCGATTTTGGGTTAAGAAGTCCCGTCATTCAGAAAACAAAAAAGCCAAAAAAAGGTATACCTCTATCGTGTCACGTGCCATAGGCTTGCTCTGTGCCCGTAAGGAGATACTCTGTGCCCCCTACCCGAGCTTGTTCACAGTATTTGCAATCCTGGCTGTTGGCGTACGGGTATGCATCTCCACCGGCGGCAGCACGAAAACATCCCCCGCGCCAGGCAATCTGTTGACCTGAGTATGTATACAGACTATGTATATTCACCACTTTCACTTTCCAGCTCAACTAATACGACGTTTTCCTTCTGGACAACTGGACAAGCCATAGCTGCAGGTGACTTGCCTTGTCGCTCCCGATACGTCCTTTCGTTTTTGTCGCGCATCGCAATCGGCATTTCCGTTTTTCAGCTTCATATGCTCGCCGGTTAGCATCGAGTTATCAACACGATATGTCTGTATTCGAAAAATAAAGCAACTGCATGGGTGGGCGGGATCCCCCCATTTCGTCGACATAGTAGAACACATGTGGCCAAAAGACAGACCTTCTGAACATCGTTTGAAAATTCAGCTGCGTCGCAAAATGCACAAATATCGGCAAATTCCAAAACGGCGACCTTAAAAGCGTATTTTCGATCGCCAGAGAGTCACGCCAAGTTCATAGAACGTGGCGAAATCCGCACGTTTTGTGTTATTTGACGTTCCGAAAGGTATTCAGCAGGTTGGCCTTTTTCCCACCTTGTACTATGACATAAAACGGGGGGGGGGGTTCCGTCCACCCATGCGCTGACTAAATTACGTACGGTTTGCGGGCAGGGCCATCGGGTTTCCCTTGACGCCACACATAAGGTCGAGCATCTCCGCCATCCATCTGGACAGAAATTTCAAGAATCGGCATGAGAACGGAAGACTCCAGCGAAGCCCATTTTATCTCAATCTACGTCACCCCCTTTCCCATGGCCATGACTACGACCCTATGGTATCAGGTATACGCTTCGGTGCTGATCGCTCAGAAACACAAGTGGACACTGTATTTCGAGCTTACAGCAAACGTATTGCACGCTGTTTGCGTATGTATGGAGTACGACAGCACTCACGGTTTACGAGCAGGGCCATCGTTGACGCCGCGCGTGAGGTCTAGCATCTCCCCCATCCATTCCGACAGATATTCCATGTCGTGAGCGTGAGAATGAAAGACTCCAGCGTATCCCCGTTCAGGGCCGTCTGCACTACCCCGCTCACCGTGACCAAGAGCATGAACATCGCTCTGCGGGATTTGAGGCCCCTTGTTTTCGTGCAGGTAGGCATCGACCGCAAGAGACGCCCCGCTGATGTCAGGTACTGAGGTATGGACTGGGCGATGTGTCCCATCGCCATTCTTGCGCCCTTTGCACCCTGCGAAATTCACGCGTCCGACAGATGATGTCCGATCTTTTATGAATTGTGTCTTCTCTGGGCAGATATATCCCTGGTCCGCAGGTATATGGTGTAGATGTTTTACATCGTATTATCGGGTGGGAGACTAATGTTTTGTGAATGTTTTACAATACACGTGTCCTGAGTTGGAGCTGTACGACACAGATCCTGCACACCTTATCATAACGGCCACACCAGTAGTAGTGGTAGTGTAATAGTACTGACATAGTAGTAGCAGCAGTGGTAGTGGTAGTAGTATTAATAGTAGTAGTTGTAGTACTGATAGTGGTAGCAGTAGTACTAGAGTAGTAGTAGCAGCAGCAGTAATAGTAGTAGCAGTAGTAGCAGCAGTAGTAGAAGTAGCAGTAATAGTAGTAGCAGTAGTAGTAGCAGTAGTAGCAGTAGTAGTAGTCGCAGTACCAATACTTCCCCGTGGCGGAGTGATATTTTCCACGTGTATGATACTCCTAACACCATCATTCATTCATGCCGTAGTACTACCAGGTACCACTCAGTGACAACGGGCGGATATATAAGAACCGTTTGAATTCACATATATACACCAAACGACCCGTACATTTTCGTTGAGAGTGGTGCATCACAGCAATCTATCCGTAATAATACCAGCTGAATAATACAACGAGTACTACTCTGCCCTACCCTACAATACCACAGTATGGGCAACGCAGATTTAGCTCCACGGGCGGAGCCGTGGACGTACCCCTAGCGCAATTGTAGCGTGCCAGACCATCGCAATGCAAAAACAACAATAGCACAACCCTTCGCACTTGGGGTCGACGGAGTAATTCATGCCCGGTATCAGGGTTATACTTGGGGCGTGAGCGGTGCGCTGTTGCACTTTTTTTGCAAGAATTCCGCTTAGCGCACCACGTGCCGGCGCAAACATTTGGCTTGCCTGTGGTCGTTTTTCAGTGCCGCACCTACGTTCGCCGCAGGTTAACAAAATGTGCGCCCCCCTCTTCGCCGTAGGAGTTTTTTTTTGCCGTACGTAGGCGAGTCTTTTAGGTCATTTCGCCATGGGCGCTTTTCTTTGGGGTCCGTTTCGCCCTCAGAGAACGGCCCTGGTGGGGGGGCGCATCGAACCTTCGGCTCGTGGTGCGGGGCCGCAACAAGGCATCCGGCCCTTGGCCCTTGGTGCGGTTCGTGCACCACGGGCCGGGAGCCTAAGTAATAACTTGCCTAGTATATAAAGTATATAAAAAAATGGATGGTATTGGAACAAACCTACAGCAGCATTAGCAGCAGTACACAATTATTCAAACACTTTGGCCGTGCCACCCTGGGGCACTCCGCAGTACTACTACTACTACTACTACTACTACCACTACTACTACTACTACTACTACTACTACTACTACTACTACCACTCCTACTACTGCTATTCCTACTACTACTGCTACTACTACTACACTACTATTACTACTACTACTACTACTACTACTACATTTTATCGTCAAAATTAACGTTGAACATGACTACGAGTATGTACTCATCGAAGAAACGACGATGACTGCGGGGGTTGATGAATGACGTACCTCGTCGGATGTATCTAGCCAAACCTTTTTTTAATGCGTCCGGCCGAAGGAACAGAGAAGATAATGGGATGCATGTATCGTTTGTGCCAGAACTACGGTACCGCGACGCGCTCCGCTGTATTCGTGTTTTACGAGTACGAGGATGATCAGGTTGTGACCGCACAGCTTGATTCTCTGTATGGTGAGCATCGGCACTGGCACTCGGTGTGCTGGATGTTGATGCGTATGATGGAATGGAGCATGCAATACGAAAAACGCACACACTCACAACACACACGAGCGTGAGTGCGAACGCGATGGTTTTGCAGTGCCTCACCGAATCTTTTCGGACGGCGGTCGAAGTACCGGGCCGAAGAAACACAAACGATCCTTACATTGAACTTAATACCAACACTTCACCATGCTGCACTCGTCAGGATGCATGTATCGGTATTACCGCTGCAACCCAGCGTATACTCTGCTGCGACCACCAGACACATGCTGAACGTGTGTATACTTCGTAGACTAGACTATATGATATGAGTACCACGACGAGCACCGGGGCTGCTTGTACTTGCCCATATTATCTTGGTGGACTCTGCTGCAATCGCCAAATAGGCGCTGAATACGAGTTCTTTGACACAGCTGTATGAGGCTACGAGGATGTTGAAGAACGCTGATGGTTGTGATGCCCCTCACTGAACCGATGTTGACGGTCGAGACGGTATATTCTAGAGGGCGCGCCTAATCTACAGGTTATAAAAAACAAAAACCATCAAAATAGCACCAGTACGTAACTTGCCAGCGCCTGGCCGTGGAATGTGCCGATACCACCGCCGTGATGCGCTCTATTGCTCTGCTGCAATCAGCAATCCTGTGTCGAATATCGTTGAACACGACGACTTCATATAACACGAGCGCGAGCATTAATGCGGACGTTGATGTCCTCACCGAATCCTTTTTGACGGTGGTCGAGGTTTGGAAACGCGTCTGGTCGAAGGAGAGAGATGGGTTGCTCGCACAGCTGTGGCTTCACGCGCAGGGACGGTGCCGGTGCTGTTCGAGGTCGGACCGGCATACTTGAGACGCTGCTGTATTTTTCTCCTCCCCCCAATAACGTCGCTAGCTTGGCAGAGCTGTGTGCTGCGTGCGCCGTCGAGGCTAGGAGGTGCGGGAAAATGCGGCGAGTTTTTTGTTCCGGTCCACATTGTGCCGTTTCGTATTTTCATTGGTTTCGCCGCAATTTGTTAGATCATGCGGCTGCGCGGCTGTTGATGCAGCTGCACAGCTTCGCGGTTACCAGGTATACACTATACGCACCTACGTACAAGATAGGTCGAGATTGCCTTACCATTCGTACTTGCCACGCTGTTGCCCCCCAGAGCGAGGGAGGTGCCAGCAATCGCGTTGGCAAAAGAGGCATGGTGAGCATTGTTGGCGAGGCCTCAGCGGCAGGGGTGCATGCCGCGCTGGAATGGAACAAGGACGAGATGGGCAGGTAAATTATACATGCTGCAAATGCGACTGCTGTTGTGCTGTGGGCTCTGGGATATGGGGCGTTGTTCGTAGAATATGGAGTGCTTGCGACTGTGTCAACAGGAGTAGATATGCTGGTGGCTGTTCGTCCTATTAATAGCGGCCGTGCCAAACGGACAGCGCACAAGCTAGATCCGAACGACGGGACAAGCTCTTTCAAACTTTATTTCGGTTCATAAGCATAGACTACATAGTGAACAACATTTCAACAAACGAAATTTGTCGAAGTTAAGTGTGCCGAGTGTCAGTGACACCACTCCATAGCGTTTCCCTACTGCAGTAGCATTTATGTTCAACCCGGTTCAGTCCTCTCGTAAAATATTGTTTGTTTCCTCCATGCGGGGTTATTATAGTGTCAGTGCGCAGAATGATTAGACTATCGACCGAAATCGCCCTTGGCAAAATTATCCTGCCAATTTGCAAGGGCGTCATTAAATTTTTTCCTCGGAGAGGCACGAATCTGTAAAAATGCGCGTCCGGAGTGTCACGCAGCTTGCAAAATACGAGCATCGGCCACTCAATTGGTCGAACTCACGGCTGACGTGTTGGGGATAAATTCTTCAAGTGAAAAACGCCTGTCTGCGTGTCACACGCGTGTGATATGTAGGCGTATGCTGCGCCAGAAAGTGACCCGCTTGAAGGAACAACAGAGACTGGCGGAGACTAACAAATGGGCTGGGAGAAACTCCAGGAGGTGGGCCGATTACGATTAGCTGGTATGCCGTTCTTACTCTTACTGCGTTCCAAGATGCTCATCGATTTCATACTCCGTGCTATAAATCCGCCTTGCTTTTCGGTTGGATGTGCGTATTAAAGATTTATACCGGTAACGTGCACATTCAATGTTCAATCTTTGGCGAGGATGATATCCCGGAAGTCGTTTTACAAAGCAGAAAGCACTACCAGCAGGCTTAATCGAGATCTCATCCTCGCCCACAACTAAGAAACCCAGCCTAGCGCAATGTTTCCATTTGGGTATTTTTATGTTGTATAAAATATCCTGTACCGTGTGTGCCGCTGCGTGCTGACAGTGCCCTTCTGTGCGGTCTTCGTATTGCCAAGATGCCTCTTATCGGGTGTCCTGTACTGCATGCATTTCGGCGGGTTGACAGTGCCCTTTTTTATGGCATTACCTCGTAGTACCGAGATTGTTCTCTTGTTAGGCGTCCGGTACTCTGTGTTTTCCTCGGCGTACTCGCAGCGACCCCCCGTATGGTGTTCCGTCGCAGTGCGAAGATGCAGGTGATGCTGAAGCAGGCACTGGAGGACTGGTTCACATTCGCGCGAAAAGGTCTCCGGGGCGTCTCTGTGCCTGACCTCGTCGACTCCATCATCATGCTTGGTTTGAACCCCGATTACAGGCAGGTACGATCATCACATCACCACGTCATCACTCACCGTGTACATGAAATGAACAGAGCAACGCGGCGCATCTTCTACGGAACGATCGCGCAGCAGCAAATTAAATCGTTGAATTAAATAATGTTGTTGAAGCTACCATTAATCCGGGGCGAGGTCCGTCTTTGGGGCGAATCTGTGCCGGACATCATTGACTACATCATTATCACATCACTACACCTCCACACCATCGTGTCATCACGTCTTCAATTCGTAACGAGTAGAGAGGCGTAACTTCCAGGGTGCATCTTCACCTGACAGCCATCGCACACGGTAGTGACTGCACTCCCAATTGCTGCCCAAAGAAAGGTTCAACGAACGGTACTGGGGGAGGCCGATATCAGCGATGGCCTATTAACCCTTCGGGGATTTACGACCGCACTGCTGGCGTCCTGCGCTAGCGACGACCATAGATATCGACTCGTGCGAGTGTTGCAAGGGGGACGAGAACAGCGGTGGTGGTTTAGCGGCGAACATAAAGGCGAGTGGGAATCCTGTAAATGAAGTAGAATATGCCACATTTTCAAAATAGCATCAGCATCGTCAGCAGCAGAATCAGCAGACGTATTAATAGTCAGCAGCAGCAACGAAACAGCAACAGTCCGCAGTGGCAACAGCAACGCACCCGATAGATTGGAGACGCTCCCGCATGATGGCTACAAGCCGCACCCTGACTGACACAGGTTTCAAGATATAGTCTAATAATATACCGAGTGCTTACGTTCGGTCCTCGGTAGGTTTTGGAGAGGCAGGCCGAGACGGGCTTATACCAAGGCACCCCTGATGGAGGAAACGAAAGGAAAGTGTGTGCTAGAGCAGGAACAATAACTACACGCACGGGAACCTCCTGAGGTCTGAAGTGCATCGAGAGAATCTTGCCTGTCGTCTCTGATCACCCCCCTTAGTGTATTATACTTAGATACAAGGGCTTCGCATGGGTGCCGGCATTCGCCGGCGCCCAAACTTCGGGTAGGGCAGGGCAGCACTTCGTATTGTTCGATTTAATAATTGGTAGAGTAAAAAAAAGTCGCCACACACGATCATAGTCTGCGCGTACAGTATGTAAGGTAATGCCAAGAGTTCGATATAGATTTTAACAATCATAACAATGTACTACTATTAGACTAGACTAATAGCTAACGTGTTTAAGTGAATCCGATTCCGAGCTTTATTGATCATATTTCGATCGGATAAATCCGAGCACACGCCGACTGACCCTTTAGTCTGGCGACGAAACGTGTCGAGTGCGTTTCTCAAGATATTTTAACTCAATCAAGCATTCGCGGCCAGTAAGTAAGGTGGCGGGCCATGTCCGTTGCGTGTTCTCTTCGTAGTCACTGTGAGGCGCGCACTGAGCCAGCTTCTGAAATATACAACGCATGATATAATGGTATCATCTTGATCCGAGCCTCCCAGATCGACTGTCCGTGTGTTGTCTGATCGTGGAGAGACGTGCTGACGTTTTCCCAGGCGCGAAACACGGAGGTATCGCTGCCTTCGTCATTCAAGTCCTCGAAAGCTATTGCAATGCTCCTGCTTGTTGCTGGCTGTGTAGATCGCTCACTTCTTGTAGATACAGTACGCGACTCCAGCGCTTACGATTTCGACATCTAAGTATTTCAGACTCAGTTTTATTTGACAAAAATAACAACATGACATCTTCGTCTGATCCCTCATTGGCCAGGATTTGAACACAAAGTAGGCGTCACCCGGGCACGATAGGGTCACATGCCGGGATCGGAATCCATCCACACATCCACAACTCCGAATACCCGGGGACGAACCCGGATGTCATCCGGGTTGATACCTCCCCGCACGGTGTGTAAATCCCAACCCCACCGGCCGATTTTCTGATTGACCATGGTTCGCATGCTGAGCCAGCTCCACCTCGGGAGGATATAGGGTCCCACCCATGGTCTAGAGGTCGTTCCACATATCTCAAGCTTCCATCAACCGGGGGAGCAACCGAGCTTCCTCGCGTCGACACCACCCTGCACGGTGAGAAAACCCCAATCCCGTTGGCTAATCGCTGATTGGTTCGAGCTCCACAGCCCCGTCCTAGGCGGATAGAGGCCCATCAATGGGAGGAATTGCGTCGCACACGGGGAAGATAGGGTCCCATCCCCGATCCATGAATCCCCCGAATCTCTACAGCTCTAAAACCGCGGGAACAATAATGATGACCTCCCCGTGTCGACACTACTCCGCACGACGTGGAACCCCAACCATATTCGCTTACCAATGATTGGCTGGGGCCCGGACATATGGGCAACGCCACGATGGGAGGATATAGAGTCCTGTGCCCGTTTCAGAAACCCTGACAAACCGGGGACGATAACCGATTTATCCCCCGGGTCGACACAGCCCCGCAAGATGGTGCGACAATCATCTATTATTCACATTGGCTCATCGTTGAATGGCTGCGCAGCTCGTAGAGCCAGGGACACCCGGAGAGGAGATAGACCAGCAAACGGGCGGGGGGCGTTTCGACGCACCCCATGAGGATAGGGCTCCACCGCCGTTCCAGAAATCCTTCCTTACCCCATCAACTCCAACAAACCGGGGAAGAAAACCGACTTCTCCCGGGTCGACACCACACCGCACGGTGTGGAAGCCTTAGCTAGCTGAGGTTCGTATACAACGCCAGCACCACAAAACAGGGTCCAACCCCGGTTCAAGAATCCTTCAAGGTATTTTCAACTAGAAAAAAATGGGGCAACCCGCGCTACTGCTGAATGTTTATTCGTATACCCCAACTCCGCGGTACGCGAACATTTCATTTGACCCCCTGTCTCGATACCACCTTGCACAGTGCAACCCAACCTTCGATTTATCGGCTCGGCCGGGGTTCGGGGATAGAGGAAACCACCACTCACTAAAAAGTTCAGCAATTCAATGACTCTCATATCATACTAGCCTGTGATTAGAGAAGTTGCACATGGACCAACTGCATAATATACATCAGTCGGTTCAGATCGAGTCGATCGGTGCAACTTGCTTGGGTATTGTATTATTCCAGCAGCAGCAATACACTTCACTTCTTTTCTTTTTCACATCCCATTTTTGCGAAGCTCGCAATACTCTCGCCCTCCCAGTAGTATAACTCAGATCCGGCGTCATATAGCGGGCTCCCCTCCCCCCTCCCCACTACGGTACATGCCTTACTTTTTATCGCGAGAAGAATTCAGCATTTTCTTCCCTGGTCGATTCGCGTTGAATTGTACCTACCCAAGCTGCTGGGCGATTTCAGCAGCTAGTTTATCCTTTTTTTCTCATTTATTTCAGCAAATACATCAAGTCAACAAAGCTCACAACGCGGTGGTTATTTAACTCAAGGGCCAATGCAAGTATTAATATTGTAACCCCACTAGACCACCGGGGGGACCGGCTTTATATCACTCACTGTCCCGGTGGCGTATCAGGTTATCCTCGAGCCTGGTATGGGTCAATTGCGTGAGTTCGAATCCCCCCGAGTGCGTACTCGTATAGTTTTCGTGGGATTTTTTCTTGGGCACTAATTGACTTGCAGAAAGCGCGAGAGCGTAAGTTTGCAGCACTCGATAACAAATCGACGATCAGTGGCTGCTGAACCCTGCGCTCCAAATAAATTGAAGGCAATAACCGGGGGGGGGTGGAGGGACGACACCTGTGATCACGGATTGTATGTCTAGAAGGTGAAAAGTAAATGTGTGCCAAAAAAAAAAACACTAGACGAGATGATCAATCAGCGATCAGCAGCAAGGAGCACGCCAAGTATAAATCAATACAAACTTATTTGTCAGGTACGTGTCAACACGACCGCTTGCACTTTACCGGCAAACAGCCACAGCAACGGAGTCAAGAACCACAGCAACAAAAAAGCACACCGCCTATACTTCTCCGAAGAGTCTTATTGGGGGAAAAAAGCACCAAACGATTATACTTCTCCGAAGAGTCTTCTCGGGGGAAAAAATCACCAAACGATGCGATACTGGGATGGATGCATGCCGCTGGTTTCTTCCACGGATACCGTCTATACTATACTTACTATACGGCCTTCGCATGGCGCAGCTTAACAACAGGAGGAACGATTATTTTTTATTTTTTCCCGTGTTTTTGTGCCGAAAATGTATTCCCTGTTTTTTGGTACACCATCATAAAATATGTCACGACGAAAAGCATGTTGTGTGTAATAGGGCATCGCTGTGTGTGGTCTTACTCTTACCTACCTATATTACTTGCACGAGAGTACAGATCATGTCGACTTGCCCGAACTTGTATAATACCACCCTCGAGTCCCCGCGGACGCAGCCACTCACAATGCTTCTGTGTGGCTGTTTATGGGGCAGTAGTCGTAGTCACTACTACCTCCGAAGGATAACTGAAGACTACCGTTCGAAACACATTTTTTTGCGCGCTTCTCGCTTGTCTCGCTCAGCATCCATTCGCATTCACGTCGAGTGCTAAAAGGATTGACCTGCAACAACGACAACAACAACAACAACAGTCCGTAGCCAGCGCAATCCTTACAACCACACAACAAAGCGTTCGAAACACTACTACCTTGATAATCACACCTACCTTTAGAAGCGCATCCACGTTTCGTTTGTGGGGATAGGCATACATGGAGTTAGCGTGGGATATTTATTATGCGGTCCAGAAAGATGGATCGTTGATCGTGGACCAATATACAGTGTACGAAACGACTCTTTGGAGCGGCGACGAAAAAGACTGACAAAACATTGTTTTTCGTACCACTGCGGTTTTTAAAGGGGACCACTCCGTTCGTTGCGTTAATTTTCTACTTTTTTTCATGGTCTGGCCTGTTTTGTTGTGTTCTCGTACCCGGTACGCTAGCATTTCACTTATTCATACCTTGATTAATTGCGATCGTTTGGCTCACCCTGTCTCACAGCATGTGACCACACAATAATGATAATAAGTTGTATCTCTCTATGATGAAGACTCAGGGCACGGACACTGGGTGTAATGATGTCGTTGGGTAGGGAACGGCCCCCCTCGAAGACAAGGAACGCTCGAACAAAGGTACTTAACCGTGAAATCCGACATCGGAAAGCAACGACACATCAGTCGTACGACAATAGGCCGAACGCTTCGAGGTGTGACCATGGAAAAAGTTTGGTAGGGACGAAATAAGAAGCCAATTTGGAAATGATGCAACCTCGGAAATAAATGTTTTTCTGTATGTTTTTTTCGTTCAAGCTCTGCATATGCCATGGTCCAAGAATAGCTCGAGCGTATACTACATACTGCCCAAAATACAAAATTTGAGCACTTACTTCTCGCCTGTCTCGCTCAGCCCACGTACCCGATCCCGGCCAGATGCGGAATGGATACGGCAGGGCAAGGGGCGTTTGAGCCGCCCCCGGAGGATGGCGCTCGAATGAAGCTATTTGACCGAGAATTCCAGTTCCGAGAATCACATACTGAGGCGGAGACGGAAAGAAACTCCTGACCGAATCCCCTCAAAAAAGAATGATCATATACTTCGAAGAATATATTTATATCGAGCCCCGAGCACACACTCGACAGCTTACTCGAGACAATAGAGCATCTATCTCTCAAAATAACGTTGTGTATCAAAACGAAAACCACCAAAATCCCGACCACCGTTGTTACATTGAGACGACGTTGTCGATGTCCTCTTTCACTGTTCAGCCTATCTATGCACTTAGTCCAGTGCGAATGCAAGCGTACGCAGTGAAATTCCGGTGCAACCGGTGTCGTATGTTGCTGTTCAGCCTATTGCCTCAATACACCGCTAACTAAGGCGTGCGAAGTCATACGAAGTCATATTCCGTTGTCTGAAGTAGCCAAAAAACTCCTAACGAGCTTGTCATTGCTTAGGAATGCTGTCACGAACGTAGTAGCGTGAACGTACCCCCCATGTATGAACAGGTAGTGGTTTGTCGCAGTTAGCCTCTGGCCTTTCGCCTTGCTGTTGGCGAAAACATCCCTCCCCCTTTGCCCCCCCCCCCGCCCTTATACCAGGCGGTGGAAACGAATACCCGACTGCTAGAGCAGGAAGTGGCGTGCCTTCAAGGGTGCCCATGTTTGTCGAGCAGCTTACCGTTCATCGTAGAAAGGTGGGTGCTTCCGATGGCGACATGGAGGCCGCTTGTGCCCTTGACGGAGAAACGAGCTCCGACGATCATATCTATATTTAGCTTTCCATCTTAGAACTGCCCGTGCCATTTTCGGGCCAACTACATATATATATATTTGTGTAATCTGTAAAGAAAGACTGTTTGTTGCAGTACCGCAATAATAATACCAAGTTAGTTGGAGACTTTTTCTTTTGCTTCTTTTATTTTTCAAATAAATCTCTTTTTTTTCCATTTACGGTTTTAATTAATGTTTGCTTGTTGCAGCTCAACTCTTCAAATGTGTTTTACTCTCAACGGCTTTCTGGACAAGCTGTGGTCACAGGTGATGTCAACTGACCAGCGAGAAGCGCGAGGTGGCGTGGGTTTGCCGAATTCGATGAAGCGCTCGGCGCGCATAAAAAACTGGAAAGTGGGAATAACTGATTCTACGATAGCCCCCCCCAAAAAAGCCAGCGATTTTCTTCAACTACCTTCCATGGCTGCTCGACACGAGGGAGGGTTCTGTTGAAAAAAAACTCTTCATACTGTTTCTTGTTTTGCAATGGACCATCGAATGATGACGTCGGGGTGGCAAGGGGGGCATCGTAATTCAGGAGATACGGCGGGGAGCTGGTTTCAAAACCAGCGATTTTGTTATTATAGGAAAATTGGGGGGTCTACCGTACGTAGAACGATTTGGAAAATAAACCGTGTGAGCGATAAAAATGGAGGCACAAACAGCTGGGGTAGACATTTTTTTACAGGGCGGTGACCAAAACAACCACGAGGTATGAAATTTTTGCAAGCGTCTTCTAGGAAGAGCGTACACGAGTACAAGCTTTCCCATGCCGTGATCGTGTTGTAAAGCTCCTTGTTTGTGTTGCATTCTGGATAAATGCCTACCTCTTCATCCCGGTGAAATAATTATACGTATCGAGCCTTCGCCTTTGTGCTAAGAAATGCAGAGGTTGCACCGAGTGAGTGTCTGCGAAGAGCACTTGTGGTGGAGATAACACAACGCTGGAAAGACAATTAAGTGTCTAAATATTGGAATGAAATATAGAGGAGAACGGCAAGGGGCAGGAGGCGAAGGAGTTATCGAGGTGGGCGCGGCCGTCGCCTGATCATCACGGAGCAATGTCCACGCCACGCGTAGATGTACTTTACGAGCTTTTGTGTTGGCCCACAGCCCGTCCTACAGTAGCCTTCTTGGATAATTATGATGGCAAGGTACTGTAGTAGGTGTCTTGAAGTAGCAGTAGCTAGCACTAGCGTCCCGACAAGGGATGTTGATAGCGCCCAGTGCACAAGGTGACGAGGGGAGCAAAAACGTACCACACCCCATAAATCGTGTGTGCAATGCCCAAAGTAAGACATCCGGTGTACTCGTGCGAATTGGCTTCAAGTTACCAAGGTACGCAAGGGCCTCAACGTCCACATTCCATACGCCCCTTGCCGAGAAGTTAGTAGCTGGGGGACTTATTACACAAAATAGTCCAAATGCGAATGGAAAATGTATTCAGGCTGTGTATATGGCATATATTAGGACAACGTCAATACGATGTAGTCTTGTCACTAAGAAAATCAAAATTCAAACGGAACAGTATTTTTTTTCACCTCTGTATGTGATTCAGCAGCGGACCCCTCGTCTAAGTACTTCGCCTCACGTTGCTGCCTAGGAGTTCACTTACCACGTAGAGATGAAGCGAGATCCAGCGGTATATTTTCCGTTCCTTTCGTTCTCTGGGACTTCCACCAAGCACAGTGACAGATTGATCAAAAAGTTCCAAGATACCAGGAGCGTGACCAAGCGTTGAGGTCTCGGGATCACAGATAACAGGTGATGCGGTTGTGCATGCATACGAGTGAACAGTGTCATGCACACGCACATACAGTGGTTTAACGTTTTCACGTCTCCACGTTTGGATTTTCACTTTTTCCTTTTTCCGTGGGGGTATTTAGAGGCTTAACCGTGAAGAACAGCCATAGCACCAGGCTGATTAATTGCGGGGGCTAGATATTCAACCGAATACCCTGTCTGTCCCCTGAGAAAGGCGTTCTTCTCACGCGAATTAAGCCGTCCGCGTCATAAAACGTCCATCCTGAAACCCACAGAGATACCCTTCACTTCTCTGCGCCCGATGCGCCGCGGTTGAGACCACGACCCATCGTACTTTTTGTTTCCCACGCCTGACCGCCGTAACATACAAACAGCGGCAGTGTAGATGTAACCATGCCACAATACACTTGCTGTGTAATTATCAGCAATGTATTTGCTAGTTTAGAAGGGCAAACCCATCCGCTGGATGTTCAATATCCGGGTCGCCGCTTTCGGCGGCTGACAGTGTAATATCACAACGTCTCGACATGATGTCATTTTGCCCAACCTGAAGTGTTCCAAAGAGACATATATCCACGAAAATCGCACATCTAAAATAATCGCGCATGCTACCGGTACGGTAAAGGCTAAAAGTTTCTGATCGAAACGTCACCCTCACCATTATGCGGTTCGCGCAGGTTCTCTTGGAGACCGTGGCGAATAAATTCCCTACTTCATGTAGTTCCAAGACTGGCTTGTGTAAGGATGAGAATCTGCCTATGAAGGCGCGTGACACAAAAGGCGTCCGACAGCCGAGATCTCCTGAAAAAGGTGTGAATTATATCGCAGGCCACGGTACCAGCCCACCAACAAGAAACACATAGCACGAACAAGGATTAAAGTCTTGATGTGCCACCTATCTGAACAAACTTCGAGCATGGGCTGTATCATGGTTCATTGTAGTGCATAACTTGCCGCTGACGATTTCTTGGTTCCATTTTCTCGGCTCCGCCAAAACGTGAGCCTGGTGTTTGTATGGGCAATATTATTCATCGTAGGCCTATGCTGTGCTCGTACAATACAAGTAGTCCACGCGATGTCACCGAAGCCCTTGCGCGTGTACCAGGTTCACGCGTTGGTACCCGCGATGGCAAGAGAACAACACATCCGTGGCACGATAGGGGTACATACCACGTTTGAGTCGAACTGTCTCCGACTGGTGGGGCCTCTTAACCACGGAACAGTCCAATATCGTCGTGGCAACACGTTATTAGTTTTTTCACAGTGAATTTTCTGCAGCTACTGTTAATAGGCCATGGGACTGTTTACGAGCTTGCACATCACCTCTCAAAATCGGTTTCTTGGTGAGGAGCCACAACCCAACGGTACGCAAGTGTATATATACCTGGCACATCTAACCATAGGCAGACAAAATAATTGAATAAACAATCGTTGCGTTCAGGAAGAACAAATCAAGTTCCTCCACTGAACACCTTCACAAAAAAATATCCAGGTCTGCGCGTCGGTGCACGGGGCGACAACGGAAGAGCGCGTGGACTAGACGTGAGCATGAACCCGCTCATTAACCTTCTACTTCTGCAAAAAAAGATCATACACAAACTTGAAATGAATTGTCTTAAACTAGGTGGATGCAGTTCTAATCGAGTTAACTTGTCGGCGACGTGACTAATACCTTCGCAGATGGCTTCACACTCTCAGGAGCGTCTGGGATGACGCTTTCTGACGAGGCGCGAAAGGGGTATAAAGCCGTTTGGGAAGCGGTTATCGTTGCTCAAGAGCGTGATCTTGTCGCGGGACAAGACCTATCATCCAAACGCAGCATGATCGGTGCTGGCGGCACGTCGCAAGACTTATTTTCCAGGCGCAGTATAAACGGTAGTGCTGACGGCGCGGCGCAAGCTTTACTACCTAGACACCGCTTGAATAGTAGTGATATCGGTTCGCACGACGTGTTATCCAAACGCTGCGTGAGAGGTAGCGGTAGCCCACCGCAAACAAGAGGGCCAGAGAGCGGGGAATCTACCACCATAGATGGTGAGGTTTGTCAACCGAACTCTCCCGTGGCTTCCAGGAACGCGGCGGACACCGTCGCAGCAGATCGACATTGCGGTCGCGGGCAAGAGCGCTTGGTTAATCAATGTGCGTTGAGGCAGAGGGCGACCGCTTCAACACCGAGGGAGCTTGGATCAGAAACGGAGGGGTTGCGGAGTGCAAGAGGTTCCTTGGCGCAAGGCGAGGATTGGCGTGCTGAGGTAAGATGGCGCGCATAATCACACACCCATGGTTCTAAACCAAACGGTTATCTTGGAAACCAACTTAGCCCACACTTACTCCAAACGGTTCTGATCGTTCAAGCTAACTCCCCTCGAAGCAGCTTTCTTCCGACGACTTTCTCGGGCGGTCGGGGTTCAAGTCCCAAGAACATTTCAACCGTTTAGTCAAAGCTAGAAGCTAGCCAAGACCTTTGTGCTTCCCTCGTTTTAACCCGTGTAGAACTGCACTCACGGTTTGGGGGACAAACTACAGTCGTGGTCTCACCTTAGTGCGGAAACATTTAGTGCGGGGCCCCCGTTTAACGCGGTGAAAATTGCTCAAAATGACCTATTTATACATAATACGGGTACGCACTATAGTGCGGTGTCCCACTTTCGTGCGGGCGTGTCTTCTTGTAAGGTGCCGCACCATTGTGGGACACGACTGTACTCGGAAATACGGTGGGATGATTTTTGTATTTTAACTCCCTTACCACTGAAGTCTAGTTTTGGGGACAAGCTGCTTGAAATGAGCGTGGGGATATTTTTTTTAGTTTTCAAAGGGTAAGACGTTCATTACATTCATTTGTCCAGGTTCTGAGGGAGACGGGTGAGCGACTGCGTAGCTCCGCAAGGCAAAAGGAACTACGCTTCAACAATACGGAGGCCCGCTGGGATAACTACCACGGTGTGTCTGAAGCTACGCTCGCATGCATGCAAGACATTGCCGCCGTAATATTGCTTTGCAACTCATTAAAAATGTGTTGGTGGCTAAACGTTGAGGGGCCGTCGGGACAACCACCAAGGTATCCGCCACAACATCAGAATACATGATGTCATATTTTGTGTTTGCTTCGCTGGGGGCTCAATGGCATAACTGCTAAGGTGTCCGGAGCGATGGCCGCAGGAATACAGATCGTTTTATTTTGTAATGCCTCGTTCCACTGGGACACCTAGATCATGGTGCGAAAACCAGCGTTCGCGTGCACGATTTGTTTTTTAGTTTAGCCTCGTGTTGAGGGCCAGTGACGGCGACACGTTGCAAGTCTATCATTGGTGTTTGACGTTTTTTTCGCCTCACTTTCACGCGTGGTACGGTGCGGTAGCAGGGTCCCCGATGTTTTTCCCGTGGTTCTCCATACTCCGGGTGCTCTGTACCCCTCGAATGGTCGCCATGCTTTGTACGGTATGCGTATATATGGGCGATACTCACAACACGCTTTATCGGGCATTGAAACACTGAAGCAGTCAATAGCAGCTACCTGTTGATATTCGGAGGATTGTGTTCGGGAGCTTTCGAACGACGTGCCCAGTCGTTCTACGGTAGCCCCCCCAACTTTTCCTTAACGAAATCGCCGGTTTTGAAGCCCTATCTTCTGAAACCCGGCGCCCCTTGCCACACCGACGTCATCGTTCGATAGCACTACTAGTAGTACTACTAGTCCTTTGCAAACAAGAAAATACACGACGATAATGTTTCATGGCATCCTTTCTGGTGTCAAGCATCCGTGAAACGTTCGTTGAAGAAAATCGCTGGTTTGGCGGCGAGGGCTATCGCAGAATCAGTCTGCCACCGAAAACGTGCAGAAACTATCGTTCTCTAGATTGGAATGAGTTATGCAGTACGAGTTGTCATAGCTAAAATATGCACGGACAGAAAATGTGTTGGTTTTCCCTTGGCTTTCTTCTACTTTCTGGGAACGTTCATGACTGATTAACGTTGACACTCATGCTGCACGTTGGTCATCGGATGAAAAACCTATCGTTTTTAATGTATTAGCATACTCCACCGTCGAATGTGCGCATTTTGACTGCCGCCGCTCCCCTCACTAGCGATGAAGAAGCGGTGGTGGCGGCACACACCCCTGAGTATCTTGCAGGGAGACGAGCCAGACGAGGACAACAGGAGCTACTCTCGCATCTTCTCAAGCATTACCAGACCCAGGACTAGTGAGGTAACGCCTCTACATTTAAATCGTGCGGTACCGGTATGTATTTACCAAGGGTTGGGTTTTGAGCTACTCAAGCGACGAGCCTCATCAAAGTATGTGCATCTCGATGCCGTAGCAGGAGTCCCGGCTTAATGAACGCTCGCCCAACCGACGCACCCATCCCTCTTACGCAGGGAGCTGGGTATGATGGGCAGTACCACCGAATCAGCGCCTCCTCCAGCAGGTGCGCAGCGTCTTCATGCCGACCGAGTACGGCTCCCGTCTTCTCCGAGTCATCACCATCCTGCGCCGAATCCATTAACGGCAATACCAACAGCACCACTACCTGCAGCAGCAGCAGCCGATGCTCCACCGCCCCCGCCGTCGTCAACATCTACAACAACACCACTACCTACAACAGCCGCAGCCGATTCTCTAACAACACCGCCATCAACACCGCCACCAAGAAATACACCACAACCACCCGCAGCAGCAGCAGCCGATGCTCCACCGCCCCCTCTCCCGTTACGAAAAAGCGTACGAGAATGAAACCTTTACCCCTTGGCCCAATATCGCCGAATGCTGGTAAAGGGGTGCCGTACCCCCTTGACCAGCTCCAACAGGGCGAGAGCATCGCGCGCGTCGGAACTGACGAAGGGAGGCTGACACGGTCGCTAGAGCGCCGCAGCAAAAGCCGCGATTTTGTAGAGGTACCAGTAGTGATGGCACGCGCAGGTAAGGGAGGTTGGCAGCCCCACCTCGCCAGGGTGCCTTGCGGACACAGGAAAAACTCCTCCTGAAAGTGTGTGCCATGCGGTACCCTGT
Source organism: Undaria pinnatifida (assembly GCA_012845835.1). NCBI lineage: Eukaryota > Phaeophyceae > Laminariales > Alariaceae > Undaria > Undaria pinnatifida. Next base: position 1,008,459 of record JABAKD010000005.1, read on the forward strand.
GCTGAACATGAATTATATATTTAGGTTGACCCTTAGAGCCGGATCCACATCTTTAATATACTTGTGCACTATTCGCGGACCATGGCGTCGTTGACTTTAGTCCCTTGCAGCACTGCACCCACGTTTTGGGAACAGACCATATGGAATTTGGAGTTGCGTTATGTTTGCAGCTCTAACAGGGTCAACCTGTTTAGAGCTGCAACCAAGTTTTGGGGACGACTACCTCAACTTGTGTGGGACCCTTCTTTGCGGTGGTGCAACGTCGATGCTTTGTTAACACCCTAGTCGCTGGAAGCGCAAGAGCGTGAGATAGCACAAAAATGCTGAAAAATCAATAACAAGGGAAATGATAAACCTTATGCGCGATGAAAGTTCAAGTGCCGGGGGGGGGGGAGGGGGGGCGAGGGAAGGTGCCTGCGACCACCGCTTCTCCAGAAGGCCGCCATGGGTACAATTTCCCACGACTTGAGCTGGAAAGTAAAGACGATCCGGGCGAACAGAAAGAAACACCAGCCACCGTCGCATTTTCCATTTTCCCTTCCCGTTTCAAGAGGGGGAGCCTTCCCTCATTCTAAAAAAGTCGACCGTAGTAGCGGCAGAAGGATTACGAGAGCACCCAAGAGGCGGAAGTCCTTCCCAGCACCACAGGGCGCGTAGATGTTATCAATAATGGATTTTTGGCAAGCCTGGAGAAAATATCATCAGTGAGAAAACATGTCTGAACCTCGGTGGGTCCGTGCTTTTCGATTTGTTTTAACACAATGCCAACTCCTAAAACCGATCCTAGTCAAACTCCACGCGTTGTGCCCCCATTTCGGGACTGTGGTGCTAAAACGCTAAAGCAGCAAAACAGTGAGGTATGGGCCATGCGTCAACAACTTCCATACACCGGTCCGTTCTCTTCCCGTAAGCTTCTCTAGGCTTTCGGCTGCCATGGTTGGGCGAATCATTCGCCTCCGTCTGGAACTTAGCACGGGAAAAGAAAACGCATGCTACTATGGGGGTGGTCATTCGAGGACTCTTTACCTCAGAAAAATACGGTTTTGGTCAAAAGTAAAGGTTCAACCCGATGAAAACTGTCATTCGCCTAAATAGTTGGCACAGCGTGAACAATAATATTATAGGGTTTACACGTGATAACGTTGACAGCAAAACCATCGACCTTCAAAAACTTACGAAAAATTGGGTGTTTCTGGTTTGGTGAAGCTGTTGTCGTTTGCATGGATCGTCAAACTGTTGAGCGAATTTGTGATAAATCCACTGAGCTGCTGAGGCATTCATGATTTGCTATATTCTTGGTGTGACAACTTACAACCAAAGACCAGAGACTGCGCTGCAACAACATAACCACCGCTTAGGGTCGGCCTTGCCACGCAAGGGCAAGACCGCCCCTTCTTCCGAGTGACACCCACGCAGGCGTACGGTACGCAGCAAGGCACCAGCAAACACAAATCAGCGGTTTATGTTGAGGGGCGAGCCTCCTAGTGAAGTTCGTACGACTGCTGTGTCGTTGCCGTGCTCTCGTGACTATTTTATTCGCTCTCTACCCCTATATCGAAGAGGCTGATGCGTGGTGCAGCGAGTTGCCTTCCCTTAGCCCTACGATGACGAACTAACGGAGTGAACGATCGACGCAGATCGGACAACGAGTAAGGCACGACAACCCGACGCGATGAAGTTCGTAGGGCGGCGCCCACGCAGGCCTGGCAACGTAGCCACGAAGCCGCAGTTTCTCTTGTGGGGCGGGCCTCCGAGTGAAAAACTGACTGCTGTTTGTGCTCTCGTGAAAGTATTTAGTACCAACACCAGGAACAACAGTTGTGACAACTTGATGTTGGCGAGTTGCTTTCCCTCGTGTGACGAGAACAATATAACGCACGCAATGAACGATCGAATCAGACCTAGCCACGCACGCAGAGCACCCACAAGGCGTGTCGAAGTTCACAGGGCGATGCGACGATGTAGCGATACTGCTGAGAGGTTACTCTTCGTGGTAGACTGTCGGTATCTTTGATCGAACCAGCTTCTTGTGTGATCGGTAAGCAACGCAGATGGAGTGGGCCGTTCGTATAGGTCAAGAAAAAGCAAGGACTGAATTCGATAATTCCCAAGAAACAAACACCGTCCCGAAAAAACTGGAAAAACATAAATCGATGTTCCAAAACGCGGCTTAATTGAGATAGGTCAGAACTTACTTGTGCTTTTAGTCATCTTTTCCTCAGTATTATTACCTTGGAACCTTGGAAAATGCTCTGTTGTAAACCTGAAATGGCATTCCAACAATATCGGGCAGTTTTCAGCTGAGTAGTCCCACCAGATTCTTTCCTGGCCGTGACGTTATAATGCGTTAGGGGACCGGTGCATCAGGCGATCGAACATGGGATTATTGCCTAGGGGACCGGTTCATTACGCTGTTGGTTTTGACTGTTTCTTGTACGAGTTCGCAGCAAGGTCGCTGTTTTGCGTGGTTCCGGTAATATTTCGTACCAAAGGTCGTTGTTGTTGACTGATTCTGGTACCATTTCGTGCTATGGCATCGCTTTCCGGTACGATTTCGTACCAATGGTCGCTCTTTTCGGCTGTTTCCGGTACCATTTCGTACCAAAGGTCGTACGATTTCGTACTTTTGTCGCTGGCTTGCGTGTTTCCGGTACGAAGAATGCACCGGTCCCCTAGCACAAATACTCGATTCGGCCCCCAAATGCACCGGCTCCCTAGGCGCGAATCCCAGGTTCTGCCCCTTAATGCACCGGTCCCCTAACGCATTACAACGTACCCCTATCGTAGATCGCGACAAAAAATCATGTAGTCATACGTATAGTGTTCGCGGCCATCATGCGCCGACCCGACCTCTTCCCTAAAGCGTCTCCCGCTTTTTAGTTGACATGGTCGTAAGTTGCCTCTCCCAGAGCGGCTCGTCCGGGAGAAGGACTATGCTCGAGCACCCTGCCGTGGTGCGTAGCCACGGGTGTGGAGCAGTAGCGATAGTATGTCGTGTGAGCCCCGCCGCTGATGATGCTATAAATATACATTTAGGTTCCATCGCAGTACCAGGTGTTGCAGGCGTATGTGTGTTAATCGTCGGGCATGAGCAGAGGGTTCAAACTGTAGGGGAAGGGCGAGGGGAGGGTACTGTTATAGAACATAAACACGTTGTTAATATAACTCCCTGTGGAGAATCTGAAAAGCTTTATGCGCCGACGAACCACAAATTGACACAGGCGGCAAAGGACCTGAAACTTCGTGAAGGTCTGTAAGGTGACGAAACCTGCGCAATGGACTGAGTATTAACGTCGCAGGGTGGCCAGGAGTTTCTTACATCTCCGTGCACGGAGAACCCGGGAAGCTTCACGCGCTGCGGACTCGATCACGACTAGACAGCCCACCGCAGAAGGAACTGAAACTTCGTGAAGGTCAGCAAGGTCATGATGAAAGAAAGACGGCCAATGGAGGTTGTGTTCGCGTCGCCATGTGGACACGAGTTGTTTTTACATCTCCGTGCACGGAGAACCAGAGAACGTTCACGCGTTGCCGACTCAATCACAACTAGACACACGCGGCACCAAAGGAGCCGATATTTCGTGAGGGTCAGCAAGGTGATGAAATCTGCCCGATGGAGTTGGTGTTCTGGTCGCACAGTGGACAGGGATTTTGACAGACCCGCTCACAGAGAATGCGTTGCTGACTCTCACGCCACATCTAGACCCACATGGCGGCAAAATAGCCGAAGCTTCGTGAGGGTCAGTACGGTGCAGAAAAATGGACAATCAACCCGGTTTTTTCGCTGCACGGTGGCCAGGAGCGATGATCGAAGCAAAAATATTTTGAAAAATCGAGAGGGTTCCCCTGCAATAGGAGTAAACTAGGCGGACACGAATTCACGAACGAATCCACGAATGAGCGAACATATACTTGAAAGCTTGGGCCGGATGATATCCTTTTCGGGACTACTCTCCTCTCTCTACAGAAGTACTAATCGTTGTATGTCTATGATCAAAGGTTATGGGACTGCTTATCGGGCTGTTGATCGGGCGTTTTCATTTGTTCACAAGGTCGGTGTTTGGGCGAGGTAGGGAGGCTCCTCCGAGAGCCTCCTAAAAAATGAAGCGCATCGCTGCCATTGCGGCGTGCGGCTACAACAAGTACCGTCAGCCAACCAATTGTTGCGATAGTCCGGTTGATGCTGTGATAGCCATTCGTTTTCAGGCGTCGATGTTTCCCTCTCAACGTCCTAAAAGTGTTATAGAAGTCGATGGCGTAATCGTCAGTGTTGATCGTCAAATGCTCCCCTCAAAGCACTAAGATATTAACCAACACACCCCGCCCCCACAACCTACCACCCACCCGCCCACCTATCCACGAACCCGAGTCGCCGAATGACCCCGCAAAGCTACTGCTCAGGCCATGTTCTGGCACAAACGGCGCCACCCCATGCACCCAGCATCCAACAGAGACGTCCACAAATTGAACTGAACCACAACCTTGCAACCATGGTGGAGAGCAGTCCCCGTCGTGGAACATTGGCACGTCGCCGACAGCAGGCGGTAATCCCGTGGGATACCCCATGGGATAGCGGCCCAATCCCAAGGGCTAACGGGATATCCCATAGGATCCTACATATGCCATGGACATATCCCACGGGAAAATGGAACAACTCATGGTATTAGTCAAGTCGTTCCCTTGAGTATCGTCCAGGGTGTCTGTTGCCAAAGTCCAGAAAGCGATATTGTTACTCAAAGAAGTGGATAAGCGCTGTCGTTACTCAGGTGGATAAGTACGTCGCCAACTTCGGGTGGCATATTCCATGGTATCCCATATATCCCATCGGATATCCCACTGGGTGTCCCATGGGGGAAAAGGAGATAATACCATGGGATCCCATATATCCCATCGGATGTCCCATGGGGAAAAAGGGATTATCACGTAGACCAGTGCCTTTTTTTTCAGTGGGTCGATGTCGCTCGCGAGAGTGACCCCCTTGTTTCTTTCTTTCTTTCTTTCTTTCTTTCTTTCTTTCTTTCGTGATGTTTAACATTCTCGATATCAATCGGAAAAGGGACGGTTAGGTACACGCCGCTACAACCAAAATCGCTGAACGCGTTCTCGTCAGTGAGGTACAGAGTCACTCGCAAGTGTATGGTATGATAGTAGTGAAAAAGAGGGGTACTCCCCCAACGTAGCCTTGGTCCATATAAGGATAAGCCGAGTAGGTCATTGCCTCAAGGTGACGCACCACCCACAGCAAAATCGTACGAAGTCCACGAGTATCCTCCGCATTCCGTCAACGAAAGTGCCAAGAAAGCGCCGCGAGTTCGATAAACTCGATGAAATTTGACGGGCAGCCGAAATGAATGCAGCACTTCTACGCGACAAAAACGAGACAAGAACTGGGCATCTGGTGTAACCGGGACGGAGAAGGGAAGACACCTGTGACCACGGCTTTGTCTAGAAGGCCGCCGAGTGCAACACCTACTCAAGGCTTTGCTCGGAGCGAAAGCTGCGCTGCCGCATTGAACCTATCTCGAAGGCCGCGAGGCCGACAACTCGAATAATAAAACCAGCTCTCTTCAGTAAAGCATTATTACGAACGACCGAAGCGAGCCGGGCGAGCGAAACAAGCACAATACCCCCCACCCCGCGGCCTGCGAGGGGGCCAATACAGCCCGTGAAAGGCAATAGGAAAAACACGAAAAACAAAATCGTCTCAAATTCTCGATTATGATGTTGATCAAAAAATAACGCCAGCATGGCCGTATCGGACTAATCCGTTGCGTTTCACAGCCCCGCCTCCTACGGGTTGATGCACAAGTAAAACCAAAGTAAAACTATAGCTACGAAAACCCTCGAAAGGGAAACCTTACGGCTACAGACCATTCGCCAACAGGATTTATCAACCGTTCCCGGCAAAAATGTAGGTTGGCGGACTAGTTTTTGTCTCCTCAAGGCCTCTTTACACGAACTATGTAGATTTAGTGTGGGGGGTCCCTTGACTGCTGCCCATGAAGGGGCAAGAGTGTCAACCCACATATTTGGTCTAACGGGACACTTGGAATCCATTTCAGGCTATTGTTTGCACAAAAAAAACGCGCATTCTCACATGACTGTTTTCGTTTCTTCCTGAAAATATGACGCAAAAGAACGTGCTCAAATGATAAAAAGGGGCGACGGGGCATTTATCATGGCGCTAGGTTACTTCGACAAAAAACGCCGCAACAGCACGAAGCGATTTCGGGGGTTCTATCGATACTTCAAGGTTCCCGTTACGCGTCAGTGGGTGTAGAAGACGGTGGCTTTTCCGCAGATGTGTCGAACGCCAACAGCTGTTGCAACTCCCCTTCGCCGTTGACGACGGCCGTCGCGAATGCGCTCCCGATGAGCATCGGGTTCAAATACAAAAGCGCTGCGAACGACATCAACAAAAACAAAAACAAAAACGAAGACACGAACAAAGGAAAAGCCGGTGAATGGATTAGAAAAAACAGCTGAAGATGGCGTAAGTATACTACATCTTTTGTAGTTTTCGTGAAAGAAAAGGAGGTTTTTCACAACCCCTTTGGTCGTTAATAAGGGCCGTCGCACGTGCGTTCTCGATGAGCATCGGTTTCAAGTACAACAACAACAACAGCAACTCGAAAGCGAGGAGGGAAAAGTCGGTACACACAAAATGAAAACGCTCGTACCGAACGGCGTCTTGACACCGGGTTTTCGACAGGATGTATCATGGTGTTCATTTATCCATGCCTCGTTTAGTCTTTTGCAGGAAAACATTCAATTTTATTTGCATTCGTGGCATCACAAAAATTACGGAGGGACCAAAATGAAGACGTAAATCCGCAGCGTTTCCACGATTCAAATCGTCGACGAAGGCATGGAAATCGAAGGAAGCGCAACGAGGAAACAACGAAGGGGTTCCGTAGCAGCAACAATCGAAACCATTGAGAGTTGGTGGCCCGCGCACTGGGCCTGGTTCTGCCGGCGAGGCTCGTCTCTCCCATCCGTAAAAATATGGAAATTCTTGTTTCAGCTTCGTTCAACGGGAAAACTTTTCGCGGCGCCGGGGATGTCTCCCACCTCCAAAATACCTCCAAAATACCTCCCAAATACAGGGTGGGATACACCTCAAGCCCCAGAGAAAGGATTCCTCGGGAACACAGGTTGTTCGTAACCTTCCCAGCGTCGCGGATGTGTGGTGTTCTGTGCTCGGTCCTGAAAGAACTGCTGGCATTTTTAGGGTATTCCGGTATAACGTTTCTACGCGCCGTAGCTAAGCGATCGGACAGTGCGTTTCGACGTGTTTCTGGCAGGACACAGAACGCCACACACCCGTGACGCTGGAAGAGACAAAACACAACTTTTCCCCCCAGAGAGTCCTTGATTCGGGGCTTGGGGTGTATCCCAAACCGAATTCGAGGGGTGGGATACCCGACCGGCGACGCCGAAAGGTTTCCTTGGGAACAGCTGGCAAAAACGATTTCATCTTATATGGAGAATGGAGAAACGAGCCTCGCTGGCAGATTCAAGCCCAGCGCACGGGCCACAAGGTTTCAACAGTGTCGGTTGTTGCTGTGACGGAACCCCTTCGTTGTTTCCTTGTTGCGCTTCCTTCAATGTTGATGTGTTCGTTGACAATTTGAATCGTAGAATGGTTGGAGACATTGGTCTTAATATTGGATTTTTCGTAATTTGTGTAATATCACGTACGAAAAAGAAATACAACAGCGTCTTGGAACACCAGGCAAAAACAAGACATCAATAAACGAGCACCACTGTTGTGTTCGACACGAGTCTGTCAGAGAATTTCATAGCTCGCCGCTTTAACCTACACTGCTCCCACTTACACCCTGATCCCACCCAGACCTGAGCGCTCCAAAACGGCTCTAGCTATACGGTTGGTACTAACCAAAAAATAAGACAAACAACGTTCTTCAAAGGGCGAACGTAAGACACCCATACTCATACTTCCTTCTCAACACAAAAAAGGGCATTCCAGGAACATCAGGTATCAAAGTAGTCGCATTCGAGCCATCAAAACCACCACCATTTCACAGATAACACAGATAAAAAGACGACCAAAAACAAAAGAAACGCTTCAGAGGGCAGACCAAAAAGGCGCCGACGAAACACATCAATGCAACAGGAGTCGGAACGATAAAAAAAAAAGAAAAACATGTAAAACACATTTTTTTTCCAAGTGTGAGCTGTACGTTCGACCGCTCGAGTCGGCGATACTCAGCTATGCAAACTGCGTAATAAGTTGGTCGCGCGTGTTCTATGCTTCTCCCAAAACGTATTACATGTACACAAAAACTTGATTGAATGCAATGCGATATTGTGAACTGTAAAATTGTTTTACCTGGTTGCCCCGACTTGGAGAGAAAGTTCACCGCGAAGCACAGGCCAAGCCCCAGCCCGTACGCTGCCACGCTGCTCTGAAAGTAAGACCTTCCTTCCCCAGGTTCGGTCCCCACTGCCGCCCCGCTAGAAATGGCGGCCACGGCGGGCACCACAGGAACCTCCTCAGCCTTGGCTACGGGAGTTCCAAGGAAGGAATCAAGCCACAGGGCTACGGGGTTCTTGTTCGAAACTTGCTCTGTAAGTGCCCGGGCGGCTGCCGCCTCCGCCTGTCTAGCTCCTTCCAGCTGCTTGTCGAAGGACCTTTTGTCGTAGTCGTACCATAGCATCGTATAATGGGGAGGGGGGAAGGGGTACTCATTTCACGCACAGTCGTAGTATTAACACCAATGACCCTCGCAAGCCCCAATGCCGGGACGGAGCACGTCGGGTTTCACCGACCAGACAGACATGGCGTGCACCAAGCGTGAAGCGCCGTAAGGTGTTCGGCGAGTCGCACGAAGGGTGAGCTGCATTCTACCAAAAACTACCTGTAAGGCGGACTCCCCATCCTGTGCGTACCTTCTTGCATATTGGATGACAGCTGGCAATGATCTGGCATGGCCACTTCTAGAGACACAACGTAAGGGGGGGGAGAAACACAAGTATATCGTGTTATTTACACTGAAAAATAGAGTACGAACATACCCTGACCCACAAATACCTCACACAGGAATTTGAGCCCGGCCGAAAATAAGACTCTCTTAACCCCACCTTTTGGGCAAAAACACTTGCAAATAGTGTGCAGGATAGTTGTTTTCCTCTTTACCACTGACCAACGAAGCCTACCCAAAGCGTGGGGGCAGTCCTACACGGGTCGTACGAGTGGTATCGCGTGCTTCACCGCTAAATATCCTTGATGTTTCTACGTTGGTTCGTCTCCGTCTCGTATTTGTTTTAGCACAGAGCCTGTATCTCAGAGAAGGATGAATGAGCACGTCCACTGCACTCCTCACCAAGCTACGGTGTTATCATGTCGTATTCACACCGTACGGGGCGGTGACGACCCGGGATAGCTCGGTTTTCGTCCCAGAGTTGTCGGAGTTGCATATATATAAGGGTGGATTCCTGAGCCGGGGATCGGGTTCTATCCTACCTGGGTGCGGCGGGAGTGAGGGGGTTGCCTCGAGGGGCAACTCCCGCCATCATGCACCCGGAGACCCCCCCATTGGCCGAGGGCGGGCGGGGGGGGGGCAGGTCGATCGTTGTGATGCGGGCTCGGAAAACGCAGGCGTAAAACTAATTTGCCCATTATGTTAACAATTATATTAAGAGTAGTACTCAAGTACAGTGCTAAGCCCCCACTATCAGTAACGAGTTTAGGCCACTCTAAAAATGACTTTGATGAAATTAATGCGTTGGCGTGGCGTAACAAACGATTCTGTGACGGTGCATACCGCAAAACCGCAAAAAAAGAACAAAAAACCCATTCACACGAGCGACTGGCTCTGAATCGCGAAAACAAAAAAAACATCCTGAAAAGCGACCTCCCGACCGTACTAAATAAACGCCACCAGCGACCGTTCTGACTCAAAATATAAGGGCGATTTGGATGTTTTGCGGCATAACTTGTGCCGTTTCACGTTTTGTACAACCTTGCTTTTTACATCGGATTTGTGGTAAATAGCATGCAGCGTACAGTATAGCTTTGATCTTTGAGTTCCAAAATATTACTCCTCCGCCAATGGAATGGAGGGGCCGACCCTATTCCCTAGTACTACCGTATACAGCGTACAGCAATTCCTTATTTTGTGTTCGGTGTCAATGGATACCTACTAAAAGAACGGAGATCACACCCTTCAGCAGCAACACGCCTCATCAGGGTGGAGAGGGTAGCGGGTACGACGATGTCTCCCAGCCCCAGCACAAAGAAGGGGGATCCCCACCTACGGTACGTGCCTTCATCTAATCGCGAGAAGGATACATCCCTGTCTTCCCTCGTCGACTCGCGTCATAAGGGCTGACAGGGGGAGCCGCGCAGAAGATACAACACACCTCATTAGGGTGCAAAATGTTGCAGGGACGACGATGTCTCCCAGCCCCAGCACAGAGAAGGGGTACTGCTTAGCAGGGTCTACCGTGCTCGGGAACAAGAACTTTACGGGCGCCTCGATTTTTGTGGCCACGGTCATCTGGAGGAGGAAGATGGACGGACAGCGAACAAAAGTTCCACAAGCACAACGAGCGTAAACGGCCAAAGAAATCTTCGAGACTGGCGTTCAAAGCCAAGGTTAAGAACGATTCATCGCCATGGTTGATTTTTGCTTTTGTGGCGACGGTCATCTGGAGGAGGCAGGCGGCCAACGGGGGAGTTCCATAAAGGCATGGCAGTCGTCGGCGTAGAACTGGTTGAAACAAGACATGGTCGAGATAAAACAATCAAAGACCTGGTTACAATTTATCGCGACGACATTAATCTGCAGGTATGACGGTCATCGACTCAGAGTTGGTTAAAACACCGTTGCTCAAAAGACACGGTTGATAACATTACTGAGAGACATGGCTGACCATGTGATTCAAAGACATGGCTTGTATTTTCGGGGGGACCGTCATCTGGAGGCAGGCGGACAGCAAGAAAATTTCAATTTTGCACGGCGGGCATCGAATCATAAATGGTTGAAACCGATGTTCAAGGTTTGGTTGCGACAATCATTCGAAGGAATCGAAGGGATTTTAGGGGCGACGGTCATCTGGAGGAGGCAGGCGGCCAGTAGGGGATTTCTATAAGCACATCGGGCGTCGACTTCGAACACAAAAAAACAATAAGTTGTTGAAACCGTTGGCTATAAACAGACATACCTCATGAGGTTGCACTTGATATTATAGTTCGAACGACATGGTTGCGTACATGATTTAAAGGCATGGTTTGGATTGTCGTGGCGACGGTCATCTGGGGGAGGCAGGCGGAGATTCCACCAGCACAGCGGACATCGACTTAGAAAGTAGTGGTTGAAATCGCTAGCCATTAAAAGACGTACGCCTAACTAGAACTGGTAAAAGTTGATATTACTCTAAAAATAAAAATATCGTTCGGAACAAGATTTCAACACATGGTTGGGATCTTCGTGACGACGGTCATCTGGAGGCAAGCGGCCAGAAAGAGAGTTCCCTAGACATGATGGCCGTCGGCTCAGAAAAGGGTGATGACGATATTCAAAACCCAAGGTTGAGAGCATCATTCTAATCATTGGTTAGGGAACAGTACTCGAAAGACATTGCTGGGGTTTTCGCGGCGACGGTCATCTGGAGGAGGCAGGCGGCCAACAGGAGAGACGGGCGTCGACGTGGGAAAAATTCAACTCGTTTTTTCAAACGAAAGAGGTTGTGCGGGTTGGGGTGCCATAAAACTCGATGCAAATCGACGAGCATTAACGGCCGATAAAACAGTGGGAATGCTGAACCCTACGCGCGATAAAAATGAAAACACGTACCGGGGGATGAAAAGGGAGGACACCTGAGACCATGACCTTGACCATGACCTTGTCCAGAAGGTCTTTGAGGGTAAAACCTCTTACGAATTGAGCTGGAAAGTAAAACTGATCGTTACAAAGTGCAAAAAAAATAAAAAGCATCATAGGCTGGACTTACCATGACCTCGGTACCGAAAACCCAGAATATGTCGTAGCAAAATAGTCCTCCCAGAAGAACGGCCGCCGTGGTGAAGCTGGAAATGCTGATCAGCCCGATGCTCTGAAGTTGAAGAACGGAAACAAGAAAAAAATAAAAAATGAGAATGTACGAGGGGGTTAGTGATCGGTCCGATGCTCTTAGGGATGAAAGACGGAAACAAGAAAGAAGAAAGACGTAGGAGAGCGTTGGCCTGCTACAACAGTAGACGAAACGAGACATGCTACATGCAGTGGAGGAGACCAGACAAGCTGCACTAAATCAGTGGCGACAAGCGACAGCAGAACGCTCTCCTGTCAGTGAATGTCACGATATATGAAAGGCGCTTCAGTCCATCACCGACAAACTGATAGCTCGACATCAGCCGCGCCACCGGTACGGGCAAGGAGGACACAACACGGCTAGAGGTGTGATAACAAAGTGCCGCACCTGCATTCCGATGCACCATGCGAAGATGTTGGGGATGAGGAACTTCGCACTTAAACCGACGTCGGGGTTTAAATCTGCGTTCAAACAGTGCGGGGACACAAACCAGAGAAGGGAGAAAAGGCCCGCGTACCTTGGTCAGGCTCGGTGCACGGCGGAGGAGAGGAGAGGTATCGCATAGTGCTGGGCAGGTGCTAGGCTTGAAGAAGAAGACGACGACAATGTCGACGACAGCAACATCATGACAACGGCAAGCACAAATCATCAACACCAACACCAACAGCAAAATCAACAACAACAACAACAACAGGCAAGTTTTTCCGTGGCAAAAGGGAAAATGTGTTTCGCTGCGACTCACATACAAACGCCGCCGTAACCGAGGAGAGCAAAACCGTCAGCTCTGCGAAGTCCAGAAGCGGCTGGTCATCGTTCTCCCACGTCTGCCATTGGCATAGCGCCATCGGGCCAAGGCGGGGGGATACGAAGAACGTTAGCAGTGGCGCCCAATACTACATTACTTGGTATACATTTACTATTGTTCAGTACCGAGACATGATACATTCGATAAACAGTTTTCGTCTGACCTGAGGGAAGACCTTGGCGAGGACGACTGCTTCGTGTAGGCTGTATCGACACTTTCCCCCTCTGTATCATGATCAAGCCCCAAAGGGACTGGATCGAAGTACAGTCTGATCCTAACCCTAACCCTAACCCCAACCCCAACCCTAACCCCAACCTAACCCAAACCCTTAGGAAAGGTCTTGGCGGGGACGGCGCCTAGCGTCGTGAACATCGGTAGTGCCGTCACTTTCTACGGCAAAAATCATTCCAGTCAAGTTTCAAGAAAATTGGGCCAAAACAAAATCCGCGCAGTCCTTAAGCGTTAAGCTGCATTTTGTCTCATTCGCCCAAGGATAAGACACGAATACCATGTACAGCGGATTTTATTATTTGCGGGATTCGGGGAGACGATAGATACCCGGTACGTATGAACCAGCGGTGTATGAATACATTGTGCATTTACCGTTGGTCAGTACGAAGACACGCTACACACGACAAACACTTTTCGGCTGACCTTAGGCAAAGCCTTGGCGATGACGATTGCTTTGCGTGGCCTATATATCGTCTCCCAGTAACCCGAAGACAATACAAAATCAATCAATCCCCCTTATCCCCACTACCTCCAAGGGCAAAACTGGCCATTTAGTCATGTAAACATCACTCAGTAAGCCCCGTACATGCAGTATACTGATGCACCAGGTACTCTGTTTAGTAATCTATTTGATGCCCTCTCACCTTAGGAAAGAGTTTGGCTAGGACGGTGTCTATCGGCATGGAGACCGGTAGGGCGGTCACTTTCTCAGGCAATACTTTTCGGATCACAGGAGGTAGAATGGACACCGCGCTCCCCACCGCCAGCAAAGTCGTCAACATCTGTGGCACCAAGGGGAAGAACGCGCGCGAGATGATTGGGGATGGGGTGGGGTGAGGCGAGCGAACTGGGGGAGAGAGATAACCATTGAAGACGTATGCGGAGAGTTAGTTTTCTGCGCCCTACATGCTTTGAATTTAACTTTTCAGCTCCACTCTTACATGATATAATGAATAACGCGCGCGATATGATGGGAGGCGGAGGGGGATGGGGTGGGGTGGGGTGGGGTGTTACCGGGTGGGGTGGGGTGGGGCGCGGTGCGATGCGGTGCGGTGGGGTGGGGTTGGGTGGGGTTGGGTGGGGTGGGGTTGAGCGGGGTGGGGTGAGGGGTGAGCGGTTGGGGGAAACGCGGGAGAGCGAGAGGGAAATACTCTGCGCAGGTTGGCTTTCTGCGTCCTGCATTTTTTGGCCATTACTTTATTCTTGTAGCCCCACTCTACAACGGAGTATCTCATCCATACCATGGTAACTCATAACTATTAGGTTATTTAGAACAGAGAGTACCGTACTGGTGTTGCCGTAGTACCTGATATGCCACGCCCACCGACACGGCAAAGTACTCAAGACGAGGATGCAGTATCATAAACTGTTCGAGTACCAGCGTACCAGTATACTGCGACTGTACCGGTACACTGAACTGCTACCAACATGATGCTACCAGGATACTGGTGTTGCTGTGGTACCTCGTATCCCACGCCCATCGACAGCTCAAGTGTACTTGAGGACCAGGAACCACTACCTTAAACTGCCTGGGTATCACAGTCAGTACCAGTGCACTGCTACTGTACTAGTATAGCGAACTGCTATCAGGATATTTCCAGTATACTGATGTTACCCTCGCACTTGGTACGCCACGCCCACCAACACGTCAGTGACTTGTACCAATATGCTGATATTGGTATATTGCTACCAGTGTACTGGTCTGTACTGGTTTGCCACCAATACACTGCTATTGGTGTGACGTTACCAGTGTACTGGTCTGTTACCAGTATACTGGTGTTGCTGTTGTACCTGGTATGCCACGCCCACGGACACGTCAGTGTACTTGAGGACGAGGAAGATGCCGAACAGAGACGCGGAGGCAGCAACAGGTGCCCCAAACGCTTGCTTCGTTGTAATGGGCGATCGCTCCTGAAAAGCCAGAAAGGGAAGACGTCGTGCGTTCGTGCGTTCGGACCTCGTTGTTGGGTTGGTAGACAGGTAGTAGCGAACAGTGTGCACATGCGCAAAGCATTAACGACATTGTAGCTCTTGTCAGGAACTCGTGCTGCTGGATATTTACAAGTGTCGTCAACTGTTGTATGCGTCGGTGTGGAGCAGGAAAGTCCCAACCCAACCCAACCCAACCCAACCGAACCGAACCGAACCGGACCGAACCGAACCGAACCGAACCGAACCGAAACGAACCGAACCGAACCGAACCGAGCCGAGCCGAGCCGAGCCGAACCGAACCGAACCGAACCGAACCGAACCGAACCGAACCGAACCGAACCGAACCGAACCGAACCGAACCGAATCGAGCCGAACCGAACCGAACCGACCCGAACCGAACCGAACCGAATCGAACCGAACCGAACCGAACCGAACCGAACCGAACCGAACCGAACCGAACCGAACCGAACCGAACCGAACCGAACCGAACCGAACCGAACCGAACCGAACCGAACCGAACCGAACCGAACCAAACAAAACCGAACCCAACCCGACCCATCTTAATCCACCCCAACCCAACCTCACCTCACCCAACTAAACCGAACCCAACCGAACCCAACCCACCCGAAACGAACCGAACCAAACCGAATCGAACCGAACCCGTTTCAACCCGACTCATCCCAACCCAACCCAACCCAACCCAACCCAACCCAACCCAACCCAACCCAACCCAACCCAACCCAACCCAACCAAACCAACCCAACCACACCCAACGCAACTCAACAAAACGGTTTCGATGTGATAAGGCGTTGATGTGTGTGCGCTCCAACATGTGTTTTCATTGTTCTTTTAAGACAAATCGATCCGGTCGGCGGACGAGAGACACGCACGCATCAAACGTCGGGCACCGCGAGAGGCGGAAATGGGCCCCTAAGTTTTCGCGTCGGCGGAAAAAATAGCTCCACACTAGTCTTTCATTTGCCATTGCCAAGGAGAAGCGCGAGTGTCGTTAATTCAAAACACAACGATCGAACAGAAAATACCAATCCAGGCCACGACCACCATAATTACTGCGCATAACTATGCATCTGGGCGCAGTAATGATCGGTGAATAAGATAGACCTTTTGTGCGCGAGGTACTGAGGACTCAGCACCTCACGGGGCGCGAAAACTTACCGCTTGGTATTGCACGTCAAAACCTCGAAAACAGGTACCGACGCTTCCAACGCCCGGCCACTGTTTCGGCGGTGTAACTTCAAATTGAAAACGGTTGGGCAGAAACCATTACTCATTTTCGGCTGATCCTGCCCTTCTCACCTAAGGCGAAGATGCCGAATTAACAATGCGAGATTTTGAAAGCTTTAGCAAGCCACGTCAACTATCAACAAATGTATCGGCGTAAAGCAGTAGGAAAATAGTAGGGATCTTGCCAATACTACTGCAACATTGTTTTGCCATTGTCGTTGCAAGTAGTTTGCATAGCGGAAACAGGTCACAGGATTCAATTTAGAATGGGTGACTACACCTATTGCCTACGCCCTTTGTCAGTAATACATGATTGCTATCTGTTGCGATGCAAGGTGTGCGCTCACATCTGGGATGTCTTGTCGCTTAGCGCCGAGGTAGACGGTACTAACGGCGAGCAAGCCGAAGTACACGAAGGACGCGTACTTGAAGCCGATCAAGAGGGACGGCAGCAGCTGCAGCACAAACAGCCCGAGGTACCTGGAGCAGCAGCAGTGGCAGCAGTAGCAGTAGCGGAAGCGCAAAAAAGCGGTAGCATCAATAGCAGTAAAAGTAGCAGCGGCATCAGCGGTAGCGGCAGCGGGTGTAGCACACCCACAAGCATTGTTAGCATCAGTAACAATATCGGCAGCAGACATAGCAGCAGCAGTGCCAGAGGTAGCGGCAGCAGCAGTAGTTGCAGTAGCAGTAGCAGTGGCAGTAGCATCAGCAACACGCGTCGCAGCGGCATCAGCATGATCATCATCATCAGCAGAAGCACACACACGAACCGCGCCAGCACCAGCAGCAGCACATAATCGCAACAGCAGCACATAGCATAAGCACAAGCATCAAGAGCAGCACTAGCAGCAGCAGCAGAACCAGCAGCAGCGAAGGCGGTAGAAGTATCATCATAGCAGCAGTAGAACACAAATAGTAGAAGCAGCATGAGTAGCAGCACCAGCAGCAGACAGCACCAGTACAGTGGCACAATCGGCAGCAGCAGCATCAGCAGCATCAGCAGCATCAGTCGGCGACACGGCAGCGCAGCACAGGTGCTCCACACAGCCGCAACATAGTGTGACCTAAAACGGAGGGCGACACGAGTGTTGGTGCAGATGAAACGGACGCGCTGCGCTACTATGCCATAATGGTTATTATGTCTACTGCGTGGGTTCATGGCAAACCACAAAGTAGAGCCCAGCAACTCTAGTAGGTGGCAACTCTAGTTGGTGGGTGACGCCGCTGTATGGGCCTCGACAGCCACAGCCGTGCACAGGGGGTCACGCGTGCGTCTGTGTGTTGCTACATCCAAGGGACGGACTAGCCGCGCCAGTTCCGTGGAGAGACTTTTCAAAATACGTCCATCGTGAGATCACGCGGGTGTCTGCGCAGCAACTGGTCGGGGCTTGCAGTATTGGTCAAGGTCCAAAAGGTTATGGTACAGACCTGAAGGTAAAGCTGTGAAGTTGACCATACCAACCACCGAGCATCGACCACCGACCGCCGCAGTAGATTACAGATACTGCACGGTAATGCCGAGTAGACCGCAGAGCCGCACCTTTGTAGCGTGTAGCGACGGCTGTCACAACATAATGGTATGATGTGGCACGATACGACGTCCAAACTCCCCAGAAAGGGCGCCGACTACGTACATGAAGGACGGCTCGCAAAAAAACTCTGCAGGCTGTTCACTATATGCTGGTGTTTTCGAAGTGTCTTTCGTCCTTTGCTTTTAGGCGTGGACGTTAGGTGAAAACCCTCGATTTTGATGGATCGCCCTCGAGACCGGCACCTAGCCCTAACCATAACCCCTGCCCGATACGCCAGGCTTGAAACCCGGGGATGGCTCTTAAATATCCCCATAGTCGTGATATGGCTGTCCCCTGCCTCATCACATAATCGTCATGATCAGTTTCCGGATCAGATCGGGGTAGGATCAGGGACCAGGGTGTGTTGTTGGGCCCTACCGTCAACGAATGGAATACCCAGGGTCAGTTGTTAATAGGAGGCCTTCAGGCTCGGGCGGAACCAGGGCGCCAAGCGGGAGCAGCGCCTAGACCTGCATACAGTATGCGACACTAGTTAAGAATCTCTTGTTTCTAGCGAGACTGGAATATTATACCAGGTACCTGGTATATTTTAAGGCAGGGTGTTTCCTACACTATTTGCAGTACAAAAGATGCCACGTTCTTATTTTCGTCCAAAAATTTCGAGCCTGAAATTCTTGACTGCCAAAATCTTAGGTGCTGTCGCGAACGAACAGTGTCATTGGCGGAGCCGTCGATCGTGTAGTCTTGTTCTCCGGGAAAGCGGACCTCGTGAACGCATGGGGTGGCGTGTGCCCCTGTCACGTCTGCCATGGTGTACTCTTTTACTAACTCCGTGTACACAGCAAGCAGCAGCGCGTAATCGCAATCCTATTCAGCACACGTGTACTCTGTGGTGCATGATATTTAATGAATAATGTTCGAGGACGTCAGCCGTGAGTTCGACAAATTTCAGGTCAATACTCATCTTTTTTGCAAGCTGCGTTGTTGGTACTCGTAGTATACTACTTCGAAGTATATGGGTGAGTTTTTATTGGGAGGTGTCCTCTTGTCTACGTACAGGTACCTGGTATCCTGGTATTGCTGTTCAACATACGTGCCATATTTCAAATCTCGACCACATCATCGAAATGATCTGACTCGACTACTTGTACAACAGCAGCATTATTCCAGTCAACCGTATAATAGCAACCGTACACTCTGCAGTTGGCATTGGCAGAACTCACACAGCCTTGTCTTCTTCCACGAGCCCCGCCTCGATCTCGTACGGGTCCACCCTAGCCTCCTCAGCCAATACACCCGACTTTGAAACCATCATCAGAGGAGCTCGGCACCTTCCCTGCTCCTTCGGACAGCGCGGCCTCCCAGCTCTGAGACGCGTTGCAGCAGCATTGCCATTGCTGTTTTTGCTGCCGACGGGAACGCCTGCTCGTTGCACGGCCGCTGGTGCGAGCCCTGTGAAGCCCTGGGTGGTCGGCAGGCACAAGCCAGCCACCAGGAGCGGCACGAGAACTCTACGCATGTCTTTTGTGAGTCCTGTGAGCAACAAACCCGGTCCCTCGTAGTCATGCCATCATAAACATGTCAGGGAGTTATAGAGATAAAGTGCTGGTTTTCGACCAAGGGGCCATGTCGACCCAGCCTGATCATGAACCCAGCCTCTGGGTGGGCCACCTTGCAACACACATAGACGGTAATCATGAGGCTGTTGGTATGCGTACTGGGCGTTTTCGCGGGTGGCCTTGCAAAATTCTCGACAGCCTTCCTCGTACCGACGTGCTCGCCTAGTGCATTGCGGCCCGGCACGGGCAGAGCTTCGCTGCGAGCGGAGGCGACAGGGTCAGCCTCGCCAGGGTCAAGCGATGACCAATGTCCGGGCTACCCTCGGTGCAGTGGGGAGTACCGCGAGAAGGGGTGCGATGGTACAGGGAGGTAAGGTGTATTCTGCCTGAAAATGAACCAGTCTCTATCCCCCCTCGGCTTTTCAAGCAATGAGGAGCATGCTCTCGGTGTTCATTCATGATTGAACTTGCACCCACATCTATATTTAGTGGATAAACTACTTGAAATTTGACTGGGATAACTAACTGCTCGCATCGCTGTGATTGTAGGAAAAGAGAGTGCAGCGTTGGGCAGCGTTGTGCCAATACAGCAGTACACGAGTACGGTCGTACCGGTTCTACTCTAATAATACATCGTCATGGTGCGGGGGAGTCGCACGCCGTACAAATGGTATATTGCGAGTACCAACAACGCAGCTTGCAAAGATGAGTATTGACCTGAAATTCGTCAAACTCACGGCTGACGTCCTTGAAAATTAGTTATAAAATGGTATGCTATCATGATCATACTTTGCCCCGACAACCCTGGCTGCTATCCTGTATCTACTTGTAGCCGATGCAGGAGTGGGCATTGAGGTTTCGACGGGCTTTCCCTCCGAAGTCCCGACTTGGGGTCAAACACAAGCGCAACACGCGCCCCAGGTTCAATTATCCAACCAATTGGACGACGTGACGTACAGTATTTTTTATAGTCAAATTCACAATGGAGCAGTGCGGCAGCAGTAAAGTACACATAAAGCGGTGCAGCAGCGGTGTTCGGTTACGATCGTGTTTTGGTACACCCTTGGCAGGCGGTAGCGCTGGGTTGCACAGGTGCTGCGTGCCTGTAATGACTGCGTAGTGCGCCTATCCACTATAAGCCGGCATTGTCGTAACAGACTAAACTATCAACTCGCTTGGGCTATGAATAGTTACTTGCCCCGTTGCTTGCGCGGAGGCTGGATGCTGGGGGCTATACTGGTAGTTAGCTTCCAAGAGTGTTTCCCCCTTTCAACTGGCGACGCCTCCGAGATTTGAAGCCAACCATATCGCGAAGGGGGCGCTTGGGCTTGGACTGAATAGGGACTCTGTAGCGCTTGTGTGCGGTTGCCACTGAACGTTGATCACGACAATAGGCTTACGTTGCCTGCCGGTATACCTTAACAACAAGCGGTATCGTACCGCCGTGTCTGTACCGGAAACCCAGAGGGAATGTACCAGGTTACCAGGTGTACGCAGTCCGTACGGGCGTACAGCAGTAGTGTACCGGTAGTGCTGGCCTGTCATCAAAGGTCTCTTCATCAGTCTGATATCAAGTAGTGACAAATGTGTCGCCTCCTAAAATATTACCAGGTGCACAGCAGTAGCATTCTTGTAAGGTATGGAGCGGTAACGGCGTGGCCCGATTTTGTTTTTTCTCTGGCGGTGCAGGATTTCGGGGGGCGTCGGCGCGTTGCTACCGTGGTTACCGGTCAAGGCTTACCGGCCTTGTCCGTCGTTCGTCGAGGCAAAGTATAAGTACACCCGCCAAGGACAGAGCTTAAACGAGGTGAGCATTGATCCTTTTTTGTTGTTTTGCTCATCCCGTATATTACCTGCGCGCATTTTTTCATTATATTGCTCCCTCCCTAGACGTAACTCAGGCCCGCAGTCACTTAGCAGGCTCTTCTCCTTCCTCCCCACTACGGTACGCGCCTTCTTGTTGTATCACGAGAATAATGTAGCGCTTTCTTCCCTCGTCGACTCGCGTCGACTTGTCCCTCACACATGCCTAATTTTTGGTGCTGCTGTTCTCACGTGAACCCATGGCCATAGTCTAGTCCGTGGTCACAGGACAGAAGCTCCAATATGTCTGGGGCTATACGTGGAAGTGTGGTGAGCTAAAGCTTTATTTTTCCCCATCCGCCGGAGGATGAAAAAAAACAAAAAAAAAAACAAACGGAAGTTCCTTGCAAGGATCGGCTTTTTTCAGCTTGTTTTGTTTATTCGTCGTTTTACTTTCCAGCTCAACTCACGAGAGATTTGTCGTTTTGTAACCAGTACGACTTCCAATACTAATTTTCAATGCTCAAATGATCTTCTGGACAAACCGTGATCACAGGTGTCAACTCTTCTCCCCGCTGATGGTTGTCTTCAGTTTTGAAACGCATAGGGTTCAGCAGTCCTATTGCCCGTCGATTTTCACTGGCCTTTGCCACAAACTCGCGCTCTCGCGCTTTCGGCGAATGAAGAACACTCATACATAAATGTTATGCGCAGTAAATACACCAGCCAAGAGTCGATCCTCGGCGCTATCACCAGCAGGTGGCCGTGTACCGCCCGACCAAATATGCTTGCTGCTCCCTACATACAGCCCACTGCCTGTAACCACGAGTGAGTACCGCTTTAGATTAACACAGGTACGGTTCGTGTGCAAGCTCCTTTCAGTGCGTTGGCAATAGGAACAGATCAATACGATATCGCATGATATGCCCAGGCGGTCCTTTCAGGGAGGTGCTGCGAGCAAGACACAAGTAGCGCACCCTTACACGTACAGCGGCAGGTAGAGATCAAGTTTATATCGAACACAGAAAGACATTGTCATGCATTATCATGAGGCACAGATCTCGGACAGGCCATGATCTACTACACTGTAGATTTTCTACAGCAGTAGTAGATGGTCCTGTATCTTCCGAAATGATATGCTGTGCAGGATCTGTATACGATGGAGTACGGTGATTCCTGCCATCTTTTGTGTTCGTTAGGGATGATCGTCGGAAGGTTGCCCCGCAGCGTCCCTTAAGGATCTGACGGTCGGCACTATTCCTTACTGGAAGCTTAGGACTTTCTGTTGGACGTAGGCTCGTACTGGTATCAATTGCTTTCTCTATGCTAGGTGTGCTTCTTTTGCTAGATAAATCGCATTAAATGGATGTGCTACGTACGTACCATGTTTCCCACCGGGTTTGCTCGTTGTTCTTTAAAAAGAAACTTGACGTGTTGTGTGCCGTGGTAGTTTTGAATGGCGTACTTTATTTTTTCTTGTGGTTATTTTTTTGCCCTCCGATAATATAGCGTAGATGCAGTGCCGATGTGAATTATAATGACACTCAGTTGTGCCAGATCGTGATCCAATGACCGGCATTGTGTGATACGGTAGACGTGGTTAGGGTGTGTCGGCCTCGTCGCCACAAACTAAGCTGTTCTCGTTCCCCCCCCCGGAAAAATGTGTTGGTGCACAGGTCGTTTTCGCGCGCCGGGAGGGGACGATGGGTGACATCACAATGGAAGACTCGTTCGGTGCAATGAAGCAGGACACAGAGGAGGGTGGAGAGGGCGGGGGGGGAAGCGCCTCCGAGCCGGCGGCGGCAGCAAAACAGGAAGCAATGCCGGATGCGGGGCAAGAGGGCGCTAAGGAGTGAGGGGGGGTTGTAGATGGAGAGCGGAGGGGCGGGGGGGCACTCGTTATTTTTCAAGGTCGTAGTCTTGAGAACATAGACCCTCGCATCTGGGCGGAAATGGAGGGGGGTAGGGTCACTGGTGACAAGTGCATTGCCGTGCTTGGTTTGGCTATGGAAGGATATCAAAAGATCGAAGATCGCAATCTCGATCTCGATCCTCGCTCTTCGATGTCGACTTAAAGTCGAGAGATCGGAGAAAATAAATATTGATGTCGATTCCGGGAAAGTCGACAACGTATACTTTAATAGGTCTAGACTTATTGCCCTTTTGCACTTTTCATGCGGAGAGCTAATGATTAGTACATGCACGCGTCTTGAAAAATGCATGGACCGAAGAGGGAGAATGCTTGAAAAACCTTGCCCAGATAGATCAGTCAGACGTGGCTGCCCCAAAAGTACATGTCTGCGCGCGGCCATAGGAGAACGATTTGCGGGAATGTTGTGGACTGTGTCGGCGTTGTCGAGAGAGAGGCGTATGACTGCTGTAGTTACCATGGGATTTTTACAGGCGGCTATGTCACGCGTATTTCGGGCAGGGTGCGATGGACAGTTCCTTGTGGTGTGGTAACACTTTCTGGGGCGCTGTTATGTTAATAGCGCTGCTACTGCTACCCGCGGGGATTCGCGTGCCCCGAATACCGAGGATAAGCGCTCACAGAACACAATCAAAACATTTCTTGTTATGGTCTAGTACGTGGGAGAAAGGTTCGCGGCAGTGATGCTTGCTCCAAATTTCTAGACGTATAGAAGCTGGAAAATGCTTGCCCGTAGAAAGGGAGAAGAAGGGTCCGGGCATCGGTTCCAGCCCGTCTACACACCGCGGGACAACTTTGTGTGCGGTTAATTTTCGTTGCATGCATCGTCTTCCTGAATCATGGAATATAGTGAACGTCTTGCATTGGTATGAACTCGTTGACATACACTCCCCCTTATCTAATTTTGGATGGTTTTGTCGCTTAACAATCTAGCGAAGGGTGGTCTTGACTATTTCTCAACTCCCTTGGAACTCCAGCCACGTTTTGGGGGACAGCACACTTTGAATTTTTGTGTGATCATGCTTTGCAGTAGTAGTCGTTGTTACCAGAGGTAACATTTTCCAGCTGCACGCACTTTTGTTGGACAGAACTACGTCAAATTTGTGGGGGTAATCTTACGCTTAGAAAAAAAAGCGAATTCGGCGTCCGCTTCACGAGAGCTAGACAGACAGCTTCTTCACCTGACGGCCTTCATCCGATCGCGTGTCGCTACGAAAACTGAAACGGAAAGAAGAAACGCCTACGCACGTTGGATCGGAGATCAACTCGAAGCGCGACACGGCGGTGGGCCCGATCCGCATCCCCTCGAAAACGGCGGTATTTTTCGGGAATCCCTACATCGTAACGGTTTTCCTTTTAGTTGCGAGGGTATAAAATGCGCACATACATTCAATGGTCCCTTTTGAGACTTGAGGGGAGGACTTGAAAAAAAAAAAATTAACATTTCCGTATCGGCCCCGCGAAGCAGCCCGAGCTGATGGCTTGGATAGGGTGTGTGTCCGAAGGGCGTGTTATCAAAAATTGAAAAATGGCAGCTGTGAGGACGACCGATAGAATGGTTGAAACTCAACTTTTCAAGCTGCGTGGTACATCTAGTCTATATGTTTTCGTTTATGATTAGTCTATGGTGTTCGTGACTTAAACCTACGATATTGTAGGTAGATGCACAACCTGCACCCATTAAGCATGTACATTAAATGTTAATTTAGAACTGTTTTTAGACCCCATTCGATTGTGGCGCTTTAGGTTGCCATAACATCAAAGTATCTGGGCCCCTATTAATAGTCTGCTAATAACGACCGCGGGCTGTCTCTCAAGAGCTAGCTGCTGATTTTTTTCTATATGACATGATATAAAGCTCGCACCGATATCCCCGAGTGGGACTAGACGATACGGCGAGGGTCTATGGCCGTCATGGCCGCGGGTACGGCACGAGCGAAGGCTGTTGTTATTTGGGCACCAAAAAGGTTCATAAGTAGGCTCATACTATGCACTATATATATCACCCGCTGACGTCAAAAGCCTGTGAAAAAATAATAACGTTTGCCGCCGCTCGTCCATCCTGTGTCCTAAAAGCCCCACCCACGAAGCAAAAACGAGTTACTGCATGCAACTCTCCGGGGCATCAAAATCCAGGGCCAGCAACAACAACAACAACAACAACAACAACAACAACAACAACAACAACAACAACAAAAACAACAACAACAACAACAACAACAACAACAACAACAACAACAACAACAACAACAACAACAACAACAACAACAACATTAACAGGAGACTACGCACGGTAGTGGAAGGTCAACACGACATTATACTGAAATGGGGCGAGATTCAGCTAAAATCATCGTAGTCGGGACATGGTTATCAAGAACCCTCGATGCCCTCGGAAGAAGGATTCCGTGACGCCTCTGTTATCTATGTGACGGCTGGGACAAGATTTTCGAAAAACATAGACTAGAAGCCCAACCCTGGTCCTAACCCTGCCTGACCCTAACCTCGACCGACCTGGAAACATGTCGGCATTAAGCGGTATTGGGATGTGACAGTGCGGATTGTTAGTCGACCACTGTGTAGACGCTGTGGACCCACAGTCCTCAACACTAGACTATACTTACTTCGACTAACGCATGCGGTGCTACTGTTTTTTTTTTGTCGTCACCAGGACGGTTTCGTTGTGAGATCCGGTCTCGTCCTCGATTGCAGCATGCAAAGTTGCTGAAGCGACGTCTCCTGGTCACCGCGGACACCACGTGGCGTCGGTTACGTCGTCGCTGTCTTTTGCCGTCAAATGACCGCACGCCCCTCTCCCTCTCTCCGTGAAAGGCTTTTCGCGCGAATGAGCTTCGAATCCCGTAGGGTTTCAACTGCACCTGGTGGGTCCTACCTAACGTTTTAGGAGAGAAACTGCTTCGAATTTGAGTGAACTGGATGTTATGCACCACATCGCAGACCTCGAAACATGGCAAAAACAACAGATGCAACGATTTTATTGCAAGCGATCTGAAAACAATTAGTCTAGTCTAGACCCTCAGTTACTTATTACTATAGACTAGACTAGACTATGCATCGACGACTGACTGATGCTATTATATCGTTTTTAAAATAAACAAGCAACAAAAAAATACCAGGTATATTATTAATAGGCCATTTTTCGGCTATGTTTTGGTAAATCAGGGACAACTCGTTCGTGTCCCCGGATTCATTTAGTTGTCGCTCGTGTCACTTGCCGTCACGTCCCGCAATGAATCGTCCCATATTTAATTGCGGTCACGTCACGCGCTAAACTCTGCGGGCACCCACTTACTTACCGTATTTGATAGCAGGCGTGGTCTACGGGCTACGAGCCCGAGCCACGACTACGAGCTACGAGTACACCGCATGAATGTATCCCTATAGATCTATCCACAACGTCGCAACAGGCTGTACAGCTTACAGCCGCAACGCCACACAGGCGGTACGCCATTCGCTAGCGATTCGCTATAGACTATATTACGTGTTCGCAGGATTTATGCGGATGAAAAGCGAAAGGCAACGAACTTCCCAAACGGCACGGAAACCACCGCGTCCGAGTTGTTACGAGTACGCCTCCCGCTACGACAACGTGCACGACTTCGAGTGCACACGAATACACGAGTACGATTAGGAGCGCTATACATTGTGCAGCATGCAGTTGCTACAAGAGGCTAGCTTATCTATTCGCAGAATTATTGTGGGCGAAAAGCAACACAACACCCAAACGGCACTGAAACCGTTATTTTCCATTAGACTAGTCTAGACTACCGCATGCACCCAGTTGCGCCGCTTTTGGCCGCTATCGTACTGGCGTACTGCTGTCGTAATTAGCGGGCAAGAAGCAGACAAGCACCACCATCCGTAGTCCGTGCACGAGCATGCTGTTGCTGTGCTCCTACTGCATGGGACACGAAGCGTGAGATCAAGCACATGCGGTGCGCCGTGTGATACGGAATACCCCTCGGGTACAATTTTTTATTGGTTCAGGGGAACATCAGCAGCCGACGCCAAGTCAACTTACTACATGTAGTACTTTGCCCAGGCTTCGTCATCGAGCTGATACAAGCAGCAGTCGTTCTAGTTCTGGAAGGCCTGCCGACAACTACGTAACAGGCTACGAACGTCGCGAGTAAAGCTTCAAGTGTCCTCAATCAGTGATCGAATTGACAAGTTTATCTCGTTAACATATAAATGTCTTCGACCTCGTGTCGGTGCTATGAGGGTGCGGCATGCCCGGCGTCGGCGTCGGGGGCTGAAGACTTCTTCCGAAGCATTCACCCGGTGAGCTTCGTTCGTTTTCATGGTGTTATTGTATGCGCATGTGCATGTGTATGTGTATGTGTATGCGTATGTGTATGTGTATGTGTATGTGTATGTGTATGTGTATGTGTATGTGTATGTGTATGTGTATGTGTAGACTATGTGTATGTGTATTTGTATGTGCGTGTGTATGTATGTGTATGTGTATTTGAATGAGGTTGTATGTGTATGTGTATGTGTATTTGAATGTGTCTGTGTATATGTCTTTGTATGTGCGTGTGTATGTGTATGTATACGTGTATTTGTCTACTATGTGTGTCTACAACCTTTTAGCCAATGACCCGAAATATATTGGACACCGCCAGATCCCGGCAGTTAGCATATAGAGTTACGTTGCGCTGCGGAATTGCCTTGACTGGACCCACCGCGTGGCAAGCCGCTGTCCTTCTACTCGCACCACAGGCGCAACCTCGATCGCAATGGTGATCGTTCGTACCATGGGGGGAAAATAAACACTGCTGCATTATTTCAACACTAGTAGTCTACTCGTATTCATAACAACTGCTGTGAACAAAATGGAAGCTGGAAGACAATACGCAGAGCAGAGACCCTGGAACACCAACCCGGTTTGGCCATCCTCATACAGTGGTGATGCTCGTTTGTCTCGGGCGGTAAAAAACGAATACCCGCCACACATTTCTATGCTATTTAAAACGTCCATTCGTGCCGAAATAACTGCAAACAAGAGCGTATTTCGGCATGCACCTAGCGCCTCCCCCTACCCCCAACGGAACTGTGTTTGCTTGCTATGAAGGGTGACCTGTCCTGCGCAATCACCGACGCCGTCAGCGACTACGTCCGTCTCCGGGGACTAAACAACCTATGCCCGGACGTAAAAAAATGGAGCCCTCCCCCCGGACCGGCAGCCTACCTCGACGCGGGTCTCCCCAAAATAAGCGGGGATGCTTCTGTCCCTCGTGGGCTGCTTCTGGCCTCTTACCCCCCTGCAACCTCCAAAGGTAATCATGGCGGAGGATTCGGAAGCACGGCTGGGACGCGTCCCTCCGGCGCCGCTTCCAAGGACAACGATTGTGGGATAAGCGGAAGCGGAAACGAGATGCACTGCTCTGGAACCTCCGAGAACTATCCTTGCGGGGAAAATAGACGCGGCGGCGGCGGAGGAGGGGGCGGGACGCAAAAGGGGGTGGGAATGGGCCTCAAGCGTTCGAACAGTATTCCCTCTCCCACGTGGGAGATGAAGGGGCCGGAGGGGTTCAATAGCCAGGTTTTGTCGTTCGACGACGATGCTGCGGCGGAGATGGTGACGGTGTCGGCGGATGCTGGTACTCGTGAAGACGGGGGGAATCTGGGCAGCGGAAGCGGCTTGGTCAGCCTAGGTGGGTCTTCCCCCAAGAGGTGGTCGTAATGTTGCTGTGCTAAGGGTCATGCCTAACGAACGCCCCAAAAAAATCAGGAATTGTGGCAAAAAAAACGTGATATTATCACGAATAGTGACGTACGTTTTTGTCCAGAATCCTGACTTTGAACAGTAGTGTCGAAAAAATCCATGAAAAGTCTATATTGTCAGGATTGCTGACAAAACGACCGTGGTTTTTTTGTTTGAAAACGGGACGTTTCCGAACTTCAAAAATTGATAGAAATCGTGCTTTTTTGGCGTTCGTCAGGAACGACCCTAGCTTTTGGCAAACAGTTCATCGCCAAAAGACCACGATTGGAAAATGTTTCATCGCGCAATAGCTCCTGTGCAGTACTCGAGGAGTCCCGAACAATTTGTTCGACAATCGTTGGACAAAAGCATAGTGGCTGAGGAGGAGTCACAAGCAAACATGGACTGCGGCAGCTGCTTGCTTGCTCTCGACCTCGGCGAGCCCTCTGAAGGGGTGTCGGCCGGTGTTGTGCAAGATTAGATTTACAAGAACGCGGAGTGTTTGATTGGTATCCGTCGGGAACCTATCCAAAGAAAGCATTAACAAAGTTTTCACTGCTGTAAAGGGAGTTGATGTCGGCCGACAAATTCAATACTACAGCAAAGGCAGTTGGAGTGTGCTGATATATCTGTTGGGAAATGTTTTTGGGCATCTCTCCTGCGATCCTAACACCGGCGCTTGCTGCTAACCGTTGGAAAAAACTAAAATGACCAGTCTCTACCGCAAATCAAAGACGAAGTAAGTGTCTTTGTGAACCGTCGGCAAAAATGGTTTAGTTATCTACGCTATGCACCAAAGTCGACACCCTCTGGAAAATATTGTTTTTGTTAGCTACCCCTAAACGAACCTGGCTGGCGCCCGTCGATTTGAAGCCCTTAACGTACACCTTGGGGGGAGGTGCGCCGCTACGGTTTGCTGTAGGTGCACAAAAGAAGAAAAAAGCCAGTTAGGATGGCAGTGGGAACAGTCCGTCTCTCGTAGCAATATTAACCTAGTCTACAAAAAAAGGATTCATGATCGTACTAATATCAATAAGGTGTCACGTACTCTAGTGCCAAGAAACTGATAGTACTGTTCAGAAGATTGGCGTTTTCGTGCTCGGGTAGGATTTGTTTTCACTGTAAACAAAAAACCGGAAGAATTTCGCCATAACCCCCCCCCCACACACCTTCTCAGCCCATATCACCATTTTCCTGAGGCAGACGACGACAACAGACAAAATATTGGCAAGTGGTTGGGTACTGAAGTTTTGACGCCAAGCATATAACCAAGATAATTTCACCCACCTCCCCCCCGCCCCCACTTCCCCCCCCGCCCGTACTCCCCTCTTCCCTCCCCCCAGCACCAACATTCTCTTATTGTAGATAAAAACAACATACAGCAGTTTGACGCACATGCTGCACGTAAGAAACATTTTATGCCAAACTTTACCAGAGCATTTTTGCCACAAGCCCCCCCCCCCTCGGCCTTCCGTCATCCCCGCCCCCCCACGTCCCTCCCCCCCCTTTGGACGTTTTGCTTTCTAAGACAACGTCAACAAACAACACTTTGGCACAAGTCGTGGGGAACTACTGGGATCCCAGTCTTCTCCGGAGCTGTGCGGAAGAAACGGACGTGATAGCCATACGGGGCAGGTGATCGGGGAGCTCCCCTCGGTAGGCGCGAAGGAGGTAAGGCTGAGAGTGATCCGAGGTATTCGTAGGGGTTATGACTTGGCTGATTATATCTTGCCAACTAGGTTTTTTTAGTTGGGTCGTCGAGTAAACCACATATAACGCTCAATTCCAAAACGATGACGGGCGTAGCCATTGTCGAGAAACAAATATGTGGTCCGAAATGTGGAGTCCTACCTCTTCGGGCTGCGGGTGGGGTGAATGAACGTCGCGGCTAGCTTCTGGCTAGGTGGCAAGCATACCAACTACCTGCCTTACCGGACGTTGTTCTTGAACATCGCACGTCACGTCGAGTCGAAAAAAAAAAAAGTTGGACACACAGCCGTCAACGGCAGGGGAATCTACCCTCAGTAGGTGCAAAAGAGGTAGTGCTGCTCTATCTCTGTCCGACCAAAATGTCCACCAAACCAATACCCTGACAGTACCCCGAGGGTTTCAAACAGCGACTCAACTACTATAGCAAGAGTCGCTCGGGCGAGGGAAGTGCCGGAAGTGCACGTAGGCTTGCTGACGTGAAGACATTCACCTGGTAAGTCGTTAGGTTTGTCAGAATATCCCCGCTAAGCGCTGCAGCCCTTGCCAGCCACCTCCAGATGGTGTACGATAACATTTGCAGTCACAAAGGCGTGGACTCTTCTGGAATCCACTTGGAGGCTGTGTTCTTCGGAGATAATGGCACCGGCTTTGGGTGGGTAGGAAGAGTGGGGATGAAAACACACACAGTGCTTAGCATTGACACCGTCGACATCGCCATCTCCAGCCCAACACATCCCACCAAAAGTCGCCCAAAAAATAGGTTAGGGACATCTCTTCCTGTCCTTTTTTGCAATTTTCATTTCGGACCTTTTTTTTCCGTGTGGGTTGGTAGGCGTTAGGTCAAAAATGGTCGTCGGTTCCAGTACCACTTCGACGTATTGTTACCCTACCCGTATGTTTTGTCTGAACCCAAGCGATTTTGGCGGTCGCAAAACACCGTGGACCAAAAAAACATGAGAATAGCGGTTTTGTCGACTGTCTATAATAGGAACAAACAGCGTGCAAGAATACGTACACATATCACCGTGCCGCGCGCTCGTCTTCCACCTCTCGTCAAAATGCTACAGTTGCGGCACGTTTCAAACCCCAGCAGCCACGGTTGCGTCATACAGCCAAGCCAAACCTGTAATCAAGCCATTTTCTTTCCACTTTTTTCGTCACCTCTTTTTCACCTCTTATTTTTTTCGATTGGAACTCCCGAAGGGGTTAGTTCGGTCGGTCTAGCCCCTTCACAACTGCTCCCGTGATTTAGAGGACAGACAACTTGAAGTTAGAGGCGGTTCCATGATTCTCGTTGCAAAGAGCGCTAACCCCTTTACAACTGGAAACCCGTTTTTGGAGACAAAGTTACTTGGATTTAGTATGGAGAGGGTTCGGGGGCTCTAAAACCCCTTTACAACTGGAAACCCGTTTTTGGGGACAAAGTTACTTGGATTTAGTATAGAGAGCGGTTCGGGGGCTCTAAAACCCCTTTACAACTGGAAACCCGTTCTTGGGGACAAAATTACTTGGATTTAGTATAGAGAGGGATTCGGGGGCTCTAAAGGGGTTAATCTCCTCCGACCCCCAAAACCCCGCAGCTTGTTGGTTCTCTGGGAGCTGCACATTCATATTTTTCGCTCCTTCCCGCGCAAAATGTTCGCCATTCTTCTACCCTCTTGGGACTATCTCCCGCTTCACCCTACCTTCTCCACGTTCAACCTCACAGCGTATGGGCCTCTCTGTCTACCGCTACACACCTTCGCCGTTGTCTCACCCCTTCCCATAGTATCACGCCATATTTTTTCTCGATTTAGGAAAGAAAGCCCTCCCCTTTTGTCTCCCCCTTTCTACACGAGCGGTTGCAACCTTCTGCGCTCTCTGAGGCTAGAGGAAACGACTTCTCTTCACCGCCCGTTGTAACCACGGTGGACAAAAAACACGTAAAACATCGCTCTACCCATGCCTTCAGAGATAAACTACTTGGAATTAGAGTAATATCGTTGCCTTTTTGAAGCGGTGAAAGGGTTACCCCGGCGTCTTGGGGACTAAACTACTTGAAATTGGAGTAGGATCAGTCTTTGGCAGCAGCGACAGGGCTACGACCACAACCTTGTATTCGGGGGTATGTTACTTGAAATTAGAGCTGAAATTAGAACGCCTGCTACGATCGAGGCAGTGTTTTTTTTGTGGAAAAAATATTTCCTGAACTTCGGGAGTCCTTAACCCAATTTATGATTTATACGTACCTAGGCCATGGGATGCGTGTTGCACTTTCAGTTCAACTCAAGGTCCGGTTGTGGGTGGGGTATAGCGTAGTTTATCAAGTAACCGCCGCCCCGACAAGGGAAAGGGTGTACCTCCGCAGTAAGCCACAGTACATCAAGGCTACGGTGTTGTCGGTGTTACGTCATACCCGCATGTTGTTCACTGGCAGGTTGACGCTGCATTAAAAGTGGCATTAAAAGTAGCATTAAAAATAACAATAAAATCAGCATTAAAAGCAACATTTATTGCGACACTAGAAGTAACAGTACTCGTACGAGTGACTTTGTTCCTCAACGACGAAAATGCTTTATTCAGGCGGTCGGCTTGGCGAATCGCAGCTTGCCAGTCTCATTGGGGATATAATGTCGCAACGTTCAAACCAACAGCGACCCCTTTAGAGCCCCCAAATCCCTCCCTATACTAAATTCAAATAAAATTGTCCCCAAAAAGGGGTTCCAGTTGTGAAGGCGTTAATGCCGCAAGAAAATACGGGGGTCATTCGCGCGCGAGTGCGCCCCGAGCCTCCGCAGAAACGGCCTCTAAACAACGTAACCCCACCCCCCCCCACCGTCTTTCGCGAGGTTTCCTCATGCTTGGAGGTCTCCTCAATTTGGGAGAGCTTGGAGGTTTCCTCAATTTGGGAGAGCTTGGAGGTTTCCTCTGCCGAAAACTGATTCGGAGAAGAACAAAACTGTTGCCTACCGGATGAAAATTCCCATGTACTAGGGCTAGAACACGACGAAAAAATCATGCAAACAAAAAAAAATGGCACTTTTTTTCCCACGACTTCGGGGTTAAGAAGTCCCGTCGTTCAGAAAATATTTTCACCAAAAAAAGGTACACCTCTATCGCAGCACCCGTGGAAAAAAAACTACCGCCTACCGCCTACCGCCTACCGCCTGCCGTAGCTTTGGCTCGTACCACGTGTTCTCGGACATAAGCTGCTTGCAAATAGATTAAGAGTGATTATCGCAATATGTAGTCGGAGTATTCAGCCGCGGCAACGACAGCGCTCTACCTACGTTGCCGGAGAGAAACTACGCCAAAATAGATCAAGATTTTGTTTTTGCAGTATAAACAGTCGGGTTGTTGGCCCGCAGCAACGACAGCGCTCTGTCCACATTGCCGGAGGTAGGCCTCCTAAAACTCATTGGACGGATGCTTAAAAAAACACATGTATTCGGGTTATTCAACCACGGCAGCGACAGCGCTTGACCCACATTGCTGGAGTAAAATCACTTGGACATTGGCGAAATTCTACTTTCTGCAGTAGTAGTCGAATCCTTCAACTTTGGCAACGGCTGCGCACTATGTACCCACATGTTCGCGGATGAACTACTTGAGCTTTCACCAGGAATGTGTTTTTTTTTGCGGCGCGAGGTCAAATGTTTAACCCCACTCTCTTCCCCCCCCCAAAAAAAAAAAAAAAAAACGCATCTTCTTCGCCTTCAGAGAGACCACCTCAACCAATTTTTAACCTTCCTTACAGAATCTCTATTAGCAGGCGTTTTTGCTACCTACAAGGCTACCTTCCCCACTGGCCACCTACTTCCCGAGTTAAAACGTCCCAGCTTTTTCTCTCTCTGACGCTACCTCCATCTTTATACCCCACCCCATTCACTAGACTTCCCATATCTTTTCGTTCACCGACAGGCTACCCTCGCTTTGCTAGTCTACCCTTCCCACACGAAACATCCCAAGTTTAGTGTCTGCCGAAGACTAATTCCATAATTCCTTCCCAACTTCCGTGCTCTCTGAGACTTTAGAGCGACTAGCTTCTCGCCACCGCGGGCGTACATAGGGTCTAGATAATCTCTATGATTTAGACGATCTATGTGATCTGTCTGATCTAGACCTTCATCTGCCCGATGTGTCGCAAATATCTTCCTTCTCCCTACTGGTGCCCTTCTCCTTTGCCCCACCCCTTCCCACGATAAACGTCGCAGCTTTTGCGCTCCCTGAGACTAGAGCGAGCAGCATCTCGCCACCGCCACCGCAACAACAGCGCTGGCTCCAGCAGGCGCGCGGGGGGATCCTCCATACAAAGCATCGGAAGCGACGGCCGCCCGTTCTCCCCCCCTGACGAATGGGATGACACCGGAATATTTTCGGCATCTTTAAGGCCAAAAACCGTCCCTTCCAGAGCAATTTCTCCGAAAAAGGTTATTGCCGGGCCACCAGCCGGCCGGCAGCGGCTGCGACAGCGGCAGCAACAACAACAGCAGCACGCGTTTGTGGCACCTGCGATCTCTGGATCTTCATCTTCCTTCCCCGTCGGGCAGGCGACGTTGATTGCCCGCCCTGTCACGTCCGCCGGTGGAGATGACACGGGGTCAAGTAACGCGGCGGGTCAGGATAAAGGGTGCGCTAGTACGGACGGGTTTGATCTGTGGAACAAGAGGAGGCGCAAGGTAAGTGGGGGGAGGGGGGGGAAGCGGCCATTCCGAGGGAGGGCCTCTTCCATTTGACCAAGACTACGGTTTGGGATGAGTGCTACTATAAATAATAGCGCTATAGTCTAGAGGTATGCCTTTTTTTGGCTAGTGGCTATGATTCCGTTTTGTGAATGACGGGCCTTTGCCTTTTTTTTGGCTAGTGGCTATGATTCCGTTTTGTGAATGACGGGCCTTTGCCTTTTTTTTGGCTAGTGGCTATGATTCCGTTTTGTGAATGACGGGCCTTTGCCTTTTTTTTTTTTTTTTGCCTCCTTGACCCAAAATCGTCGGAACGTTTCGTTGAATACCTGTTAATAGGTTAGTAGTGTAGGCCATGGACCTTTTTCACCGACTGGCGCTTTTATTTCCCGAAAAAAATGTTTTTTTTCCCTTCTCAGAGGTGTATTATAGTATGATACCGTAGCATTGTAGTGTTAGTATAGTATTATAGGGTATTGTAGGGTATTGTAGGGTATTTTAGGGTATTGTAGGGTATTGTAGAGTATTAAAGGGTATTAAAGGGTATTGTAGGGTATTATAGGGTATTATAGGGTATTATAGGGTATTGTAGGGTATTATAGGGTATTGTAGGGTATTATGGGGTATTATAGGGTATGATGGTATTATCATAGTATTATTATATAGTATTATAATATGTTGTAGGGTATTATAGCATTATAGTATTATAGTATTATAGTATTATAGTATTATAGTATTAGTATAGTATCTTTAGTATAGAGATCCTCAGGCGAGGAGGAGTAATACGAAAAAAAAAATGGTTGATTCACCTCTATCGCAGCCTGCGGCAATTTCAACCATTGTACCGTACCGTACCAGTTAATTTGAAATGTTTTATTTGGCGGGGGGGGGGGGGGGGGGACGTACTCAGTTGTTGCGTTTCTTAGCCATTTGACCATACCATACCATACCATCGACCACGCACCCCTTTCACACCCTTTTATAACCTTTCACACCCTCTCACACCCTTTCACACCCTTTCACACCGTTTCACACCCATTCACACTCTTTCACACCCTTTCACACCCTTTCACAACCTTTCACACCTTGGATCTCTCGTACGCTAGTGGGGGCCCTGTGTTGGAGCCTGTTATTCCCGCCGCCCAGAGTCTCTAACGCGCACGTCCATGTTATCGAGGACCAGGGCAATTTTTCTTCTTTTGATTAACGGCATGTACCGATATCGAATTATTTCATGTACGCTCTCGCGTTTGACTCTGTTACAGGGCCATTGGCGCTATTGAGGAGTGGGATAAACTCGGTACCGAAAAATAGTGTGCAACCATTGCTAAACATGGTCGTAGTCTGTAAGTCGGGTTTTCACCGACCAGGCAGGGGGGGGGGGAGAGGGTGAAATCATCGTGCCATGCATAGCGGTAACCCCATCGACCGTAGACCCTCGCATTCGTATACTGTCGGGACGGAGCACGCCGGTTTTCGGCGACCGGACATGCGTTGCTGCGGGGGAAGCGGTCATCGATCATTCACGGGATTTACAACAAAAAATACGAAAATGCCTCAGCTGTGATATCGAAACTTCTATCTAAACTCATCACGTTCGCAAGCTGCGTGTGAAACTTCGATCGCGCGTGTTGCAGGGTACACAGCGTATATGTAATCATGAAGAAAGTAGGTTGGTGGACCCCCCTCAGTGCTTGCAATAGCAAATTCGTGGGGCTAGCCTTCGCCCTCGCCGGCAAGGTTAGCGTGGCGACCTCGGCACATGCTACTAATACTACGTACGAGGGTAGATTTGCACCTTTTTCTTTCTGGAGTTCCTGAGTTGAGGAGGCCTATACCTTCTGAGTGAGGCACAAGCTGATTTTGGGAAAACTGGAGGTTCAATCCGACGAAACACACCCCCGGCCCAGGTATCAGAACTTTTTTTGTTTTTTCGCAAAAAAACAAGAATCGCATTTTACTATTAGTAATAGTAACAATTTGGGGTTAATGAAAATCGTCATAAAAAAAAATATATATATGGCCGAAAAGTGGTATACCTTAGTACCTCTGAAGGTGGCGTTCAACGCGTCCCTTGCCGATTTGTCCACTTCAGAGGCGGAACCGGAGATGGTGCCGTTGAGTTCCAATACTACACTAAAGTACTGTTGTTATCACTCTATTGCCGCTACTTTTGTTCCTAACATCGCTGGATATGACCTTCCCACCTATAACATACTATATGCAGGCATAGAAAACGAAAGTTGGTGGCAGTTCACAAAAAAAATACGATCCTCGTGTATGCGTTTTGCCAAAATGCCCGGTGTGGAGGAGGGACGGGAGATGATGCCGTGGAGTCCCTAGACATTACTGTACGTAGGTGGAGTTGGTTACTGGGTTAACCCCTTTAGAGCCCCCAAATCTCTCACTATACTAACTTTACTGGGTTAACCCCTTCAGAGCCCCCAAAATCCCCCACTATACTAACTTTACTGGGTTAACCCCTTCAGAGCCCCCAACTCCCTCACTATACTAACTTCAAGTAAATTTGTCCCCCAAAAGGGTTTCCAGTTGTAAAGGCGTTAAGGGTTCAACCTGCTACGAGAATGTTGATACTATTGGTAGGCTAAAACATTACACCTGCGGGGAGGTCACAAAAGTTACTCTCGTGTGTTTCGTTAAATTGCCCAGTTTGGTGGAGGGACTGGGGACGATGCCGTGGAGTTCCCAGACATCAGGGAGGCGGTGCAACTGCTATAACAATACAACTATCACTGCTCTTAGAAATAGAATGTTGATGCTATCTTTAGTTCGAAACGTGATCGCCGGAGGATCGTAACGAAACTGACCCTCGTGGATACTATTGAAGTGCCCAGTTTGCTGGAGGAACTGGGGACGATGCCGTGGAGTTCCCAGACATTGGGGGGACGGTACAAGTACTAGTATACTACTATTACCTTTAATTATACTACTAACAGCTTACCATAAGCCCTTCTATTCATATCACTTTGGCATTGAAAATGAAAGGTGGTGGCATGTCAAGAAAGAATTTTCCCCTCGTACATTAGGCTGTTTAAATACAAATACCCAATTTGAGGAGGACGGGAGGTGATGCCGTGGAGCTCCTAGACATTTTGGAGGCGGCGTTGGTTGCTATTGTGAATGCTGCCATTGTTACTACTACGACCACTAGTACTACTACCGCTGCTACTACTATTAGTACTACGACTATTGTCACTGCTACCACTACTGCAGCTAAGTTAGTATACGATATGTTCCGACACCGAAATAAAAATCTCCGCCGGGCATAAGCATGAAAGCCAGCGGCAGCTCATAAAAACCTGTCCCATGTGCAATTTGTTGAATTGCCCAGTTTGGAGGAGGAACTGGGGACGACGCCGTGGAGTTCCTAGACATCAGGGAGGCGGCGTTGGTAAGCGTCGCCGAGGCATTCGCAAGGAGAGCTTTGCCATGGCAGGCGCAGCTGTGTCCGAGAGCGCTTCAGGACATGGAGATAGCCCGAGTCAGGGTAAGGATTGTGCTTTACCTCGCTTGTGATATAATTTCCTTTTCTTCGGCGTGAAAACTACGAAATCTGCGTGACGTCGTCACGCCAACCGCTGACGTAAGGTCAGCTATCCCCAGAGGTTTATCGCCTGCGATAAGAGCACCAGACACCTGGAAAGATAGAGGTACGTACCACTTTCTGGCTAAAGCGTTTTTTCCGAGAGACGGGGGTACTTGACCTACTAAGACTATCTTAAAATGCAATATTCGTTTTTCTTGTTTAGCAAAACTTTTGTTTTTGGTATACCTAGGCCATGGGGCTGTTCTTCCGGGTTGCATTTTCAGTTCACTCATAATAAGCTTTCGCCTCAGACGGCATAATGATGTAGAGAGATACTCACGTGAGGAGCCTATCTGAACAAAATGATGATGTCGCCTCTACCTACCATTAGATGCACGTGTCACCAACATCTTTTGGCTCCAGCAGGGGGTTTTGCGACCTCCAACCTCTGTTATTAATAGGTTGAAATAAAAGTAGATAAAGTATTGAGACCGGCGAATTCATAATAATATCCCAAGGCCAACCGACCCACGATAGGAAATCGGTCCGAAAACAAAAACAAAATGGTAGGAAAACTTATTTACGAACGTTTGTCTTCGCTGTTTTTTCCCCGAGTTGGGTAGGCCTCGGACTGTGACGTTCGTCGGTTTCAATATTTTAGATCAAGGCTGATGTACGGGGGTACCCCCCATTTTTCACTACCCGGCCTGAGGCACTTTTCACTACGAGGGACTCTGTAGCTCACCTGACAAAAACAAGTTAGGCGATACGTTTCGCACAGCGTAGTAAACCACGAGGAAGGCCTACGACCGCATGGAACAGGGGGTCACTATCGAGAGTGACCCCGAGCCAATGAAAAACAAAGGCCCCGAAAACAACATAACCCCCCTATCGCAGCATTGGTCAATACTATTAATGGTATCAATATTATTGATAGTAGTATTTGTTTTCCTACCGAACTCTTACCGAAATAAGGCTGGTACATAATAACACATCGCAAACACCCTCGTGAAGGAAATCCCCGCGGGAATAACCCAAAGCTAAGGGGATAAAGAAGATTTTTATGACGTTCCTCGCTGGGTTGTAGATTGCCCTTTGCTCGACGATACATCCGAGCAAACCGGTAACTGTATGAGAAGCGTTCCTTAGGTCAGGATGGTGGCTCGTCGCTTGCTTGCTACCTTAACTTTGTTCGACGATATGTCACTGCGCAAGCAACATTTACGACGTGCATCACTCTCTTGTTTCTGTCTTGACGCTTTCTCCATGACGTATCTGATAACGCCCGTAGTAGCTGGATGAAGGCCGTCATGATCTGACCACCAAATGAAATTTGCAATAACATGCTGTTTCTGCGAACTAAACTTTGGCGAGACTATTCTAAACGCATTTTGAAACCTTCCGAAGAGTAATGGAGTGGTGGTTTTCGCTTAGCTGTTACCTTGCTTCTCATTCGGTAAAAAGTCCGAGAAGAACACCCGTAACTGGATAGTAAAAGTTGTTTAGGACAGGGTGGTGTTTTATGCCCGTGCGTGGCAGCTTGACGCGTGCTAGCATAGAGGTACATACCACCTTTTTGGCAAATATAAAAATGGTCTCAGGTAAACGGGTCTCCTCAACCAAAAATTTGCTGATTGTTGTTGGAATACCCAGGCCATGAGGGTTTCCTTGGGTTGGTCTTTTTACTCAAAAACAGATTTTGAGGGAGGTATGGAGCTCTTCAAGTGGGATGCCTTCCAAAAAAATGGGTGCATCTCCACCGTACTAGTATTATTGTAGTGCCATTAGTAACATGTGTCGCTTGTGCATTAGCTTCACATTGACCGAGCCATTTTTCAGCTGACCGTCTGCCACCGTACGGTGCGCATAATAACTCCGCTGCTTCCTGGCTGCTGCTTGCAAAGGCTTTTCAGGCCGCTGAGATGGGCAGTAATTTTCGTCAGATCATACACGAGTTGTAGAAAAGGGTGCGTGAAATAGCAGCTACCACAGATATACCAGATATATTGGTAAAACGCAAGATAACCCCCCCCTTGGGCGATATTCGAAGCTGATCTCGTCGACAACGGGGGGGAATGCAGGAATGCCAAAAGCCGAGGACGCATGCTACGGTAGAGGTGAACCAACCACTTTTTTTTTACGTAGACTCTCCTAGCTTGATAAACCACTCTATGCCTTCTGAGGCAACATCTGGTTTTGACTAAACTGAAAGTGCAACCCGATGATGACAAAAAACATGTGCTGCAGAAAACATGGCGAAATTCCGATGATATTGGGCTAGGGATCCCTGCTGTCCAGAAAAAAGTCTGGTCGAAAAGGGCATCGTCTACCGTAGCACGCGTCCGAGCGACGCATCTACCATGGTTAGGGCAGACACCGGCGTGTTCTTCCACTCGAGAGTGATTGGAACCTGTCCTGTGAAGACGGTGCGATGATCATG
Source organism: Undaria pinnatifida (assembly GCA_012845835.1). Lineage (NCBI taxonomy): Eukaryota > Phaeophyceae > Laminariales > Alariaceae > Undaria > Undaria pinnatifida. The sequence continues at coordinate 1,049,639 of JABAKD010000005.1, forward strand.
ACTTAGATAAGAACACGACAATAACAATGGGTAATACCCATTGGCCTATGGTACATCGAATTTGCACGACTACTTTTTCCCGGTTCCGGCTGAGGATGCGTATCATAACGCGGCTGATTTCCTGACATGCTCGCAAGTGCTTCATGCCACTGAAGTGGTCCACACTGTATGTTGTTGGACCGTACATCAGTTACGGTTGACGCGGCGTTATCTGTTGCTATGCTCAACTGCTTGCAGGTGTTTCATGCTGCTGAGGGGGGTCGACAAGCCAAGGCAAAGGCTCGCCAGGAGGCCCTGTTGCGGGGTCTGCTGATTCGCGAGGAACGGTCTCGGGAAATGTTCGCAAGGGGGCAGGGCGGGCTGTTTGAGGGTGCTCTTATCGAGGTAGGTCTCAAGTGTTGACCTCTTAACCATGTTCAATCTTAGTCAGCATTTTCGGGGGGACATAGCGTAGATTTTGTGCGAGATCGTTTTTGCAGTTCGAAAAGCTAGACCTGCATCCGCGCTTTAGGCACAAAATGCTCGAACTTAGTGTGGGATGGTGTTTCTAACGGTTGATGGGTCAGTCCTGTTAAAACTGACCCCATGTATTTGGTGATAAAATGCTTCGAATTGCTACAATGCATAGTGCAGTAGGCTGCTTTTTTCGAATCGGGGAAAGGTCATAGAGGCTGCGCCTCGGTCTAAACTACATTCATTTTATTTTTGAGGTGATGTATGCGAACATAAATTCCTAGAACACGGAGATGAGGAAATAGATAGTTGATGCACTCCAGAAGGCCGAGGCTACGGTAATATAGTAGTATGCCAGTATGCATAGTATTATACATGTTATCATACTCCCTTTTTCACTGCCGAGTACTGGGCACTCGACATGAGAATGGCTTCGTACCTTGCGTAAAAACGGAGTTTAGCACATTTGGTTGACTCAGCGAAAATACCACTTCGATGATTTGGGGGTTAAGGAGCCCAGTCATTCAGAAAAAAACATTTCGGACCAAAAGCGCTACCTCAATCGTAGCAGGCGCCGGATGGCGACAGTGCATATCGTCAACGCGAGCGGCACCATCAATAAGCATGTAGATTTCAAGTAACCAGGGTTTCGCCACTAAAGCCTGAGGTTTAGCGCCCTTCTTCGAGACCCCGCTGCCGTAGTAATCGTGACTCCTCCACCTCCACAGTGCCGTACAGTGTAGCCTTGACACCGTACCGTCCTAAACATGACCTCCCTTCTACCGTTAGTAAACGTGAACTCCCTGCCATACAGTATTCCATGCGCCCTTTCGTCCTTGTCCAGAGCAACCATTCGTCCTGAACAGGTTCTCCCGCTTGGGCTCTTTACGCTATCGAATCCAGAAACAAACCACTTGTCTGTGTGCCTATAGTTGGCGATACGCGATGCATCTGGTCTGTTCCGACAAGCCGTAGACACTGATGTGACTTTCGCCGAAACCACATTTATTTTGCACACCTTTTCACGGTGCTTTTCGCGCTTTGGGTTCAAGCTTGAGCTTCAACGAAGGCTTGAAGAGAAAAGACCTCTGTCAACTAAATGTTTCCATGCACGGTGCGAGCAGCGTAAAAAAAGGTGCGACTATGGTTGACGACACGCGATACATCCGGTCTATCCGATAGGTCGTTAGCGTCGAACGGACTGGACGTATAGCGTGCCGCTAGCCATGGTCGCACACTCTTCACCATTGCGTTTGTACTTTGCGTTAAATATTTTGCTGAGCAGGTCCTCCTCTCGCTTCGCGTCGTTTAGCCGCAGAATCTAGGAACAAAGCCTTTGCTCGAAAGAAGCTAAATAGGGGCACCTGTCTAGATACTGCATCGGGTAGGCAGAGCGAAGAGCGTGCGATACACGGTTGGCGATACGCGATAAGTCCGGTCTGTTCGATAGCTCGTTCGTGTCGAACAGAATGGACGTATAGCATGTCGCTAGCCATGGTCGCACACTCTTCGCCCTGCGTTTACACTTTTCGCTTAACATTTAGCTGCACAAGTCTTCCTCTTGCTTCGAGCCTTTTGTATGTAGAATCTACAAACAAAGCGTGTGTCCGAAGGAAGCCAGAACCGAGAACCTGCGCAGACAATATAAAGTGCGTCGTGTAGGCAGGGCGACGATACGTCCGGTCTTCATGTGTGACTCGGCAGTAGAAATGTGAATGGAAAATACGACAGCGCAATCAGCTCTTGTCCGGCTGTGCTTGTCGTATTTCTCACAGCCAAGTCACACAGGGTCCGTGATCTGTCGAACAGGCTGGATGTACCACGAATCGCCAACCATAGTTGCACACGCTTCACAAAGCTTGCACCATCACTTAAATTTCAGCCGCAAATGTACGTAAAAGCTGCAATCCCTTTTTCGACTGCGATTTTTTTTATTTCCCGTTGCTGCTGAGAGTTATACCTTGTCCGCGAACTATCGAACAAACTGGAGGTATCACAGTGCCAACCATCGTTGTCGAATACTCTTCGCCCTGCTCTGAGGTTTGCTTAAGCATCGTCTGGACGGGTTTGCCCGCCTCGAACGTCGTTAAGGTATTCAGTGGTTTCTCCTTTGGTGGTAGAGCAAGCGTGCCAATTAACTTTATTGCAGTATTTCTCGATGTGTCACATAGTCTATATAATACGGACCATAATCCCACAATGTTCTGGAAATTTCGGCTAGGACCTTATACTTACTTAAACAAAACTAATCCAAAGTCGGCAATTTGCTATGTTTTTATACCTGGTACCCTAAGTAGCTATTAGTATAGTCTAGTCTAATACTAATTAAAATTAGTATTCCATCATTTGTTACTATTAAAATACTACCTTTGTCTACTACGCCTGGTATTATTGTACCATTAGTTACTATTACTTACTTACTGTTCGTATAGTCAGCCGACTCACAACCACCGTAGATATCGTTGAACTCGTGCACATACTTACTCATTTTGGCCGCCGATGTTGCCGTGTGGATCAACTAATTGGCAGATCAAAGGCTTTATAAAGAGGTCGGAGGCTGCCCACGCCAAGGAGCTTTCTTCTTGGATGGGGGAAAGGCGTTCGCGATTGCAACGGGCGGAGGTAGGTAATGCAGGTGGGGGTGGGGGCGGCGGGCTGGGGGCGGGGGGGGGGGGGTGCTGGAGAGAGAGAGGGTGTTAGACCAGTGGCCTTGCGAAGAGATCGGAGGCTGCCCACGCCGCGGAGCTTTCTACTCGGGTAGAGACAATGCATTCGCGCTTGCAACGAGCTGAGGTAGGTTGCGGAGTGTGTGTGGGGAGGGGAGAAGGGGGCCAAGGGGGAGCGGGGGGGGTTGCTATTCAGATCAGGCACTTTGTAAGGAGATTTTAGGCCCCTTTTATACGCTGCAGAACATTTTCCTTCGGTGGAGGAAATTTTTTCGCGGTTGCAACGGGCGGAGGTAGGTTAGCCCCCTCAGAACTTCACCCGCTTTTATAGGGACAGTAAAGAGCGCTGCGATAAGGATATCACGCTAGTTGGCTAGGTATGCTGGAGGAGTCAGAGTTACTGCAGCTGTGTGCGATAGCATGCGGCGTGTTTGTGGTTCGACGTATGGTTTTCACCAGTAAATATTACGCCAGTTGTAGCCAGTCACGGTGGGGGTACCCTGTTTAAGAGCCTGTCGGACCGGGTCTGTGGCATCGCTCTTATCTCTCTATCGCTCTTATGTGCATATCATATTGGGCATCATGCAGGGTTTAGCATAGGATTCGCAAGATGTGACAAAGCCAATTTCACCGCTCTTAAGTCCGTTTACTCTTGTCGTGGACGCTCTTAAAACCGGGTACCACGCTGCAGCTGGCTTTTACTCCCCCACCTGACGAGTAACTACCGGTGAGGCCCAAACAACCCATGGGCCAGCATATTATGAGGGTGTCGACATTTTGCAGGCTAACGTTCTTGACTTTGACGCTGACTTTCTGACTGTGTTGATCATGCTGACATCGAATTACCCGTCGACATCGATTGCGCCGCATGATTACGGGTGTCTGTTCAGGCGCTTGGCCGTTACAATATCAACAGTTTCGAGGACAGCCAAGCTGAAAACTCGCGGCGGTACTGGCAATCTGTCCTTGTGGATTCACTGTGGGACTCGGAAACGAGGGCTGCAAACAGAAAGGCGAGGGGTAACAAGCTCATTACTAGGGTCTTATAAGGTGACAGGTCGTAAGTCTCCAACTGGTAAACAGTTGACGAAACGTAAAATGACCAAGGCTGTGGGTTGGCTGACTTGAAGTCGCCGACTAATACGAGAAAACGTGATAACAGTCAGGGCCAAATATATATCGTTAATAAGAGTGGGGGAACAAATGTGTTTTTGCTTCATCGCGTGTTCTGATTACAGTACTACGGTGGCGGCCATTAAGAGTCATTTATAGTCATTATAAATTCTTAGGCTAGGTATGATACTAGTTGGTTAGGCACTGGAGTGCCATGGTTATGTGTAGGGCTGTAGTCTTGCCGACAATACGACACGTATCGGCAGGTGATTGGCTACGTACTTCGACGTATTCCTTTGAAAAACTAGCTATTCCGATAGTAGATCGCCAACCAATTATGTGTTGGCTGGGCAGTACAGCAATCAGGTGCATGTCTTAGCGTTGTTGTCACTGGGGCTGTCAATTGGCTTACTCTATCTGTTTGCGTTGTTGTTTTCCGCTTGTTGTCTTCGGGTCTTCTTCTTCTTCTTCTTCTTTCTCTTCTACTTCCTGGGATTTTTTATGGGTAATAAACATTCAAGCTGTTAGTATCGTAGTCCTTAATAGCCCGCGCTGCCTGCATATTGTCGGACGGTAACAAAAAAGCTATTGTTAATAGGGCTCCCCCTAGATATTGGCTGGTCTGGTACTCTCACGGCTAGTTGCATTGCTTGTAGTGTTTTGGCACAGTTCTGCCTTGTTCAGTCTTACTGAGGTGTTCGCGAGTTGACGTACGTGTGGTTCTTCTGAAAAATTCGAAGAAATACAGCTATTCGGCTTGCTACGCCACCCAAGTAGAAACTAGCCACGGACTTCATTCAGCCAACTCCCAGCCATAATCGTGACCGGTTGGATTATGGAAATCAGGGTTGTGGCGCGGTTACGATATCGCTTTGGCAAGCGCGATGATAATGCGCACTACTCCAAGACAATTCCGAAATTAAACCTCAAGGGAGGCGATAAATGTACATGCTTTGGAGTTTATACATGACGGAGATCTATCGTGAGTAGGACGAAATTGGCCACAACCTAGCGAAAACGATCTACCCCGTAGGCAGCGCTCTGTTAGATAAATACGACTGTATTCGCGTGATGTTGAATATGTCGTGTAGACCAGAAAACACAATGCTCACGTGCGAAAGGCTAAAACAAACAAACGGGAACATCTCCCCTTCGCCCTAATGTTTGGTCTGCATCTCGTCCTAATGTGGATACCAGGTTCCTTTCCCCTAGATAGTACCGCCTCATTACACACAAGTTCAACGTCACTAGAGGTCCCAGACCCAGTTCCGCGCTGACCCGAGGTACCGAGTCACCTTGGCGTGTCCTCCACACCAAACCCGCACAAGAAATTACCTGCTACGGGCACAGCCCCACATTGACGTCACCGGCAGGATCCTTGTAACACTGTATTAGTAGTGCGGGGGTGAAAAATTTGGTTAATTTCCATCTTCGAGGGGGACGATACAGCACCTTTTTTTGCAGCCCGCGTTTCCAATGCTTGCCATGTCTCCTGACCATCGGCGGTGACAACAAGTTGCCATTTTTTGCTTGTTTTTCGTAGGCGTCAATCAACATCTTCTCCCTTCACCACCCGAAGAAATGAATGCTTCGTTAAAACAGTAGTACGAGTCCATGAAATTTGATCACCCATCATGATATTTCTATCTATCTTGTATAGCACCTGGCAATTCCCATTGTTGTACCACATCATTGTGTCACTGCAAACACCCGCCCCTCGATCGATACATTCGAAACCCTCTTCATATTAATTTAATTAATTCATTCATAGGGAATCAAGGAATTTGATACTTTCCGTTGTCAAAGCAGACGCTATGATAGTGCCCTCGAGCGACTCAGCCCCCTTAGGTTAGTTGTCGTGGCGCCTACGGCTGGCGTGATGCCTGTACCGTACGAATGTGTCCAGCATTTGGAAAAAAACAATCCGATAAAAAACGAAACACATGTACCTATCCCTATCCCTAACTCTAACCCGACCCCTGCCCATGGGCGACCGGCATGAGCGTTGTTCGGAATATTCCAGCACTCAGAAACCAACAATGTACACGTTAAAACGTACCTGATTCACGTGCACCACAACAACATTCGTAGGCGGAAGAGGAGAGAACCAAGACAGCTCTAGACAGATGGATTCAGATATTCAATGGGAGCAGAGCTCGATTCGACGCTTTTGATTCGTTGGAAGCGGCTGGTCGAAGGGTTCTGTCTTCTGAGGAAAATGCCAGGTGAGCCCACTTTATCACCGCCGTCTAGTGGTCCCTCCATAGTGCCGATTTGATAGTACTGGTTGCCCACTATAATAGTTACTACCTGGTGTGAAGTTGGAGGAAATTGGTGTGAACAACCAGTAGTGGAAGTATGCGGCATACTGACAGTAACCGCTTCAGTGCCGGTATTGTGCGGTTGACACACTGATTGCAAGATTTTCTCCTATGAGGAGAACACTAGGTGAGTCTGCTTTATCGCTGCAGAAATGGGCCTTCTATAGTGCCGGCTGCTTGCTCTAGTGCCTGTGAAGTTGGTTGGCAGAGTGAGAACAACCAGTGGTGGCAGTAGGCGGAGCACTCCCGGTTGTCGCCATTGTGCCGGTAGTTCTGGTTGGCAAGCTGGTTGCAGGACTTTCTCTTCCGAGGAGAATGCCGGGCGAGCCCGCTTTGCTGCCACAGTATAGTGACCCCTCTATTGTGCCGGTTGAGTAGTGCCGGTTGCCCGTTGCGGTGCCTGTCGAATTGGTTGGTACAGGTGGGAACAACTAGTCATGGCAAATTACAGAGTAATGCCGATTTTCCGTTGCAGTGCCGCTATTTTCTGGTGGGTACACTTGTTTCAGCGCTTTCTCGACCGAGGAGAACGCCAGGTGAGCCAACTCTACATCTGCGCTGCTCTTGTTCGATCATGTTAATCCCCAAGTCCGTGACAGTGAAAAACGTGTGACATGCATAAGCTGAATGTGTGACGTTTCTCTCGAAACATGAAACAATGGGGGTGCAACAATGCCGTCCTCTTTGGCTCTCCGTTTGAGCACCTCTCTACCTTACCCCCGAAATTACCTTGGGCAGCTGAAATGACCTTGGACAGTTGAAACGACCTTCGACAGTTGAAACGACCTTCGACAGTTGAAATGACATTCGACAGTTGAAATGACCTTCGACAGTTGAAATGACCTTCGACAGTTGAAATGACCTTCGACAATTGAAATGACCTTCGACAGTTGAAATGACATTCGACAATTGAAATGACCTTCAACACCTGAAATGACCTTCGACACTTGAAACGACCTTCGACACTTGAAATGACCTTCGACAGTTGAAATGACCTTCGACAGTTGAAATGACATTCGACAATTGAAATGACCTTCAACACCTGAAATGACCTTCGACACTTGAAATGACTGGACGTGACCTTCGACACCTGAAATGACCTTCGATACTTACAATGACCTCGGGCAATTGAGATGACCTTCGACACTTGCTACGACAGCAGAGGTTCACCAACCATCGTGTGTTTCTGAGGGTCCTCCTCACTTGAAGAGCTCTATACCTATACCACATGTACCTCACCACCTCACACATACAAAAAAACTGACGTATTAATGGAATAAACTGAAAGGGAAGCCATTCCGATAAACAACCTCATGACCAGGTTATACATGAAAAACATATCCATATTTGCAAAACAAGAGTGACGTTCCGGCATTTTTTGCCTGGCCTCGTTAGAGCCCCAAAATCCCTCTCTAAGTAACGTTAAGTAAATCTGTCGCCAAAAAGGGTTTCCAATTGTTAAGGCGTTAAGGAGATTCGTCGCGCAGAAAACGTTCTCGCCAAAGAGTGCCGCCCCTATCGCAACCTTCTTTGCAATCCCATGGGAGCCATCCCGCGCTAGGGGTGCAGCGGATTCTAAGAAGTTTCTGAGCTCACGAAAAAGGAGCCCAATATCTCAGCCGATCCATGAATTGGAAGACATTCGTTCCCTCAACCCGACCAGTATTTGCTATTAATATGCGCTAGTCCCGAAACGAATACACTCGTAAAAAATAACGTACCATAACCGATAGGTCCACACGCTGAAAAGCTCAACTGGTCAGAAGGTGGGAAGGGCAGAAAAAGGTCAGAAACGTGTTGGCCCGAAACTTGCAACGCCTACCGCACTATTGAGAGACGACGCATGGCCTTGATTTGAGTCGAATACTACTCACAACGCGATAGCATTCCAACAGTATAGCGTAGGTGGTTTCCGAGTTGGAAAGCCATGTCAGTCACGGATGTGCAGGTCAAATATTTCTACCCCTGTCGTAGCAGAGGCCTGTTTTCGCCGAACGCTTTCGCCGACGAACTTGGGTTGCGTAGCCAATATTTTGCTAGTTGAATGTCATCCTTTTAAAGGAGTCAGAATCTATCTGCACGAAGCAATCGTGTTCTACCCGCCCCTGGGGTCTGTCCTCCCGCCGGGCCGTGGCAGGGCGTTCGTTGGCGAATCGAGTGCCCTTCTAGTTGCTAGGTTTAGCCTAGGATCGCGGGATGGCCTGCGTTTGCGAACCAAAACATTTCTCGCCGTTCTATTTGTCACGAGGTATAGCTCATAGCCGTTACATAGCCTGTAGTTGCAAGAAGTTGTGCTGTTGATGTTCTGTTCTTCGACAAGCGCAACCTACATTAAGAGCGTCGCTTACAGTAGAACATTGAACGGTAACCTTCCGGAGGAGCTCAGCTTGCAAAAGCAACGTATTTTGCACGTCCCTAGGACTTTTTGCGCCGATGAATCAAGACCGACCCCAAAGACCATAAGCGGGGGGGGGATCCGAACATTTGATATTGTATTTTGGAAAAAACTTATAAGGACTGGCATCAAACGACGTCGCGAATAGATTCGCCTTGGCTCTTCGCGTTCCTTCCCCGAAATGTTCGGGTAGAGGCATGGTTATCATTTCCATTGCCCGCATTTGGTTTCTGCAACGAATACCTATGTATCTGTATCGAATAGTGACCTCCTATTCATCCGAACTGTATTCGATACAGATACATAGGTGGTTAGGCGCGACTGTATGCGCACGTTTGTGGATAACAAAAGAGTTGGGTGCCATCGTAACTCCGGGAGGTTCGTTATCGAGCTTCGATCCAAGTACAGCAGCGCCGTAAAGCCTTCCAAGAGTTTCTTTCCTGCCTCGACTCTACGTATGTCATGTTTATGTTCGGAGTATTGACCATCTCCGGACGCTTGCATCCTCGATTAAGATCAACCAGGGTGCGGAGATTAGACGCGACTATATGCGCATATTGTGGGGTGCCGGATAAATTTAACACAGCCACGGGACAAGGCATTTCGTTGTTCAACTTTGACCGGGTACAGAATAGCGTTACCGCCTTGTGAAAGCCGGCTACGTCGGCAATCTGGCCCTGCAAAACACCAAGCAACCTAAATCACTGAGAGTATGCGTTGGTCGAAGTTGACGGCTACATATTATCCTGTATCAGTATACATTTATTTACAATAGGTAATAGGGTTGGCTCCTCCGCCCCAATGACGGTGGGACCGTATTTCGGAAGCAAGAGATAAGCGGCATAGGGGGCAGCTAATACCATACGACGTGCAAGGTCTTCCCTTGGGATGGGGTCGACTTCATATCCCGGGGGGCACTCCCGGGGGGCGTACTGGCATAGATTTATGGCAAGGAATCCAGCAAACTGAATAATCAGATAGACTTGCCCTTCAAACCCACACGTCCAGCCAGAACGCGCCAGTCGGGTGCAAATAAGCAAAGCCCCGCAAAACATCGAACACCACAAACTAACCGAAGAGAAATACCACCCTACGGGCGAAGAAGATTCTAAGACGTTTATCAGCTCCTAGCATGAGGAGCTAGCTCAGTACCATCATCATCAACATCATCAACATCATCAATATCATCAATATCATCATCGGCCGAAACATGACTTCAAACACGTTCGTTCGCGCAACCCAATTACCATTTCGATACATTACAGTTGCCCTGAAGCAACTATGATGGAAACATTATCTTAACGATCGATAGGTCCATGCTTGATGAAACGTTCGGCCCCAAAAGTGCAGCCCCGGCCGAGGGACGAATCTGAAGTAAGCTAAGCGACTACTAAGCGACTACTGTACCGTGGCAGTATGTCAAATGATTGTCCTCATACTTCGCATCAGACAGTCCAACCCGCAGCTCTCTCTACCATGAATGTATGCTACTCTTGGACGGAACGCATCAAAACCAGGTGTGAATGCATCGCGGCGCAGATAGCGGAGGATGACGGGCTCCGAGCGGTGGAGGATCGATCGGAAGAATGTACACGAAGCAGAGAGAGGTAAGGACATGATAAGTCGACCTACGGGGCGGGAGTATGAGGTGTCGGACGTCGACCAATCAGAGAGAAGTAAGAACACGGGAAAGGTACGATCACAAAGAGCTTCCCAACAGCGCAGGACTAGGAGGGGTGGGCTGTAGACTCGTGCCCGGGTCTACGATGACGCGATAAAACGACCCACCATTACGCCCAAGCGGCAAGATAGTAGACAGATTTTCGCGGGGGGGGGGAAGGTTCGGTCAGAGAGAAAGTCAAAGCAGCAGGGAGAGGTAAATACAGCAGCACAAGGGGTCGTCAAATTATGTGGGGGAAAGCGAGAAGGGGTGTCGCCTCGTGCTAGAACTTACGACGAGGCGGTATAATGACGTGCAACATGCGAGAGCACCATGATAGTAGAGAGTTTCGGGCGGGAGGGGGGACGGTTAAAAACGGAGTGTGGCTGGTCATGGGCTGTCGAAGTCTCGCCGCCGCAAATCAGCTGGTGATGGTTCTGTATATTTACGCTTTGCAGTGAGCTTGCCCGTGGTGGGGCCACGGAAATTGACACCAAACCCTGATCAAGAACATGTGATGGTTCTGTGGTGGTAGAACAGAGCACAGGCGGTACAACGGTGCCTGCACCGTCATTAGAGCGTGTTGCAGATGTCAATTCGGTAGCCTATTCACAGGATAGGGAGGGTATACCCTAAAACGGCCCCTTCATGGTTGAAGAAGTAGATGCACTGTTGTGCCGGGGTATTCAATACTTTCCCCTTCCTCTCACAAATGCACCACCGGAAGTGAAAGTATCTGAGCATATAGCAGACGAAAAAGTAGCATTGTTTTGCGGGGATGTTCAAGGATCACCCCCTTTCTTCCCACAAAATCCCCACTGTACGCAATACGTGAAGCTTCTTGAGCATAATGCAGACGAAGAAGTATATCCACTTTGCGGATACGTGGAAGCATCGTCCCCTGCCTCTCACCAAGCCTCCGCGTACGTTAAGCTACTTTATCACGCTGCAGAGGCCCTGGGGGTCTGATCAGAAGGAGAGACAGGGATATCAGAAAGTTATGGACGTGAACAAACGCCAGATTTATGTAAGTGCGCTGTGCACTTTGTGGGTAATTTCGAGTACAGTACGTGTAAAGAGTCGTTCCGCGGTAGGGGTGCAGCATATTCTAACAATTTTCTGAGCTCCCAACATGAGCAGGGGTGCAGCATATTCCAAGAATTTTCTGAGCTCCCAACATGAGGAGCTAAATATCATCAACATCATCACCATCGCCCGAAACATGAATTCGAAGGCATTTTCTCGCGAAATCCGACCAACACTTCCATGCGCTAGTCCTTATTAGTATTATACTCGAAACATAACCAGAACAATCCGTAGTTCCTCACTTGAGGGGATCAACCGCACTATAGAGGCCAGAAACCTATAGTAACCCGAAAGGTCCAACCCCTACCGCACTATAGAGGGATGACTCGCCCCTCCTCTTACAAATTGACCACCGCACATGGAGGTACTTCAGCATACCGCAGACAAAGAAGTTGATGCACATTGGGGGGGTGTTTAAACACACACCCTGCCTCTCACAAGCACCCTTTACGTACGTGAAGAGTGCTTGGCTATTCTGCAGAACAAAGAGTAGATGCATGTTGAAGGCGTATTCTAGTACCATGTCTTTCTCTTGCAAATGCCTCACCCGTTGGTAATTGTACTTGGAGATGTTGCACGACATAGAACTATTTTGCAGGGGTTTTCAAGTAGCGTCCCCTGCCCCTCACAAACGCCTCGCTGTTCGCGGTTGAAAGGGCGTAGGCATACTGCAGACGGCCCGGAAGGCAGACAAGGACGAGAAGGGGATGTAGGAAGTTTTCATGGAACCTGAAAGGCTTGTTTGAAATAACTAAACGCGCTTTGCGGCGGTTTTCAAGCATCCTCTCCTTCCTATCGCAAATGCCCCACTGTACATACGTCAATGTACACGAGCGTACTGCAGACGATCTGCGAGTTTGACAAGGACGAGCGAGAGGTGTCCTAAGAGCTGTGGAACCTGTAAAATCGGTTTTGAATACATACGTAGACACATTTTGGCGGAGACACTTACATGCCAACCCACTCCTCTCACACAAGCCCCACTATCTCTATTATCTGTATATGCGTGAAGGTACTTGAGCATACTGCAGACAGTCTGGGAGGCAGACAAAAACGAGAGGGAAGTGTCGGAAGAGTTGTGGAACCTGCAAGGCTGGTTGTCCGTGGGTTCGCACAAGCTTGTGCAGCAAACTCTGCGGGCTTTTGTCCGAAGGTGCAGCCATCCCCTCGAGGTGAGAAAAATCGGCCCGTTTCGGACCCATGTGGATCCGCCAAAAGGACCACACCACCGCATGCTACCAATATTATACTGTTAGGACGGTAAAGGTGCACCACGTGTGTGTTCTGAGGCTCCTAACCACTTGAGGAGGTATATCACCTATTCCTGACATTCGACTAGAAAACTGATATTCGACTAGAGAACTGAAAAAGCAACCCGATGAACTCGATGAACAAACCCACGGTCTAGGTACACGGAAGCAACACAGTATCATCGTACAACGAATATTGGCACTACGGTTGTTTTGGGTTCATAAGGAGCGCCTTTCTACAAGAAAACAATTCAGCCAAAAAGCGAAAGGTTCTACGTACCCGCTACCACCGTCGCGCGCGTCTACAGACGATAGCACGATACTGTAGCTCATACAACACAGATGTCATGGCAGTGGTTATGACGACGGATTTTTGGTGTCTAGTGCTCGCAAGTGGCACCCCAACGATACGTTTACCTCGCCCCCACCCCTATCTACCACACGTACGTAAAACATCAATGGAAATGTGATTAGTCTACTATAAGGTGCTCGCATGTGAGACCCTGCTCTCGGCCCGTATGCAAAACGTGCGTTCTATTGTCATTTTAAGGCGACGAGTCTGCTTTGGGAGGCCCGCAATGCAGCAGAATTTGCTGGTGCGGCAAGGGCTACAGCCGCGACGCAGCGAGCCACCGAAGCTCGGAGCATAGCTAGCACCCGCCGTGATCGCAGGATCGTCGTGCGCAAGCACAAGGAAGAGCTTCTTCACGTGGGTGGAAGCATTAATGTTTTCTTATCTCTTGTATTGTGGCATTAAATTCCTGCTCTTGTGGCATAGTTGGGGTGTTTCAATATAACAAAAGCTAGCACTAGCGGGGCATGTTGTCGATCACAACGAGCATAGTCGAGGCGAAGCGCGTAGTTGGCCGTATATTTAATGCTCATTAAGTAGAAAAAAGCGTAAACAACACGAAAAAAACAGCAGAATGCGGTGGATGGCGATGACGCCGGCGATGGTCGGTAGCGGCTTGAATGGGCAAGCCTATCAACCAAAAGGAAAATATTATTGCTCTTTTTGCCTGTCAGGTCAGCAGTGGGCAGGTAGTGGGCCGTGGTTCCAGCAGAATCGGTATCGGCGGGATCGGAGCAAGGGGATTCTTTTATAACAAGTGCTTGTATATCTCTAGAAACGTATGTAAGAAGAGGGATGGTGGGTTAATCAGGAAACAGCACGAAAAAAAGCCGCCCTCGCTTCGTAGAACTCCTTGTTGCCTCGGCTCACTTCCTTACGTCGGAAATAACAACAAGTTGAAGTGTCATGTTACCTGCCGTCTAGGAAGGGCATGCGGCGGCACTAGTATCAGCGTGCTGTGCGGACGCGTGCTGCGGTAAACGTATTAAGGTATACCTCTTTTTGTCGACTTGACCCTGAATCGTGGGTGTGTCGCTCTTGTATTACGACATGTATACCTGGTACTTTTTTACACCAAGGCCAAAACATTTGGTCATCGGGTACAGAGAGCAGCATAGAAAATTGACCTGATACTTCGAAGTAGACCTTCACGGCAGCATGCGCCTCCACATCCCCTATAAAGTGTTGCGCGGTTTCGAACGTTGCGAGTCGGACGCATCCCTTACCCTCGCAGCAGTCCTGGCTGAAACGCCCGTATGATCGATGACTGACGTATGACTGACGTATTCGGCTTTTATAGTCGGGCAGCTTTTCTTTCTGGTGCCCCAAGGACGGTGGTGTCTACACTTTTTTTTTTCGCACTTCTACTTTTCCAGATTCTGGACAAGCCATGGTCGCAAGTGTCGTCCCTTCTCTCCCTCTGTTCTTGCCTTCAATTTTTATCGCGCATAGGGTTCAGCAATCCCACTGCTCGTCAATTTTTCATCGAGTGTTGCTAGCCCACGCTCTCGCGCTTTCTGCAAGTCATTTTGTGGGCAAGAAAAAGACCCTACGAATTTATACGAGTATGCACTCGGGGGGATTCGAACTCACGAAACTGACCTATACCAGGATCAAGGATATCCTGATACGCCACCGGGCGACCGATACATATCATAGACTGGGGGGGGTGCACTCATTTCAGGCATACCCGTGGTCATAGAGACCTCCGCATCCCAACACTGACGGGACGGAGCGCGTCGGGATTTTTACCGACCAGGCAGGCATCGTTTGCGCAAGCGCGAAGCGACGCGTGAGGTGTTCGGCGGGTCGCCTGAAGGGTGGTGTGCGTCCTACTATAAGAACCGCTCGTGAGGCAAAACTTCGATAGCAGCTAAGGGCAGAAAATTTTACATTTGACGAGCGCTTTGCAGACGGACTAATCCCAGACAAAAAAAATATGGTCCGTCCGCCTCCATTGACACTCCATTGACACTACCACAGTTTGGGTGTATCGGGTGGACTTGAAGCCCGGGGTGTGCTCTGATTTGGCACATAAGTTTTTTTTTGTTTATCGACTAAATAGTCGTCGTCACGAGGGCGTAACCCCTTTATCGTCGCCACCATCGTACAACGGACAACCAACTAGTTGGAGTTAACCAACTGTTATGATATTCGGATGCTGTGTCTTTTTTTGGGGGCGAACTATTTGGAATTGAAGTATGGTAAGATCATCTCTTTCAGCTAGCTGCACCTGCCTATTAAGGATAAACCGCGTCGATTATGAGGCGGGATCATTTGTGCCGTGATGGAAAGGTTAAGCATTGATGTTCGGTTACTGTAAGCAGGCGGAAGAAGAGCGAGCGACGTCGGAAGACGCAGCGAGGTCACGCGCATTTGGCCAGGCGATCAAGGAGCTGAAGGCTTCGAACGTTAGCAGGAGAGAGGATATCGAAGCCCAACTCCGTCGCGAAAGGTTTGAGGGGTGCTCTTGAGAACAACGATATACTTTTCTTTCGCGTGGTTGGCTGTGTTGCTGCACAGCGTGACGTGAGAGGTCAGACATGTCCTACGATAGGGGTAGCAAATGGAGCCCAACACATTCCTGCCTCGCGGGGCTTCTTCTTAACTGGGAAACCAAATAATATCGTCGGGATCGCTTTTGCGTTTGAAAATTTTAGCTGTTACTGTGTTGTCCATCGGAGTCCACTTCGAGTATTTCAGGGTTTCTGAAATGCTGTCCATCGGAGTCCACTTTGAGTATTTCAGTGTTTTTGAAATGCTGGTTTTTGGGTGGACTATCGCGTTCCTCACGTGCGAAGCTTCAGGAAATGCAGGCTCTACCCCTACAAGGTACACGGTATCGCGGCACGCATCATCATCACGAGCATTAGGAAAGGTGGTAAAGACGTAAAGACGGCCAAGGCTTCCAATGCTAGCAGGAGAGACTTGGTCGAACCCCAACTCCGTTTCAAAAGGTTAGATAGATACTTGGTGCTGTAGGGTTGACCAGACGTACGTGCGCTACGACAGAGGTAGGATTTTTTCTTGCCGTTTTGTGTTCTGGATGGCGGGGCATTTAACACGTTAGTAGGATTGTCGGAACGATAAATTAGGGGTGATTATCGCGGTAGAAACGGCAGGAGAAAACGGTTGTTAACTGCTCGAGGTATTTTGGGGGATTGTTTGTACCAGGTATTTGATAGTAGAAAGCGCGAAGAGGGAAGCGCAATAAAACGAGTGTGTTGACAGCGTGACTGGCCGACAGCGGGTTATCTAGCGGTAACGGCTACGTGGGGCATGTTTCCGTCTCACTTAGACTCCGCGACACAAAGCAATTTTGGTCGACGGGGCTCCGCTGGGGAAAAACCAGCCGAGGTCGTCGCACGTTTACAATATGTATCGTTATATGCATAGAGGCATGTCACACTAGGGGTGAAGCAGACTACGGGAATTTTCCGAGCTCCTGACATAAGGATATCAACATCATCAACATCATCATCATCATCATCATCATCATCATCATCATCATCATCATCATCATTATCGTCATCATCATCATCGTCACCATCATCATCATCATCCTCATTATCACCGTCATCATCATCACCCGCCACATGACTTCGAAGGCACTCGCTGGTGAAACCCGACCAACATTCCATTCGCTAGTCCTAAAACAAGCGCGTTCGTAGAAGGATGATACTCTACCCGATACTTCCACACATGAGGAGCTCAACCGCACTATGTAGGTCGTAAGGTATTTTTTTCCCAAAGGCTTCAACTCCTACCGCACTATAGAGGGATGACTCCCTAGGCTGTGGATTTTTCACGAGTTTGCCTTTACGTAGTGCTCCGCAATTCGGTGTCGGCGGTGTGGACGGTGTGGGGTGGGTGTGGATCCACTCAAACACAGTCTCAGAAAAATGGGGTGCACCTCTATCTATAACTGAAATGAAGAAGAACGCGTGCACTGCCGTCAGTGAATCCTTTGAAGCATGAACAAGTTGGGGGGATACCCCCACTTTTACTACCACCTTTAAGCCACTTAGGCGAGTGACACACATAAGTACCTCATTCGTAGCTGGACTTGAGATGCCGTTCTTTGATGGCACAACACAGTGAGAGCATTTTGCTACGACGGAGCTGTGCGGTATATATCGCGCAAATATGAAGGAAAAAGGCTAAGACCGCATAAAGTATTATACTGGTATTGTACAGTAGTCACTCGGCCGAGTGGCTCTGAGAGTCCTGCAAGAAGGGAACTAGAGGTGACAAGATTGTCGCAGACTCGTCTACATAGCCACGATATTAGCCACAAACCTTTTCACCAGATAGGTTTTCCTGGTATTGGCTGGTCATGATTCGGAGATCCTGTAGAAGTCCTGCAATAGTTTGCTGCCGTTGGAGGTCTTGATTGTCCCGCGTTGCTGGCATGAAGGATAGCAGACGATCATGTAGTGACCGCTGTCCAGACTCTACTACAATTCCAGTGGAATCCTTCCTTACGAGTAGCATCGCGGAAAACAACAATAAGTTGATGTTTCGAAGAACTTACAACGCAGGGGTACAGTACGGCGACGCGGTAGGCTATCCGATAACCCGGTGTATGGATTGATATTTCAAGGCCGTTGTTGGTACATTATTATAGTGACGAGGTAGATTTTTGCGACCAACAATCGTGAGGATTGATACCGCCTTCTTAGCCGGTTGATACCGCCTTCTTAACCGGTTGGCTGCAGATGATGGTAGTGTCTTACATCCAATGAGTGTACCCGGGCGAGTATACAATAATACTGCCCAAGTATAGACATACTGCAGTATGAGCGCGCCGACAAGATTTTAACGTCGCTATGACACCAACCAACCTTATGCCACGCTGATCATGAACTGCCAAGTGTAGACATACTGCAGTATAAGCGCGCCAGCAAGACTTCAACGTCGCTATGAAGCCAACCAACCTTATGTCACACTGATCATAGGGATTTAATGCAGCGCTCGCCGCTGAGCACAGGTTCTGTGTCCAAACTTCTTGGCGTGCCTCCCTGTAGGTTTGCCTGGAGTTCATACTATTAACAGTATATTTCTTGTTCACGTGCCTCCACTGTATGCGCTGCAGAACCGCATCACTAACAACGCCCGCCCCGCTCCCCCAACCAACACCTCACCCCGCGCCAACGCTAACACCTAACCGAAGGGACAGCATGTTCGCTGCTCGTCAGGAAGAGACCGATCGCTGTGCGCTCTTTCGAAAGGAGATCGCAGCTCTCGCAGCCGATTTGGATGTCGAGATGGAGAGGCTGGCGTCTGCTCTGCAGGCCAGGAGGCTAGAAGAGGAGGAGCTCAGCGAGGCAGAGGTAAGGAACAAAACCCGCCGAGCCATGGGAATGCTGAAATCATCATCGCGACAAAAACGAAGGCACATGTGGGGTGGGAGATGGGATGACGCCTGTGACCACGTCTTGTTCAGAAGATAGGATGTAAAAGGGAGACCAAGCCAATAAAATCGCATACGAAAGTCCTCTCCTTGTAACTACTGTAAGTATATAATGTAAGTTTATAATTTGTTTTACACTTGTTGGCTCTGAGTAGATGTTTTCTGCTCATGATAGCACCCGGTTGCTTGCTTTATCTATTTTGTACAGGTTTTCGGGCTCATCATGTTGGCAATCCGTTGCCTGCTTAAACGTTTTGGCAAAGGGGTCTGCGTCGGTGTTGTTGCTTCTCTCGTACGAACATTCATTTCTTTTCGCATCAAGGCAACACACTCGACGTTGCATCAAGTATTACAAGCGGGCGAAGGTCTCGAATCCATATCGCTACTTCCCGACAGACTCTCTCACTCGGTTGTTTAGGTCCGTGGAAGCAGGCCCACAGGTCAGCCGCGTAACTCCCCAATCCAGCTCCGATTTCCAGTATTCCAGTTGTTATAGCGAGCAACGAGGTTGGTCAACGACAGGCGATACGTGTCACGTGTATAGATCGTTTGACTTAGAGTTCTCTTTTGTTCACTGGTGGGGCTCAGAAGCCCCAGGCGGCACGTTTATTCCCGAAAGGGTTTCCGCACACAATGGAGAGTGTTCTTTGCCGGAACACTCCTCCACATCCCTATCTCTTTACGGCGGCAGCTTCTTCGACAGCTAGATATTCGCACTTTTATTCATATAGACCCTCCCCGCGGTATTGGTGTGTACGAGTGCCCCGCTTCGCAGTGCACCCTGGCCACCCCTGACAACCCCGCTGCAGCACCCCCCCCTGCTCGACGCATAGCTATCATCAGCGCCAAGCGTGTTCCCAGTTACAGCCGTGCAACAGCATAAGTTCCTTGCGGAGGACTGCTTCTGCGTGCTTTTTCCGGCGCCCAAGCGCTGCAGCACAACATGCTAGTATCCAGCTGCCTGTTTTAGTTGTTCGGTATGGGCGTCTACGGCAGCTTTATAGGAGGAGGAAGAAGCACGGGCATACGGAGATGTATTATTTAAAGTTAGTCATCTGACAAGGTACAGCATAAGCTTCAACGGATATCACCTCTAAACATTCTCACTAGCACTTATCACATCAAGGCAACAATCGACGTTACAACGCGCTAGCATGTAGATGCCTGTTTTGACTATTTCGCACAGGTGTCTTCGGCCTCACCTTCCCTATCGGAGCAAAAAGCACAATCATGTACACCTCGTCACACCACGGCAACAACTTTCACTACACCAACATGCTAGCATTCAGTTACCTGTTTTCAGTCTTCAACATAGGTACCTGCGCTGGTACCACACCTTCTCTATAGGACGACAAAAGCACGAGCATGCGAACATCATCCCACCAGGGCAACAATCGACCCAACACCAACGTGCTAGCGCTGGACGGCCGGATTTGACCGTTTGGTATAGGTGTCTGCAGCGTTATGCTCACTCAACAAGGAACAAACACGAGCACGCTACACATATTGTCAGATCAATATCAACAACCGTCGGTGTGCAAACAGCCACACGCATACGTCCTCGCTAGTACTCGCCTACCTGATCTAGCTGTTCGATATAGGTGTTCGCGGTGATGTGTTCTCTCAAGGGGGAAGAAGCACGTACACACGAACGTTACACGTCTTTTTCTTTGTCGGGCGTATACTCGATAATGGGTACCTGGCTACATACCTGATTATCGCCAATAGCAACCAGATGCGGTACCCGGCTACCCTCGGGTGCATACCCTATTTCCCCATCAACGCAACAACCGACGTAACGCCAACATGCTAGTATCCAGTGGCTTGTTGTTACTTGTTGTTGTAGATGTCCACGACGCCAATTTCTCTAATTGATGAAGAAGCATGAACATGCGAATATTAGTACATCAAAGTAATAACCGTCTGCTGTTTTCCTGATTTAATTGTGTGCGATATAGGTGTCTGCGGCGGTAGCTTCTCTCCAAGAGGAAGAAACAAGAGCGTACGACCGTGAGGCGCTGCTGGGCGAAACGATGCTTGCAGAGAGAGACAACGAAGACAGGTGCATAGTCGAAGCAGACCGTTCGCTCGCACCCTCCACCCCCCCCCCCCCCCCCTATCCCATCTATTATCGTTCCACCGCTCTCGCCAGCTCCCTCCCTTTTGTAAATCAGATCCGAGATCACATAGGAAGCCGCACCCAATAACTGGGCAAACGGTTGCGGCCGCCATCGTAAGACGCGTCCCGGTGTTGAAATAAGACAAAGCCGATCAAGACAGAGGTCCATGTTGTTTGCGAGTTTTAGAGCGGCACACCTGTGACTCTGGTTACGACGAGGTTCCTCTCATATCCACCGCCCAGACGCTTCACTCGCGGAGTTCAATATCTAGGCCCGAAAATGACTTTGGCATAGTACGCAAGATGGCCATCGCACGACCTGCGTACGGTTAGGTGCTATTAGGTAGTACCATGCACTATTA
Source organism: Undaria pinnatifida (assembly GCA_012845835.1). Lineage (NCBI taxonomy): Eukaryota > Phaeophyceae > Laminariales > Alariaceae > Undaria > Undaria pinnatifida. The sequence continues at coordinate 1,070,829 of JABAKD010000005.1, forward strand.
AATGGTACGAGGTAGTAGTAGGTAGTACGAGATTCTATTAGGTAATATTAGGTATTGTTAGGTAGTGTTGGTACTATTTGGTACCATTGGGTACTATCAGGTACTGTTTGGTACTGGCAGGTGCTATTAGGTTTTACTGGGTGCTATCCGGTTCTACTTGGGTATTTTCAAGTACCAATAGGTACTAGCCGATCGCCCCGGTGGCGTATCAGGTTATTCTCGACCCTGGTATAGATCAGTTTCGTGAGTTCGAGCCCCGCCGAGTGCATACTCGTATAAATTTGTGGGGACTTTTTCTTGCGCACAAATTGACGTGCGGAAAACGCGAGAGCGTGAGTTAGCAACACTCGATGAAAAATCGACGAGCAGTGGGATTGCTGAACCCTATGCGCGATAAAAATTGAAGGCAAGAACCGGGGGGAAGAAGGGACGACACCTGTGACCACGGCTTGTCCGGAAGCTGGAAAGTAGAAGTGTGCGAAAAAAAAAAGGTACTGATAGCTACAGGTACTATTTAATAGGTATACAAGAAATGGTATCGTGGAAATGTAGCGACACTGGCTACTTCCTCGGTTGAGGATCGTAGTCAGCCATCAACAGACCATCAACAGACCATCAACAGGCCGTCAACAGGAGAAATAGCTGGGCCTCAAAGTGCTACGTACCTCTATCATCTTAGCGCGTGCATCCAACGGAGCGTGACCACTAAACAAAATTGCATGCCGTCTGCTTCGACCACGGAAAATATTTTTTGTCTTGAAATAGCATTGATCAATTACACATAGCCTGAGGGGGTTGCGAAAATTAGTTAGTTTATGTTGTACACTGCATGACAACAATTGAATATCTTGATTAATGTCCATATTGGAGGGAGATGATACACCCCAGTGACTAAACATATGATGACTATGATAAGGATATAAGATGATAACATCGCGGTATTGACCCTCAACAAGGAAGCATCCGCGCGTTGACGGTGAGGACCGGCTGCGACTTGACAACATATCTACGATTGTATACAGCGGGGGTGGGGTGTACGCGCTTCGCGCGTAGCCGTAGGCTCAAGACCATTGATCCTCGCCTCCTTTTAATGCTGGGACGGAGCACGTGGGGTTTTAACCGGCCAGGCACACATCGTGTACACCAAGCGCATATGGAGGGGGGGGGGTGGAATATAATTAGTCAATACTATGGTAATTCAAGACACGACTTCGTGTCCATTCCTAGTTTCCATGTCCGCACTAAACCGTAAGACGCGTCATCCATGTACTTGTGTCGCGTCGCAGTCATCTGGAAGCATGGATTCAGCAGCAAGAGCGAGAAGGGGCCGCCGCCTTTGCTCAAGGCATTGCCGATGCAAGTAGGCAACTCCTGGAGGATAGGAAACGGTGAGGTTCCGAGCTACTACTATTGGGATGCTATTGCCTTGGAAGTCCAGTAATTACCCGAGAATACCGGTAGCTACCTGAGAATAGGTGATTGGAAGGTTCCCGTAGGAGTAGAAAAAGGGGAATCTTATGAGGGGAACAACAGATGGGCATTTGGTAGTCCACGAGTGTGTTGTCTTTCATCGGAGCATGGACATGGAATATGGTGCAGTCTTCAAGCTCTACGCAACTAAACTCGTGATTAACAAGAACTACACAATAGCGTACCTGGCAAGGAAATAGTCAGTCTCCCCCTTACTACCTAATATTTAAACACTACGGTGCTTGGATTTGCGCTACTGGGGCCGAACATATCAATGCCGTATTAATGATAGCGTACATGCTCTAGGGTACCTGGGCACATACCCGGGCATATACCCGAGTATACCAATAGCAATCAGTTGTGGTACCCAAGTACCCTAGTATACCCGAGTATACCAAAAACAATCAGTTGTGGTACCCAAGTACCCTAGAATACACGCCCTTGAAACATTTCTCAGCTGACAGTTATCCAATGTCTTCGGATCTGATATACATTGAGATTAATGACAATTTTAGTATTCGTGTGTTGTCGTCCTCCGACAATGTCGCGCAGATGCCGTTCCGACAGAAACATATTGTTCTTCCATTAAGTAGTAGTACCTATTCTACGACTGTGTTTTACGCTGTCACTTGTTCAATACCTAGCCCTTGGGGCTGTGACATTGGGCATAACAGCTACAACTCATTTTCATAGTTACTCGGTAGATTATTGAGATGTTCACGAAAAAAAACTCACCAAATCGAAGTGCTACAATCGCTACCATAGCATGGCACGAGGTTATACTATAAAGTAAAGTCCACGCGCCTTTAGTCGCGTATCTTGATGTAAACAATCGGATCGAGCGTCACTTCTTGAGGTATTATGGCGGCGCGCATAGGGAACGAACGGCAAGATATCATATGGTATAAAGTATTCGCGTCTTTGTCCACGTCGTTGGACGTGACATTCCGATCGATCGAATCCCTCTTCTACGCTTAGAGGTGTCAACGTGGCACGCTCTCGACCAAGCTCTGCCATGTTTTATTGATGCTACGACGGTGGCAAAACGGCGCAAATAAATGTAGAGCGTAAACAGCAGAACAAAGGTATCACCAGTAAATCTTCGGCGGCCGATTCCTCGTCAATCGAACAGTATTCGCTGATATCACCAAGGCCTGGTGGCTTTAGCTTTACCAGAGACAATTCTGAATATGCGGGAAGAGGTCTAGCAATGTTGTTGACGGTTCTGCTGCAGTCACTCACCATCTAGACCCAGAGCAAAGGTTCGACATCTAAACTCAGCAGAGCTAATAACTACTACCATATAATAGCAACGAACGTTCAGTCGCATCCCTCAACAGCCGGAAGAAAAGAAGCCTATGCTATTCACTACCCCCGACTGATTAACCGCCCAAACGAAGAACGAACTTCAGCTGGCTATTTTTCCCTCCGCGTTTTGATTGTCCAAATGCTGATCTCGTACAGATGGGTTGCTGTCACAAACGGATCAACCTCGGACACCTCCCAAGCTGGCGTGTCGTTCCTATTTGGATGGAGCCCTTGTGCAAGGAGCTCCACACCACCTTCCAATGACAACCTCGATTGTTTAATCATCGTCGACGTTTTAACCGCCCAAACGTCGCTCACCGCTCGTGCAGGTGGGTCGACGACGTAAACGATTCAACATCAATAATCTCCCACGCGGACGCCTCCTTCTTGCGAAGCCCTCTCGCCTGGAGCACCGCACTATCTCCGACAACCCAACCGTCTGAAGACTGTTGCACAACCCAATCATCAGACGATCCCGCAACCCAAACACCAGACGACCCTTCAATAACAGCACCACACGAAGACCCTTCTACACTCGAAACATCAGAAAAAGACCCACACGGCACGTTTACACAACATCCCCGTCCGCTGGAACAACACAACAACGTGGAAGCATCTCAAGCGCCGGAAGAAACCTCGAAAGGCACTTTTACACAACACCCCCCCGCGTTGGGACAACCTAAAAAATTGGAGGCAATTTGGGCGGGAGTGCAAGCCCGCGAAACCGCAGCTCAAGTCGAACAACAAGCTTCTCTCGCGGCGCAAGGCGATCCTCAACCCCATGGGGTGCAGCAGTTAACCGCCGCGGCTAAAATTGAGATGTGTGCCGCCCAAAAACGAATAAATCGCGCGGAGTCTTTGGCCGTGCTGGCTCAAGAAGAATCAGAGGCTCGTTGGAAAGCATTTTTCCACAATGAGGTCGAGAAAACGAGATTGACGGCAGAGGCGGATGAGGCCGCCGCTAAACGGTGGGCCGCGCAACAGAGCGGCTCGGCCGATACGTTGTTCGCGGTGTGGCGCAGCAGAGAATGGAAAGTAAAGCATTGCCCAGCAGTGCCGGCTACGGTAATAGGTAATGCTGTGGGGCTTGTACCGGGAGAGGGTGGTGATGGGGCAGCGACAAAAGCAGCTTCAGGATTAACAGCAACCGAAGCGCCAGCAGGGGTAGGGCATGGCGCTGGGTTTTCACTCATATCGGACGTAGCACGGTCTGTTGAACGGTCGATTGTTGAAGGAAGAGAAGACGATAGCCCCTCGGCAGCAGCGTTGGCAACCGCAACCGTGGTCGGAGTTGACGGGGGCGACCCCCTCCCAGGGAGAGGGGTAAACGGTTTGAGCGATACCTTGCCAACGGCTGAGCATTCGGTGGAGAATGAATCGGAGTTCCTCCTTTGTATCAACGATGGCAAGGAGGTTTCGATTGATGATCAAGAATTGACCGCGCAGCATATCGGTCCCGCTATTGAGGAATGTAACGAAGCGGGCAGTGGCCTTGATATCGACGCGGCGGAGCTAACGATCCCAGCGAGCGAGATGGAGGACGAGATGATAACGCAACCGGCATCCCACAAGATCAACGGAATGAAATATTGCGCTCTCAGTGGAGGGGGACCCGATTCTGGTCCCATCTGCTTTCCAGAAACCAGAGAAGCTGATGAAACATTCCCCCACGACGGGAGTAACACTCCTCCGCCAGACGGTACACCCGCCGCAGTTGCTAAGGAGCTTGTTGTGTTCGTCGGGGAAACGATGTCCTTGCACTTATCGACCGTACGACCTTCCTACATGGAGAACTTTGGTGTGGTCGAGCGCCGACGATGCTCGATTTTTACCTCGGATGAAGGGTCGGCGAGAGTGAACCGCTTTCCCGGCAAGGGGGACACTGATCGAGACATTGAAGAAGAATGGTTGAAAGCGCTGCAAAATATCGTCGAGGAGAACGAGGTGAATTATTGTTGTATGATCGGCTGCGAAGCAAACATATTGGTTTAAGGCGCTTTCGTTTTATTTAGTATCGCTCGTTCTTTCCATCATCTGAACGAGCCATGGTCACCGGTGTCATCCCTTTCCCCCCCCGGCATGTGCCTTCATTTCCACTGCGCGGAAGGCTCAGCATTACTTTTTCCCTAGGTGTTTCACGGCTCATGACCCGATCCGAGGATCGGGTCAGGAGGCTTTCGTATCCTCGTGGATCGAGCCGGGTCGGGTCAGGAAGTGCTCACAATCTCATTTGATTGGGTCGGGTCAAGAGGTGTTGAAATATCACGGGTCGGGTCGGGTAGCCTTGGCCCGACCCAACCCACGACAAGTGATTCGACCCGTAAAAAGTCTTGTTTGTTTTCTGTTCTTGCCCTTTGACGGACAGCTGTCATGGATCTCGCCGAAAACCAAATATCCCCATGCTAGACACAATGCTAGTACAGGGGCGGTCTCCATATCGTACCGATATATGCCAGTCAACAATACCGGCGCAGTAATCCGGACACCGGCATTATCGGGTATACTCCCGATACTGGCACTGGTATAACGGGTTCTCATCGTGCCAAGCAATTTCACCGGCACTATACCGGTAGTAGGCACTATTCAACCGGCACTATAGAGAGCCCCCCATCGCATATATATGCCACTATGTCAAGGCCTTCACATCGGGAAACCCCCACTGTATGCAAATAATGTGAAGGCCTTGACAGGACGAAATTACACCATCAAGACAGCCGTCAAAGACCTCCTTGTATTGTAACTAGTACTTTAAATCTAGAAGTGTCTTGACGGGAAAAAGCCCAGACCGTCAACACGGCCGCTGAGGACCTGACCCCATTAAAACCAGTAGAACAACTCTGAAGAGGCCATGACGGCACAAACCTAACCCGTCAAAATAGTCGTCAAGCGCCTCCCCACATTAACCCTAGTACAACAGATCTAAAGGTGTGTTGAGGGGACAACAAGAAAGACCGTCACACGACGTGTTTCCGTGGAGTGGAAGTCAGCAGCTGTAGGCGCAGTGCCTTGGTAACATGAGGCGACAGATGGCAACGTTTTCGGGAAATCGAACTAGCGTGCTCTGTCCTCGCAGTAACTTGTTGAGGAAATGTAGTCCGTGGTCACAGGACAGACACTAAAAGAACTCCGGAGCCAGAGAATACCTCTGAGTGACATGAAAACAAAACATTTTTCTAGCGCCGACGGATAAGGTTTTACCACAAAACCCTCCGTCAAATAGACGCAAGCCTAATACTCGTATAGTCGCTTTTTTGTCGTTAAATTTGTTTTCGGTCCAATGTTCCCAGCCTGCGTTTGTGAAGCCCAAGCTTAGAATAGGGTTCGAATAATTTATTTTCCTTCCCCCGGGCTCTGCGTTGTCCTTACAACGTGACCGTCGCGCCGTCCATCAAGTTCCATTCGATGGTACTTCAAACTGGGTGCTGTCGTGCTGTGTTATTTTCGCGTGTATCGTAGAGCTAGGCTGGCGTACGCTGTGTCCCCAACGGGGCAGCTACGGACGCGACTTGGACCAAGAGCCGAATACGTTCATAATCGGGGAAAAGGCTACTGTAGAGTGTGTAGAGTGTGTACTCTCGTCTTTACTACGGAGTTTGAGCCACTCCCGCGAATGGCTCTGCACGAACTCCTAAAATCTTTGTTGGGTCAGTATAACAACCACTTCCATGGCGTTGCACATCGTGAAACCCCGAAAGGCGCAAGATCTTACCGCGCCAAGAGAGAGGGTAGGCAATCGCACGCGTGGCTTTTAGGTAGGGGAATGAACGTAACAGCCTAAATATAACTCTCTTACCGTGACACGTGGTCCGTGATGTTTTGTTAGTCGATGGAAGGCGTATAGAGCATTCTCTGCACGGCTTCATAGTTGGTGAAACGCGCATAGAGCACTCTTTGGAAGGTTTCGGGGGCCCCGCGAGCTGATTTCGACCCTACCCCTAACCCTATCCTCACTCCTAGCACGTAATATGTACAATGGCAAAGGTGATCCACTTGACGGAGCTAGGAAAAGTCACCGGATGGTGTAGACTATGCATTAAATGCTTATCTCAGAACCACACCGCTACTTGCCTGGTACTGTGGACGCTCGTCCCCTTAAACAAATCGATGAACAGATTGTTTTACCGATTTAATTCGTATAGTCTAGCCCTTACCATGTTTTTTTACTTCATTACTCATCACGGCGAAGGTAATCGACTTAGCGGAGCTCGGAAAAACCATCGGAGTTCTTCCACGAGGAGCCGCTGTATTGTGCCTTGCCCACGACTGCCTCGTTCAAGACGCGGGGGGACTAGAAGGGTTCGTCAGATCCGAAGTTCTGCACTCTGCTACCATGGCGTTGGTAGCACTACGTCGAGGAATCCGAGCACAAGGAAAAAAACGCGTTTCATCGGCCGATGCATGCCTAGATAGAGACATACAATCGTCACCTATCTCCGCGAGGGGGGGAATATGCTCACGAGTGGGTTATCCTGCGAGAACCGGCTCCATGATCGTCTCGACAATCGCCGAATTGGAAACGAAAGCAGAACTGGATGCTTATGGAGAAGAAGTGTGCGATGATCTCTCCATGATTTTTTCACGCCCCGTTGGTGGCAATGCATCAGCTGACAAATCTCAGACTCCACGTATCCGGGCCGCACTACAGAAGCATGAGGCACTGCTGTCGCCTCAGAGTATCTGCGCTCTGACAGCGTTGCTTTCGTTCCGTGGAGGGCAATTTCTCATCTCCAGTAGCAACGGCAAAAGCGCTGGTGGTTTTCGCGACGATTCTCCATCTACTGGAAACCCCGCGGATTGGGTACCGTTGTTGTCGGACGCTCTACTCGCGGTGCGTATGGCCTCGCTTGAACATGTGGCGATGTGGGCGAACGCGTGCGATCCCGGGACAGTTGAGTCGGCGTGCAATGCACATGGTTCGGCTTTGGCAGCAGCAAGAACTGCGCCGGGGTGCAACCACACACATATGCCTGGGGTAGTAACAGCAGTAGGTGAGCCAGCGTGCAACCCACACGCATCGGCTGTACCTGCGGCAGGAGCTGAGCCAGCGTGCAGCACACAAGCATCGGCTGTAGCAGCAGCAGACGCTGAGTCAGCGTGCAGCACACAGGCGTCGGCTGTATCAGGACAAGCTGAATCAGCGTCCAACACACACGCGTCGGCTGTAGCAGCAGGAGGAGCTGAGTCAACGTGCAGCGCACGAGTATCGACTGTAGCAGGAGGAGCTGAATCAGCGTCCAACACACACGTGTCGACTGTACCAGCAGAAGAAGCAGCAGCAGTTTCCAGCGTCGAGGGGGCGGGTGATGACGGCATCGGTGCCATTTGGGCAGGGCTACACAGGACGTCGGGGCTGGGACTATCCCCACTGATGCTGCTAACGGCCACCTTGTGCCCGTTCGATAATACACCACAGTTCGATACTAACCAAAATTACGGAGAAGGTCAAAATTTTACCCCTGAAGGCAGCAAAGGTGTCAACAATGCCCCACCTGTTGGCGTCGCCTGCTCCGCGTCAAGCTTAGCGCGAACACTGCTACGGCTTCTTTCATCTCAGTTTCTCGGAAACCTGTTCTCCCATCTGTCGAAGCGATGCCAGACCGCGGCCACTGCCAAAAGAAAGTCCGAGGCTGGGAGCGACGACCACCACCTAGATAGGCACGAGATCGATGCCACAGGAAACAGTGAGGCCGGGAGGTCCGGTGATTATCCAGATGGCCGCAAGATCGGTGCGACCGAGGTGGAATTTTCTGATCTTCCAGGGCACCCAGCCTTGGACGAGTTCTCGCGCCTCGACGGGGAGACGGTCAAGAGTGAAGCGCGCGGGGTGATCGCGTTGTTGGACGCTAGGGATACAGGGGCATTGCCTCCTGCTGCGCTTATGGCTGCTTTGCAGTGCGGGAAAGCGGGGTTCCGCCTGGAGTCTCGTCAGGCGCAGGTTGTGCTTCATCTTGCCGGTGGGTTCTGCGCCTCCCCTTTATGAGCGACATCTCATGCTTGAAAGGAACTTTGAAACGCATGCTTCCGGCGGTCAGTATTGTTTTTCTTGCATAGAATGGCTACAAATGGCTTCTATCTGACAATACCCAGCATGAGCCTCAACATCGAGCACTCGTGAATACATTCCTAGAGACGAGAAAAACAGGAGACGCCCAGAAACGAAGGCTGACTCACTTCCCTACCTACTTCCGGTTCTCTTTCAGGGTGCCTTGGTGAGCGTGCTGGCCAATCTAGGCCTTCTAAAGCAGATGTCCACACTGCGGTTATCGAACGAGAAGGTGCATACTGCTACCTCGGGCACCCACCAAAAACCCACTCAGCGAGTTACGCGTGCCTGATGGACAAACTCCCCGGTCTGCTAAGGTTGGTTCAAGCTGCTCATCGGGTAGGGCAAACGTCTGAGACAAATTTAAGGAGCAAGCCTCGATACTTGGGATGGGACGCGCTGGAGATGGCACGAAAAAACAGGCTTCGATTGGCGGTGGAAAGCTCAATGGCCACGTTTGCGACGGCACTCGAAGCCGTAAACCAGCGAATGGGTGAGCTAGAAGATTATGACGGTCGTTTGGTGTTCTGTGATTCGACACCAAGGCTTCACGCTGTCGGGTGGAAATTCACTATATAACAGGTAGCAGTTGATATCGCTTGGGCACCATCTAACACCACGAATGATTCGGAAAACCTAGGAACCTTAACGTAACTCGTCTCTTAAAGTCAAACATGTGTCAAGTGGCCGTTCGCACGCGTACGACGTTCCCTTTTTCAACGCCCAGAACCCAGGATTCTTCCCACCGCAGCATATGTCGCAGTCCTGTAAAGCTCCAATCACCTATTTTCCCTGAGACACCGCCCCCCCCCCCCCCCCCCCCCGCCCGCCCTCCAACCTCTATTGCCCCCGGCTACCCAAAACTCCCCTGTGACAGCCTACGGACGGCTCGAAAGACGGTCCTTGACACTGGAACAACGCCGACTCGAAGCAGCGCGTCTTTTGTCTGCACAAGCTCACCAGAACGCTTCCACTGCCCAAAATTCACGTTCGAGGGAAAACAATCGCCGAACAGAGCTTAGAGAAAAGTTCACCGCTGCTAATTTGGAGCGAGTCCTATCCGTGAGTGCTAGTAGTCCGCCAATAGTGGCGGCGACTGCTGCTAGGATATCGGCGACGACTGAACTGTGGGACGCGGGAGGGCGGGCTATGGTGCAGGTGGGTGGGACGGGGGGAGGTGGAGGGGGGTGGAGGGCCGCCAAACGTTCGAGATAGAATATCTGGAGAGTATTTTTCATTTTTCGTTTGTATCTGGTTATGCTGACTGTGAGAGAACTATGGTTTATATCAAGAATGATTATATCACTATTTCCGGGAATGTTATTGACTGACCGACTTTCAAGTCCGGTCCAGATTTTGAGCTTTAAAGTTTTGACAAGGTCAGATTTTTTTTGTAGTTGGGTGAGCTTGCGTCCAAAAATTGAAGGGAACGCCAACCGAATGTTGTAGTCTGGCGCCGCGAAGAGATGCGCCGATTGTGCTGCACTGGGCGCCGGACCCAAGCGTCCGAGCCCACGGTGGCGGCCTCTAGTCTGGCAGAAAAGGAGCGCGCCGAGTGCACTCAATCTGTCTTGGAAGAGTGCATTTTGACGCAATGAAGCGTCCAAGCCCAACACGCTGATTGATCAACTGCTGCTGTCGTGTACGAGTACGTATCGAATGAATGGCGCGCGCTGAGAGCGCTTTTCTTGGGCGCTAGATGCGAGTTCGCGCCAGCCGACTGCAGTCTGGCCGCGGAGTGACGCGCCGATCGCATGCGCAGGGCAATGTCGCTGTGTCACCATCTAAGTCACCGAACGTTTTTCTGCTGCATCTGACGAGTTGGACCATCGCATTATCATAAATATCGAACAATGCCATGGTCCGAGTTTACCCATTCCAACTGAGGAATCAAGTGCTTTCTTTTATGCGGCCAAAAACCATACCTGAAGCTCCAAACCGGATCGCATCGGAAACAGCCTCATGCTGCACATTGCCGGAAGGTAAACGTGACAACAACAGAAGGAGGATCTTCTCGCAACATTTCTTGTTATTTTTACATGCACGGATCGCTTGATATCTTTCGATCAGGTGCGTGAAACGTTGGCGACGGCAGGGAAAGGGGCGGTCAAAAGAAAGTCGGTCAACAAACTTTAGAGATCAAATGTGTCCAGGGCGTTAATCGGTCGGGGTTGGAGGCGTTACGTCTGCTAGTTTAGTCGATGCAAGATGTGACTCAGAAAGACGATGCGCCTCTTACGGCATTTCATATCGCACCCCCCCTCCACGAAATGAATTACCTCCCACCCCCCCCCAGAAAATATTAACTAATTTAATTACCTTACCCCCCCCCCCCCCCCCGCTGAAAAATTGCCTACTTACTAAACCCCCCTCAAAAAGTAAAACTTACGTGATGAATTTCAAAATGGCATCTCCCCCGCATATGTGATAACACCAACCGGTCGCCCCGGTGGCGTATCAGGTTATCTTCGACCCTGGTATAGGTCAGTTTCGTGAGTTCGAATCCCCCCGAGGGCATACTCGTATAAATTCGTGGGGACTTTTTCTTGTGCACAAATTGACTTGCGGAAAGCGCGAGAGCGTGAGTTAGCAACACTCGATAAACAATCGACGAGCAATGGGATTGATGAACCCTATGCGCGATAAAAGTTGAAGGCAAGAGCCGGGGGGGAGAAGGGACGACACCTGTGCCCACGGCTTGTCCAGAAGCTGGAAAGTAAATGTGTGTGAAAAAAAAACAAAAAAGTTACAACACCATATCGCCTCTCTCGAAAGTAGAAATTGCACAATTGTCCCTTCCCCCCCCATATACTCCAAATAGTATAGGGTTATCAATGAGTGAAAAAAATCAATGTAATACTGTGAAATTTACCTTCGTACCGTATTTCTGTTGTGACCAACGGATCGTCCAATTTTGTTTCCCGACCAGGCTCGCGAAATTCTGACGACAACGGTGAGAAGGCTGGGCGAAGCACTGGTGGAGGCAGAAGAACAGCTCAGGGAAGACGAACACCACATGTGCGGAAGCTACCTTAAGCCACCCCGTCCAAGATTTGATCAATTATGGACGGAGTTCCGAAAAATCACGACAAGTCCGAAAAATCACGAGAAGAACTAGAGAGCGCGCGCGGCCGACGTAGCACAGCACGCAGCTTACAAAGCTGAATGAATATTTACAAAGCTCAATCGGTCACACTCAGAGCTGACGTAAATAAAATATGTAGCTGCTTTTCAGTGATGAAGCCGCAAGAACTTTGACCCATTGCTCCCAACTTTGACTCGCCGCTATCCACTGGGCCCACCGCTGAGCAGACCAGTTTACAGGGCTCAGCTAATATTGAGAGCCCTTTTAGAAGTGCAACAAGAACAAATGCCCACTGATTCCAAGTAGTTTGTCTCCGAACCAAATGGGTGCGGTTGTAAGGCGCATTTTTAAAGCGTTCACTTGGTCGCTGCTCTCCATTGCAGTTTTTTTTGTTTTTTTTTATTACAGCGAAAAGGGATTGGCACGACGCCGAGCGCTTGGAACATAGGCTTGCGGTAGTTCCAACAATCGCAAAAAATATAACGGTGGGAGTGCTGCCTGCAGTGATTCTTCGTGGAGGTATGATACCCATCCGCAGAAACGTGAACAAACATTGAGGGCGGTGATTTTGGCTGAGTACACATAGGCGATTGCAGCGGCGGTTGTAGCGGCGATTGCAGTTTTGTGGACGCGTGCCACGATGGAGGTAGCAGTTTTGTGCCGAAAATTTTGTGAGTATGGCAGGGTGCCCCTTAACCCAAAATCGTCCGAAAAAAATATTTTTATTTTGCTTTACGATTTTCGTCGCGTATCTAGGCCATGTGATACCTGGCCCGTGTAACACGTTCCATTTTTTGTCGCAAAACAGCATTTTCGGGAGAGGCGTCATACAGATCCTTCTAAACGTGGGATTTCTCACGGCTCAGCGCTTTTATTTCTTCGCAAATTTGCCTTTTTTGCAAGTGGCGTCGTAGAGGTCCTCAGTGAGGTACCCTACTAAAGAACCGGTCGGATTCGCCGCTCGATTCTCCGTTCCGTCCGTATCTCCGATTGGGCATCGCCTAGGTTTTCGGTTCAGGAATCACAGGGCGTTTGACAAGAGCCCACTTGATTGCTCTTGACTCCGCCTTCTCTTGCTAGTAACGCTCATTAACCGGGTACCAATCCCGCTGTAGCTATTACTCGGCGAGGTGTTTTGCAGTAATAGACAGAGTGTGTTTGGAGCCGCAATCGCGCCCGTCAAGTTGAAAACGCACAAGTCTGCAAAAACGCCTAGTGCGGTACAGGTGCGCTCCTCGGTTCAAAAACCTTTTTCCTCACCCAAGAATTAATGTTGCGAAAAATCGAAACGAGCAACGCCATTCTACACTCCCAAGGCCTATGACCTTCTCTTTCTTTTTTTAATCGTCACTATTGTCTTCTCAAACTCGTAAGATGTAGGTTATCCTCATCAACCGTGTGGACAAGCCGTGGTCACGAGGTAAGTTATCCTCATCAACCATATGGACAAGCCGTGGTCACAAGTGCCTTCCCTTCTCCCGCCAGAAATACACGTACCTTCGTTATTATCGCGCATAGGGTTCGGCATTCCCACTGTTTTATCAGTTTTTTTTTTTCAAGATCGTCGATTTTTCGTCGATATTATTTTGTACTAAACGAATAAAAAGAGTAGTTTCCTTTGTGGAGGAGCACTGTTGATCAGAAATGCTGCGGTGGAAAATGCTACCACCATCGCCAAACGCGTTCACACTCAGCTAATGTTACCACCAGTAAGCGTAGTCCGTTGCTTGCTGTCAGCCAACTATAATATTTAATAAATAGCTCTATCTATATCCCATTGAAAGGCACCTTGGGTGTTTGTTTCCCTTCAAAATCCAGTGTGTCCTTCATGTTTCCCTTGAAAAGTCTAGCCTATTTTCCATATTTCTCTTTGAGAAGGCGCCCTCATTATCTTGACTCCCTTACAAACATCTGCTTGTTTTGAGTTAGCATTAGTAATCATCCGGTTTTCCATATGTCCCTTGAAAATTCAGTCTGTTTGTCAGTTAGTGTCAACATCCAGCCTCTTTTCCGTGTTTGCCTTGAAGAGTCGACTTGTTCTTCTTGGTTGTTCCCTGACTTACAACAGCAGGTACCCTCTACTTTACGCCCGACCTCGTGCCCGAACACAACACAACCCATAACCTCAGGTTCGCAGAAGATGACAATGACAAAGCTCGAGGGTTGTACGTACACGATGAGGAGCCAGAGTGGTGGGGTCGCGGGCTGACGTTGGAGGTGGAAGCTTCATACACAGAGCAGGTAAGCCCCTTACGTCCCTTTGTGGGTGCTGTTGGTTGACGGTGCTGGGCTTGGCGAGGCTGTTATTAGTCGGCAGGGTAGTTCACGGGTCATCGCGCGACCCGCAGGTTGGGCCAGAAGGTTTACAAATCTCGGGAGTCGAGTGAATTCGGCGGGTCAAGAGTTGTCCGAAGTCTCACGGGTCATATCATGTCGGATCGCATCGCATCGCATCGCATCGCATCGGGTCGGGTCGGGTCGGGTCGGGTCGGGTCGGGTCGTGTCGGGTCGGGTCGGGTCGGGTCGGGTCGGGTCGGGTCGGGTCGGGTCGGGTCGGGTCGGGTCGGATCGGGTGGAAAAGTTTCGAGATATCATAGGTCGGGTCGGTGACCCTTGAGAACTTCTGGCTGTAGCATTTCACTGTACTTCTTAGTACTTCTTAGTACTTCTTAGCACTTCTTTGTGCTTCTTAGCGCTACTTCTTAGCATTTCTTAGTACCGTGGCCAAGTGCTGAATTCAGTAAGGGGGTCAACTGAATTTAGTATATACAAGGGCTCCGCATGGGCGCCGGCATTCGCCGGCGCCCATGCTTCGGGTAGGGCAGGGCAGCACTTCGACCACTTAAGGTGTAGCTGTCCGATTTGGCATGCATTGAACTTGAAAGTAATGCCAAGAGTTTCATACGAACATACATGGGATTCTGAAAGTCATGCTTTGACAAAAGAAAAAACGTAATATTATACAATAAAAAAGGCAAGGATAGGCGAAACAAACTATTAAATGCGCCGTCAAGTAAAAGTTGGCGTCTATCAAACAAAAATACCGAAAATAGTATTATTGAGAACCTGCGTCGCCTCTAGGCGAAACAAAAGAGGCCTTGGCATTAATGAAGAGACTGCACTGCTGTCCCCGTGGCAATGGAGGTTCGAAGTCGACAGGATGCAAAGTCGGTTTGCATCAAACGTCGACATGAGGACATGTCAGCCGGCGAGGTTTTGGAAGAAGATTGCGTTGTTTGTTACGTGAAGGCTGTCGCATTGATTGGTCTGCGTGGTCGCGGGCGAGGAGGAAAACGTAGAAGAGGAGGGCGATCTCTCGTTGAGGCGGCGTTGTCTAAGATTGGTGCGGGGGTGGCTTTGCTCGTACGGGAGGTTGGCGTAGCGCTTCTTCTCTGTTTTTTCTCGGGAAGGCGGGATATGTGTGTCTGCTGTCTTTTCTTCGTGGGGGCTTTCACGCTGTCGAAATTGGACGCGTCCTCTCAATGCATAATATCCGGAGTGTCTCTACCATGACGACTGCTGATAGTGCCGTGCGTATTTCCTAGAGACTGACATATTATTTACTGGTAGTAATAATAATATACCTTTGCAACATTTTTTTTCTTCATCCCATTTATTATCCCCGCACCACTCTCGCGCTCCCTCCCAGTAGTAACTCAGATCCGGGGTCAATAGCGGGCCCTCCTCCTCCCTCCCCACTTTGGCACGTGCTTTCATTTTTACCGCCAGGAGAATCCAGCATTTTCTTCCCTCGTCGACTCGCGTCGAACCAACCCACGCTGCTGGGCGCTCTCAGCAGTTGATTGATGCCTGTTTTTTTTTTTGCATTTTTGCAAATAAAGTCAAATCTCATCATGGTGGGTGTCGAACTCAAGGACAACCAAGCGTTAGTAGTATTCGAGGGTAAAACCACTACTATTAATAGACCACCGGGGCGGCCGGCTGACAAATGATTGAAAAAAAACAGGATATTTGCATAGAGATTACATTCCCTCCCCCATATTGAGTGTATGATATTACGATGGTTGACGCGATATGTATAGAATAAAGCGCCAAATACCTAAATATCAGCGTACGCGGAGTTGTAGACATCATGAATAACGAACGACCGCGATGGCAGAGCACGGCAAAGCATAGCGCGTCGCTCTGCTGAGCTAGCGGTGCGCTGCTGAGCTGAGCCGCAGGGCATCGCAGGGCACTGCACGGCGCTTCGTTGCTGTAAGCTATAGCGCTGCGATGGGGTGCTGGGCGGTGTCGAGCTGATGAGCCAAGCCCAGATCTCAGCCGCTGAAGCTTCGTCAAGTACAAAACAAATGGTGCGAATCAAAGAAAAGCTAAAGCTGGACCGTTCCGCAACTAATGCACAGCTGTCAGGCGGCAATTAGCGGCAGTAGAAAGTTCAACTTACTAGACAAAAAAGAAGAAAAAATCGCGAAAAAGTTCAAAATCGTGTTGGCAGAAAAACCAAGTTTGCAGGAAGCAGCTGAAAGGTCAAGAAACAGGCAATATTTCAGTTGTTGTTGTTGTCGTTCTCACATTAACTCGCATAATCAAGTCCGTGGTCACAGGACAGGCTCCAGTCACTCTGGAGCTGAGGAATACCCTAGGGGAAAAACACAAACCAAAGGTGGTACACGCATAAATCACAGCTGACGCAATTAATTCATGCCTCCACCAAAAACATATAAAAATGAAATCGGGAGTCAGTCTACGATGTGCCAGGTCCATACCGGTGCATACGTCTCATTACTCGCGCCTGGGAAAACCGACTATACCGCTTGCCAACCAAGAAAAACTACAACGTATATATTACACGTGGTATCTATCACTACGCATGCGCACAACAGACGCAAGTCAATTGGAAAAAAGAAACAAACAAAGAAGAGAATGGAAAGGAAATAAATGGGTGCATGGGGCCAAGAAAAAGAAAAGGTAAATAAATTTTGGGGGGTCTACTGGCGAGTCTTGCCACCAGCACGATAGACGTATTTAAGCCTGACGATATGCCTATATTTTTGGCTCTAAACCAAATTAAGCCCTATCGTGTTTCAAATTGTCTAAAAAATAGGTCTACTTTATCGACCTAACGACCACGGCAGACCACGGTGAGATGTGGCTTTTCCCAAAATATGCACTTGGGCACATTCTGGCCCAAGAGCATATTTGAAGCAATTTTCCGAGTATTTTCCAGCAAACAACAGCATTTCAGACGACAAAAGCTCGAGGCAACAACAGACATTCTGCAGCAGCAGCACAGCACAACACCCACGCAGTAATTGCAACGCTCAACCTAGCAAGCCGCTTGGTGTATCCCCAACCCGGGTTAATCAACCTACGCGTACAACACCATCAGGAACGTTGGCGGTGGTCAGAGGCGTCCCACTCTCGTGGAGCGGCATGCCTCTACGAACTATTACTTGAAAAGGAGCCCTTGTTCATTCACGAGGATCGAGCGCACACACACAACACAACACACCACAAAACAAAAACAACACAGCACAACACACAGACAACCAGCACCCCAACAGCCGACCCAACTACAGCACAACTAGCCGGTGGAAAACGCCCGCGAGACTCCTCCTACCCTGGCATTCTCTGCGGTCAGAGAGCTGAGACTCTGACATAGTTCGTCGCGCGCTCGCGCTCCTGCTCTCTCGTCCTGAGGCTTTAATTTTTCGATGACACATTTTTTTTTGTTCCCGACGTAGCGCATGGCCGGAGCTGCTGCAGTTTACAACCCTGTTGCCTCTTTCCCGCGAACGCCTACATTTCGAGGGTGGAAATTTGATCCGGGTTGAGGGCCAGTCCTGCTGTGCTGCTGTACTGACTGCCACACTGAGGCACACCGAAGGCGGCAGACGCCTGCGAGGTATCCTACATATGAAGCGAGTATGGAGTACGAAGCACGCAATGTTTTTGCCAGGCACCAGTTATTTGTTTTGGCCGTTTGTTCAAGCTCGCACAGTAGCATGGGCAGGGGAGGGTCTTTCTCGAAGTTTCCACCCACTCATGTGCTGACTGATGACATAAATCCTCGTCTTGCCATCTGCGTCTGGAGTACTGTAGTGCAGAAATATCATAGTCTATTTTCAAGTAGTTTGATCTTTCCTCGGCTTTCCTTTTTATGCGTACTGAAAGAGACCACTATTTCGAGTTTTAGACACGTGTTTTTTTTTTTATGCGTTAGGTCGAAATATCGAATGGCCTAGCTCTTCCAGTTGGAAGTACTTAAGACCTAACCTCGAGGCTTGAATACGTCTGATGCCACGTGGTTTTTCGACGATCTACAGCAGTACTACGAACGACTTCCGATACACCCACCGAAGCACGGACCACCGGACAATTGCGCGACCGACAGCTGGCCGTGGTTGTCACGTGTCTCTGTGTTGGGGGCCCCTGTGCGCTGCCTCTTGTTGGCTCTTGTTTGGGTAAAACATGCGGTGTGCTCGATGGTCTCACGGCACCAGAATCAGAACGTCCGCTCGTACGACGTATCATTCTTACAGGAAATAAATGTAATACGACCCAAGTACGACCTGGTATTTTTTTCTCCATCAATATGAACATAAAACGGTTGTTATATATTGGACAGAGTGATGCGTGTACGACTAAACTTGCCAACGGCACTCGTACTGCACTTTTTGAGCTATCTGCTGTGGTTCTGGTTGCTACTAGTTGCTGCAGTATGTGCTAGAAGTTTCGCCCTTCGGCTACTGCTGCTGCATGCACCTGATGTTGTGTGTTTGCCAATCAATGCCGTCAGTTGGCGTTCATGCTCGCCGTACATACTGCTGTTCTCACCCGGTACGCAAAATTCCAAACAAACATGATCACGTACCGTTTGGAAATGATGCCAATTTTGTAAATCATTCAGGCGTTGCAGCCATTAAGATTCAACAATTTTTCCAAAATTCCTCCTCGACACTCGCTCGTCTCGCTCGGCGCCCGTCCGCGTTCACATCGATGTGCGGAACGGACACGGCAGGGCGAGGGGCGTTGGAGCCGCCCCTCGAAGGCGGCGCTCAAACCAAGCCATATTCGACCGAGAATTCCAGTTCCGCGAATCGCATACTTAGGCCGAGACAAAAAACTCCGGACCAAATTCCATGACACCAAGGAATGATTTTATATATGTTTATGATTTAATGTAACTCGCACTGCGAGCAACAGTTGCACTTTATCGCATGGACAAAATCCGTTCTTTATCGCAAGGAATTCACCTTAAAACCCAGCCTAGCACATGATGACTCGAGAAACATACCCCATGGCCTGGTCTTGCAACACACTAATTTTGCAAAACAAGAATGGTAGCATTCTGACGATTTTGGATTAAGATGGCCCGTCATTCAGAAAGCTTTCGAGCCAAAAAAGGTACCGTAACTCTACCGTATAACGGGCCGTGAGTCAACCGGGACAGTGGTTGACGTTGTCACCCAACCCATCGTCATAATATAGTTTGTTGCCCCACGACAGGCTCCACAGGGCTAGGGTTGAGGTTAGTGTCATGGTCATAGGTTTGGCGTTAGGATTATCTCCAAAGTGTAATTAAGCGGTTGTCCGTGGCTCGCTGCTGCAGGTCGCATGGGCTCAAGGCAGGGCGAAGTCTCTTCTGGATGAGGTGTCCACATTTGCCGGAGACATGACGACGGTGTGGGAGGATGAACAACGCAGATGCAAGGTATGGAAAACCACTACTGGAGGCGCGTACTACGTTGCCATAGAGGTGTGTCGGCGAACCTGCCAGCGCTGCGGCAGCAAGGCATGCAATAGCTGGCGCTGGACAGAAGTTGGGTAGAGAAAAAAACGAGTAAATCGGTCTCTCACGGAACAGGCGTCAAAGGTGCCTGTACTGACGGTTTCATATATTAGTAGACCGCCCTTCCATAGAATACAAAACCCAATAATCTTCGGTCGTTCTTGCACTAAAAATGACCTGGCAGAGGGCGTCTAATAACAAGCAAGGCGGCATTTGTTTTTTAAAGACGACACTGCACGTCAGCCCATCGCTATCATCTACCAGGTAGTTTTTTCACTAGGAGGATGTTTGCGAGACGCCAAGTTTAGTTGGGTAGAAGTTGGGTAGAGAAACCTATGAAGGTAATAATTGCGTTTTCTTGCATCGCGGCTTGAAGGTTCGAGCAATGATCACAAATATTTCCCAACACGTAGCGTGTCATCAGATCGTTCCCTCTCGTCAAACACGCCTTCAAGCTGTTACTCATTCCTATGACATCCCAAACATTTTTTCAACACATTGAGGTGTCATCCGGTCGTTCCCCCCTCGCTCAACAAGCTTTCAAACAATTTATCACGCCTTTGATCCCAAAACACTCCCGTACATGTTATATCACCCATCGGCAAACATGCCTTCATTTCTCCAGGAAGATCTCCTCGAAGTCGAAAAAAGACTCGAGGGCGTAATGGCTGAGTTCAAGGAACGACAGTCGGTACCAAAAAAGTGAGTGCTTCGCCGGATCGAACGCGTAAAAAAATCGCCGCGATATCTCCCCCGTACTCCTCCCGACGCATGCTGAGTCACGCCGCGCTGGGGATGCAGCAAATTCTAAGAATTTTCTGGGCCCCTAACATAAGGAGCTCAATATCATCATCCATCATCCATCACCTGAAACACGACTTCGAAGACATTCGTTCGCGCAACCCGGCCAGCATTCTTATTCGCTATTGGTCCTACACTAAAACTAAGATACTCGCGTAATGGCTAATACTAAACCATACTCTCACACTTGAGGAGATCAACCGCAGTGCAGAGGTCATTTCATTTTGACCGAAAAAGTTGCGTTCAAAACCCTACCATTGGATGCGTGTGACACGAAGTAGGCGATGTAGGCGATGTAGGGATCACACGTTTATTGGCCGCTGTATTATTTTGCCCTGGAGGGCGTACCTCGAGCCATGCGCTACCCGCCATCGTTGGAGTACAAGTCCTATTTTTGTTTTTCAGATTAGTGCTTCGGTTGTGTTTTATACCTAGGCCATGGGATGGTTCGCCCTTTGTTATTTTTTGCAAAACAAAACTGGGTTCGAGAGGTTCTTGCGTGAAAAAAACTCGACAACAACTAGTTCTACAGTGTGTGCTATAACGTCACACCCCCGTCGTAGTCTCGCACCAGATTTGATCCCACACTATTTCCAAGCAATTTTTGATCGAAATTGGAGAGTGCACTTCTTAAGGAGTGAACTGAGGAATTACCTGTTATCGCTAGAAGATCGATGTGCCAATCCGACAAGATATACCAGCTCGATAATAATGCTCGAACAAAGTGCGAAGCTCCGACATCTTTGGGGGGGAATGGTAAATGAGCATCCCCGGGCCAACCAACGGATGCTTCAGTCCTTTGATCTATCTGCATCGGGGTGCGATTATCAACGAATCTTGCGGTTTATGACAGTACAACCGCGTGGTCTCAATCCCATATCGAGCTTATATGCACTGTTTTTCACATCGAGGTTACGTTTACTGTCGAACTGGTTTAGCGTTTTACACCATCGGCCATGGGATTGTTGATCGGGCTTGATTCGCTTTCATTTCGTCTCACAAAGCCAGTTTTTTTTTGCAGAGGTCGTGTAGAGCTCCTCGAGTTAGATGCCTGAGAAACGTTGAGGTGCTCTCCTACGGTGGTGAAATGAGTATCTTTCGGTCAAGAAAAACGCCTCCTCACGGATACAAACTGTCTCGACTCCAGGCGCATTACCGTGCATCGTGAATCGTCATGTGCATGCTATTTTGATGGTAGTCTTTGTCCAGCACTACAGGTATCTTCTTTAACGTATCTCTACTAAGCTGGTCCCCACGGTATCACTCGCTTGTTGTGTGCCCTTCGAGAAGCTCTGCTGTATTATTCCTTGTGTCCCAGTCGCGGTTAGAACTGAACAGAAAGGGCTACGAATTAGCGTAGCTCGCCACCCTTGCGTCTCCATACGCACATGCCCTCCATGGCATGTGAACCGTTCTATCCCGTATTCGTATTTTCTTTATCCTAGACCCTAAGCCATTGCCAGGGCGATACCATAATGCTATAAGTTCACCGATGCTCGGCCCCGCCGCAAAACGATCAATAATCCTCGCCATCCCCCCCCCCGTTCCCCAAACGGACCAATGCAACCATTGTGTCTCCCGAGGCATCGACCAATTCAGCTCGTGAACATTTCCGGTCACACGAAACACATATTTCGTGTGGTCTCGCATAGGCGTTACATTCGGCGGGTACCTCGCTTTACGAGCGCGCAAAACAGGAACATTCGGGACTTATGGGCGGTCAAGTCGCCGTCCCCACGCCTTTGTCAAACCATGTACAGTATTTTTATTGCTCACCAGATAATAAGAGCGATGTGAAGCTCAAAGTGTTTGTTTTTGCTTGTCACGGTGTGCTCTTGAATCGGGATACCCACCGTAGCCTTTTACAGAACTTGTGCGAATTCGAAGTAGGTTCGCATAGAAATGTATGCCTCTTCCAGGTAAATTTGTAGATAATGTGGCAAGACTCGTAGAATATGTCAAATCAGATCGCTTACGAGATCACCCCCCCCCCCGTCTGTAATGCAACATGCACTGCAAAACCAAAGCTTCTTGCGTGGGAGACAAATCATCCACATCCGACCCAGGCCGAAATCGCAGTCGTCCAAACCTGACACCGTGAGACCGATCGCTCCATCTCGAAAAGGATGCGCGGTTCACGGTCAAATGACTAAGGCAACCAACGAACAAGTACTCGTCCCTGCCGCCGCCGGCTGAAGCAACCACCCCCCCCCCCCCCCCCCCGATAACAAATTCCTCCCAAGTGGAGGGGTGTGGTCGTCCACGTCTGACCAGGCCGACTTCGCGGATCATTTCCCGCAAACCCGACACCGTGGAGTAGCGTACTGCCGAGAAAATCTCGCCTGGTTGGGCGTTGCCGCCAGCGAAATGCAGGAGGAGTGCGATGAACTCTGCCGGCGGTGCACGGAAATGCCATCGCGGCTAGAGGAACGCCTGTCCGTGGTGCAGAAAACCGCTGCGGCGGCAGCCCAGCGGGAGCGGTCGGCGGTTGATCGACGGCTTCACTCAGTGTTTAAGTCGTGGGAAGAGGAGATCTCGCGAAGGAGACACAGGTGCTTAAACATATTGGGGTACGGTTTCAACCATGACACAACCATGCCACAACCATGATACATCCATGCCACAACCATGCCACAACCATGTGGCGTATTTCTTTTTTTTTGTTTGCGACATTGGCAAGCATAGGGAAAGGTGGAATTCGAAAAAAAAAAATATGGGGTGTTTTCGCCAAATTGTTCGTTGGATATGGTCTTCCTCAAACATGGAATATTGTTATTGATCCCTATTTTCTTCATTGGCAAGTTTGGGTAAAAGCTTACTTGTTTGCTATGGGACCCACGACCAGCACAAAAAAAAAAAATATGCGTTACACTTTTCTAGCAACCGTTATATTTGGTCTTGATTACTGTGTTTGCCTCGCAAACAGTTACTGTTGGTTATCATTATTTATTTGCCATTTCTAGACTCGAAAAAACAAAAACAAAAAAAAACAGAAACCACGATCAGTACGAAAACCTACCTGGTATACGTATGTTACACCAATTTCACTGACAAAATTTTAGGTCCTGATTATCGTCTTCCTTCGATGGCAAGCTGTTTTTAGTATTGTATGCAGACATTTATTTACAGGGTACTGCTTTAGCGGTGAGAACCCACTATCGATCCAAAAGCTGCGCATTCCACCACTTTTTCTAAACCACATTTGGTCCTGATGGCTACGTTTCCCCCGCAAACAGTTGCTTGCACTATTTGCTATTTATAGTTTGATTTTGACATTTCGAGACTTAAAAATAAAAGCTCCGAACCCACGATTGAATACGAAAACCGACATAATTCACTATTTTTGCCACTCGTATCCATATTTGGTCCTGAATACTGATCACACTTGGTCCTGATTTTCTACGCTTCCTCCACAATAGTTGCTCTAGGCCATTTGGAATAGGTTTTCGAGACATGAAACGAAAAAACTGAGAACCCACCATCAGCTCAAAATACCATTACTGCATGCACTTGTATATGTATATTCCAGTGTTTTTACTAACTATACCTGGTCCTGATTACTGTCCTGATTACTGTCCTGATTATTAAGGTCTTTCCCCTGCAATAACGGTTTCGATTTGCTATTTTGATTTGCCATTTCGAGAGATTTGACGAAAAAAAAAAACTCAGAATCCACGATCATCAGTACAAAAAAAGCCTTTATATGTACATGCCACTATGTTTGTTGTTGATAAATCATGTGCGGTCCTGATTGCTATGTCTTCCCTCGGCAACAGCTTTTTGTTTACTGTTTTGATTTTGCTATTTCAAGACTCGAAAAACAAAAAAAACTTGCCAAAACACTTGCCAAAAATTATTGGAAAGTTTTTTTGTTTTGCCATCTGCACCGGTGTCGTTAGAACCGCCCCTTAAGACTAGAAGAATGATTAAACTGCAGAGGTCACCTAATAAGAAACAGAAGTGCCAGCCTAACGTGCAACGTGGTGACCAATCCTCTCACCTGTGTATGCTACGAATAACCTTGTAAAACTCAAACGGCATTCCATTGACATTGATTGGCTAGTGTATTATTTTCTTAGGCTGGGCTAGTGATATTCGCGAGAGGGTGCGCTCTGCACTAGCTTCAGAAATTGTGGAGTTTGATACACGCAGACCTGATTTTGCCCTTTTCCCGGGTCAAGCACGCCTGCGGAGGCACTGAAAGCAAGCCTGCGGTGGCACTGAACCTCCATTATTTTCGGATTTCGATATTCGTTTTTTGTTACAAGAGGGTGGACTTAGAAGTGGAATAACGCCCAAAGTGCAGGTCAGGTAATCAGAAACGGAAATTCTGACCTGCTGTAGGCTGGGTTTCTTATTACGGAGAGGGTGCATTCCACCCTAGCCCTCTTCGAACTAGACAAAACAAGAAAAAAACCCTACGCCATGGTAGAGGTGGCATCACCAACCATTTGTTTTCCAACCATTTGTTTTCCAACCACTAAGTTCATTTTTGAGAGACTCGCCTCACTTGAGGAGCTCCGTTTGTTTTTTTTTTCGGAGGCGAGGGGGGGGGGGGAGTGGTACGTAGGGCCGATGAACAGTACCATGGCCTATAATAGCTATTCAACGAGAAAAAAAATTTTCAGGAAAAAAAAAAGCAAAAAAAAATTCCAACGATGTTAAGAATGTCACTACTACTACTGTGA
Organism: Undaria pinnatifida; assembly: GCA_012845835.1. Taxonomy (NCBI): domain Eukaryota; class Phaeophyceae; order Laminariales; family Alariaceae; genus Undaria; species Undaria pinnatifida. Next base: position 1,095,980 of record JABAKD010000005.1, read on the forward strand.
TAGGTTAACCTCTTTAGACCCCCAAAACCCCTGCCTATACTAAATCCAAGTGATTTGTCCCCAAAACTGGGTTCCAGTTGCAAAGGCGTCAAGGAGCCCCGTGATTCAGCAAGAAACGTAGCAATATAGAGCAAAAAGTGCTATGATACCTCCATCGCGTTACTAGTATAGTCTAGTACCACGCGCAACAGTACAGGACACCTGCACTACAACAAGAAACAGAACACGAGAGAGCGCAGGTTTCTCATTTTTTTTTGGGGGGGGGTGCGATCTGCATTTAACTTCGGTTTAAAGGTTCCCGGCATTGTTATCAAGCATGCTACGATAGAGCTAGCACTTTTTATTTTTGCACAAATTATTATCTGCATGGCGGAGCTCCTCAAGCTATAATATGCCATAGTCACCGGAATGCCATTCTTGTTTCGCGCTATAAATAGTTTTTGGTGTGTGTGTCTAGGCCATGAGATTGTTCATGGGGCTGGACTGTGATTGTTTTTTTTACAAAAGTTGATTTTAAGGTGAGGTATGGAGGCTCAGGGGAGCACACAAAAAAGAGAAAACGGACTCACACTGCTAGAAAGGTCAAGAAACGAAACAAAAGAATCGGAGCCTTGCGATTTCCGTGCGAATTGAGAAAAAAACGGTATTTTTTTTTGCATCTTGTTTAAATTGGTTTTATTAATAGTAACACCCCCCCCCCCCCCCCCCGTGCCTGGCCCTTTTTCCAAAAAAGCTGTGGGAATGATAATTTTTATGTGCTCCCCTGATAGGACTTCTGAAGTGAACGAGCCCCAGCAATACAAGGCGTGCGAGATCCGCAGCGTAACATATCGGTTGACCCCGACTACACCGGAACGTGCTAACCCCAACAACCTACATTTTAAAACCCTAACAATCATTGTGCGATTATTGCCAAGGGCTTGTTGCCAATTTAAACGTCTTGCGGGTTGAAAAAAAAGTAAAAGCGGTATTGATACCCATTGTGACGAATTTCGTATACACCCATGACGCCGGTCAACCCACGAAAAAAATAGGTTAGACACTTGAAAGGAAATGTCAGGGAGATATGCTTCTTGACCAAAGTTTTCGCTGTTTTATTTATTCTTGGTTTGGGTTGGCCTCGGACTACCGTAACGTTTGGCGGTTTCAGTACTACTAATAGCACGATATGCTTTCCCACCCAACTCCTCTCCAAACAAAGTTGGTACATCGCAAAAAGCCTATTTACTAAAGTTTTCCGCCATAAGTTCCAAATAGTTTCCACCCCAAAAACGTTTATCGCAGCTCTAAACGGACAAGGGTGTTGCTGTGAATCATGCGTTGTCGTAATGCCGCAGGTGGGGAGAGCTGCGCGATTCGAGGAGAGCTTTACACGAGCAGAGTCGCGCCGAGGTTGAAGCCGAGCAGGAACGGTCCGGCCCATTAGGCCCCTCGTCCTGTGCCGCTCGTGCCGCAGTCCTTGGGGAGAGCCTGCAAGCGGCCGGGGTGGTCATCAAAGAATTTCTGGAATGGGCCGGTGAAGGGCCGGCGGCGGTCGAAGCTCGGAGCGCGGCAACTGCCGCTGCAACAGCGGTTATTCAGGCTAGTCTTGGAAATCAAATAAAAATACTAAATGATTACATCAAGCATGCTTTGTAATCACGATAGTTTTTCTACTCTTACTCGTGGCATATTAGCCTTAACTTTATGATTTTTTGGTTGGGTGGAGTTTTAGTTTGGCATGCTAAACGCCACGTAAAAAAGGTGTACGGTTTCGTAGTGCCAATATGAAGTACCTGGCATTTCCATCATACTAACATGCCTTCAAAAACTACTTGGTTATAGTGTGTAGCATTGAGCGCAAAGCAAACCAAATAATCAAATAACAATGATAAGTTCATCAAATATTCATGCTGAATCAGTCAGCACAATCCCAAAATGACCAATAATCAAATCAAATCAACAACGTTTTTTTGTTGGTCCCCACCAACAACAATACTAGTATTCCGTTTGTCATGCATCTGACGATGCGTAGCGCTTATTCCAATCACACCTCGCACGTATTAAAGGACACCCAGAATACATTGACTTCAGATGTGGAAGATTTTACCAACCAGATCTGAATACCTGACGAGAAAATATTTGACATGTCCGCCCCCTTGTGAATAACTCCAGTACGTTGACTACTAGCCGGCGCTTCAACCAACCACAATACCAATCGCATGCAGGCTTAGGAAGCAATTTAGTCGCGCAGCATGGAGGCGGGGGCGGGAATGGTCGACGCCACGGACGATCGAACGAAACGTTAAGCAACAAGCGTATAGTATATAGTGTATAGTATATAGTATATATTGTAGAATAGACCCATCCTCCGGCAGGAGTGGCAGGTTCCAAGAACTTTCTGAGCTACCTAACATGAGAAGCTAGCTCAATATCAACACCATCATCATCATCATCATCATCATCATCATCAACAACAACATCAACATCATCATCAACAACATCATCAGCATCATCATCGTCACCCGATTACTACATGACTTCGAAGGCATTGGTTCGCGTAATCCATTCAACACTTCTATGCGCTACAGTAGTCCTGAAACAAATGTACTCGTACGAATATCAAACTAACCGGTGGTTCCTCTCTTCTTGAGGAGCTCAACCGCACAATTGAGGTCAGTGAAGCATGTTGATAAGCATATTGAAAAGCGTTTCGGACCGAAAAGGCAATTCCTACCGCACTATAGAGGGATCACTCGTATGCACAAATATTTTTGTGTTATGATGTTTGCCGTCTGACGGTGTGCAGAATGCTCTTCAACATAAATCACTCCTAAACGTTCCCAGAAAAGTTTTCTTTCACGCAGGAAAAGCCTTCAAACGTTGTAACGGGTAAGGGGTTTCAGTGTCACCAGACTAAGAACTGCGTAGATTGATTTTAGAGTCCCATGCGAAACGCCGTACAAACCAAACAATGAAAGAACCAATTAATCAAATCAACCCATTTTTTATCGATTCTCAACATCAATTAATCCAGGCTCAGGAAATGGTCAAGTTACGCGTTGTGGAGGCGGGGGCGGGAAAACACGAAGAAATCACCGAAGATGAACCGGGGGCGGGAGATGTGTTGCAGATGGAACGCGAGGATGCCGCGGTGAGGGTTTCCTCGTGTCGGGCGGCGGTGGAGGGTTGGTGGATGCGGCAGAAGGAGGCGACGCAGGAAGGGCTGCACGACCGCGAGACAGAAGCTGGGGATCGCAGGTGGGGCGCGCGGAATCCACTGCGATTGTATGTTGTTTATCATAGTGTTTCGTATGGTATGAGAATCGGAATACATTCTCAACCCGATGTCCGATACAGACATGCCAAATTATCTGCACCAATATACAACGTTTTGGCCGTGTTTTCCCCGTATGTGGAGGCCGATATTGTATGCACGGACAAACCCATCCTTTCATATCGTATCAGGAAAAAAAAATCCGATACGTCGGTAAGGATAACAGTATCGTCAATCGTTAGTCGAACGAATCGCCAAAAGAGGGTCTCGACATCCGACAAAACCAAACGCCTTGCTGTTCTTGTGGCAGGGACGGGCGAGTGTTATGGAGTGCTCTACGTAGACGAAGAGTCAATAGATTCGAAGTAAAACCATGCCATGGTTGGGGTTCAACCAGGTGATAGTAGATGTCACATTCACGTCAGGGCGATCGTTGATGGGCAAGAATGTAAGTGACGATCGTCCATTCAGGACACCCCTCCCACCGTATAAAACACGTGCCGAGTCTGCTGTTGTTGTTTTGCGCGGGTTTTTTTCACGGATCGTGACACCACCCGCGGGTCGGGTCGGAAGGTTTTCAAACCACCGTGTGTCCAGTTCGAAATCTCACCAATCAGGTCGGTCGAGTCGGGCTCGATCGGGTTCGGAGATTTTCAAAACTCACGACGAGTCGGGCCGGGTCGGGCCGGGTCGGGTGACCCTGATCCGACCCAACCCGACCCGACCCGTGTGAAAACATCCCGTCGCGGAAAAATTCTCTTGGTTGTTTTGTTCGATACAACGGAACTACCTATTGGGCTGGTTACTCCGCGCTGACAAGCCGTGCTACGATAGGGGCTTGTTGTTTTTCTCACGTGGAAACACATTTTCATGACCGTGGCCACAGGACTGGCACCAGCCACTCCTGTCATAGTACCCCGGGGGGGTGCGAGGTTGTCGGTGTTGGAAAGCGCTCTCCTCATGGTTCCAGTGTCTATACCCATCCCTCCTCATGTCTCGCTGCCTAGACGAAACAAGCTGACATTACTCTGAAAGAACTCTAAAATACAGAGCAGGACGTGGCAGGGCACGCAATGCACGATGTGGGTTTTCCTGCCTGGCCCCATCGCCGTCACCTACGCTATATCGGCCATCTATGATGGCCTTGATGTGACCGTGAAACATCATGTCACCTGGTCTCACACCAAGCATGACATGGTTTCATGTCGAATCTATAGACTATCCATCTACGAAGAGCACTCCATAGCACTCCGGAGTGGAAGAACCACCCCAGGTAAGAAAAAGCTAAAAGTGATTGACGCGGATCCCAAATGAGGAACCACCCAGCGTGCTTGGAATACCAGTCGTGTTCCACCATTAAATAGCATAATTAAACATAATAATCATTGTGACCAGGTGTGTTCCCACTGCATAGTGTGTTATTAGTAGCATGAACTTCGAAGTCCATCTCTCATGCTATTATTAATAATAAAACATTCCATTACTCTTTATAAGTAGAAAACCGAGGGAAACCCTACGTTGTTGGTTGTTTACCTAGTGCAGGGGATGGGGTTTGTTCGTTGGGTTTCGCTTTCCTTTCTGTCAAAATTTTCTTGGGAAGATATGAAGCTCCTCAGGTTAGGAGCCTCAGAAACGTTCCGCGCACCTCTACCGTGCTTCTGTCAATATCAGCACGCCTATACCAGGTACGTTCGTTTTCAAGGAACTACCTGCAGGGCTGTGTCGTCAGAGCGAGATCAGTAGGCCAACAGTTAGTGCCTTCCAACAAAGATAGTTAGCCCACGGAAAAGTCACGCTTCCTGTGAATGGACGCTTCATATCGATAGTAGTGTGGGGTGAAACACTAATCGATTCTTGCAGCCGAGGGAGGCGTTATCATCATTTTTCTCGAGCGTGCTGCTCGCGGCCCCAACGTCACTCATAACAGTAGTCCACGGATTAAACGCACATGTTCTCACCTGAAGAAAGTGGCACAGCCTGCGCCTGGCTCTGCCCCCCCTCGCCCGCGCCATCTCAGTCCACCATCCCTCCCTCCGAGGGAAGCTGATCATCAAGTTGCAGCGTAAGTGACGAAGACGAAGGACAAGGGCTGCGATAGGGAGGCATATTAAGCCTAAGATGTTTCTGACTTACGGTGGGCCTCAGGGACATCAAGTAGATCAAGCAGATCAACAGATCAATTAAATCAAGGGCACCAAGTAGATCAGTAAGCTCAAATATACCAATCTGATCAAGTAGATCAAGAAAATCAAGAAAATCCAGCAGAGCGATTTCATCAATTTGGTTCATTAGATCAAGTAGATCAAGCAGATCTGTTAGATCAAGTAGATCAAGTAGATCAATTGGATCAAGTAGATCAAAGTGGAACAAGAAAATCAAGATCAACAAGATCAAGTACATCAATAAGATCAACTATATCAATAAAATCAAGTACATCCATGAAGTCAAATAGATCAAGCAAATCAAGTAGGTCAAGTAGGTCATTTAGATCAATAATATTGAGTAGATCAACTAGATCAAGTAGGTCAACAAGAGCATTTAAATCAATTTGTCTAACACACTACCCAATAACGTTAGAGAAAAAACTTTATAGCAGGCACTATCGGGTGCTGTCTGGTACTATCAGGAACCATCAGGTACTTACTACCAGGTACTATTAGGTATGGAACGGGTAATATCGTGAAGCACGAATCACCAGACAGTACCCGATAGAAGTGCCTAATAGTTCCTGATAGTTCCTGATAGCACCTTATCGTACCTGGTAGCCCTGCAGACCATTATTACGAATAAACATAGTAAGCCCACGGAGGAAAATACGCGCTCCCAGTGAATCGACGCTTGATGTCGATATGCGGTGAAGGAAAAAAATATATACATTTCTGCATTCGAGGGAGGTGATATCATCGGTTGTTTCTCGAACGGATTGCTCGAGGCCCCAAGCACCACTGATATCATGATAAAACGAATTCGTAGGCTATTCACACTCTCTCATGATCGTTTGTTTCTCGAACGGATTGCTCGAGGCCCCAAGCGCCACTGATATAATGATAACACGAATTCAGGGGCGATTCACACACTTTCTCACCTAAGGACGATAGCACGGGCTGAAACCCGCACCAGTCACGGCCTCCGACAGCCTCCGACCATCCCGGTCCACCGCTCCTCCAGAGGGGCCTGACCATGAACTCCCACGGCGGAAAAATGAAGAACGCGGACTGCGACAGGGGCAGCCCTTTTTGGCCGAAACAATCTGACCGGCGGGATTCCTTAGCCAATAGTCAGCCGATAGTGAAGTGAAGTGCTGTAAAAGTTAATGGTGACCGAATCGTGAACTATTTACTACACTACACTACCCAATATTGCTGGCATACCGTCTAGGTTCTATGAGGATATTCGGTATACACCTAGGCCATGGGACTGTTCATCGTGTTGCACATTTTTTTCTCCCAATCAGCATGTGGGTGACATTCATACATAGCTCCTCAAGTAGGAAGCCTCAGACCAACCAGGCGCTAACCCTATAGAAGCATGCGTCGGAATACGCGAGCCCCATCCCTCCCTCCTGCGCAACCAGCAACCGAACCCTGTTCGTTCACCGCCTGCGCCACTGGACCGAAACCTCGGTTGTACTCAACCCAAGCCCCGTTTGTTCACAGCCAGCACCACCCAACGACACAAAAACAACCACAACAACAACAACAGCAACAACAACAACAGCAACAGCAACAACATCAACAACAACAATCAATGGCAACAACAACAACAACATCAACAACAACAACAATCAATAGCAACAACAACAACAGCAGCAACAACAACAGCAACAACAACAGCAACAACAACGACAACAACAACAACAAAAACAACAACAACAACAAAAACAACAACAACAGCAACAACATCAACAACATCAACAACAACAACAGCAACAACAACAACAACAGCAACAGCAACAACATCAACAACAACAATCAATAGCAAACAACAACAACAACAGCAACAACAGCAACAACAACAGCAACAACAACAACAACAACAACAACGACAACAACAACAACAACAACAACAACAACAACAACAACAACAACAACAACAACAACAACAACAACAACAACAACAACAACAACAACAACAACAACAACAACAACAACAACAACAACAACAACAACAACAACAACAACAGCAACAACAACAACAACAACAACAACAACAACAACGACCACAACAACAGCATCCAAGGAAAACATCGTTCGTCCACCGCCTTCGCAACTCCACCAACCCCCATCCGTTCACTACCTTCGCCACTCAACCAAACCCCGCCCCTTCACCGCTTCCGCCAATCAACCTACACCCCTTTGGTGTGCCGTCTGCATCGCTCCACTAAATCCCGGTCGCTCACGCAGGACGCAGAGGGCGGTACAACGCCTGTGGCAGAACCTCATCGTCGAAATCGAGGCGCGCAGCGAGGCAGACGCGGTTGCCGACAAAATTCTAACCCTTGTGCGTGCGGAGCAAAACCGCGTCACGCAGCAGTTAATTGATGCCGAGCGGTCATCAACAGAATGCTCTGCTGATGCCGCGGCGACCATCCTTAAGGCTGTTGGGCGGGAGAGCGAGGCTCTCTGCTTAGAGTCACAGACGCTGTCCTCGCGGGTCGCGTCTACGTTGCAGAGGGGGATCCAAGCCGCGACGGAGGACCTTGCAGCCGCGCAGAGAAAGGAAAAGAGGAATGGTTCCGGTGGTAGGAGTAATATTTCCGCACCCCAACGAAAGGAAAATGGCGTCGTTCGCGGTAGTGGAACTGCCAGCGCTCGAGAGCGGGAGGTTGCCGCGGGAGAGATGCGGGGAGAGCAGGGGAAGGGCGGTGTAGATGGATCGTTGTATGCAGGGTAGGAGGGGAAGGGACTATGATAGTAACCGGCATTTTTCAAGCCCAGAGTTTTATTCGCACTCGTAGATTATGAAAGGGGATGGCGCTCTCCATTATAGTGATGCACCCGCTTTAAGGCCCCCATGTGACAAGCCAATTTTGGTGGTCTTGTCTCCACTCTGGCCTCACATTTTACTACTGCAAAAAGGATCTCGTACTGATTTTTAGCGGTTGTTTTCTTGTGAAATGCCGATTTAGCTGGCTTCGTCTCCACTATGGCCTTAGAGATGGATGATCTTCAGCTAGGTACATCACCGTATATCCATCTACAAAGGAAACCCCGGACCGACTCCAGGATGTCCCCGGGCAACCACAGGACGCGAACGTTAACTCTGGTGAAAAAAAACAAATCGACGCTCGAGCAAGGGAAGGGTGCACATTTCTCCTGGGTACCACCCGGGATCGTTGGAAGGCTGATACCACTTTTTCTACGCACGGTACAGCACAAGACGTGTTTGCTGCGGGGGATGGTAGTTAGCAAAAATCGAGCATAACTCAATCGTTCTCTTAATTATACTATAATATATTCAGCAAGTAAATGGGAAATAGGATTGTATGTGGCGGTGGAGCTGTTGGCACCCTAGAGCAAGAGGTTGCCCCGGGTGGGATGGGGGGAGAGCAGGGGGCGGGGGGCGCCGTAGATAGGTCGTTGTAGGGAGGGTACGAGGGGACACAAACGTTAACTCCGGCGAAAATGCCAGAATCGCCGAGGCAGTCGCGAGTGCATCTTTTTCCTGGGTACGATGCGGGATCGCCTGATAGCTTGATAACATTTTTTTGCGCGCGGTAGTCTACAGTACGGAATAGTATACCTGGAGTAAGAAAATAGAACTGGAGGGGTACTACGATATAGGTGGCACTATGGGGTTCGATCCGTTTCGGGATGAGGGCGCTCCTTAGCCCATCTTCGTCGGAACGGCATGCTTGTTTTGCAATTTTATTTTTTCGTACACCCAAGCCATAGGTTTCTTCCTCGGGTTCAGCTTCAGTCATGTCAAAATCAGTTTTGGGGCGAGGTTTAGAGCTCCTCATCACGTTAAGAGCGTCGGAACGCAAAAGCAATGATCGGTGCGTCTCTACCCCCGCAGCATGTGTCAAACGCTGGATCAGGCTGGATTTTTCTTATCTGAGAACGGTTGCGTTAAAATTAAGGTAAACCCCTGATTTTCAGAGACTCCTCATTTCAAAGAGGTCCTTGCCGAACCGAAACCGGACTGTGATCAGATGCGAAAATGGACTCCCCGATGAGAAGTTCCATAGCCTAGGAGTACCAGGTACAACGAGTGGCGTTTTAAAATCCAAGGACATCGATAGGCTTGTCCCTCGGTTGAGGAGCGCCGTCTGTGACACATGCTGCTATATATCATTGAGGTGTACCATATTTTTCGGAGGCTTTTATCACTTGAGGAGCTCTAGTCTATACCTTTCTTAACCCCAAACTGATTTTGATAAAAATGAAAGTGGACCCCGATGGACAAGCGCATGCCCTACGTGCAAGATCCTCTGCGCCTGCTATTGTAGTGCAAGCAGCAACACTCGGATCGCCCCAAGCTGACCAAAGCAAACGTGACCCTCTCCATCACCAAGCCTCCTACGGCATGTGCACTCCAAAATCTCGCGCGTTCCTCGTATAGGAGAGAATGTGTGTTGGCATAACTGCGCTTGTGATGTTTGCATGTTTGCGTAAGATATGTTGCGCCTGCTTGCGCGTACGGTGATCGGACAACCCCCCGGTATATATAAGACCAATGCCGTATGCTCATTACCAAATCGTATGGTGATCTCTCACCTCGTAAGCTAATCACATCACGCTTGTGATCGATGATAGAGCCGCGAACATAATGGCCAGATCGTGATTTCACAAGACATTCTGCTGACCAGCAGAAGCAGGAGCATTACCGGAGAGAAGATGTATTTCACCACCCGCCCTTGTCTGATTTGAACATAAGGGCGATTTCGATATACCACAAATCCCTTGTATTTGCGATCAGACTGGTATGTAGGTGTGTACCGGTATCTTTTGCGCAAGATACCTTGCGCCTGCCTGCAAGTGCAGTGATCGCCGCCGCCCCCCGCCCCCCCCAGGAACCCCTGGACAGCATGACCCTCATCATACCCAATCCTCCAATCAATGCGTGTGCTTCCACATCTTGCATGATGCCGGTACCCGGATCTCTCACCTCGTGTGCTCCTCCCGTTCCGTTCGTGGTCGATTGCGATGATCCAAGATACATCCGTGATCCAATACAGCCACGATCACCTGAATCTCACCGCTGTTTATCGTTCATGTTCGTGTGGAACTTTTCTACAATTATACCGTAGAGCAGGATACACTCGTCTCGAAGGCGACGTGGTCCTACGACCACCGCAAGAACTTCAACCCTCGTGCTGGCTGCATGCCTAAGAAGAAGAGCCGGTGGATCGGCGTCTGACTATCCGAGCAGATTGGCGGGTGGGGGTGGAGCCGCTTCTCCCCCACGATCAAGGCAGCCCAGTGCCTAGTTCAACACCATGAACACGATGTCGTAGTGCATGGCCAAATCTCCTCGCTGTACTTGCGATGAATATGTATGTAGACTATATATATATATATCTGTCTCGTAGTTTGTGACCACAGATCTTGTCTATCGCGAGGATGGGGCACTGGCATGGACGCTGGGCGCTGGGTTTGCTGGATGTCAATGGGTAGAAATAACGGACACACACAGCAGTAGAGATAACACAAGTTGTGTTGATGACGTCACAAGATTTTTCTTGCTTCCGTTGCGATTTTTTTTGCGATTTTTTTTTCACTATAGAAACTGCTGTTGGCCCCTCCTAAAACACGCCTTATCAAGACTTCGAAAGAAACCGATTCACATTTTTTGCGTCTCGCAACTCGCAACTCGCGACGACAGCGAGGGACGTAGGGACAAGGGCCCTACCAAGAGAGGTTGCGCTGCAAACTGACGCTTCCCCGTGGAGTCTCCTAGCACTGCCTTCCCTCCACGTGGACCACCGCGTTGCATGCGAATCCGGGGCAACGGCTCGATCACCATGCGGCTGTCGTCTGTGTTGCCGCGCTACTGCTCGCCTTCGCGCGCCGTTTGCTTGCTATGGGCTGTCATGGCAGCACAGGGGCTCGCTCCGGGCACTTCGTTTTGCATCAGGTCGCCGCTGGATGTCACCCAATCTCGTCCCTGGGAGAGGCTTCAGGGAAGGAGCGCTGGGAGGACGACGGTGATGCAGATCCACCCCGAGGGCGGGCAAAGTCCTTGCAACATCAAGGTGCGTGTGTTTTTTACGCACTGCGCAACATCTTTCATGTTCGCGGTGTGTAAGGCAATCTTGAGTGCAATTTTAAAGTTGGTCTCCATCTGCATGCACACAGCAGGGCAGAAGCAGCCGCAGCAACATGGGCAGTATTACTCATAGCTGAGGCAACAGCAGCAGCAGGGGCGTCTTTGCCTGTGACAACCTCTTTTGCTTCGAGTACTCGCTCAGTAGGTCTTGCAACTTCTGCTAGACGCGGGAGTGTACGTATTGGCTTGCTCGCGGGGGCGCGGGGTGCAGTGGATGTGATACAACTGCTGCAGCTGCTGCTTTGTTGTGTGTCCAGGTGTGTGTTTTCTGTTTTGCTTCGGAAACAAGCTTTTGTTCAAAATGTTCTTATATTTCCAAGTACTTTGTACTTTGTCCCCTAAACGCGGATATGACCTGTAACACTCGATGAAAAATCGACGAGCAGTGGGGTTGCTGAACCCTATGCGCGATAAAAATTGAAGGCAAGAAGCGGCGGGGAGAAAGGACGACACCTGTGACCACGGCTTGTCCAGAAGCTGGAAAGTAGAAGTGTGCGCAAAAAAAAACAATTGCCGACCCCGTACGTATAGACTACATGTATATCAGCTTGGTATTTATTATTAAAATAAAAATACACTCCTGCTGTGAGATCGAAGATTTTGTCGGAACTCATCTTTGCAAGCTGTGTGTGACACTCCGATCGCGCGTATTACGGGTTGTCTGTCCTCATTAAGGATGTGGGTCGGCGACTCCCCTTTGGAACTACAGTGTAGCCATCAGGGTCAAGAGGGTGTTGTTAGTCAGTCCGTGCGCGGAAACTATATAAACCGTTTTTGAGGGGGACAAAATCTGACAGCTGTGAAAGGGAATGCATCAGTTTTATCAAGAATATCCTGTAAATCGTTTAACCGGTTAACCGGTGAGGGGAGGGCGGAGTTTTTAAGGACGTGGGGGCATGGGTTTGAACAAGAGGGAGCAGGGGGGGGGGCGGGGCAACTCAATCTGTGCGTGGAAACTGTAAATCCTTTAAGGGGATAAATCTGACGGTTTTGGAAGGAATGCACCAGTTTATCATTTATATCCCGTAAGTCGTACAACCAGTGAGGAGAGGGCGGAGTGTTCGAGGGGGTGGGGGGTGGGGGGAGGGGGGGTGGGGCAAAAGGGTTTTAAGCAGCTTTAGGTTTCATAGATGTAGGGGTTTGGTATACGCGTGGTGCTAGGTCTAGGTGATGGTGCGGGTGGTGGGGAAGGAGGGGGGGGTTGGGGGGGGGGCATGAATTGGAGCAGCGGCATGGGTGGCTCTAGAAAGATAATGAGGTGATTTTGATGTTAAGTGGGGCGTTCGACCAAGAGAAAGCGGGAAAAAAGAAAAAAAAAGGGGGGGGGGGGCGGGGGGATTTTTTTTTTTTTTTTTTTTTTGGGGGGGAGGGATTTTAGCAGGTTTGGGTCGCATATATGTAGGGGCTTGCTGTACGCGTGGTGCTAGATCTAGGCGATCGTGCGGGTGGTGGGGGAGGAGGAGGCGTTGGGGCGGGGGAGGTAGGTATGAAGTAAAGCTGCGTCATGGATGGCTAGATAGAAGCGATATCAATTGCGTAGAAATGTTTGTTACTCTGGCCGATTTCGATTTAAGGTGGGTCCTTTGAACAAGAGGAGGAAAAAAAAAAAAAAAAAAAGGGAGGGGAGGGCGTGGGGGGGGGGCGGAAATGAATTGGAGCTACGGCATGGATGGCTCGAAAGATAATGAGGTGATATCAGCTGGCTGGTAGTGTTTACTACTCGGGCAGATTTTGATTTTGGTGGGGCGTTTGAACAAGAGGGAGCGGGGGTTGGTATATATGCATATAACCTTTGCGCACCCGTACCCCGCTCCCGAATGGCACTCGACCTACACCGGCCTGATCACCACCGGGACTAAGCCCTCCAAACTGGTTCTGGCTACGAGTACACCCAAGGTTGTTGTTGTCACATTAACTCGCATAGTCAAGTCCGTGGTCACAGGACAGGCTCCAGTCACCAAGGTATACCGTACCAGGTACCAGGTACCAGGCATATATTAGCGAGTTTTACAAATAATAGCTAAAAATGCTGGGGGCACCGACGTTGGGGCGAGCTTATGTGCACCGACGATATTAACCCTTTTACTACTGGAAACCCGTTTTGGGGGACAAAATTACGTAGATTTAGTATAGGGAGGGGTTCGGGGGCTCTGAAGGGGTTAACAATACACACACCCCGATCCCACCGGGACCTGATCACCCGGAGGTGCAAACTAAAGCCAACCCTCCGCAGGAGGCGCCGGACGCCATGAGCACGAATCGCGAACCGTAATCGCACGTGCTAACCGGTTTGTTGGTCCGTATGTTGGTTATTTTGTTGGCCCGGATCTATTTTGAACTATGTTGTTGGTGCACATCACCTAGCGCCAACGTGGGGTGTCCTGAACATGGCTGGAATGTAGCCGCTGGCAGGGTCTACCTGACACCCAAGTCCCACGACCACATCCACGAAAATCGAAGGTCTCCACCTAACGGCTACAGCAAAAATATGTACGAGGCCCTGTCCCCTGATCGTACCGCCTCATTATCACCATCATACATCAAGTCCTGTCTCCTCGGGCGGGGTGGCACGCTGAGATTACCCCTCGCTGCTGATGCCCGAGGGTGGCTACGCCGCACAATCTACGTCGGTGTGCCTCCACGCCACCGTCCTTCCAAAGCAACCAACGCTAAATAACAGCATACCCTGTATGTTTTAGGGTCTGCAGAGCTTTATTTGCAGACCCTTCCTGCATTTCATTTAGAGACGTCCTTATACGCAGCTCCTGCGTGTAAATGTTGTGTAAAAGCACCACTGTCAATTTTGGCTGAGGCTGGCCTTGGGCTGGCCGTTTTTTTTGTTTTTCCGACGCCCGCCTAAGCATACGGCGGAACCGCGCGACCGCCCTTGCCGACCTCGAACCGCCCAAACCCCGAAGGGCCGAGATTGGGTTGGGTCTGGGTCGACGGGCAAGATAGAATTTGACTTCAAAGGTGTGGTTCATACGAGATTATTTACAAGGTGGTGTTGCACGTATTGTGGTTGCCACGCCATCACTTATGGCGCGCCTGTTTTTGTGTCGGGTATTGGGCGAGGGAGCGGGGGGGGGGTGGTCAACCTGGCGTGAACCTGGTGTGTCTAAAACCATAGTTTTCACTTTTTTGTGACGGCTACCTTGGTATCATTATAATCGTCTTTCTGAATTTTCATGTCTTGACTTTTATGCCGTGTTAGGTTTTGCAAGGTGTGTGTTTTGGTGTTAGGTTTAATCGCTGTTAACGTTGTTAAGCAGGAGCGAAGCGGCTTTTCTAATGTACGATTGGCGCCAAGAAAATAAAAAAACGAAAAACAGGGCATTACTTCCAACCTCGCGTGACAGAATCTTCATGTCTCGTTCGACAACCTGATATCTCAAAAATATATGAATGGCTAAAAAGTAGATCTCAGTGACGCTAGTAACGACTGAAACAGCACCATAGCAGTACCTAGTGCCAGAGTATGTACCGGCAGGGTTGGGTTGGGGTTGGGGTTGGGGTTGGGTTGGGTTGGTTATTGTTGAGTTGGGTTGTTTTTTGTTGGTTTTTGTTGGGTTGGATTGGGTTGGGTTAGATTGGATTGGATTGGGTTGACAACAGTCACAAATATCCATCAGCACCTCAGTACTACAGCAGTACCTAGCGAGACCTACAGTATATTGTGGATTCGTTCGGTATCGACTTTTAACAGGTGATCGGAGTAGGCGGCGGCGGAAGCAACGCGGTCAAGCGGATGATGGAGTCAGAAATCGAAGGGGTAGACTTCTGGTCGCTCAACACAGATGTGCAGGCGTTGGGCCGCGTCTATGGCGCCCGCACGATGACCATCGGTAACACCATCACGCGGGGGCTAGGCGCTGGAGGAGTTCCAGACATTGGGAGGCGTGCGGCCGATGAAAGCCGGCAGCAGATCGCCGACATTGCCGCAGGAACTGACCTCGTTTTTGTCACGGCGGGCATGGGGGGAGGAACAGGTGAGGGGGGGGTGTCGGGTGCGGGAGGGTGGGGGGATATGTCGGTTGAACGCACGATATATATGTGAGCATATTGTATCAAAGGCAGCCTGGACGGACCATAACTAGGCCGTCAGCGCGGTGTTTCAACGGGGGGGCGCTGGGGGAAGGTCGGGCCGGGGGGCGGGGGGGGAAGGCAGGTGTCTGGTTGGGTGGGTGAATAGGTAGGTGGTGTTTGTGTCGCCGGGAGGTCGGGGGATGGGGCGGGGGGGGGGTCTGGACTGCTGTCCGTCAATGTGTCGAAGCTGGGGCAAGTCGTTAACAGTATTTCTGTGTGTTGGCTTTCGATTGCTTGTGTCGGACAGGGTCGGGAGCGGCGCCGGTCGTTGCAGAAGTGGCGAAAGAGGCTGGAGCGTTGACGGTCGGGGTGGTGACCAAGCCCTTCAGCTTCGAGGGCAGGAGAAGGATGGCGCAGGCTAATCAGGTGATAATCGTGGTAGTAGTGGTGGTGCTGGTGGTGCTGGTGTTGATCTTGGTGAGAGGTGTGCTGCTGTGGTTATGGCTGCCGTGTATGCGGTTGCTGTTGTTGCTGTTCTGTCGTTGTTGCTTTCGATGTTGCTATCGCTGTTGATGTTGATGCTTGCTGTTGAGGTTGTAGTTGCTACTGTTGTGGACTCTTGGCGTCTGTATAGTCTATTGATAATTAATAGCCCCTGCCAACGCGCTTCACGCGAGTCATATTTCACATGCCACACATGTTCGTGCTTCTCCCCGACTACTCCGAATTGAACCTTGCGACAGGCGATCGCTGCGTTGGAGAAGGCCGTGGACACGTTAATCGTTGTCAACAACGACCAGCTTCTGAAAATCATCCCCGCGGACACCCCGGTGGAACATGCCTTCAAAGTGGCAGACGACGTACTCCGACAGGTAAAGTCATAGTATGTGTTGTTGTTGCTGTTGTTGCTGTTGTTGTTGCTGTTGTTGTGGTGCTAGCAGAGCGGTCATGGTAGTGGTAGTCGTAGTGGTGGTGTGGTAAAAACTATTTCCCGTGTAATAACAGCACTTGTTCGCAGACTGTGCGGTTGATTAGTAGGTCACATGGTCAGTCAGCGCCCCTGGGCATGTATACTGTCGTCAATTTTTGCTAGTATTGCTCAGCTGGCACTGCTGCTGCTTTGTTTTATTAAGCTTTCCCTGCCGCCCCCTCGCCTTGTGTGTGACGTTGTGGCTGCTTCTGCTGCATCCGTTTCTACCATGGGTGTCGTTTTTTTTCTGTTAGGGCGTGGTTGGTATCTCCGACATCATCGTCAAGCCAGGGCTGATCAACGTCGACTTCGCAGACGTCAGGTGAGCAAAGACAACCTCCTGACCTCATTTTTGTTTTTGGTGGCACTTTAGCTCTTCCTTGACCCCACGAAAATTCGTCGAATATTCGGGCGCGATGTGCTGTTTTTGACCCCCTCTACTGTCGACCCCTCTTTTGCACTACTGCGAGCCTTCTGTCACGATACGTAGTCCCAAGTTGGCGATTGCGTGCGACGATGTATGCTATGTTTATGTAACGATGCGGAGGAACACGTAGAGACGGCAGGCGTTTTTCTCCCTATGAATAGATTACCTCTAAAAATGTGGATACAAGGTCTGAAAACTTCGCCCGTGCATCATATGACGACACCATCCCCCCCCCCTCCCCCCAACAAGGGTCTCCTTACTCCGCGGCATGTTTTTCGCGATTGAATGCTGCCGTTACTCACCCCCTTCCACCTTCCGCCCCCCATACACATGGGTTTTGTTTTCTACGCGGCAATGTTTTCTTCGACTGCGCGCTCCCGCTCTTTTTTCACTCCCTTCCACCCCTCCCACTCACTGATTTTATTAGCTGACGGTATTATCTTTGCACGACGGATGGCGCCCGCCCTTTGCCCCTCCCATTCCCATACACGTATGTTTTTTCTTTCTCCGGAGGCATGTTTTTTCGTGACTGAGAACTGCCGCCCTTCATACTTTTCACCTTCCACCCCGCATACACATGGGTTTCGTTACTCCGCGGAATGTTTTTCCGCGCATGAAAAATCCCGTCTCTCATGCCGTCCCACCCGGTAGATCTGTAATGGGTGGAGCGGGAACGGCGATGATGGGAATAGGGCGAGGGAGTGGCAAGAACCGGGCTGAGGAGAGTGCCCAGTCGGCCATCAGCTCCGCTCTGCTGGACGTGCCCATCACGGGAGCGCAAGGCATCGTCTTTAACGTATTGGGCGGCAAGGACATGAGCCTTCAGGAGGTAAGACGGAGGCATGGAAGGGCGGGGAAAGGGGGAGGTTGGAGGCGCATTGGGAGAGGAAGTGTGCAAGAGTTATTGTGCTTGTTTTTTAGTCCTTGGGGTTGGGACTGGGGTTTAGAGTGAGTACCTGGTACTTCCTATATGTTTTCCGACAGGTCTGCTCGATGCTTACGTTTTGGCCGGCTCTGCTGGACGTGTATCGCGGGAGCACAAGGCATGGTTGTTTTTTGACATGTTGAGGGGCGAGGACATGAGCCTTCAGGAGGTAAGGATGAGGCATGAAAAGGGGGGAAGGGAAGGTGTTGATGTCATGCTTGGCCGTAGTCGTTGGGACCATAGAACCTCGCTCCCTACAATGCCAGTACGGAGCTCGTCAAGTTAGGATTTGTCAGACAGGCGTCGGGTGGAGGAGGGGGGAGGGGGGCGGGGCCGGAGGGGGGTGGGGAAGGGACGGAGGAGTGGCAAGAGTGGGCGTGCGGTGTTTCTGAGTCGTTGGGGTTAGGTTGGGGTTAGAGTTTATGAAATATATGTTTTTGGCCAACTCTACTGAACGCGCCCATCACGGGAGCGCAAGGGTCGTATTTAACAGGGGAGGGCAAGGACATGGGTCTTGAGGAGGTAAAAAGGAGACATGGAAGGGCGGGGGGGGGGGGGGGTGGAGGGTTGGATAGGGGTGGGAGGGGGGTGGGGGGAGGTAGGAAGGAGGGGGGGTGACAGTGCGGTGTGTCTGGACGGTAGGCATTGCGGTTAGGGTTAGGCGTTATATTTATTTTTATATTTTAGTCGAAACTGGGCCAGGTCGTGTACACGTTTCTGTTTTCCCACTTTGTGCTGCCTGCGGACGTTTTTTTGTTTTCGTCCAATTCCGCCTCTCGCGCCCGCGTCCCCCCGGCAGATCAACGCGGCGGCGGAGGTGATCTACGCTAACGTTGACCCTAACGCTAACATAATATTCGGCGCCCTCGTGGACGAGACCATGGGGGACAGCATGGCGGTCACCGTTATCGCCACCGGCTTCGGCGGAGGCAGGAAGTGAGCCCCTTGCCTTCCACTTTTTATAGCTTTTAGGTAGTTTTTCTATGTTTTTTTTTGTTTTGTACAGCGCAGCTGTTGCGTCCGTGCAGGGCATCCTGCCGTAAGCTACAGCCTGCCGTACTGCAGGAGAGCCGCCGCCGCCCTACCGAATTCCTTACCCTCCCTCACTCCCCTCCCCCTCACCACCACTCCCTCGCCCCCGTTCCCCTCCCGCCCCCCCCTTCCCTCCCCTGACCCCCCACCCCTACCCCCATGCCCACTCCCACCCCCACCGCCACAATTGCCTCGCCTCGTCGCACCGACAACAGCGCCCCCGGCGCGAGGGCCGAGGCCCAGAACATCCAACGCCAGACTCCCCCCCGCGCCCTTAATCGGGGGGGGGCAGCGTCATCGCCGCAAGGTCCCTCTTCCTCCTCCTTCGACCAATTCCTCCCTTCGTCCTCCTCGTCCTCTTCGTCGAGTCGCACTAATGGTGACCCTGCCCGAGTACCGGTCTCATCCGGCACCTCTCGCTCCCCTACGTCCGCGTCCAGTGGTCCTACCCTGCGGGGTACCGCCTCTGTAGGGAGACAGGGGACGGCTCCGACTGACGCGCAGAGGACGGCTTGGGCCCCCCGGGGATACGACGACTTGTCCCCTGCTGGTAGCAACGCTGCCGCTGGGTTTGCAGGACAGCCGGAATATGCGAATTCGCCGGAGTATTGGCAGGAGTATGACGGGGATGGGGCGGGGGTGGGGCGCCAGGGGTATGCTGGTGATGATTCGTATGGCGCGGGGGGGCAGGCGGGGGGGCGGGAGCAGCAACCGTTCCGTGAGTATGGTGCTGGTGGAGGGTACCCAGGGCAGGGCGTGCCTCAGGGACAGCCGGTGAGTGGGGAAGGGAAGGAATGTTTTGGGGGGTTGGAGGGGTTGGTGACGGGTGGTGGCTGGTGGTGGTGGTGGTAGTGGTTTGGTTTGGTTTGGTTGTCATGATGGTAATGGTGGCGGTGTTAGGGGGTGGTGTTTTTGGTGTATACTGGCGTTGGTGGTGATGATGGTGCTTTTGGCGATGGCGATCGTGAAGATGGTCATGGCGATGATGGTGGTATTGTTGGTGTTGGTGATGATTTTGGCGGTGATGTCGATGCGTCGGGTGGTGAGTTCGATGGCGGTGATGTTGATGCTAGTCATGGTGATGGATGTCCCTGACCCGGTTCCTGCCCACCTCAGTATCTCGCCCCGCTTCTCTCGCCCCCTGTTCTACGTCGCCAACCCCAACTCTCCATCACCTTCGTACCGTGGCGGCAATTTCCTTGCTCTCAAGGTTCCCGACAGCCGAGGATACTACCCGGGGGAGAAGGGCTATCGCCCGGACCAGGTGCCACCGCCACCGCAGCAGGGGCAGGGTGGACCTGGGCAGGAGCAGGGGGGGTATATGGAGGGGGCCGAGGCTTTCGTGCCGGACGGTTACGGCGGTTTTGTGCGGCGACAGAACCCTCAGAGTCCCCAGGGGAAGAAAAAGGTTAGAGATGATTGCGTCCATCGTGGTGGATGTTGATGTTTTCATGCCGCGTGGGCGGCCGTGTTGGGGTCGATGCATTGGGGGATTTCTCCCCATCGACTACAGCATTCCCACCTGCAAGTAACGGATGAAGCGTAGAAGATTGTTTTCTTGTAGGCTATATTTATGTATGATCTATCCGTTTTTAATTTTTTTTGTTTTGTTGACGCAATGTTCTCTTTCCCACTCGTACCTCCCCCCCCCTCCCGCCTCGGCATTATGTCTGCCCCTTGTACCTGCGCCCGGCCCCCTCCCTCAATCTCGTCAACCTTGTCACGGTTTGGACGACATCAGGGAGGGGGGGGCGTTGGCGGCTTCTTCCGCCGACTCGCCGGCCGCAAGAGCAAGCCGCCGCGGAGGTGATTTTTTCGTCAATCCATCCATACGTGCATGCATGGATCCATCCATCTTTCCGAGGCGAGACGAGGCGAAGCGAGACGAGGCGAGGCGACAGACCCGAACCGATCCGATCCGACCTGCCTTTTTAGCCCTGCTTTAACCTCGGTGCTGCGAAGCCTGGGAGGGCCTGGGAGAGCCGGGGAGCCGGGGAGAGCCTGAGAAGGGCTTCTGGGAGAGTCTGGCAAGGGCTCAGAGAGCTTGGAAGAGCCTGAGAGAGTCTGGAGGATACGGTGGGCCTGGCAAGCAAGCGCAGGCGCAGCCGCGGGCACAAGCACGCCATGATAGTTAAAAGGCCCGAATCTTCTCGTTTGGGTTTGGGTTAGATTTTAGCCAACGCCTATTAATAGTCTAGTCTTTGATGAAGCAGTGCGCTGGGTCTTTAGGCTGGGATTTGGTCTGGGTTTACTTTTACTCGACGCATATTATTAGCGTAGTCTTTTCTTGCGGTGGGCCGCTTTCAATGTCGGTCGCAATCATGTCACGTGTACTGCTAACACGTCCAGTACTTCCAGCACCAGTATATCACCAGTACCAGTATATCACCAGTACCAGTGTCTTCAATATCTCGCTAATACCAGGATCTCGTCAGTACCCGCATCTCGCCAGCACCACAGAATTAATAGTACAACGGGGGACTCCCAGTATTGCCGGTATGTGATTAATAGCCCAATACAATATGGAGGCACTAGTAAGGGCATCGGCACTGTTGGGAATAGGGTTAGTACAGGGAGTTACTAAACAGAGTTCCAGTCGTACCAAGCGATTTCACCGGAGCTACAGATGGCAGTGGATTATTCAACCGGCACTATTGAGAGCCGCCCGCGACTACTGTATTAGAGTACACCAGCAACTCAGAGAACCGTATCACTGACCTTTTCTGACCGTATCATTGGGAACTGAAGACGCCGCGGTACCTCAGCACGTAGTGTCTAGAACACTGAATAGCTCCCATTACCGCACAGTGTCACGCTCAAAGCGCTGTACTGTACCAAACCTGCGCAATGCTGGCACTGCGCTGTACTGTGCGGTGGTATTGTGCTGTTCTACGCTGTTCTGTTTTTTGCTGTGCTTTTATTCCCTGTACTACTATACCGGGTATCATGCTGAAACTGTGCTGTGCTGTACTGTGCTGTACTGTGCAGCACTGGCACTACTGTACCGTGCTGTAGTACTGCACTACTTCACGGTTCGAATTGGTGCTGTACTGTTTGCGGTACTTTGCTGTTGTAGTGTGACGGCGTTTAGCTGCTTTGCCGCAGGAGGACATTAGTAAGGCAAAGGGAGTAGGCTCTACTAGTACGGGTCTCTCGGAACGCACGTGGGATGAGCAGGCATGGTCTCCTGAGGGGCAGGGGGGGGGGCTACTGTGGTACTTGTACCAGTGCTGCTACTGTTTATTGTTGGTGGGGAGTTATGCTTTTGAGAGTGGGGACGAAACTGGCGTGGTGGTAATAATGGTGCTGCTGCGGTGACATGGGCCAAGCCAAAGGTTTTTAGGGGCATGGCCACATTTGCCCGATCGTTTGGTGCTCCGTACATACAAGTAGTCTACAGCGGTACATAGTGCGATTGTAAGAGATCTGGTTGATTTTATTTCCCGTTTTGGACGGTTTAATGTATTTCTCCGGCTCTCACTCGGTTCCAGCGGCTCTAGTGGTGGGTCCAACAATTATATGACAACTCCAACGGCCCAATGACAAATACAACGTGGTTCCAACGGCTCTGATGATTCCACCGGTTCCGTGGCGGATTAAACGGCTTTTTTTACCAATCCAGCAGCTTTGACGTTTTTTTTTTTTGCAAAAACAGCTGCATTGTGACGGCTTCAACGTATTTTTGACAATTACAAGTTCAACGGGCATATGGCATTTCCAATGGATGTACGAGTACAACGCTTCCAACGGCTCTTAGACGATTCCATCCGCTCTTTGAAAGTCCCAACCGCAGTTTTACATTTTCATCGGTCTTATGACAGTTCCATCGGCTCCACGGCATTTCCAACAGCTCTATGGCACATACAACGGCTGCTTGACAATTCTAACGGCTCTTACGACGGCTCAAAAGGCTCTTTCAGGCAAATCCAACGGCTCTGTGATTTTTTGTTTGGCAAACACAACGGCTCTAGCAGTTAACTGCTCTACAACGACGTTAACGTCTCTTTGACAATTCCAAGTCCAACGGCTCTTTGGCAATTCCAAGCCCAATGACTATGATGGCGGCAAGCGCTGCTTTATCTTTAGCGAAGCTTTGCTGCTCATGCTTGGGCATGAAGGTTTTATCGTGTGCACCGATGCACCTTCCGTGGAGTCGTCTGAGGGAGCATTTATTTGCAGTAATGCACATCAGGACCACAAACGTTTCTCTAGCGCTACCAGGTACCATGCTTTTTGGTCGTTGGGCTAGAGGCGGTTACGAGTTTGTTTGTCAGGGCAGCTGACTGCTGTTAGGGTCTTTCGGCGGCTGCGTTTGTGAAGCTGTCGATGAGGTGTTAATAGTTTTAAGAGAAGGTTTTGGGGGCTTCTCACGGCGGCGGGCTGCGTTGGTTTAAAGCTGTCGCGGTCGACGAGGTACTATTAATATACCAGGTAGTTTTCAGATGAAGCTATGGAGGGTTCTTGCGGCGGCTGCGTTTGTTTGAAGCTGTCGCTATCGATGAGGTAACTCCTGCAGTTGTCAGAGAAGCCTGTGAGGGGGGAGGCGGGCGGGGGGGGGGGGGGGGGGGGGGGGGGGCGATTTGCTCGGTGGTATGATGTTAGACGTTGTTGTACAGAGTAATTAATAACTGCCACAGGCAAAAACATTGAGCAGTATCATACCACAAGTCGGCCTTTGTTGCCGGGGGCTGTCGCGGTTGTGTATTGTGCGGGAAAAAAAGAAAAGGTACTATTAATAGGCCACCAAAAGGTTACCGTTCGGGTTGTGGTTGGCTTCAAACCCCGGGGGTGTCGCGCAACTCGAAAGGAAGGAAAATCGTTGAAAAATGACGAAAATCGTTAGCCACCGCGCAAGTAACCCGGCAACGTATCACCGACCTGCACCAACGACTTGATAGCTTATTAAACACCATGGTAGTTTATTCCCGTACCGCATACCGTATCGTACCGTGGTACCGCTACCTTTGTTAACGGATCTTTGTGTGTCTGCGGTGGTAGAAGTTATTGCATCAGGACTCCTCGACGACTCGTGCCTGCCAGCGGTTCATTTGCAGTGCACCTGGTCCGCCGTTCTATTAAACTGAGCAAGTACATATAGTCTATACATGTATCAAACGATCGAATTTACGTTCTACCCCTCCCCCTCCCGCTTGCCGGCGAAAATCAGGCGCGCCCCGTCACGAGTTTGTAGAGATGCGGGGGTCTATCCTACGGTCTAACTGCTACAATTACTACGGCCACGCATGGTAACGACTTTAACGACTTCCCCCACCTCTCCTCATACACGGCAAGCAAGTGCGTTCCCATCCCATACTACTTCCGTTTCGAGTGAGTCAACGCGAGCAAATGGGTCGGCATGCGCCATGCATGAATACTACAGGTGCGATACGAGACACCTGGTAAGAAACAGAAATTTGATTGACCCCGGCTGGGTTTCTTATTCGGGAGAGAGCGTGTTCTACACCACAGTAACGTCAGCATAATGCCTCCAGAATTTTCCACACATCTGCAAATATCATCTTCCCGGATTTCTTATGTTTCTGTAAATGTCATCCTCATTTTATACTTCTGTAAATGTCTGTTCTACACCACAGTAACGTCAGCATAACGCCTCCAGAATTTTCCACACATCTGCAAATATCATCCTCCCGAATTTCTTATATTTCTGTAAATGCCATCCTCCCTTTATATTTCTGCAAATGGCATCCCTTCTTATTGTCCTGTTTCTTAGTATTGTAGGCGTGATGCACCGTACTCTTTCTCGAATCTCTGCGGGGGCCATTTTTAACAAACCCCCCCTCCGCTGGCTCAGGTTGTTCTGGCGTGTGTTCGAAACTTATCGTTGGGCGGTCTCCGACAACGTCACCATCTAAAAATCACTACCTGGTATGATACTTGTGTTGTGACCGATATAACACAAGCTTGTTGTGACCGATATAACACAAGCAGCTTACACAGACGAGTGAACATTGAACCAAATACCAAACGCGCAGCTTTCCTAACGCTTATGAGTCTTGCTTCTATACGGCACCAGGTATACATGAGCACTCAGGGGAGTCACCAACTGAGATCCTTCAGGAGGACACGCACACCCTGTAGCACACGCGATTGAAGTATCGCACGCAGCTTGCAACCATGGGTTTCAACAAAAACCTTCGTTGTCACTCGAGTCACAGCTGAGTTCTTTTTTCAAGACAATGGTTTTCATTGAAGGCCAAGCATATATTTCTACCGCCTTTGTGTCTTTCTTCTTTTGTCCCTATCAAGTACAACGATGAATGTCGTCTCTCCGAATCCAGAAATGAAGTTTGCTTTTTTTCGGTGTCAGAGTTTCTTGATCTCCTTGTTGTCCTTGATCTTGGCATTGAACGCCGACATCCGGTCATCCAACTTTGCCTGCTCCTTCTCTATCTCCTCGAGCCGCTGCGGGATGTACACCTTCTTGTGCTCCACCTGAAGCAGTCCACAGCGGAACACACGAGCCAACACGAGTCACTTGTGTGCACTGTGTATGTACATTAGGTTCAAACTCTCTTTTTCCCTTCCTGGTATCATATCCACTGAATCATGCTTGGTTTAATTTTCTTGCCCACCTGAAGACTCCCCTTGACTTTTCGTCACCACAAAGTAGATTATGGCAATTACCAAATACTAGATCAACAGCAGCCGCGTCAGCATCAGCTACACAGAGAACAACAACAACAGCAGTGATGGATGCAGCAATGGCACCAATGAAAACAACAACGACAACAGCAACAACAGCTGCCGACAAGATGCCGGCCAACCAGAGTCTAACCCTCCAAACACATGCCAACAGATGCCAACAGCTTAGCGCGCAACGCTACAACCACAACAAAATGATAAAAAGCGCCATTACATGTTTCGATGCCTCCCTCTTCCCGCCCACGATCCCCTGGGGTCATAACAATGCTGAAATATTTATCCTTACATCCTCCTGTTCCGCCTTGATGCGGCTAACGATTTTGCTTCGCTGCTCGGCCTGCTCCTCCTTCCGTCTCGCCTCTTTCTCGGCCCGTTTTTTCTTCAAAAACTCCTTCACTTGTCGGTTAGCCTGTGAGAGGAGTGTGCGTGTTGGGGGGGGGGGTGTTGGGGGGGGGGGTCACGTCAACTCTCATCAAAACGTAAATTTCCAAACGAAGGAATAACTAAAAGGGGATAAACCACACTTCAAAAAAAAGAAACAGAAAAAAAGGAAAACGTGAAAAGAAAAATGAACAACGAACGATGGAAAATATCATACCGATGTTAATACAGCGCAGAAGACGAAGTGAGTCGGGAGGACAGAACGGTTGATCAAAGCCACCAACTACTGCACAACCATTGCTGCGCACTAATCAACCATTCCATCCTCTCGCGCTGTTCGTACCAGAGGTTCATTGATAGGAAAAAAATATTGGGTTCCCGATCAATGTGCACAAAAAACTGAGTTCTGTTGATCACTTACAATCAGCGACGGAAAAAAGAATGGCATCTGCGATACGATACATTTTCGAAGGGCAACGATGACAATCAAAATACAGACTAAGAAACCCCAAGAAAATCAAGTAAGGAAGCCACGCTTTGACCTGACCCTTACCCTTTTACCGCTGCACACATCTATCCGATTACATACAAGCTACATACAACCTAATATAACCTACTATAATTCTAAAGCAGTCGTCTCGAAACGTGGGTGCACTTGAAAGGGGCTTTTCATAACCCACCTTCCAGAAATTACTTCGTGGTGTCTCCGTCTCTGCGCGCCGTGCCTACTCTACGTGCGTACTCGTAGGGTTATCGAGGCTTGACAACCACCGCGACATCCCCAAACATCAGTTGGACCAAATATATGCTTTGGTTGAAGAGGTGGTGAGCTCTATTGCCCTGCGGCGTGAAGACTCCGTCCTTGCCGGATGCGAAAAAAACATGTACAACAGAACACATCAGAGGACGACACAACAAAAATCTCCACCAACGACAACAACAACAACAACAACGACAACAACAACCACAACGACAACAACAACAACAACAACGAACAACGGCAACAGCAACAACAACAACAACAACAACAACAACAACAACAACAACAACAGCAACAACAAGAACGACAACAACAACAACAACAACAACAACGACAACGACGACGACACCAAACTACAACAACGACAACAACGCAACCACAGCAGTGAGAAAAGTACCGGTTCAACTCGCCCTCCCCCCAACAGTCCACCGACAAAATCATCGACCGACCGACCGACCGACCGACCGACCGACCGATCGACCGACCGATCGACCGACCGACCGACCGACCGACCGACCGACCGACCGACCGACCGATCGACCGACCGACCGACTGACCGACTGAACGCCTGACCGACCGATAGACCAACCGATAAACCGACTGATCGATCGTTTGGTCGACTGACATCTTGACCAACCGATCGACCGATCGATTAATGGACCGATACGCGTGGATGGACGGAATACCTGACCGGCTGACTAACTGACATGTTAACCCACAGATGATCGATAGGCGGACTTAGTACTTAATCGACTGCCTCCCGACCGATTGCCGACGGACCGGCCGATCGATCGATCGACCGACAGACGTACAAAATACCTGACCGACCGACCTACCGACTGCCGGAGAGCCGACTGATTGATTGGCCGACAGACCGACGGGATGTCTGGCCGACCGACCGACTGGCCGGCCGACCGTCTGATTGAACTGGCAAACTGTCCGACCGAATGGTTTGACCTGCCCGTCCAGAACATTTGGCATTGCATTGACGAACCTCCGGTCTGCCATATTTACGATGGACTATCTCGTTTGTCGCTGTCTCGAAAGTTGTTGCCACATAGCTTGTCTCTCTCTAGGACGAAGAATCGGCACCGACACTGGGTGAGCTCGATGTCGATGGGCGAAACGAAGAATTGTTTTAGACCCCTTTGGGGCTGCTTTGGAACTGCTTCATCGGAAAAACGCGTGTCGAAAAGAAACGGAGATACATTACAGCATTGTCCATACGACACAGCCCAGGCTGCCGGGGGTAGGGTGTAGCGTGCGTGTCCGAACTGCAATATACCTGGTAAGAGGTAATGAGCCGTGCCACACGAGCGCACTTTTTACGGCGATACGCGTACTGATGCACGCGTATTGTCCCTACTCCCGACTAATAGCCATTTGATAAGATCGCGCTCGATGTGTTTTTGGTCGCCCCCAAAGTTGCGTGATGAGAACAACACACAACAATACCAGGTACCTTTTTGACAGGTAGTTTGCCTGTACGTACGTAAGTGCCACGTACTCGTTCTTCGTACGCGTACTGCACTCGTACTGCTGTTGCTGCATTTCCATTCGCCAAAAAACGGGATCACCTTTTCTCTAGAGTTTCCCATTGAAGCTAATTCTTCCTCAGTCAGCTGCGGGGCAGGCCGTCCCTTCATTGCCATGGAAAGAGCTGACTGCGCTCCTCCTTCCCGCTTCCTCCGCCTCCGCCTCCCTACTGCAGTCGTGGTGGCGGTGGTAGCAGGAGCTGCATCATGTATGGCCCTTGTCCGTACCGAGCCGTTGCGAGACAGAAAGGGGCGCACCGCTGGTGCTCTTGCCAAGAACACAAACGCCTGAGTTGAGAAGAGAGTGGGTGGGGCACATTGGGGAGGGAGAGAGAGTAGTCAAAGCCATGCAATGAGCTGCTAATGAGCAGGGTGCCAGCTGTAGATGCTCAGTGTGCTCAACATATGGTCATGCTTGAGGTTATGCTATCTGCCTGGCTGACACATGAGATCGTCCGCTTCCCAAAATCAACTCTTGGTTTACACCCGCTTACAGCAGCAGTGCTGTCAGCTGCAGCGGCTGTCACCTTGCTGGCTTTGACACACAGCCATGCCGAGAAGAACAGTGAGTGTAGAAGGTTCATGGTGCGGTTGCTGCTCCTGTGTCGGGCTAAGGCGTCAGGTGTTGCAGCTGCCTGCACACGAACTGCAACCCGTGTGCGGCTTTCTGGTTCTGTAGAGTAGGTTCACAGGCGTTTTTGGTGTTGGCAGGCTTTTCCTTCCTGCCAATGTTGGCAGATTCCCGGGCGCCGCGTTTTGTGGTCGCGGCATTTGGAAGGAAGGCCACGGACAGCAGAGGGAGTGCACGGAATGTCAGAAGACAGCACCCGGAAGCAAGACCGGCAGCTCTAGCAGTCCCATGGAAGTGAATGATGATGACGAGCAGGAGAAAAGCAGGTGACTTACTGGTGTACAGCAGTCCTTGGTAGCGGGTCAATCTACTGCTGCAGTAGAGCGGAGCGTCTACCAGCTGTAGTGCCCCACGCATCGGCCAAAATCTGATCGACCGTCAATCCAGGACATGTCAATGCAACCGCCCTCCGTTCCTATTTGGGTTCATACGTCACACGCGACAAAGTGTCGCGTTGTTTTTTTACAATCTTGACTCCCTGTGCTGCGGCGAATTAAAGGCATGTGTAAAAACATGTGTAAAAACATATGTAAAAAAAGATGTGTGATTGTGTGCGTAGAACATGTGTGTTGACACACACACGAAAATCGAAGGCGAAACAGCGGGGACGGCGCCCGTGCTGGGATGGAATCGTACTTGTTCCTTCCCAGCAATTCTCTCTGGCGCGTAGAATACATGTCTGTGGTGCTGTGGTATTGCGTGCACGTGCTGCTCCGCGGAATGCTATTCGCACATCAAAGGAGGTTCTTTGTTGCTGGTGCTGTGGGCATGAAGAAGCATGAGCCATTTCCTCTTTTTTATTGTCGAAAATTCATGCGTTAGATTGTGTGTGCGCAAAGAAAATAGAAGTTTGTCGAGCAAACACGAGGTTACCTTGTGTATGTATACGACAAGACGCTCGTATGTACCGGTGCACTCGTGTGTACCGCTGCTGCGCAATTGTGCTGTGCTGCCCCAGCAAAACACACGTGTTCTACTAACATATCTGCAATCAAAACATCAAAACTACATTCGTGACCACCTCATGGAGTCTGATTATTGTCTCTTTTCGTTTCCACTACGTACCGCAGCACGGCACAGCAGTCGGCACGGAGCAAGAAGCGCGAAGGTAATGCAGGTGCGGGCGGAGGCGGTGGGGCGAGTGGCGGCGGCGGCGGCGACAATGCCGCCGCGGCCGCCACCAAGAAGCGCAAGGCGTCAACCCCCGGGCCGGACATTGGCAAAAACAAGCTCACCTTACGGCAGCGGCACGAGCTCGTCAAAGAGGTCCAAGATGGTGGTGTCAAGGCTAAGGTCGCGGTAAAGTACGGCGTCAGCAAGGGGTACGTCACAAAGCTGATGATGCCCGACAACATCGCTAAGCTCAAGAAGGCGGCCGAGATGGGGCTCAACCCGGAGGCCCGTCGCGTCCCGAAACCGGTGGAGGCGGAGTTGGAACAGCGTGTTCTCAAGTGGATCAAGATTGCGCGAGAGCGATTCATGGTGAGGGCTGACGTTGGACGCCGGGTCGGATAAATTGTGTGTTGATATGGTGGGCAGCTTATCAGTTGTACGTCCCTCGTTTGAGAATTTCCGTTTGCGTTTTGTTGGGTATGATTTTCGATCGCGTCAGTCCTTTCATGTCCCCACACATCATGGTACCGACCTGCCTTCAAAATCCTATGCACCTACAACTGCAGCCGCTGACGTCCGTTTCTTACTGCTGTTGCCGTTGCTCTTCCCTCTCCACAATTTTGCAGACAACCAAGATCGGGCTGAGCGGCAGAATGATCCAAGATCGGGCCGTGAAGTTCGCGTCCGAGATGGGCATCAAGTTCGCTGCGAGCAACGGTTGGCTTCACCGCTTCCTCAAACGCTACCAGTTCAAGCACATCAACCTGCACGGGGAAGCTGGCGACGTGGACCAGGAGAAGGTGCAGGAGAAGATTGCGCAGATTCGGGAGCAGCTGAAGGAGTTTGACGTCGAGTTCATCTTCAACATGGACGAGACGGGGCTTTTCTACCGCTGTTTCCCGAGAGGCACGTACGTCACGAGGCAGGAGGACGCTGCTGGCGTCAACAAAAAAAACGCGCGGGGCTCGAAGGCCATGAAGGCCAAGGACCGGTGCACCGTGGTGGCCTGCTGCAATACGACCGGCTCGCTGATGGTGCCGCTGGCCGTTGTCGGCAAGGCGGCAAAGCCGATGGTTTTCCGCAAGGTTCGCGAGCCACCTTGCCCCTACTACGCCCAGGCCAGCGCCTGGCTCGATGCATCCCTCTGCCAGAGGTGGTTCGACGAGGTTTTCGTCCCGTTCGTCAAAAACAAAACCGCGAGGAAGGTGGCCCTCATCTGGGTCAACTGCCCCGGCCACAAGATCATCAACAACGACCCGCAGATCGTCTTCATCTTCTTGCCGCCCCTCGTCACGTCCGTTTTTCAGCCGATGGACATGGGGACCCTCTTCACCCTCAAGTGCCAGTACAAGACCGAGATGGTGGCGAGGCTGTCGGACCTCATCGAGGACTGGGACACCGTTCGTGCGCGCAACATCCCCAGGTAGGAAGATGAGCTAGCCTGACGTTAGTGTACGCATTGATACTGATTTTTGTAAGAGAATCGTGGTGGTGGACACGTTTGTGGATGGCTCCCATTCGAAATAGAAAAACCTGCCGTTACCGGTCATCCATGCATGAAAATAACAACATGCTCCCTCCTTCCCTCCTTGTACCCCGGCGACCCTGCGCTCTTCTCCTTTTTCAGGGGATGTCGGGGGCTGAGCGATGCAGGCCAGGCGACAATGCTGGACGTCACTGAGATCCTTACCCAGAAGTGGGAAAGGTTCTCGGACCAGACTGTTGTCAGGTGCTGGCTCAAGGCCACCATCCTTCCCGAGGAGCACGAGAACGTCCTCAAGAGGAAGGACACGCGGCTCGCTGGAAAGGACAACGGGAAGGGGGGGGAGGGGGGGGACAAGGGGGAGGACACGGGGGAAAGGGCACTCATCGACGGCCTTTGCGACTTGGTCGCGAAGATGTCGATGCCAGACAGCGTCGACGTCACCGACGCCAGAAAAATTCCAGGGGTGTTGACGGACAATTTGTTTGTCGAGAAGAACTCAGGCCTCACTGATGTAGAAGTGCGAGAGGCAATTAAGACGTGGCTTTCCGTAGAGGATGACCCCAGCGTGTTGGAAGACGAGGTAGCTCTGGAACTGGGGATTGTGGAGCAGAACATGGCAAACTTGGAGGTTGATGCCTCTTCTGACGACGAAGAAGGCGGGGATGGGCCAGCCTCGTGTATTACATCTTCGATGACAGAGGCTCAGGTCCTCGCTAGCTTAGAGAGTGTTCGCTCCTACTTGTACGCCAATGGAAAGGATGGCGAATACCGCGAAACCCAGCACCTCCTTTCGAAAACGGTGCATTCGTTCACGCATGAAACACAAGTCAAGCGCAGGTCCAAGGAGGGGGGGGAGCTGCAGGCAACTCTTCGCGATATGTAGAGGAAGTCGTAGCGTTGAGTATTCGCGGTTTGTCGGCCTTACGCCGTATTGTGTGCTTGTGTCTGAATGGCGCTCCAGTAGAGAGTAACGCAGGAGAGTGTCTGCGTGCGCTCCCCCAGGTGTAAACAAGAGTCACCAGGTGAATTTGAAGTGTCCATCAGGTATTTTCCGTGCTGTGCGGTGGTGTTCAGCAATAAACAATTACTTTCTCGCCGAGTCCCAGCCTCTTTTTTTATTCCAACAATGCCCTGCCCAGGGCGCACCTTTTGACGTATGTACGACCACCATTGACCCCGGGGGTGGTGCGTTCTGATCCCCTGAAGTTTAAGGAAACTTTCCCGCGTTAAGGAAACATTTTTCGAAGCAAAACCATAAGTTTCCTTAAAGCGGGGTCGACTGTACATCAGTTTAGTTTGTACGTATGTTTCTACAGCATTTACCGAGACAGGGAAACGGGGAAAAGACCCTCAGAGGGAAAATCAGTGTAACCGTCACAATTTTTGGACAAACGCGACGATTAATCGACAACCGACAGCAACTTGTGAACCAACTGCTGTCAACCTGTCATCGTCGTAACGCATTCATGCAGATACTAAGTAACTCAACTGCTGTACATATCAGGATATCCAGGAGTTTCGCATTTATTTAGTCACACATACGGATAGGTACCTGTTTCATACAAAATTGAATAGCACAGGTGGTGCACTACATGCAGTGCCTGGTACAACCATGGGCGGCACGGCCGGCACGCTAAGCAGTAAGGCGAGACGAGGCAGCAGCATGATCGTGCTTCCTGGTAGGCCTTCGTCGTCATTCCGATCTTCTTTGGTGAGGAACCTTTTGTGTGCAGACAGTACAGCCATTCATACATACCCGCATGCTTGTGTACGACACAATCATCAGTAAAGTAGCGCATCCAGTGCGTTTGACGTTGCACGACCAAATATTACAAGTACCAACAACGCAGCTTGCAAAGATGAGTAGTCTATTGACCTGAAATTTGTCAAACTCACGGCTGACGTCCCTGAAATATTATTGTTTATAAAATAGAGTAGACTATTGACCTGAAATTCGTCGAACTCGCGGCTGACGTCCTTGACTTTTTTTTATAAAATATACCAGGTAGACTAGACTAATAGTCTAGACTAGAATATATTTGCGATGTACGAGGTATGTATAGACTAAAGTATATTCTAGGTAGTCTAGTCTATACGATACACATATAGACTAGACTAATAGTCTAGACTAGACTATATTTGCGATGTACGAGGTATGTATAGACTATAGTCTATATACTAGGTAGTCTAGTCTATACGATACACCTCTCGTATTTTTTGTTTTTGTGAGACCGATCACAGGACCTTTATCCATGTAGGCTGACCGATCGGCACGGACATAGATATGCTGTGTGCGGGATGTCCATGGATACAATGGGCGGCAAACACACGCGTACGCCGTGGTATCGGCCTGTCAGCCACGACAACAACAAGATTACTGCAGTAATACTAGACTACTCTGCGCTGTTTGAAATTTTAATATTTCATAAAGTTGTTTGTGTCACGGATAGTCTCGTCATCATCGTGCGTGTGGTACCCGAGGTGGTATGTACGTGAGTTGGCAATAGTAGTCTGTTTTTTTTGGCGTGCTATCGTTGAGGGAAAACCGGTAGCAGCATTGAGCATGCGTGCTACTACTGTGCTACTGTATACTACCGTACGTACTGCTGTGCTGCTGTACTAAGGGGCTACTAGATTACTACTACTGCTGCTGTGCTACTGGACTGCTGCTGTCGGTCATGCAGGACAAAGGAGCGGGACAAGTCGCCCCGTACCTGTTACACACACTGCATACAGGGGTAGGTACCTGGTTGTTGTGGTGCAAGCCCCATACTTAGCACGTGGGGAAAAAAAACAAAAAATAAAAATTGTTTGCGGACGAAACGCCCTTTAACTGGTTAAAAACAGTTAGACTAGACTCATCTGTTACCAGGTACATACTTTCGTATGGTTGATGAGCCTGGCTGAGTTTGTCAGCCTAAACTGTCAGAAGAGCTTCAAGTGGTGCGATATTGATGCCGTATTATTGCTGCTATTAATACCTGGTATATTTGGTAATAATACTGGTGTGTGAACCTTGCAGGACCGTTTTCATGATGCGTCATCGTACCGAAAAGGCCGGTGCAGGAGGGAGGAGAACGAGTACCGAGACCTCGGTCCCGGCAAGTATGACCTACCGTCCGTGATGGGGCTGCAGCAGACCCGACCGAAGACTCAGGAAAGGTGCAAAAAAGGGAAAATGAACACTGCTGTGGTTACTGCAGCAGATGGTTTCTGAGCACGTTTTTTCGCCTCAGATTGTCAGAGACTTGTACGAACAAGAAAAACGTCACGGCATCAATAGACTATGCATAGGTTGTTGATTTGGAATTGTCAGTATGACAGTTACGTATCAGTTTCGTGCCGGTTCGGGCTTCTGGACTATTATTGGGTGCCTAGTAGTACCTGGTTGGCGTTCTTGATGGTATACTGCTGTGCGCTCTCGCTCGGGAGCTCACTCTTCTCGGAGGTCTTACGCACGAGTTCTCTTCTCAGAGGTCTCACGCATGAGTTCTCTGCTCAACTTGCCTCTACCCTGTGGTTGGGAGACGTAATACAATGACTTGAAACCTACCCCGCTTGGAGCTAACGAACATAGGTTTCCTGGTTCGTTTTCCTTGGTTTCTTTCCGGCGATAAATATAGTCTATGAATAATACTGAGTAATGTTTGTGTGTTCTTCACATTAAACCGTTCTTCTACTCGTCGACATCCAGCACACCCAGTGTCCGTACTGATTCTTCACCCTAGAAAGATCAGCTCTGTGGTCACAAGCTACGACACAGAGATAATGCATCGTAATGCATTCGACAACGCAATGTCATGCCCTAGTACTGGGTACGACAGGCACAACATACATACGTCAGCGACAGAAATACATTGGAAGAGAGAATACGAAATAAACAAAAACAAAAACAAGAACAAAAACAAAATAATAATAAGAAAACAAATAAAAAACAAAGATAAAAATAAAACAAAAATGAAACAAACAAAATGAAGGGGAAATCGAGGAAACAACCCAACCGGAAAGGAGAGCCAAAGCTCGGAAAAGAAACATAATAAAATAAAATAAAATAAGGTAAAGTAAAACCAAAATAAGATAATCCGAACACGAGCCAAAAACCTGGACACGCAAGGAGGGAACAAAGGGGAAAAAAATACCCCAGAAAAAGAAGAAAAGTGCTACGTACCTACTAGTCGGCCTGGTACCTTGCTACCCTGTCTGCCATCTCCTTCCTGCCTTCGTCCACCGCGGTCTCCCTTCTATTCCTCCTGTTGCCCCCCCTGCCCCCACTCCCTTGGACGGCTTTCCTTCTACTCCTCCTGTTTCCCCCCCTCCCCCCTTTGTGTTCTTCTCATTAAACCAAAATACCTTGTAAAAGAGAGAAACAACGAAAGAAACCAAGACAAAATAAATAAATAAAAAGGGGAGCCAAAGCTCGGGAGATAGAAACATACCCCGAGCATGAGCCAAAATGGACATGCAAGGGGGAAAGAAAGGGAAAAAATACCCCGGAAAAAAAGAAACAAGTGAAAGAAGGAAGACTGGGAGGGCCAAATAAAAACAGGCTCGTCACCTACCCACCATGCAAGACTCCCTTCATAAGGATAAGAAGGGGAAAGAAAAAAAGAAAGAAAATAAATCAATTCACGGAAAAATCAAAGTACCAAGACATCACATTCCGAGCAGCCGCAGCAGTTGGCGGTACGAGTGGCATAGATAGAAAGGTTCCACCTACTAGTCGGCCTGGTACCTTGCTACCCTGTCTGCGGTCTCCTTCCTACTTTCATCTACCGCGGTTCCCCTTCTACTCCTCCTGTCCCCCCCCCTGCCCCCATACCCTTGTGCGGTGTTCCTTCTACCCCTCCTGCTGCCCCCCCTCCCCCCGTTCCCTTCGACACCACCCACGGCGGATGCGCGGCGCTGTCTACTCAGCTTTGCCTCATCCTCGTGCCACCTGCCCATGAACCGTTCAGCTGCTTCGAGGACCCCCCGGTACCACTTGCCCGCCTTTTTTGCTGCAGTGGGCCACAGCGCGGTCCCAACTCCAAAAACTAAGGGGGAGTGTTCCGTTGATCCCTCGTTGGCTTTGAACACCCTAAGGTCCTCAGCTATGGCTCTAGGCCAAGTCTTGAGTTGTCCGCCTGGTTTCGGGTTCTCCCCACCAGCGATCGTCCCGAACATCAACCGACGGGGCAATCGCCCCTTGTGTTGTCGCACCAGGGCCCCTAGGAGTGATCGACGTTAAAGCCTGATACCATCTACCAGGTACCTGGTATGATACACTGCACCCTACGTTTCAGGATAACAAAGATAAAGGCAACAACAAAAAACAGTTTACATTTTTTTTCTTGTAATTATTTTGCACGCGTCGGCGACTTACGTTTTTCTCAATGAAAAAAGCACAACAACATCTATCTGCAACCGGGTCAAAACCCACTTCTCGCACAGTAGCAGTAATGGTAGACCGTCCACTCTATGTCCTCAGTACATCTTCATTCCGATACACCACACCAGCCGTCGCCTCAATTTTTTGCTGTTGTTGCTGTTGTTGTGGTCCTTTCCGTTGTTGCCGTTTCTCGTTATTTTTTCTTGGACAATATAGCATTCTCGGGGGGCGTTCGTTCCATCGTTCAACGGTACCGCGCCTAGCATCCGACGGGTACGAGGGGAAGAAGGATCAGGATAGCCCCCACGTGGGGCCCGCAACGTACGACCGTGCGTCGCGATTAGGACTGTTCTTCGCTGAGAGGGAGGCCGTCATGTTCCTTCCCGGGACCAGAAGAGGTTTTCACTCCTTCCTTAGCAGTGGCCGTTCAAAGGTGAGGCACAACAACCTAAAAATCTTGTGTATACGACCGGTGTCACACAATGATGCCGAGATATTGCACCCCTGCAGTCATTCATGCAAACCTCGAAGTGTAGAATATTACCCCTCATACTGCAGTGAAGGCGTCATGTTCCTTCCTCCAACCAGAAGGGGTCTCGACCCATTTATCAGCAGCAGCCGTTCAAAAGAACTCACTACGTGTAGCTGTTGTGTATCGTCTGCCTCTACCACCAAAACTAATAACTGTTTCACAAAAAAGTGCATGGCAATTAAATTTGGCCACCCCGCCCTAGTCTATACATGTAAGATGTTCACCATGAACCCTAAGGGTCTCCTTACGTTCCCGTCCAGAGGTATGGAGCACCAGGTTTTGCACCTGCTGCACTACCTCGTGCTCGTGTACACCTGATTCGTTTCCTTCGGGGTTGGAACGAATTATGGTCTTGAATTATTGTGAATTGATTAAATACCTCCCCCTCCCACACATACTGAGCACATCCTCCCCCCCTCTCAAGTATTGGAATGAAAACGTATTTGCACGGCCCAATGGCCTACGCGAAAAGGCTGAAACTGCGATTTCGTGTAGGGGACTTGGACCTATCAGAAAGAAGAAAGAAGTATACCAGTAGTCGGGAGGAGGAGGACGTGGCTACAAACATGTGCCCGTGTGGCACAACAATAGAGTAGGACTCATATAGTAGTAGGAGAATGCGAAATATACAAGAGGAACGGGATGCGTTAGAGGAGAAGGTGAGGAAACTAGACGGACGTGACATGGAAGTGTCTCGTAGACGAGAGAATAGCGAGAAATGATCGCTATCCTAGGAGATAGATGGTGGCCGCAGACGACGAAACAGGACGGGAATAGGATAAGCAAACAGTTTCTATGAAGTATATGGAAGAAGGGTAATGAGCGCCAAAATGTTGGAGTGGCTATTAGGAGTTGGAACGGTGCTCCGTTTCGAAAGGGATGCTTGGTCAATAGTCAAATAACTAAGGCAAGCAACAAATGAGTACGCTCCCCCCCCCCCCCCCCTCTCCTGTCAAACCACTTCCCGCGCTGCTGCTATTGCTGAGGTGAGCGTCTGTTGGCAACGAAGCGGTGAAGCACGCTTCTTACTACAGTGCGTGGGCTAGACAACCAGGGTACCATCGCGTTTTTCTTCTAGCCTTTTGTTTAAGTGGTGGTCCAGATGGCGGTCGAGTTACAGTAGACCAATTGGGCGGGGTGGAGAACCTTAACTCCGAGAAAGAGTATGATATCACGTAGTGTGCATATAGAAAGACTCCCACGAGGTAATTACATGGTAAGTCCGTTACTGTCTCTGGAAGTGGCCACACCAGAAAACAATTTTATTAATTCAAAGCTGCTGTCCATATGCAAGAAAGTACGCACAGGATGCGGAAGTCCGCCTTACAAGCAGTTCTTAGCAGGATGCAGCTCACCCTTCACCGGACTCGCCGATTACCTCACGGCGCTTCGCGCATGGTACACGCAATAGCTACCTGGTCCATGAACACCGGACGTGCTTCGGCCCAACATTGTAGGGACGCAAGGGTTTATCGCCATACGGCTACAGCTATGCATGAAAACGATTACCCCCCGCCCCGCCCCCTGAACAGATATGCCCGTGTGACACAACAGCAGAGAGTAGGACTCACACAGTAGGAGAATGTGAAATATGCAAGGAGGAACGGGACGTGTTGGAAGAGGAGATGAGGAAATTAGACGTATTGACATGGAAGGGTTTGATAGACTAGACAGTAGCGAGAAAACGATCGCTATCCTAGGAGATAGATGACAGCGAAACAGGACGGGGAAAGGATAAGCAAAACAGTTCTTACGAAGTATGTGGAAGGAGCGTAATGGGCGCCCAAATGTTGGAGGTGTCTATTAGGAGTTGGAACCGTGCTCCGTCTCGAAGGGCATGCGTGGTCAATGGCCAAATGATTAAGGCAAGCAACAAATTAGTACGCCCCCCCCCCCCCCCCTGATCCGTGTACTTATATGCCAGGTCTACGGTGAAAGGGTAATCGTCAACCCTGTTGGTATCAACACACAATGCAACACGGTGAATAATGGCCTTCTTACGACGCCAATAAAGACGCGAAGTAGATGGGTTTTCCCTGATTTCTTGTCTGTGGTGCCGGTTTTGCGGTACGGTGCCGAGGTAATTGTTAACCATGTTACCATTGGATATTTATTCGAGGCGATATTGTTCCTCCCTGAAAGCAGAACAGGTTTCCGCCATTTTACTCAGCAACGGCCGTTCAAACGGAATTTCTAACTACGGTGCAGAGGTAATTATCGCCGCTGTTGCTAACAGTACAATGCCGATAGCAGCCGTTGTCACGAAAAAAATACCCGATACCTGGTAGTATGCGTTAAAAAATTATCACGAACAATTGTGCCGATTCTTGCTCGTTCGATGCAGACGCTGATGGATGATGCGGTGCTGTTCCAAACCGCAAGACCCGCCGGGAAGCACCTCGGACCCGGCTCCTATGACCTGCCTTCCACCCTGACCAACGGTGAGGTACCTCGTGTGTTTTTCTCTTTCTACTTTTTCATCCCATGCATCATTAGGTATTTTTCATTCGCCGATGTGAAGCATGAGCTTCAACGTTGATCACTCAGAACAAATCCAGAAACAAGGAAAAAACAACTGAAACCATCATATCCTAGCGCGATTGCGAACTGCCACCCCCCCCACCCTCCTCACTGTTGGCCAAAAAAAAAATCGTTCGCAGGCATCAGGCCCAACACAGCCCCAGTGGCTTCCGTCCACAGACAGAGTCCGCCTCCACCACCTTCTTCTTCGAATCGGGCGATGGGATCGTTTGTCACTTGCCAAAAACGGCCCGTGGCGGCCAAGGGTCGTCGCTCTGGGTCTTGGGCAGGGACAGGAGGACAACAGTACTGTTTTGAAGAACGCGCGGCCGACGTGAAAGCTGTTCGAGGTGAGGAGGCCGCTTTTTTCTTTATGGTGCTAGTTTAGTTGCAAAATACGATATTTTTGGGCGCACCAAGGCATAGGTTTTTGTAAGTATACTCGTTATAGTGTAGGGGGCGATCTTGCCGAGCGCATCAAGGTGTCGTTTTTCCTACATGTACTAGTTGTAGTGTAAGGGCGCAGTCAGTCAAGGGGTCAAACCGTGGTCTCCTTCTGTAGATGCTAAGAGACCGGTATGTTATGGCCGACCTGTCTTTTGGGGCTCGTCAAGGCGTCTCTTGTCCTTAGTATGCTGGGTTTAGTGCACGAGCGGCCAGTCAAGGGGTCAAACCGCGGTCTCCTACTGTAGATGCTAAGATGCCGGCCGTTTGGGGCGAACCGGGCTTTATGGGGCTCGTCAAGAAGTCATGCTTCCTAAATATAGTACTTTTAGTGTAGGGGTGCGGTCTGTCAAGGAGTCAACCGGGGTCTCCTAGATGTCAGGACACCGGTCTTGTCGGGATCGTCAACACGTCATGTTTCCTAAAGGTACTACAGTAGTTTTTAGTGCAAGGGTGCGGCCAGTCAAGGGGTCAAACTGCGGTCTGCTAGATGCTAGGAGACCGTTTTGTCGGGGCAGACTGGTCTTTTGGGGCTCGTCAAGGCGTCTCTTGTCCTTATTATACCAGGGTTAGTGTAGGGGCGGTCAGTCAAGGGGTCAAAGAACGGTCTCCTGGATGATAGGAGACTGCTCTGTACGGGCAGACCGGTCGTTTGGGGATCGTCAAGGCGTCGCTTGTCCTTGCTGCTACTTAGCACGCAAGATAATACACCCTCACTCCTGCGACGAATTCATGAGCCCATTTGGTCCAGATCAGTGCAGCGCACTTTACGAAACACGCGTGTTACGATAGAGGTAGCGGTTTTTGGCTACACTATTTCCAGTATTTAACAGGTGTTCTAAATGACGGGGCACCTTGACCAATTTTCTTGTTTTTTCAGCATAATTTCGTTTTATACCTAGGCCATGGGTTTAGTTCACCACGAAACCACTTTCAGTTTACTCCAAAACAGATTTTTGGGATGAGGTATAGAGCTCCTCACGTTCGGAGCCTCAGAACGAAACATGGGGCACCTCTACCGTAGCATGCGTCGAGCAGGGGGGCTTTGGGAAGATCTCCCTAGATTTTTCCATCGACGCTACGCTCGGCGTGTGCACCCTCCCGCTTGTTGAAAAAGCCGCTTTTGAGGCTTTTCCGAGGGGTGTTGGGGCGTGTTCTTGCGTGCTATTCGGTAAGCTATTCGGCAAGAGTGAGTTAGGTCAAACCATGGCACGACGCCTGCTACGACAGAGGAGGCACGTTTGGTCAAAAGCGTATATTAACGTTTTTCCCTTCGACGCTACGCTCGGCGTGTGCACCCTCCCGCTTGTTGAAAAAGCCTCTTTTGAGGCTTTTCCGAGGGATGTTGGGGCGTGTTCTTGCGTGCTATTCGGTAAGCTATTCGGCAAGAGTGTGTTGGGTCAAACCATGGCACGACGCTTGCTACGACAGAGGAGGCACGTTTGGTCAACAGCGTATATTAACGTAGGAACTCCTTACCCTAATACGATGTCAGTTTTTTGTTCGCGTTTTTTTTTCGTTTTACGCCTGGGACATGGGATTGTTCATCTGGTTGCACTTTTATTTTTAGAATCTGTATTTTTTGGTCGGGTTTAGAGCCCCTCAATTGAAGAGCGGCAGAAAAATATTTGGTGCACCTCTGCCTTAGCACGTGTCGCATCCTACATGTGAGAACAACGCTATTTTACGGCACGTCCTGGCATCTTTTGTCCGTGCGCTGCTCTAGGTTTAGGGCATGTGACGGTTCAGACAGCGGTCTCCAACGTAGCACATAAAAGACCGTGCCGGCCTCGTTAACGGGACATCAATATTGTATTGTTTAGCAGAACGCGCGGCGGACGTGAAGGCTGGCCAAAGTCAGGAGACCGCTCCTTTCGGGCCCGTCAAGGCTAAAATATGATAAGTTTTTCACTTGTCGGGAGGAATTTCGCGGGTCGGGTCACGTCGGGTCAGGCAGGGTCACGTTTTGGGTTAGATCGGGTCAGGGTGATCCGACCGACCCTCGCAGTTTGAAAACCTCCTGACCCGGCGCGACCCGATCTGTAAGGTACCGGAAACCTTCTGTCCCAAGACGACTTGACCTGCGAACTTTTGAAAACGTTTTGACCCGATCCACGGGTCGAGTCTTGATCCATGAAAAGCCATGGTATATATTGGAGTCAAACCACGGTATCATATCCTGGACGCGAGAAAACCGATTGAGCATAGGTATGGTAATCCCGTCTGACTATGCAGCACTACTCGGAAATGCGGTGGAAAACGAACAGGAACATGAGAAAAAAAAAATGCGGGACGTCGAGAATATGCGGCACGAGTAGGTAAAGACATCTGGAGTAGCTAGGTTGGGAGGATAGATTTTTCGATAATCGTACGTATTACGCCGAGGGGACGCCGCAGAGAGCGTTACTGTAGGTCGTACTGTCGACAACAGTCTGTAGAGTACATCTGCCCGTAGCTTGGGCATCGTCCAATTGTGACCAGGCGACACTCAGCTCTACCTTCCAGCACTCCCTTATGTCCATTCGGCCATGGAGCGGTCTAAAAATCAACATGTTTCCTATTTTTCTGCTAAGACGTGAAGCTTGCAATCGGACTTGCCTAACAACGGTCCAAGCGCTTACCTTTCGCCAATCATCGCAGTGGCCCTTATCTCAGTAGCCAACAAAGTAGCCCTCTTTCCGAATAGTCCGGTGCCCTGAATTGTGCTGGTATATTGGGCTGGCACACACCGGCCCTATCAGGAGTCCCCAGCTGCGCAAATAAATCTATTGGGTATGCTCTATACTACCACTAGGGTGTTTGCGAGATAACAAATTTGGTTAGGTAGGACCACATATAACCACACAATTTAAACGACGACCATTTCAGCCCAATGCCAACCCAGCCCATGAAAAAATTGGTTAGAAATCCAAAAAATGAGAGAAGATTTATCCAGGGCTTTTCACGGGTCGAATCACGTCCCACGGGTCGGATCGGGTCAGGGTGACCCGACCCCGATCCGTGAAGTCGGAAACCTTCTTGGCCCGACTCGATCCGACCCGTGAGGTTTCCCCAAGCCCCCTGGTCCAACCCGGCTCGACCCGCGGGGTTTAGAAGACCTTCTCATCCGACCCGCGGGCCGGGTCATAACCCGTGAAAAGCCCTGCATATTTCTAACCAAAGCTTCGCAGGTTGGGTTGGCCTTGGGTTGTTACGTTCGTCGGTTTCAGTACGACTATGACAGGTTTTCCAACTCAACCGAAGTTGGTATCCCGCAAACAACCTACCGTCTGCGCTTCCTCCGTTGAGAACCCCTGCCCGGTCAGAAATATGCCTGGTACCCAAATGCATGCCCCCCTGTCTTGCGTGTTCCCGTGTTCGTCCGTCGTGTTTTCCTTGACAGCCTTGCCAGCTATGCGGTGATGGTGCTCGTGATGATGGCTCATGAACAAACGCCTCCAGCTAGCAGCAAGAGCAGGAGACAGTCGTGATAACACAGAACTTCCGAGAGAGGTAGAGGCCGGAGGAGTCTCCGTTTTCTCATGGGTCCCAACTATGTAGAAGACGAACGCTACGATACGGGGGATGTAGTACCCCCGTTTTCACTATCGAGGTTTGTCCACCTTGTTTTTTTTTTTGGGGGGGGGGGTGCCGCCCTGTACCTAGTCGGTGGCGGCGGTGTGTATCGTGACACTAAACAGCACATATATATACAGATACAGATACAAATGGTTACAACGGTGACAACGGCTACTGTACCACCGCAAAATAAATAGGGTAGCTAATGTAGCCACTCGAGCGGAAAGCTTTGAGCCGCGGAAACAAGCTGCCCCAAAAGTGTCCCCTAGGGTGGCCGTCTTCTTCGCCTGCCGTAGCCGTCGGGTGCCCTTAC
This sequence comes from Undaria pinnatifida, assembly GCA_012845835.1. Classification (NCBI taxonomy): domain Eukaryota; class Phaeophyceae; order Laminariales; family Alariaceae; genus Undaria; species Undaria pinnatifida. The sequence goes on from JABAKD010000005.1 coordinate 1,140,191, forward strand.
GGCAGCCGTCGTGCACCCCTTCGGTAGCCGCTGGTAGAGACCAACAGCAAGCAATACACTCTATGATGGTCTGGGCGGCCGTCTAACAATTATTGTGTAAGCACGCTGGGAGTACGAAAAGTTCGTGAAGTACGACAAGTACGACGAGTACGACAAGTGCGACAAGTACGACCAGCACGACAACCACGACAAGTACGACAAGTACGACAAGTTCGATAAGACTCTCGTAATATACTTCGGGACCGGTCGTTTGCACGCTCTATGACCCCTTGAAGCCATACTAGACTTACTAGACTGGCTTAAGTGTGGGGTGGCCGTCAGTCAAAGGGTAAAACGGCGGTCGTATTTGGTTTTTTTTCATAAGTCCTCTTCTTGGCCTTACGATAAAGGTCCCTACATAGAGCCGGTTGAGTAGGCCCGGTTATCCACTATAGTGCCTGTGGAATAACTTGGCACGGATGGGAAAAACCGGAGTAGTGGCAGGATGCGGAGTAGTGCCCGTTGCCGCGATAGGGCCGGTACTTCCCTCTATAGTGCATATACCAGCACTATAAAAGGACCACTGTACTACGGTTGTTGTTGCATTGTTTTTACGTTTTTACTCGAGTGGGAGGTCAGTCAAGTGGTTACAGCGCAATCCCCTACAATATACTTTTTTTTTTTTGTCAAGGAGCATTTTGGCGATATTACACTAGTTTTGGCATGGTGGCGGTCAGCGACGGGGTCTAACTGCGGTATCCCAGCGCTTTCATCTGCCTGTTGGGTTAGTATTAGGGTTAGCGGTATCCCAGCGCTTTAATCTGCCTGTAAAAATGCCTTATTGCACTTTTTTTAGTGTGAAGGGGCGGTCAGTAAATGGGTTCAACTACCGTCTCCTAGCACTTTATCTCTTTTTGCCAAGTCCATTTTGATCTCATTGGGCTGGTTTTAGTGTGTGGGGCGTTCAAGTCAACGGGTCAACCCGTGGCCTCCCAGCATTGTTGCCCCTTTATGTCCAAGCATATTTTGCCTTATTGTACTGGATTTGCCTTATTGTACTGGCTTCGGTGTAGGGTCAGTCAAGGGGTCAAACCGCAGTCTCCTGGCTTGTTCGTCTCTGTCTAGGCATACTTTTGCCTTACTATACTGGGTTTAGTGTAAGAGACTGTCCGTCGAGAGGTCAAACCCCGGTCTCCTAGCAACTGTAGCTCCCTTGGTTAAGGCCTCTTGTGGCAGTATTACTCTGATTTTATTGTTGGGGGCGGTTAGTCAAGGGGTCAATTCGCAGTGGCTTGTCTCTTGATGTCAAGGAATATTTCGGCCTTGCTATTACACTATTTTTGGAGTGGGCAGGCGGACAGTCAACGGGTCAAACCGCGGTCTTCGAGCATTGTCTCTGTCAAGGTTTGTTTGGACGCTACTGTACTGCTTTTAGTGCTGGAAGCGGTCATTCAAGGAGTCAGTCCGCAGCCTCCTAGCATCTTCGCCCTTCGTGGTCAAGGCCTCCTGTGGTCTTATTACACTGATTTTAGTGTTGGCAACGGTCTGTCATGGGGTCAATCCACGGCCTCCTACGGCTTCTTAGTCTCTTGCTGCCAAGGCACCTTTTGGCCCTACAGTTATAATGTTTTAGAGTGGGCGGGCGGTCAGCCAAGGGCTTAAACTGCGGTCCCCGAGAATCTTAGTACCTGCCTAGGCTTGTTTGAACGTCACTGCACTTCATTAGAGTCAGGGTTTCTCACGGGCCAGATCAAGTCAGGGCAACCCGTCCCGACCCACGAGATTTGAAGTTCTCCTGACCCAACTCGACCCGTCCCGTCCCGTGATATTTTAAAACACCTCCAGATCCGACCGCGCTCGACCCGCAATATATTGATAACCTCCTGAAATGATCCGCGGGTCTGGTCACGACCCGTGAATAACCCTGATTAGTGTTGGGGGGCGGTTAGTGTAGGCGTCAAACCGCGGCATCGTAGCGTGTTGCCTCTTTCTTTTAAGGCATGTTTTGGCATTTTTACGGTACTGGGGGTTAGTGTACGGGGCGGCCAGACAAGGGGTGAAACCGCAGCCTCCTATCGCATTTGTCTATTTCTGTTAAGGTATACTATTGGCCTTATTATACTGTTGTTAGCGTGGGGGGCCGTCGGTCAAGGAGTCAAACCTCGGTATCGGAGCGTATTTGTCCCTTTCTGTCAAGGCATATTTTGGCCTTTATATTGTACTGGTTTTACCGGAGGGGACGGTCAGTCAAGGAGCCAAACCACGGTCTCCTAGGGCCTTGGTCCCTCTCTATCAAGACATATTTTGGCCTTATTATATTGTTTTTGTACGGGAGAGCCGTTGGTCAAGGAATCAAACCACGTCCTTCTCTTGACGTACAAACTTACTCACCTGCCTTTTTGGATGCGTCAAGGCCGCTTCCAGCCTTACTTTGACAGATAGATGTCCTCTCGTACGCTGTTCTCGAGCGAGCTGTAATCGCTCGCAGTGATGGAAAATACAGCACGACAAGCTTCCGTTTGTACCCCTCCAGGTGATGACGGCAGTGAGGCGAAGAACACGCTGGTCAGCACCAGCATGAAGCACGGTCAAGACCCTGATAGCTACTTCGTGGAGAAAACTCACTGCACAGTGTTAGGGGACCCGTCCTTCAATAAAGCGATCTGAACAAAGGCGGCAAGCCGATGTGAGGCGGCCAAAACCGCTTGGCACGACCGAGGAATTGCGCACTAACAATCTGGAATGGACGAATAAGGCCGTGTCTCCCAACAAGGCGGTCACATGGCCTTGGCACACCTCCACCAGACCCCTACTGTACTAGGTTTAGTATTGGCACAAAGGGGTGGAAATGAGCGAGGCGGTCAAAGTGCGGCCTCACTACTATGACAATAGGATACTGTACCTGCTAAAGGACGCTTGCTCCGGGAGAGGTGGCTCATTTTTTTCCTGAAGCCCCTCACTATTGAGGAGCTGTGTGTCTATGTTATGCCTCATCCAAGCCACCATGGTATTCATCAAACAGCGAAAGTGCCCCTCGATGAGGAACCCCGTGGCCTACTGTAGGTATATACAGGTAATGTAGACAGTGTAAAACACAAATGTGGCCTTCCAGCAACATTTAATTGATAGTTCCTCCAAGGGAAGGGGCACCGTCAGCGACATCATAATTGGTCGAAATGCGACATACTCCTGTTGTTGCGGCGCGCGTCAGAATATAATATAATAGCGTCTTTCTTTCTCTGTGTCAGGACCTGTGTCGGCCTTATTATACCTGGTACTGTTTTTGGTGTAGATGGCGGTCAGTCAAGCTCTCTCTGTCAGGACCTCTGTAGGATTTTATACATTGTTTTTGGTGTAGATGGGCGGTCAGTCAAGCTCTTACCTCCGTGTCAGGACCTACCTCTTTAGGCCTTAGAGTACTGTTATCGGTGAAGAGGGGCGGTCGGTCAAGCGGTCAGTCAGGCGATCAAACAGCGGTCTCTTAGAATAGCGTGCTGAGTTACATTACCCCGCCACGCTCTGTATCGCTCAGCCCATGTCCGCTCCTGCGGCCTTTATTTTGACCTCACAGTCAGGCATGTTATGAACGCTGACAATCTTGCTTCACATGGCTTGGCAGTGTCGCACCGCATGGTTGGCAGTCGTGCACCACATGTCTTGGGAATCTCGCCTCTCATAGCGAAAACACAAGAATAACAGAGGACGGCAAAACACCACCTACCGCCTACCTGGCGGTATTCTTGGCGCGCGAACAACCACAGTAGCGCCCCCGCCCTCTCCCAACAAGGCGGTCTGAGTGCGACGGTATCCCGAGATCCAAAGGCGGTCATCATCGCGTGGCTCGACTGAGGAGTTGCACCCATAGTTGGAAGTAAAAAGGCGACTTCCCCCAATAAGGCGATCATGTTGCTCTAATGTCTAACGGTACACCAACGGCTTATTGGGGGGCCATTACTGTGACACGTTTGGGATCCGAGCATAACGATCAGACCTGCGTCAGTTGTGGTACTACTTTATTAGCGGTGCTGTGTGTGAACATGTTGTTTCAACCCTTGCCGTCCAGGAAGAGCGAATTCTAATTATAAAAAAAATAACCATCGTGATGCGTGCGCGTTGCACGGCTCAGTGCATGACGCGTGCCGCGATAAAAAGGTGACACGTAAATAGGTGGAGCTTTTTGGAACCCTACACTATTTTCTGAAAGGCGAGACTCCTTGACCCCATTAGAGCCCCAAAATCCCTCCCTATATTACTAACTTAGAAAGTAAACTTTTCCGCAAAAAGGGTTTCCAGTAGTGAGAAGGCGTTAACCCAAAATAGTCTGAACGACATCCTTGTTTTGAAGTACAGTAGTACAGTGGTACTGTTACAGTAATACAGTGGTTAGTACAGTAGTACAATAGTACAGTTGTACAATAGAACAGTAGTAGTAGAGATACAGTAAAGTATGGAATATGCTAAGGTAGAGGTGCATGTTGTTTTTGCTGACTGTGACGCTCTCCACGTGAGCAGCTCTACCCCTCACCCAAGACCCATTTTGAGCGTAGAAGACTGAAAGTGCAACCCGATGAAAAAACCATGCCATCGGGCTATCTATACCAAGCGTAACATTGCAAAACAGGAATGGCCTTCCAAGGGTTGTGGCTTAATGCCTTTACAACTGGAAACCATTCTTCTGACAAATGTACTTCAAGTTAGCATGGGGAGGGATTTTGGGGATCTAAACGTGTTAAGGAGCCCGGTCGTTCATAAAATGTTTTCTGCCCAAAATGTGCTACCTCTGTAGTAGCACGGGTCAGGGATCTCCCAATAAGGCGGCTTGAGTAAGGCGGTACCTGCCAGTCAAAATCGCTTGGCGCGACTGGGGAACTGCACTCGTAGCCAGGAGTGAATAAGACGGCTTCCCCCTACTTGTATGCGGCGGTCATATTGCTCTGGTATACCACCACCTTACTGGGGGATCCCTATCATACTACTGATGTACTGCTGTACCGGGTATGCTAGTGTTGTAAACCTAGGCAGTAGGCCATGGGAGTGTTCATCGGGTTGCACCTTCATGCCTTCATGCATATCAAAATTGTACCTGGTAGTTTGGAAGGGGCATAGAGCTCCTCAACTGAGGGAACGAGTTCCAGAAAAAAATTGCACCTTTTCCTTTTTCATGGTCTGGATTGTTTTGTTGTGTTCTCGTACCCCGTACTCTAGCATTTCAATTGCTGAATAGCTTTACCTTGCTGAATTGCGACTAATTTGGTTTTGGTTTACCCCATGTTTCACACAAGAATATGCGACCACATAACTTGTATCTCTCTAGGATGCATCAGCACGGACACCGGGTGTACTGAATCAATGATGTCGGAAAAAGACGCGTGCTTCGATAGAGGTGCACCAATTTTTTTCTTGATACTACCCCTCAATTTGGGAGCTTAAAACCTCCCCCCAAAACCGTTTTGGAGAAAAATACAACTTCTCCCGGATGGAAAACCTCATGGCCTAGGGGTACGCAACGAGAGTCATGCAAAAAAAATGGCGTCTCATTTATTTTTTTTCGACGATTTTGGGCTCCGCCATTCAGAAAACCGAAAAGCAGAAAAGTGCTGCCTCTACCGTAGCATGCGTCGTCGTTGGGTATAAATAACGGCTTAATGTGAAGACAACACAACCCCACCTCTACCGCAGGCAGCATGTGCCGCACCTCACATTGACCTCATATGGTAATCACGGACGTACCGCCTCTCGCACCAACACGGAAAACAATACATCCACCCCCCGGGATGAGTGTTAGAGACAATTTTCTCCATGCTTGAGTGGGATACACAAAAACGAAACTGATGGTTGGTGATGAAAGGACATATCTCGTCCAGGTTACTCCATATAGACATTGCTCGGCGTTTGCGAGCACTATCCCCGTCGTCGGGAATGCAGCTTCCACAATCGTCCGATCGACGGTAACGGGGGTGTGCTCTCTAGAGCTAGTGCTATACGGTATACTCCAGTAGTAGCCCAGGATACTGAGTACCTGGTATGACTCTTTACCTGGTATGGCTGATGCCGAAATTATCAATAATTTTCGACATTTTGTTCCCCTCCCAAGTCACAAGGGGACTAGCGTGCGGTAAAATAACCCCCAAGCCTATGCAACCCGGACGCTCGTTGCGCCTGTATGCGACGACTCCCAAAACAACAGTCCCTGACAACAATAGCACCCGCTCCCCCGTGCCCCCCCCCCCCCCCCTCCCGCTCCGCTTCCATTTACATCCAACCCAAAGTAAAAAAACGCCCCTTCATGTTGCCGGTGCAACAATGAGGCGAACAACAGTTGCCTGCACGAACTCACCCCTCCTCCAGCTTCCAAAACGATCTTGTACCCGAAACGTAGAATAAAACGAGCACTGCAATCACCATTGCCTCTAACAACAAACCACGGGATATTCGTCATTTGGGTTTCCATCTCAAATAATGCTCTCCAGTATTGGCATCAGAACATCGTCCCCATCGGCACCCACAGTCATGGAACCAAACCATGGAACCAAAAAAAATACAATTCAATGTCGCAGCAAACCCGGACTATGTTTCATTTGGTTCCTCGTCATCTTCTCCACTCGCCGCATCATATCGTCCCCCTCGGCACCCAGATCCTGGAACCAAAGTAGCAGATGAATTCTCCCTCAAAAGAAACCACACACATGCGATTTTCTTGAGTTGGTTCCCGATCATAAATAACGCTGTCCAGTATTGTCCGCAGAATATCGTATTCATCGGCACCCAAATAGCAGCATCAAAGCATGCAAAAAAAAAGGAGTCGAATCAAAACGTGGAATCACAACAGCGGTGCAAATATCCCTCACAACAAGCCACGGATTTACTCTTTAATCGGCCCCGATGTCATGCACCAGGTAACAAAACAACCCCATAGGCACTCCGAAGCATGGAACCAAAGAAAAGGAACCAAATAAAGCATGAAACACAAATCATGAGATCAAAAGAGCGATGCGCACGTCAAAACACCGCCTCCGCCGGAAACAACGACGCGTTAACACCTCCTCGGGCCGGCATCCCTCCACAGGTCTCGAACAGATCGCATCCCTCCTTCTTAACCCATTTCTAACTCCTAAAAAAAAATCCTAGTCTAACTCCAACTGTTTCTCATGTCGGGAGTGCGGTACTAAGAGGGATACTATCCCATCCCGACAACGACGCATATAATTAACTCTGCTTTGTTTCTCTGTTACTGGGCTGGGTCTACCTACCGAGCCGAGTCTACAGCGACGCCGGCCCCGGACTCCTGCTGAGTTTTGGAGCTTAAGTGGCGTGCTGTGCTCACTTTATCGCGAAGGCAGCATAGCCAGTGTCGTACGATTCCTTGCATTCTTCCACAGTGCGGTGTGGGGCTCACAATGGTGCGGGTTTAATAGTGACACTGTCCTCTATAGTGCCGATTAAATCGCTTGGCACGACTGTAACTCCCTGTAGTAACTCCCTGGAGCAGCCCTATTCCCAATAGTGCTGGTGCCTTGAATAGTGCCGGTATATTGGGCTGGCACATACCGGCACTATATTAGATCATACCGGCACTATCAAGATCCCTCCACCGTAGTTTGGACACCAGCTTCTTTATCAGATTGCCGCATCGGGTCAGCGTGACCCGACCCGACCCAACCCGACCTGTGGGATTTGAAAACACCTGAGCCGACCCGACTCGCATGATTTCGAACACCTTCTCAGCCGATCCGACTCGACCCGCGAGTGTTTGAAAACGTCCTGAACCGAACCGACCCGTGACAGTGCGAATACCTCCTGACCCGACCCGACTCGGCCCGCGATATTTTGATGGAACTCTCGACCACCATGGCAATACCATATTATCATGGTCATACCATATTACCATGGCAATACAATATGACCATGGTCATACTACAATACCATGGCAATACCATACCGTATTACTACGACAATACCATACCGTATTACCACGACAATACCATACCGTATTACCACGACAATACCATACCGTATTACCACGACAATACCATACCGTATTACCACGACAATACCATACCGTATTACCACGACAATACCATACCGTATTACCACGACAATACCATACCGTATTACCACGACAATACCATACCGTATTACCACGACAATACCATACCGTATTACCACGACAATACCATACCGTATTACCACGACAATACCATACCGTATTACCACGACAATACCATACCGTATTACCACGACAATACCATACCGTATTACCACGACAATACCATACCGTATTACCACGACACCATGGCAATACCGTATTATCACGACAATGCCATATTATCATGGTCGTACCATACTACCATGGCAAAAGACGCTTGCACAAACTGGTACCATGGTGGTAGCACCTTTCGGCCAAAACATTATTAATAGCGACTAACGAGGCCCTTCAATCTCGCACAGTACCCGACGTCTTTGAATATGTACAGTACGGTAAGACTATTTGACACCTATTATTATTAACTAATAATAGGCCATGGGACTCATCGGGGCGCGTTTTCAGTTTCTTTCACCATCAGGGTTCGGGGCTCGGTATGGACCTCTCAAAAAGATAAACAAGCAGTTACGGTGCACCCTATCGAAGCACAAGCCAACATCATACTAATAACAACCCATAAAAAAACACGCCTACACAGGGGATGTTCCTTGGATAGCCCCGCCCCTAATCGATCGCCCCCTCGGATTCGCCAACAGCGGTAACCTATCTGTACCCCCCCCCCCAACCCACCACCACCCCCTCGCCCCCCCCCCCGCCCCCTCCACTACCGATGGAGATAGAGCACGACCTATGACCGGGTTCTCATCGACAATGGGGGACACTGGAGTGGGTGCAGGGGAATCAGAACGCTGTACCGTAGGGCTGTCGAACGAGGGACGCTGGGAAGAAATAGAGGAACATCTGGCTGATCTGATTGTTACCGGCTCTTTGCACATGGGACATGTACGCTGGCGCTCCGTCAGCCATGGATTTATACATCCGGCATGGAAGGGGTGTTTACACGGGAGGCTCCGCAGCTGTTGACGGAGGAAAACGGGAGGAAGGTGTGATAGGGGCGGGGGGGGGGGCGGGTAAGGGGAGGGGATGGATGAGGGGTTTTAGGAGGGGGTGTGGGGGGGTTGTGGGGGGGGGGGGGGGGGGTAAAAGGGATGGGTGGATGAGGCTCCGAAGATGTTGACGGAGAAAAGCAGGAAGGAAGGGTCGTACAGGGGGGGGGGGGGCGTACTCATTTGCGGCTCATTTGTTGCTTGCTTTAGTCATGTGACCATTGATCATGCATCCCTTTCATGCCGGAGCACCGTTACTATTCCTTCAATTAACAATAAAGACACCTCCAACATTTGGGCGCTAAGTCCGTGTCTACCATGTACTACATGAAAAAACGTCTGCTTATCTTACCTCCGTCCCGTTGGGCCATCTGTGGTCACCATCTATCTCCTAGGATAGCGACCGTTTTTTCGCTACTATCAAATGTACCAAACTGCTCCAGTCACATCCGTTCATTTTCCTCACCTCGTAGAACATACTTTGTTTCTCCTTGTACAGTCCACATTATCTCACTATGTGGGTTTTACTCTCGCCTATGTTGTCACAGGGGAAATTCTGTGCGTCTTCTTCCTGCTCCACCCGACTACTGGTACACCTCTTTCAGCTTTCTGGTAGCTCCACGCCCCCCACCTACACAGTAGCGCAGATTCATTGCGTTTTCGCGTAGTCCGTTGGGCCGTGCAAAGAAGGTTTCGTTCCTGTCTCTGCTCTTAGTCTACATGTATCTCTACACGTTCTTCCGCATTTACCTTACTTCTCAGGGCTAACTCCCCTTATTATCATGCTTTTCGCTTGTGTCTTGTACCCGCCAAGCTTCTCTATGGACAGCATACCTCCTTGGCTTCCTCCTAGGTCTCTCCACACTTCCTCAATGGTGTTATCCCGCTCTTCCCCAGCTCGCGATTTTGTTATTTTCTCCCGTATCGCCCTATCAGCTATTGCTGGCAAGCTCCTTACATTACGTTGCCCTTTCAACTTTCTCACGGTCTCTGTTGTTTTAAGTGGGTACATTCCCGGTTCAGTACTGTATTTCTAGCCGTGCTTGAGCATTATAGTACTCTTTTGGCTGCGGGCCTATGTACTGTTTCCATGCTTCTCCGGCATGCTCTAGCTTTGGTACAACCGCGTTAATCAGGACCCATGTCTTAACCTTATTGTCAAGGTGCGAGTCTGTGAGGACCGCATCCATCTTGCCTACGTGTGTTTTACCCTTTCCAGTTACTTTTGAAATGTGCGCATCCCAAAAACAGTATTTTGAGATCTCTGCGCCAAGGTATGTAAACTAGTCTACGATCGGTAATTCAACTTCTCCACACGTGCGTTCTGAAGCTACCGGGCTCTCCTTATCTTCGATAGATACAAATGCCACGCAATTTTACGTGTGGTGTCACTGTCCTTTCGCTAGTGTATTCTACGCGTAGTGCATTCGAAAAGTGTTTCTGTAGTCCTTCGGGTGCTTCAGATATCCCCACGAAATCATGCGCAAACATCAATCCCGACACCGTATCTTCCCCCACGGTCATTCCTTGTTTTGCTGCTTCGACGGCAACGATCGCGTCATTAATAAATACCTTGCACGTATTGGATAGGGGGGGTTAAACGCCGTTTTGCTCTCTCTTTTTTTCCCTTGGCTTTTCTCTACAGCGGGGGGGGGGGGGGGGGGGCGGTCTCCAAAACAAAGCGAAAATTAAAAACCTTAAAACACTCGGAAAAAAAGATTCTCTCAATTTGGGATCACAGCGCCCCAGCTTGTTTCTCATTCTGATGTTTTGGGGGGCGGGGGGGTGGTACTGCATCGTTTTCTACTTTTGTTGTGCGCCCCTCTTCTCCTTTACATTTGTACCGGGATATTTTCCAATGCCTACCGTGATGGAATCATGAAATCGTCGACTGGGCTACACGTCTGCTACGATAGAGGCAGCACTCTTTGGCAAACATAGTATCTCAATTTCGGGACTCCAGTATCGCTGATATATAAAGATCTTTCGTTTTGGCGTTTTTTTTCTTCATTTCATACCTATACGACTTGAAATTGTCCATCGGTTTCTACTTTCATTTTCCTCAAAATCCGCAGTTTCTGGGTATGATAGCATAGCATACGGAGCTCCTCCATCATTTAGGAGCCTCAGAAAACCCATGGTGAAAATCCTTCGCGACCTCACCTCAAATCTACCGTACCTGTAGCACATTTGTTTTCGCCTCGACCGGAGTGTCTTGGTGAGATATAGTGAGGTATACCAATAGCGAGGTACTATATACATATATATATACATATAATACAGTTTAGGTACGCAACTCCTCGAGCGAGGAGCCTCAGAAGACGTAGGTGCAACGCGTGCTAGCATAGTAGTATACAGGTAGATAGCACTTTTTGGCTAACTTCTTTATCTTTTTTTTGTGAATGACGCGGCCGCTTTACCCCAAATTGTCTGAATGAATTGAATGGCACTCTTGTTTTGCAAAACTGGTGGCTTTTTATACTTAAGCCATGCGTCTAGCCATCGAATGACACTTGGATTTACTCAAAAATTAGTTATGACGTGAGTGACACTCGAGTTCTTCAAGTGAGGTGCTTGAGATGAAAAACGGCAATGTCACCTCTACCATACTTTTATTAACAGTACTATTATTATACTTCCAAGTATTGTAGTACTATTATTGTATTATAATACAATTGGTGCCATAGGTCCGTTAATGCTCCGCAACATGCGACCGCAACATGCGGAGGCCTGTCACTACATATATACGGGCAAACCTATTCTATAATGGGAAAAACAGTCTCACCTTGTCTCCTATTCGGTACGGCTCCAGACAAACCGGGCACGACTCTCCTTCCAGCCGCGACCCTGCTTCCACGATAACCTCGGGCAGTTGTAGCACCTCCGGGAGGGACATGGGCCTTCACAAGAGTTGGTCATGATAAGGAGGCATGCGGGAGGTGAGGCGGGGGGTTATTTTAACAAAAATACTTGGGAATGAGATGGAGGGATATGGGGGGGATGGGAGGGTTGGCAATGATAAGGAGGGGTGTGGGGGATGGGGCGGGGGGTGAATTTTTACAAAAATATTTGGGAATGATCAGGAGGGGCATCGAGGATGGGGCGGTTGGCTATGGTAGCGAGGAATGTGGGGGGTGGCGCGGGGGGATAATTTTTACAAAAAATTACGGAATTTATAAGGAGGGATATGAGGGATGCGGCGGTTGGTAATGGTAAGGAGGGGTGTAGGGCGGATGGTGCTATGTGCTAGTTTCAACAAACATGTTTGGGAATAATAAGGAGGGTCATGGGGGTTAGTTCTACTAAAGCAGTTCAACTGCGTCCGCTGGGAACTCGACCGGTTGAGTGGTCGATACTCAAACTTGCAAGCTGCGTGATATTTCACCATGCGCTACCAATACCACTACTGTTACTACAGAGCTGCACAATATTTGGACAAAGGCCGGGGCTTAGGACATCCGCAAAGCGACCGCAAATGACCACCACCAATGCTGATGGCCTACATTTCATGGTGAAAGTACGAAAATTGACGTTCTGGCAAACTACAGCCGCCGCTATCGCACCCACTACCGCTCCCGTCACCACCAACGCTACCGTTCTAAAGCTCACCGGTTGGTGCCCGCCACAAGACTCTCGTATCGGCGAAGGTACCGGTGCAGCGTGAAGACCATCATAGCCCCGCAAAACAGCAGCGCCAGGAAAAATCTGCACCGGACGCATGCGACAAGGGTATATATACGATGAAGGGAAAGACAGGAGGGATGGGTGACACACAGAGTGTGCACATGCTAAGGGTGTGCAGACATGCAATTGCAGACCCGACGTGCAACTATGCGGCATTCTCATAGCGGCAAAGGCATGGGTGCAGAATGAAGTCTATTATACAATACATAATATCCTCGCAATACGGCAGCGCAAGGAAGAATCTGCACCGGATGAATGCGACAGAGGTAACGACGGCGGCCAGACGGAACTCCCGTTACTATCTGGTCGAGAGACGGGTGTCATAACAAGGGTAGCACCTGTCGGGTAAAACGGTTTCGGAACGGGGCTCTGGGGCAGCCCCCCCCACTGCGGAACACCCACGATCGGTAACATACAGTTCAACATTACGCGTGGTACGACCGCTGTAACGCCAGCGGGGCCGTTACACGCGCACGGTCCGTACAAAAAAAACGGCCAGCCAGCCAGCCAGTCACAATAACTCACGCACCCACCCATCGCCCCACTACCCACTACTCATCACCCACACCCATCACCCACCCACCCACCCACCCACCCACCCATGATGCGTCTAGTCTAGAAAGTGCATGGGATTGTTTATCGGGGTGCACTTTCATTTTTCCCTTAGTCCTTTTTTGTCAGATAAGCTCATCAGGTTATGAGCCTCAGCAAAACGAGGTGCACTGGTACCGGGCAAAGCATGCCATGCCTCATTACCCGGTAACCAGAAGGTGGTGAGGTTGAGCGTCGCCGGAGAGGCAGGAGGCGGCGAGATTTTCGTCCAATCAGCTCACGTTGGGTGTGCAAATACTACAAGTGGTACACACCTCGGATATATCACGATCTAGGTCATCCAGAAATCCAGATTATATATCTGTCTATGTGATGTAAAATGTGCAGTATCTGTGTGGAACATCTCCAGCCCAGGGAACATGTGCTATAAATAGATAACTCAGATCATCCAGATCATACGGCAACATGATCTATAGGCGACGCAGATCATACAGATCAGGGATCGGTATACCCTGAAAGGGATAGATCATTCTAGACTAATGGATGGCCTTTTCCGTCTGACGTGTGAAATGGTAACAACGTGTGACGTGTATATAGTGTATAAATCTGCAGCAGTGTAGTTGCAGACCCGCTGTGCGAATAGGCATCCGCCATTACGTGCTTACTCGGTATATAATCAGCAACAAGGTGGTGAGGTTGAGCGTCATTGTGGAGAGAGAATGCGGCGAGATTTTGGTCCAATCAGCTCCCGTTGGGCGTAAAAATAGTGACAGCGTGTAATGTGTATACATCTGCGGTACCGAATTTGCAGACCCGGTGTGCAGTTAGGAATCTGCTACATGCATATGCTTTCCCGTTAACGATACATATGGTGAGATTGAGCGTCATCGGGGAGGCAGGATGCGGCGAGATTTTCGTCCAACCTGAAGTTGGGTGTGCATAAATCAACAGCAATTGTATGTAAAGTGTACCAAGATCGACTTGCAGTACCTCATTGGCAGACCCGGTATGCAATTAGGCATCGCCATAGATGCTTACCCGGTAAACAGCAAAGGGTGGCGACGTTGAGCGTCACCGCGGCGGCAGGATGCGGCGAGGCTTTCATCCAATCAGTCGCCGTTGAGTATGTAGATACAAATAGTAGCAGTGTGTACCGTGTACCCGTATAGACCTGCCGCACCGTAGTTGCACACCCGGTGTGCAACTAGTAAGTCCGTCATGTGACATGCTTACCCGGTAACCAGCAAGAAGGTGGTGAGGTTGAGCGTCAAGGTCATGCCTTCCTTGCCGGACGCGCTGTCCACGTACACCTTCGGTCCGCGAGGGTCATCGCTAGCGGCAATCATTGCCGTCAGCGCCAACCCAGAAGCATGCGTCACCAGTACCTGTTGGTCACGGAAATAAAGGGACAAGGTTAACCATACATGTTCACATATCGGAAAGATCATATCGATTGCCGCTAGCGATGACCCAGAAGCATGCGTCACCAGTACCTGTTGGTCGCGGAAATGAAGGGACGAGGTTAACCCTACATATTCACATATCGGAAAGATCATATTCAAATTGGTCTATATGATCTACAGACGATCCATGTCTTTCAGGGCGGACAGGTCCCTCGTTTATGATCTGCATGATCTGTAGTAGATAATGCTGCCGGGTGATCTGAGTTGTCCATCAATAACACATGTTAAAAACATGTCAATAACACATGTTTCATGTCTCTCGGGTTGGATCTACTGCACAGATCCCACACAACCAAAAATCCCAGATATATGACAGGTACATGATCTAGATGATCTACAAGCCAATGTGTCAACCCTTTTCCAATCCAATTCCAAGCGCTTTGTGCCCAAAAAATGCACCGTGTTGTGAAGCGATTATTGATAATCTGTTTTTCAGGGCAGACAGGTGCCTGTTTCTTACGATCTGCATGGCCTGTAGATTATCTTGCCGGGTGAGAGTCGGATGATCTGAATGATCTAGCACACGTTTCCCCCTTTGGATCTGCACAACAAACATCACAGATAGATGCAGGAACAAGATCATCTACATAATCTAGATCGTGACCTGTCCGATGTGCGAACCCTTTTCCACTCTAATTTCAAGTTTTTTGTCCCCCAAAAAAATCAATCTGTTGTTCAAGGACCATAATCCCAACCGAAATACCTTCACATTTTGGGTGAAAAAAAACTTCAACCTAGACTGGGATTCGAAGGGCACGCCTGTTTTCGGGGACATGTACATGTTTTCTTTTTCGCTTTCTTCTCTATTTCTTTCCTTTCCTTTCTCTTCTTATTCGTTCTTTGTTTCTTTTTTCCAATTGACTTGCGTCTGCCGTGCGTATGCGTAGTGATAGATACTACGTGTAATATATACATGGTAGTCTTTCTTGGATGGCAAGCTGTATATTCGGTTTTTCCAGGCGCGAGTAATGAGACGTATGCACCGGTATAGACCTGGCACATCGTTGACTGATTCCCGATTTCACTTTTATATGTTTCTGGTGGAGGCATGAATTGCGTCAGCTGTGATATGTGCGTGTACCACGTTGGGTTGTTAGTGTTTTCCCCTAGGGTATTCCTCAGCTCCAGAGTGACTGGAGCCTGTGACCACGGACTTGAACATGCGAGTTAATGTGAGAACAACAACAACAACAACAACAACAACAACATGAATTCAGTTTGTCACACACCCTGCGGTATAAATAAAAGGACCAAATTAAGCATTGATTTTTATTAGTACTACGAGCATGGATTTCCATTCTTTCCCCAAAAATGTTTTTGGATTTTCCAGCAGTCCGAGGCAGAAAAATCGGATCGTTGGACTGGAAATTTCAAATTTCGTTGAAAGGTCGGAAATTGGAAAAATATCAAACCAACAGCGAACCGGGCTTTACAGGCTCTGCGTGGGCTTGCACCAAAACACGTCGGGCTGTCAACGTGTCGGGTTACTTCTTCTCACGGGGGCATTATGGAGAACTGTAGCATCGAGGGGTGGGCAACAAGCTCCCCCCCCCCCACGTGATGCCCCTCTAGGAGCCTCAGAATAAAATGGGTGATGTCACCTCTACCGCAGCATGCGTCCACTGACAGTTACTAAAAATTTCCAACAGTTACCAATACTGAATATTAATATGGCCATCAATCCCTACCTGATAGTTGGCTAGGCATTACAATCGTAAGAGAAACAGAAACACAGGTCTAAAGTGCCGCCTAGTTATACATTTGCTCACCGAGGGTATGTTGATAGCCCGGTCGCGAAATTCTGAGTCCTCTTCCGGTTTCGGCCTTGTCATCGTGAACAGACCCCCCTGTTCGTAATCGTAAACTATTACCATAGCAAACCCCGCGTCCTGTGCGTGGAGGACCTGCTCGTGTTGTAGCGACGTCGTCGGTCAACGCAAAATAAGCGAAACGAGTAAAGCGACAACAAACAACGAAATACATCAAGAAAAACAACAAAAAGTGAAATGAGCGAAAGAACAGCGTGGGAGGAAAAAGAGCAACACAAGAAGTCATCGTCAACAGCACCCCCTGTTCGTAATCGTACTCGATTACAATACAAAGCCCCGCGTCCAGTGAGTGGAGAACCTGCGCATTCTTAACCCTTGTGCGTCAGTTAACGGCTTTAGCACTGCACTCCTGTCATGGGGACAAAACGCTTGGAACTACTGAAGTGCTAGGTGTGTGTTTGCCTACAGCAGCGCAGAGGGGAAAAGGTCAGCGAAGGAGGAGCAACATACAAAAAAACGAAAGACAGAAGAAAAAGGGGGGAAATAATAAACAAAACACGTGCTGAAAGAAGAAAAACAGGGAGAGAAAAGGGGGAGAACAAGCAACTAAACATCATGTGGTACAAGGAGTGTACAATAGGGGTCCCCCTACAAGGCGGTATCCCTATATAAGGCGGTATGCCGATACAAGGCGGTCAAAATTGCTTGGCGTGACTGGGAAATTTCACTCACGACCTGGAATGCACAAGGCCGCGTGGACCCCTGCAGCTGTAGTCGATTTTTTAATAACGAAAGCAAGACAAAGCGCGATAAAAAAGATGAAAAAAAAACACATACTAAAACCACACAAAAAATAAGTCAGAATCACAAACATACATGAAGGCTGCGGTCTCTGTACGAATTAAGACACAACAGGCATTCAGTTTATCACATTTCTATTACCTGGCTTTAGTATAACCCCCCTGTCTACTGTTTACTGCCGCAGGAGTGGCTCTCGGACGTGGAAAGTAGGGGTGAGGTGTCAGAGATATTACTACTGCTGTAAGTATAGTCTATAGGTATACCGTTCGGATGTGTCATGATAAATAAGTTTCTCCCTTGGGGTGTGTTTGGCTTGAAATCTCGGGCGTGTCGCAACTCGAAAAGGGAGACACAGGAGCCCCGACGAGCCTGGCACGCCAGGTATACACATATAACATGAAGAAAAAAAAAAAAAGTATTGAAAATAACGTGAAGGAACGATATTTAGCCACCGCGCAAGTAACCCGCCGAGTAACCCGCCGAGTAACTCGGCAAGTAACCCGGCAAGTAACCCGCCAAGGTAAAATCGAGGTTATGTGCACGGTTTATTGTATACCGCTGATGTCGCTGCAGCAGTATCATACGACAAAAACATCAGGGATTTTCAGGGCGGCCCGACTCGACTCGACCCGACCCATGAGATCATGAGAACCTTCAGACCCGCCCCTGGAGATTTCGAACGCCTCCTGACACGACCGGACTCGACCATATTTTGAACAACCTCCTGACCCGATCCACGGTTTGAGTTACCACTGTTATGTATGGCCCGTGAAAAACCACGAGAAACAGCACTGCACCCACGGGCTACGAAGGGGTCCCCTGCTACAAGAGAGAGACCCGAAGGCTCTCCAGCGTTGAAATGACAAAACCACTACAGCAGCAGTGGTGTACCCATTGAAGACCATTCGATTTGAGACTTTTCGGGAGATAAGACCAGGCCAATAGATAAATGACCTTGCCACGAAGAAGAAAAAAAAAAGCTTGGAATTGGTAGTATGGGATCATTTTTGCACGTACAAAAAGATAAGACCTATGAGTGAAGATGAAACCGCCTAAATTAAGTTGTCACGGGGTCGTCTTAACCCCTTCCCAACTGGAAACTTGTTTTGGGGGGCAAAAACAACTCGGAATTACTATAGGGAGGAGGTCTGGGGCTCTAACAGGGGCACAACATACCATGCCGTATCGAATATATCCTTTCGCTTGGGGTCTGGAGCCTTGAAACGGGTACAGCATACCACGCTGTATTGAATATCTCCCCTCGCTTGACGCTTGAGGGGCCTGCAAAAACGCCTCCTTGCCAGACACGACACGAACAAACAGCTCCCACTCCACGGCAGAACCCGCCCGAGACCGGGGTCCGGGGTAGGGCGTGAATCATCTGAGGAGTCGACCTCCATATCATAGCCCAAATACCGTACGATGGTATCTAATGGTGTCTATTGGTGTCTATTGGTGTCGGATGGTATGAACCTACTCTGAAAACAAGCACCGAGAGAGCCAGCCTGCTCTTTTTATAAATTTTTCAAATGCGAGTACACTACAGCTGTGAGAACGAGGATTTCGTGGAAACTGATCTCTGCAAGCTGGGCGTGCTACACCGATCGCGCGTGTCACGGGGTGTGTACGTCCTCGTGAAGGATATAGGTCGGCGACTCCCCTTAGTGCTAGCTATTAAGAGCTAGTGCTAGGGTCAATAGGGTGATACACAAACGTCCAGTCTTTAAATCACTTTGCGCACGGAACTTGCAGGAACACGAGAAATTCGAAATTCGGAGTTAGTGTACGTTAAGGACGCACCCTAGCCTCGGGATTAACCTTGTTACCACCGCAGTCCCGACATGGGGACCAAAACATTTGGAGTTAGACTAGGATACTTTTGACAGTTGGAAATGGGTGAAACTAAAGTTAGTGTAGAACGAGCCCGTTTTGAACCCGCGAGCTAGGGTATCACGGCACTATCAAGTAACGCCGATGTATTCCGACCCGTCATCACCATAGTTCGCTATTACGGGGGACCCTAGTAAATAGGACCTACGGTGGACACAAAAACCTATATATTAATATATTTTTACCAACAATATTTGGTCCTATTTACTATCGTCTTCCGTCATAGTGCTGCTGCTGTAGCTTCCGACGCGGTACCACGAATAGTCCTTTCAATGATACACCGATAACGTAGGGGGCTACTGCTGCAATAAAGTAGGCTACTGCTGCACTACAGTAGGTTGCTGATGCACTATATTAGGGTACTGCTGTACTACAGCAGGTCCCTCCTCCTTTCCCTCTACAGCAGTACCCACCTTCGTCTCGAAAGTACACGCCACAGGGTCCCCCTCAACCGACCTCGAAATAAGCGCAGCCGTCGGCCATGCAGCTGATGCTACCGCTCTCGTCGTCGCCGCTGCTTTCCCCCCCCCGTCCCCCCTCCCCTCCTCCCCTCCCGCCTCCTCGTCCTCGTCCTGTTCCCCCCCCTCAGCAGACATGCCCTTACTGCGATCCAATATTACACGTTCCGACGCTGCGGGTCCAGATTTTGGCATTAAGCTCAAGGATTCTAGAGGACCATCGATGGGGGAGCAAGCGAAATTGCTGGGCCCTGGCCGCTGAAGTCGCCCGGCGAAACCCTTGGGAGGCGGGAGTGGGCGGGAGTGCGGGCGGGGGGGTGGGGGGGTGGGGGGGTAGGCAGGAGCAGCAGCAGTTTTTGAGCACGTATAGGTATAGGAATAGAGAGGGTATCGAGGATTGAGCAAAACTACTAGTTGTGCTCTGGCCGCTTAACGCCTTTACAGCTGGAAACCCTGTTTGGGAATTTTTACTTGGATTTAGTATACGTTGGGATTTGGTGGCTCTAAAGGGGTTAAGTCGCCCGGCGAAACCCTTGACTCGTCACTGAGGCCGGAGCGGGGGTTGGGCGGAGGGCTGTAGGGGAGATGGGAGTTGGGGGGTGGGGGGAGGGGAGGCCGGCGTAGGGGGGATGGGGGGGGGGGAGTTTGGGGGGGGAGTAGGGCAGGGGTAGGGGATAGGAAGAAGCAGCAGGTTGAAGTACCTACGGGCGGAGTGTACTCGTCATTAAGAATGATCGTATACTGATAACCATAGACCCTCGCATTCCATGGGGCATGCCGGGTTCGGGATGGGGCATGCCGGGTTATACCCTATACATTCGTATAGAGTACGTAGAGAACACACGTTCAAGACCATATGAGGCTTCAACGTCCGCTGAGGGCGTTTCCCACGCCCCCGAGCGGAATACAACATTAAACGATGCGTGATATCCTGAAGACATCTGGATGCACCCATGAAACAGGCACGGACTGTCATGTCAAGTTACTCCCCTATTTGCAGTTCGCCCTGCCCCACTTGCAGAACGACCGCCCCCCGTCATTTGCAACGCGGTCCTGCGAAAAAAACATGCAGGACGCCTGCGGTCCATTTCAATCTTGCACGTCGGCCCAGACTAACCCGACCCAAAATCTAATCCAAGCCCTTTTGGGCGCTCGACGTTGGCAGGGGCAGTCGCGCGGTTTGGAGGCGAGTTCTTGGCGACGCGTTTTCCGAAAAAAAAACGGGCGGTCTAATACCCAGCCTCGACAAATCAGGCGGAATGGCCTGGAGGAAGTTTTTATTAATAGTGGGCCGCCCTGCATTTAGGGCGAGCTGAGGGTCCCCCAATTTGCAGGAGGGGTCTGCGAAAAAAAAAACTGCAGGACGCCTGTGGTCCACCTCAATCTTGCACGTCGGCCAAGAAAACTCGAACCCAAAGATAACCAAAATAACCCTTTGGAGGACGCGAGGTAGGAAAGGGCAGCCTCATGGCCCTGCAAAGCACTTTGGTGGTGTTTTCACAAAAATCCTGGCGGGCTACATAACACCCTCGACCAACCGAATAAAACAAAAATACCAGGGCTTTTCACGGGTCGGGTCAAATCTCGCGGGTCGGGTCGGGTCGGGTCGGGTCAGCTGACCCGACCCGACCCGCGAGATTTTCGAGACGTCTTGACCCGACCCGACCCGACCCGCGAGATTTTCGACACGTCTTGACCCGACCCGACCCGACCCGCGAGATTTTCGGGACGTCTTGACCCGACCCGACCCGACCCGCGAGATTTTGAAATCGTCCTGACCCGACCCGACCCGACCCGCGACAATCCGGGTGACCCGCGAGATTCGGGTCGTCTGGCGGGTCACGTTAACTTGACCCGTGACATTTCTCACGGGTCAAAGTCCAAAAGTCACGGGTCAAAGCATGTATACCTCGGTCAGTTGGTTGGTCCTTGGTCCCTCTTATTTTTTCCAGTATGTCGTGTTCTCTGCGTTTTTTACCGGCATTGTTTGCAGCTGATGATTAAGTCATGTGGCGTGCGCGCGAGAAATAGGAAAGAAACCGCAACCCACATGCATGGACATGCCCGTACCGTTAGACCACCGGGTCGACCCGACGAGCGACCCGACGAGCGAGCTAGTTATAAGTTACAAGTGCAGTCTCCGGCCCCGGCAAGCAGCCTAGCTGAGCCGCCTCCGGCAGCAAGCCCACAACTGGGGCGGTGGATCTGTCAGCAGGGGCTGCGATCCGCGAGGATGCGTTGTCTGCTGCTGGTGCTTGCTGCTGCCAGGGTGCTGCTGCTGCTGCTGCTGCTGCCTCTGCTTGCTGCTGCTGCTGCTGCTGTTGCTGCTGCTGCTGCTTCGACAACGGTTGCTCTTCTTGCTTTTTTACGTCACATTCCGTACTACTGGTATGATAATTCTCGAGCTAGCTACTACTACTACTACTGCTGTATCTATCTTCTATCTGTGCAGTCTCCAGCCCCGGCAAGCAGCCTAGCTGAGCCGCCTCCGGCAGCAAGCCCACAACTGGGGCGGTGGGTCTGTCAGCAGGGGCTTCGATCCGCGAGAATCCGGGGTCTGCTGCTGGTGCTTGCTGCTGCCAGTGCTGCGGCTGCTGCTGCTGCTTCGACGACGACTGCCCTTCCTTGCCTTTTTATATTTTGGTCACATTTCGTACTGGTATGACCGTCATATTACTGCTGCTGTTGTTACGGCTTCAGTAGGTACGGGATTCGCGTCACATTGCTGTATGCCTTGGTACGAGTAGCTAGGGGTACTGCGTGGTGATTGTTCTGCACGCTGTGATGACATATGATCGGAGCATCGGCACAAGGGAGGCAGGAAGCCGAAGTGTTTGTATTTTATTGGCGGACCCGCGGGCCCGACCCGCGGGGCGCCTGCACGGCATCAACGTGGCTCTCAGCTGTAAGTTTGAAAAAGGCGGATCCGCCGGCTAGATCCGCGGGTTTGACCCGCGGGTCAGCCCAAAACAACTCACGGGTCATAATGGCTTGACCCGCGAAGTGACCCGTATTTCGCGGGTCATGACCCGACCCGACCCGCGAGATTTTCCAAACCTCTTGACCCGACCCGACCCGACCCGCGAGATTTTGAAGCCTTTTGACCCGACCCGACCCGACCCGCGAGATTTTGAAAACCTCTTGACCCGACCCGACCCGACCCGTGAGATTTCAAAACGTAATGACCCGACCCGACCCGACCCGCGAGATTTTGGAACCCCCTTGACCCGACCCGCGGGTCGGGTCATGACCCGTGAAAAGCCCTGAAAAATACCTACAATGCAATGGGACCCGAAGGGTGCGCCAGCTAGCGTTGGGCTGCGAAAGCAATCGACACACGACGCGTATGAAATACGTGGAAGTGTGGTGAGCTCGTAAAGCTTTATTTTTCCCCATCCGCCGGAGGATAGGAGAAAAAAAAAAAAAAAAAAAAAAAAAAAAAAACAGTAAGTTTTTGCGGGGTCGACCTGCATTTAAGGCGAGTTGAGGCTTCCCCTATTTACAGGACGGAACCCAAAAACGCCCCCTGAAGAACGCCCGTGGTCCACTCTAGCTAGTCCACCCCCGAACAGGCCAACGACTTGCATGAATCATTTGGCCGGCCCGTGCTGCGTTTGATTTAGGGCGAGGTAGACCCTATACCAGGTACAGCGCGGGCTACAGCAGTACAGGATCTACGACGAGTAAACAGAAATACTTTTTGCAAGCTGGGTTGCTTATTTCGGAGAAGGTGTGTTCGACAACAACTTCAGCACAAGCGGCTCCCGTGTTCATTGCACCAGCGTGCCTACCTTACTTCGTACTTCCTTGTTTCTTACCAGGTATGGTTACGACTGGTACCTGGTACAAGTATATCATAGAAATAGAAATACACTCCAGCTGTGACATCTGTCGAAACTCATCTTTGCAAGCTGATATATACCAGTTACCTGGTACTTTATTTCCTCTTTTTTCTCTTTTCTTTTTTTTCCTCGAGGTCTGGCTTGTTTTGTTGTGTTCTACCAGTACGTACGGGCACCCGGTACGCTGGCATTTCACTTGCTTTACCTGGATGAATTGCGACTGTTTGTTTTTCTCTGTTTCACAGTCTGTGGCCACATCATAATAAGTTGCATCTCACGAGGATGGATGATGCACCAGCACGGACTCTGGGTGTACTGGTGTCGTTGGGTAGAAATAACGGTTCATGTGAATTCAACTAACCTACGATAGTAGGCTTAGGTATTAGGCGGTAGGCGGTAGGAGTACTAATAATATCTGCACCGGGTATCACTGTATGAAAGCAGAAAATGGTTTATTTCTACTGGCATGCGCCTATACGGGCAGGGAATGATACCGGCACGGCGGTACACCACATCTGGTATGTACCACGATTGAAGATTGAAGGCAGTCAAAGCCAACTTCAACTTTGCTCTCGATTTCGTGATAATTCGTGCCAGTGTGACAGCAGACGGAGTGGAGTAAAACGTCGTGTGTCCCAGGGCATTTCAATGCCAGTACTTGTAGGTACGCTGGTAACACACACCTGGGTCACAATACCTGGTACTGATACGAATTACTGTTGTTGTAGGTAACGGCGGAGAGACAGCAGCAGACGCAGCTGCCAAGTACATGGCAGAACCGACGTGGTAGAACAACTAACCTGTACGAGTAAGACAGCCATCACCAACATTAACCACGCCACAAGAGCAGGCTCTATCCATCACATATCTCGCACAGCAGCAACAGGTAGTACAGCAGAGATCAGCGATGCCCGGCTCTAATCCGATACCACTACGCACTAAAACATAATAACCGTGCACGTTGTAACATAAAGATAAATCGATCCTTATATATAAGGTCACTGTGGTACAGAAGACAGAACAACAAATTGCCGGTCTCCGTACTGCTGTATTTCATTCATGTAACCGAGTTCACACCAACGCCTACACTCGCTTGCTCGTACATACCGGTACAAGCAAGAGGAGAAAGGCCGCTTGCTCGTACCATGTGTATGTGGTTTGAAAAATAACTACTGCGACTCTTCTGCAAGCATTGTGGCCAGCTCTTAGGGTGCTTGGCGGGAGAGGGTGCAATGCGGCTTGAATCCCACCTACCTCGTCTGGAACCTTAGGGCCGAAGCCAGTGCCCGCTGGCTGATCCGCGAACGTGGTTGGAACGGTTGTTGTGTTATGGTCGTTGTTGTTGCTGTTGTACACCAGGATGGTCGAGCTGCCAAGGCAAGGTCCCACGAGGAGCGCGCATAGCTGTAGTCCTCGCCGCGAGGCGGACATATCACACCCTCGCTGATGGTCAATCGACCACCAACAGCTTCAACGGGTGTATTGCGGCCGAGGGAGGTCGGTTTGTGGGTGTAGTCGTGTAGTCGAGAAGAGGCGCGAATGAAGGTCACCCTTCGTAGATGTACCGCTATAAACTTAAATATAAGTAATACATACAAATATTTAAATATTTTAAATGATACTTATATTATGGTACAAAATGGAGCGGCAAAAATATACCATCCCCGCATGGTGAAAAGCCTCCATATTTCTACGATCTTGCTTTTCCCCCTTCTAGGCCCTTTGCCCCTCGGAGGAACGGCGAACGCAGCAGCGCTCCGAAGCTGGCTATCGTAGTAGCGTGCACCCCTCGACGAGCGCTTCGGCCACAGGGAACGAACGCACTGTTTTTGTAGACCACGCTGACCAGCCCCCGTTTCCGCGCGCAGGCTGATTTCCCCCGGCAAAAAAATTGGATTGCCTCGTCGCTTCTGCCTGTTTTTCTGGCTCAGACACCACCAGCGTCTTCCCACCCGCCACAAAGCTTGGCTGCCAGGCGCTGCGCAAGCAAGCAGAACAAGCAAATAAGAAGCCATCTCTAGCTCCGGTTAGCATAACAGCATGGCGGATGTGGATAGCTTCTTGGATGAACAGCTCGCGAGCGTGAAATCCGGCCCAGGGCCTTCCCGCCTCCGAGAAGAAGCGGCTCGGTCGTCGTCCGCACAGGGGAGGAACGGAGGAGACTCCTCGCCGGCTGGGGCAGGGGTGGCAAGAGGTGAAGCCGATCACGGGAATGGGGTCGAAAATGGACAAGAGAAAGAGGAGGCTGATGGGAGCGACTCTTCAAGTGGAGATAGCAGCTCGGGAGGGAGCAGCTCGGATAGTGATGATGCTGGGGAAGGGGAGGGGGAGGGCGAGGAAGAGGAGGAGGAAAACGCTGGGGGGGAGGAGCAGGAACAGGAGGAGGGGGGGGGTGAGGAGGAGGAGCAGCAGCAGGAAGAGCCACAGGAGGAGGAGAGGAAGGGGAGGAAGAGTGAGAGCGGGAGGGATAGGGAGAGGGATGGGCGCAAGCGAAGCAGGAGCAGGAGCAAGAGCCGTGGCAGAGGGCACAGGGATGCCGATAAGCGCCGCAGGAGGTAATGAACAACCTGCGAATATCGCCCTTTTCTAATTTCAAGTGCTTTGTCTGTTTGGTACGCCACGCAACCACGTACCAGGTACCGAGTACAGCCAGTATACTGCCAAGCACACGTCGCCGGTGTCAGCCCTGCTGCTCTTGTACCTCGTATATACTTTGGACTATGCCAGTACGCTACTTGTATGCCCAATACTGGGTCTGCTGGGTACCTTCCAGTACCCAAGTACCTCACAGCCGTAGGCGTATACGTCATGCCCAAAGTACGGCATAATTCCCATCAAAGCCTTATTCGAAGTACTTTATGCCCTGATCTTGTGTTCGACATGAATATGCGGCGCAAGCGGCAAATTAACTGACAGCAGTATACTGCCGGTCCATCATACTCAATACACGGCGCCAGTGACAGTACCTCACACTACACCAGTACGCTATGCCCAAACTCCTGGGTAACCCTCAGTACCAGGCCTAGTACCAGGTACCTCATTAAGTACGCCATGCCCAAAGTACTGCTTAAATATCATCCCAACCTCAACAAAAGCAGTATGCTGCCAGTGTACTCAGTATACTCGCACATCGCCAGTGTCGGTATCAGTGCTTCAGAGTTTAGACTACGCCCGTGCTGGTCCCGTACGCTACATGTGCCCTAATTCCTGGGATTCCCCAGTACCTCAGAGCAAGCAGTACGTCATGCCCGAAGTATTGCCTATGCAACAGCAGTGTCTCCCGACGTTCGCTGGCTACTCTGACTCGTTCTCACGCTGCTGCTTTGACGATGTTGTCAAGATCGAGACAGATCGTCGTGGAGGCAGCATAGGCCCTAATTGCAAAGCCACCTTCTGAAACACTCGTGCAACACCGTTACTGTCTGATTGGTCGAGGCGTCGAGGCTGGCCGTTTGGCCGGCCGTGTTCATAGGAGCAAGGAAACACCACCGATACACGCGGCGGAACCGTGGTGACCGCCCCTGCCGACTTGAAGCTTCGAGCCCTCCGAAGGTTTGGGGTTAAAGTTTGGACTAGGCTTATAGAGTTAGGGTTGGGGTGGGCTTGGGTCTGCGTTGACCAGGGGTGGTTGAGGGTTGGGGGTATCGCATTAACACAGAAAATAACGGGAACAGTATCCAAGAAATGGTGAAAACAGCAGCAGCAGCAGCAGCGACGGGGTCCTCTGAGCCCCAGATTCCATTGTCTAGGTTGACCTTATCCATCCTGGCGGTCTCTCATCTGTCTCCTTTGAGATAGGTATGTACCCGTCTCTCCTCGCTCCCTCTAGCCCTCCAGCGCTTAATTGAACGGGTTTCCGTTGTGTAATTTGGCGTGTTTATTGGACGTGCGTATTTTTTTATTCGCTGGCAACGTACTGGCAGGCTCAATCAGTAGATGAATACTTGCTACCTGGTACTGGTGGCATATATTGCCAGTGTTCAATCTGTAGTACAGCCTGTTCGGTATTTTTTTGTTTGCTATTGTTGATGATGCTGCGCGTAGTATGTCTGATTTGTGTAGTGGCGTTAACCTTGATCGTTCAATCGTTGTATTCATGGCTGCGCAAGGCATCTCTATCGTTCCATTATGTTCTCATACCTGGTATGCTCTAAAACACTGTGCCACTACTGCACTATATTTATCAAGTACTCCTTTACGATCTAAAACACTAGCAGTACCAGGTATGATACTGCTGCACCACATTTAATCATATGCAGTACGATGACAGAACGATGCGTTCCCATTTTCCCATAAGCTTGACTCATGGCACAGGACGTTTTGTTAAACTCTGTTATACCCGGAGCCGGCGATGTGGTATTGAGTTGCGTTCGGGCGGTGCTGGCTTCGTGGAATATGCTTTGGGCAGTGTTGGTTTGCGTGCACTCGTGGAGGCATGTCGGTATTCTCTCCAGTTTTAGTTGAGGTGTACGCACCTCCGAGTGCATATAGTGTGGATGAACTCGTCATTTCGCGGCTTCGACACGTAAGTCAATGGAGTGTTGTGTTTCTTGGCGCATTGTCTTCAAGGTCGCGTCTTCGCGGTTGTCAACCGCGTCGGGAAGAACTGCCATGTTAACATGATATTGCTGTTGTGTCCTATATATGTGGTCCTATCGGCCACTTACTGTCGCTACTACTGCCGGTGAACTACCGTCTTCATGGTATTTTCCGTGTTGTCCTAGCGGCCACCCTCGCACCGATTCGAGTTCGTTTGTTTGCGGTTATCGATCACGATCGCTACTGCGGGTGAGCTGCCGTCTTAACGCGAAACGTTGCTATTTTCTTGTGGTCCTATCGACCCTTATCCCGCTGACAAGTTATTGGATTCGCTTCATTGAGCGTGTGGCGTCAGCTGCAGAACCTTGTACGGGTACGTATTACGCGCAGATGTATATATCGCCCCCCCCCCCCCCCCTATTGTTCAAACCCCGCCCCCCATGCCCTTAAAATCTCCGCCCTCCCCTCACCGGTTATACGACTTACAGGATACACTTGGTAAACTGATGCGTTTCCTTCCATAGCTGTCAGATTTTATCCCCCTCAAAAATGGGTTCTATAGTTTCCGCGCACAGGTTGATTAACATTACGCTGTTGACCCTGGTACAGCTACACTGCTGTAGTTCCAAGGGGAGTCGCCGACATACACCCTTCATGAGGACACACACCCAGCAATACGCGCGATCGGAGTATCACACACAGCTTGCAAAGATGAGTTTCGATGAAATTTTCGATGTCACAGCTGGGGTGTGTTTTTATTTTTATAATATATCGTAACTGCCGCAGTATTTGCACGACTACTTCATACGTTGGTGCCATATGCACATACCTCACCTACTAAAAACGCGTGTCATCACTTTACCTGGTGTACTCGTACCGCTGTAGTACCCTTGTGTATCAGGTGCGTAGTAGCAGTCGTAAAGGCTGTACAGAGGTGTAATGCCTGTCGGCGCAACACACTTTCTCAGGCAACATTCTCCAAGAAAAACCTGGTACGAGCTACCTGGTACTTGTATTAGCGTTGGAAATATCTCGTGTGCGGAACACGCAAGATAGCACGCCGCGTGGGGCGATTTCCTAGCCACCTTTGTTCAAAATGACGACGCCACACAAAAAGAAGTTATCGTGTAGGTACCCGTGTACCAGGTACCACGCAAGATAACGCATAACCTGGGACTATTTACGATTTTCCGAACCGGTTTTATCGCAAATTTCGGGCGGCGCACACGACCAAAAAGATGGGTTTGATAATATCTCGTCTACATCTTTCCACAGACCCCTCACTCGGCGTTTGCGCTCTTGCCGTTTGCGGTGTTGCCGTTGTCCCCAGTCCGGTGAGGTACTAGGGGGTGTGCCCGCGCTGCTATGCGATTCTATAGAACTCCGACACACAGCATCATTCTAGCTTCTGGACTGCTTCGCGCTCCCACTAGACGGTTGATAAACACCACCTGGTATACCTTTGGTTGCTATATGTAACTTGGTCGCAACAGCGGTCGTGCGAATTACGAATCTAATGGTTTTGCGACCCTCCCTCTCGCCGAGTTTGAGGGCTTCTGTATGGGGGGAGGGGGTGGGACGCGTACGCGCGGTCTCGGGAGGTTGAGCGGCGCTCGAATCGTATGTTTTATTTGCGACCTCCTTAAGAAAATAAACGACACCATCACTACGCAGTCTTGTTATATGATACAATGTGGTTGATGTAGTATTGATAGCGGTTTGCGTTGAGAAAGATACATAATGTTGGACTCGTGGTGCTGGTTCTGTTTGCTGCCTGCCTCTGGACAGGAACCAAAAGTATCCGTTTGAGCTTCAAAAGATCCGTTTGAGCTTCACTAAATAGGCCAACGGCGCGGTTGGCAGTGCCATGGTCCAGGTGCGTAACGATGCAACACCAATGTGACAATGCTCGTATTGCTATGAAGGCGTTTTATACTGGTGTTAATGTATTTGTTCTATGTAGCTTGTCGTGTTTCTGTTGCCGTTGTTTTTGTTGGTGGTGGCGTTGGTGCGGGTGCGTGTTCAGCACGAGACGTCCCCCCACCCCCCCCACCGCCCAGATGACAAACCAAACCGCTCTCGTAGTTAATGATAGTTTTGGCTCCCAGGATTAACGACGGTGAAGTAGAAGGACGGCCGTATCAACTGTATACGTACGAGTAGTGTTGAACTCGCCGCAGTACGACTAGTATCATGCTGCGAGTGTTTCGTACTACCTCTTGCATTGCTGGGCGGCCACTCAAGTGTTTCATTCATCCGACGATCAGCAGCCAGACTGCCTCGTGTCGCGGATGCTGTCATGCTCGTTCTCATTTGCCTCCGGTTCCCGCTAGAACCCATCAGGCTTAGGGGATTATAGTAGAAACTTCGCGAACCTGTGGAACGGGTGCACTGCATCTGTATCACTGCGGTGATTCGACAGTCCGAGATTTCGATTTCATTGTGACAATTCGACCACTGGATAGTTTTGAGATCATTTTGATGAGTAGATAATTCGATACCAACGTGGTATTTCCATGAGTGGATGATACGATATCACAATGATGGCTCGATAGTCTCCCAGCGATAGTTCGATGTTTCGCCTAGTCAACCTCCTTGCTACGTGATTTTCCGATAATTCGAAAGTTCGATCATTCGTTATCGATGTGATACGGTCGGAAAACTCGCGGTACCGTAGTCTTCGATAGTTCGATATGACAGTTTGATTTTTCATTTATTAAGTACTCAACCTTCCATACTATGGTTGCCACACACACCTCAGGCACCCTGGGGGGTGGAATGACTGCAGTACTCGTGCTCCGGGAGCAGAGGTCGACATCTCTGCCACGCAAGGTTTGGAAAGCCATCCACGCTTTCATCATGATGGCGGTTGCGTGTCGATCCCATCAGTAACACAGCGGTACCCGGTGGAGACAGCGCCATTATGCTGGAACTCCTCCCCCCCTGGGGGTTGGTTTATTCCCGCCGTCACCAGGAGTGGTGTTTCTAGGTTAACACTCGTTGCCAGCCCGTTTTTTGTTTTGTTGTGCGTTTGTTGTTTTGTTGGTGTTGTTTGGTGTTGCGTTTGCGACTGTCGGGTAGTGTGGTTGAGGTGCGAAGCGCGACGTTACGTGGTGCGGGAACAAACGATTTCCCGTCTTGTCTTTGCCGCGTGTCGGATAAAAAGGGTGATATCCAGAACGATCCTCGGAACTGCCCCTGCAACGGTCGCTACAATGGTATCCTGAGCGGTCGCCTGAGGAACACGGCTCCTGTAGTGGGGGGGGAGGGGTACCCCCGTGTTCATTACCGAGTATATGTAGGCAACACGCGCGAGTGGCCCTATGCTTTGTTCAATATCGGACTTGAAGTTTATTTGGTGGCGCCGCTTAGCAAAGAACTCCATAGCGGTCGTGCGTGTATATCGGGGAACCGAACAAAACATGGGTTTATCCCCTTTTAGCACTTGACCCACTTTGTTGGGGACGAACTACTTGGAATTCGTGTGGAGCAATCTTCCCAGTAGTAAAGGGTAGCCACGCGCAGGCCGCAAGAGTAACCCCCTTACCGTACCTACAATAGTCTTGGTCCGAGCATTCTCCGGACGGTCTGTAGAACAGTCTCTGGAAGGGTCTAGTGATCGTCCACCGTACCCCACTGGACTTCGCTTAACCCTTTTTAGTATTGTAAAACTATCCTATTCTATTAGTAGGTTCGCCGCCGAAACGTGGGTGCAGTTTCGAAGGGGTGAACGCCCAGTGGTCGTATGCGGCAGCGTTTTGTCGCACACCACATAGTATTGCAGGCGGGGGTTTGCCGCCGGCGGGGTGACGTTTTTGGCGGGTGGGTATCTCTCCTGGTCAAAGTAACGGGAGAAGCTTCAACAAGCATGATACAATGGAAGGCTGCCCGCCTGTCCCCTGTCCCGGTGAAAAGCAGGCCGGCCGGGTAACGCCATCGAGAAAAGCGGCGCTTAAACTGCGATTGGTCTGAAGGGTGGGGGAGAGGCCCCTCTTGGCGTCTGACCAAGTTCCCAAGAATGCCGGTCCTATATTTTATCCTGTAGCCCTACCATGTAGTATCTTTATACGCCCTAGGGTACTTTTCCCTTTTTTTTTTTTCTTCTATCTCGCTACACCCAATGGGTACTTGTCCTTCTGTTTTTTTCATCCCGTCTGTTGCTTGTGCCCGACTTTCTCCAGCTCTCTCCTTCCCTCCCGCTCGTAACTTGACGCGGGGTCACGTATCAGGCGCTCCTCCCCACTACCCACTACTGGGCTTTCCTGCTTTTTTGTGGCGCTAAGGGATCAGCATTTTTCTTGCCTCGTCCGCTCGATTCGAAGTGTGCATACTCGTGTACCAGGTATCAGGTACCAGGTATAATATATACCATAGTGTAGCCGCCCCTGGCGCACTGTATACGAAGTAAATCATGTGATATCCTGTGATGTCCTGTGATATCCTTTATTGTGGACCTGACAGTAAGGAGCGCTAACCTTGGCCACAGGCTGTGTATTCCATACCAGGTGTCTGTGGTAGGATTGTGGTGCACCCCTCTCTGGTGAGTTGTGGTGATTGATGGTGAGTATTGTTGAATCCTTTGGGGCGTCACAGGGAAAATATGTCCAAAGCAAGTGGCTTGATTCGTGACGTCGCTGTTGGCTTGATTGATGACTTGATTGATGACTTGATTGATGACTTGATTGATGACTTGATCGGTGACTTGATTGATGACTTGATTAATGGTTGAGTGATGACTTGATCAAGGACTTGATGACTTGATTGATGACTCGATCGATGACTTGATTGATGACTTGATTAATGACTTGATTGATGACTTGATGGATGACTTGATGTTGATTAATGACTTGATTGATGACCGTATTGATGACTTTATTGGTGACTCGATTAATTACTTATATTAATTTATCGGTTTATGACTTGATTGGTGACTTGATTGATGACTCGTTTAATTACTTAATTCATTACTCGATAAATGACTTAGTGATGACTTGATTTGACGGCTTGGTTGATTACTTGATTAATTACTTGATTAACGACTTGATTGACGACTTGACTGATAACTTGGTTACAGCGCGGGCTGCCGAGGTGGGAGATGTGCTCCATTATGTGCAATGCATCGAGCCGTGCAGCACTCGCGCAGCATGACGACAATTCTACTGCTACAAGCCCTTGCTTTAGGCGCCTGGCATAAATGCCAACGTTGATTGTTTTGGCCGCTACATACGAGCCGCCTAATGTCCTTTCGAGTTTCCTGTCGTTCCCAAAAAAGGTTGTCTCGGATCCTACTGGGTTGTTTCCTACAACTCGGCTCGTACTTTGTAACGCTCTTTTTGTACTTTGCCGTATCTTATGCCTTAGCTGCCTGGTTGCCCCGAAGTAGCAGACGTTGATATCATCGTCACCGTTCTTCACAGCAATCTTTGGCACCCCCCGCCCCCTCCCCATCCCCGTTTCCGCCCCCTGTCCCCTCCCTTATTGTTTCCGTTCCTGTTTTTGTTCTTGTCCTTGTTTTTGTTCATGCTTCTGTTTTTGTTCTCCTTCTTGTTCTTGTGCGTGCTCTTGTTCTTGTTCTTGGTATTGAAGAAGCTCTAGTGCTGACCGCGGGCGTGACCGCAGCGGCCGCAAAGACAGGCATGCCAGCGGCAGGGGAGAGGACAGGGGTGACCGTGATCGAAGATCTTCCCGCCGCTCTCGCAGCCGCGACAGGGACAGGGACTCGGGCAGGTATTTTATGGTTGTGGTTATAGTTCTATGCTATGGTATGCTATGGTTGAGGGTGGTGGTAGTGGTTGGGGCAATTATGTTATTGTTGGTGAACTGTTGGTGTTGGTGTTGGTGTTGACTTTGTCGGTTTTGTTGTTGAAGTTGTGTTGGTGGTAGTGCGAGTGGTGGTGGTGGTGTTTTTATTGTTGTTGGTGGCGGTATTGTTGTTGGTGGCGGTATTGGTGTTGGTGGCGATGCTAGTGTAGGTATTGGCGTTTTCGTGTTGGTGCTGGTGTTAGTGTTGCTGTCGTCAGCATTCTGCGATAAATGCGTACTGCCACACGTGCTCTACTCACGCGTAGATACATATGTGTTCTTACTCGTACCCTGTCCCTCTCGTCTGATGGCGTTGTGTGGGGTTTTGACAGGGGCAGCAGGCGTGACAGGGACCGGCACGGGGACGAGAAAAGTGGCCGAGACAAAGACAAAACCAGAAGCAGCAGAGACGACGAAAAAGAAAAAGACAAGGACAAGGACAAGGACAAGGACAAGGACGACGCCGACAAAGACGATGCCGACGCTGACGGTAAACCGGAGGCGTCGTCCTCTAGGTCTAAGGACAAAGATAAGGACAAGGAGAAGAGCAGGGACAAGGGGAGGTCGCGCAGCAGGGATAGGGACAGGGACAGGAGGGACAGACACCATCGTTCAGAGTGAGTCGTCGCCCCCTGCGTTCCCTTCGTTCAATGCTGGATGAAAACCCCATAACCTTTGAAAGTAGTTAATCCTGACGCCCCGGTGGTCTAGTGGTTACCCTTGAATGCTAATTGAGTTGGTCCTGGAGTTAAAATCCCACGTGTCTGCGTGGGACTAATGAGCTTGTTTGCAAAAAAATAGGGAAATCAACTGCTGAGGGCGCCTTGCACCTTAGATAAGCGCAATTCGATGCGAGTCGGCGCGGGAAGAAAGTGCCGTACCCTTCTCGCGATAGAAATGAAGGCACGTACCGTATTGGGGAGAAAGAGAAGGGGCTAGTTAGTGACACCGGATCTGAGTTAGGACTAGGGAGGGAGAGAGAGGTAGGGAGAGAGAAAGAAGAAGTGCGTGTACAATGGATGGGATAAGCAAAATATAAGTATGGTAAGCGCTGTCCCGAAAAACATGTGTGCAGTTCTGAAGTGATTGGCGAGCGTGTTCTCGGCGGGGACATGAACGACGGGAGGGACAGACGTCGTCGTTCGGAGTACGCGATCACCCCGTTCGTTCACTAGAGCAACAAAAGAGTTTAACGCCCAGCATAAACAAGCTTTCCCTTGAGGATGTGGTTGGCGTGAGATCCTCCGGGGTGGCGAAAGGGGGTAACAACAAAACAATCCATTGAAATCTAGTCAGGACATAATTAGCCACCGCGCATGTAACCCGGCAAATGGCACCGAGCAGCCCAAATGAGTTTGTCGTTGAGTCTTACCCCTTCAGAATGTGGTTGGCTTCAAATCGCGGGTGTCTGTCGCAAGCAAGTTGAGAAGGGGGAACATGTTTCTATTATGAGGCAGTCCAGGTATTACGTGAAAAATCGCCCTTGAAGAAAACGAGACGAGAATACACCGCGCATGTAACCGGGCAAAGTATCACCGACTATTGATAGCCCCGACGAGTTAATAGCTCAGGCTTGGTTGAGAGTTAATAGCTCAGCCTTTGTGGAGTGTGTCCCTTGCTTTACTGGTGGAACACTAAATTATATACACCTGGTGCAGGTCGCGGGTCATGACTAACATGACTAGCTACAGTAGTCACGACCCGGCCCGCGGATCGGGTCATAATGCTTTAAAAAAGTCGCGGATAGGGTCTAGTCTAGTTGGGTCGGGTCAGGAGATGTTGAGAGACGTCACACGTCGGAACGGGCCAAGCCAGGAAGTTTTTCCAATCGCACGGGGGGGGTCAACCCACGTTGAAAAAATCCTTGCAAAACATATCCATACTGAATCGAAGTAGTTTTTGTCCGGACAAACGTGGACAAAGCGGCTTTTTTTGGGGGGTGGGGACGGGCAGGGAGAAGAGGGACAGACACCACCGTTCAGAGAGAGTGAGCACCCCCTTGGAGCTGCTTTCGGGGAGGGGGTGGAAGCAGGGCGGGAGCGGGGGCGGGGGCGTCTGCTTTGTGCGTGCTCCCCCGCCGTGTTATTGTGATGTTTTGTTTGTTTGTTTCCTGCACGAAGCGTCTGCTTTACACAACGTATTTCAAATGGGTTTCGTGTGCCCAGCGAGGCATGCATTTTTCTTAAATGTAATTCCTATATTCATTATTGGTTCATTCTGCCGTCTGACACTATGTAGCGCTTTTTACCAGTTATACAATCAACATGCGAAGGAAAAATCGAATCGACCGACGATGTGACGCTTTTTGGCCATGAACGAATGTTGCATGAGGGAGCCATCGTTTTCACTTGACACAACGACTTTTTTTTTTGCAAGTAGATTTCAACTGACCAACGATGTTTCGTTTTTTTTTGCCATGGTTGTTGCAGCCGCCGCAGTGACCGCGACAGAGACAGAGATGGAAGGCGAGACAGGGACGGGGACAGGGACAGGGACAGGGACAGGGATGGAAGGAGGGACCGCGACAGAGATGGAAGGAGGGATCGAGACCGAGACAGGGACAGGGACGAGAGGAGGGTGAGCCATGAGGGAGGCGTACGAGGTAGAGAAGATCGTTCCCCGTAGGATTCGTGCCCAAAAGCTTTTTAAGTGGTTTTGCTGTTGCCCCACGTCGCCCGGAGTTGGACTTGGCTCTTTGTTACGGCGACACGGTTTATACCTACCGTTAGATACAGCGATAGGGTCCGGGGGGCACACGCCTTTCTGCTGCCGCGCGAGTGATATGTATGTACCTCTGTCAAAAAAGGAACTTCGTAATGTAGGTCGTTGGCGCAAAGTAAGGTAACTAAACGATTCTGTATATGGCGGCCGTGGATATGGTGATTGCAATTTTATTCGGTTGTCACACGCGTAAGTGGCGCTGAGACGCCGAATAAAGACGCACAACGCGACCCCCCCAACCACATCCTTGGCTTATAAAGGAAAAATACCCCCCCCCCCCCCCCCCTCCCCTCCCCTCCCTGCCATGAAACACCCCTTGTTTGGTGTGTCAGGGCGACAGCCGGCGTCACCGTCGACGCAGCCCCAGCAAGAGCCGCAGCCGCAGCCGCAGCCGCAGCCGCAGCCCGAGGAGGTCCGAGAAGTCTACGGAGGAGAGGGAGGAGCTGGCTAAGCGCGCCGCCATCGACGAGCTCACCAGGGACCAGCGTACTGTCTTCGTCAACCAGCTCACCATGAAGGTAAGCGCAATGCTTCCTCGGAAGCAGCCGCATTATACCGCTCCCGACCCTCCCCGGTTTTTGATATTTTGTCTACGGTCGTTCATGGTAAGGGGTACACCCCCTCCCCACCCCCCCCCCCCACCCCTCCCCCACCCCCCCCCCGGGCGCGCGCTTTTACTGCGGCGCGGCATTGTGCGAGGGTTTCTAATGTTGAAGTGCCATTGCGTGATATTGAGTACACCCCCTCCCTCCCCCTTAGTACCTCCCGCCCTCTCCTCTCTCTGTGGCTTTTATGCGTAGACCGTTCTGTGCCCGGCGTAGCACACTACACAGGCCTGGTGGTATGTTTCACTAATCCTGTTGACTCTCTGCAAACATGATCCCACGCTATTCCAAGTAGTTTGTCCCCTACGACGTGGGTGTACTTACGAAATGGTTTTGATAAGAAGGCGTTGAGTCACCCCGAATTCAAACACTACCCCTACCCCTAACCCAAACTCTATACAAAACCCTTCCCCCAACGCCAACTCCGACTCTAACCCCAACCCTGGCCGCCTGCTACGATAGACATCACTTTTGGCAGTTTTTTGTTTCTGAATTTCGGGACTCCTTAGACCAGTACCGCTGGAACGGCATTCTTTTTTGTGTATTTTTTTTGCATTTTTTGCCTAGGTGATGATGATTCAGGATATCATGATTCATGATACATATGACGCGATCGGAGTATCACACACAGCTTGCAAAGATGGGTTTCGACAAAGTATTCGATCTCACAGCTGGAGTGGTTTTTTATTTTTATAATAAATGATGGTTCATGAGTACTACTACTATTAATACCACTACTAGTACTAGCAGTACTAGTACTAATACTAATACTAGTACTAGTACTAATAATTATACTAATACTAATACTAATACTAATACCAATACCAATACAAATGCCAATACCAATACCAGTACCAATACCAATGCCAATACTAATACTAGTACTAGTACTCTACTAATATTAATACTAATGCTAAAACTAATACTAATAGTGCGATGTGTCCGTGTCCCTAACACCGTGTCGTTGTCCCCTCAGGTAACGGAAGAAGACCTGGCCAAATACTTTGGCCTCCTGGGAGAGGTCAACAACGTCATCATGCTACGCGACAAGTTCACCAACCGCCACAAGGTAAGAAAATAATACCCTACTGCCTTAATACTCGTACGTATTTACTGGTATGGACTAGGCGTAGATGGCATGAAAGAAACATGATGACAGCTGCCAACGTGAAGTCTACTATCCGATTGGGTGTTGGGCGAAAAGTTGTAATGCCTCATTGCCATTGTGATTTTCCACCCCCCGTTGCCTATTATTGTGCGACGTGGAGGACCTTTATTCCGCGCAAAGGGGATTATATCGCGTAGTGTGTACCTGCTATATAGTTGGGTGTCAATGAGGCAAGTATCATGTCTGTAGACCGTAGACTCGCAACGTCGGCGGAAGCCGTTTGGGCCCAAGACGTTCTGACTGAGCCGGAGGTCCTCGACTGGGGATCGCCCAGCATCGTTTTGATCCCGTTCGTGTTTTACTGCTTCGTATTTTGTTTTTTGGCATGTTGTGCAATCCCGGATGTGTTTTTACAATTGTACGACTTGTTTCGCATCCCCTAAGTTGAAAAATAATTTTCCCGAAGCCGGAAAATAGCTCCATTGTCAACCACTTGATGTTGCTGTCGATTTTTACGCGTGTTGTTAGCGCGTGATTCTTCCTCGGCTTTCGCGTCTCGATTTTGTCGCAACGTCGGTTGTTGGTTGAAGCATTGCGGAGTTTTCGTTTGAGTATCCCGAGAAAGGATGCGTACACCCTGTCGTAGCATACAGTAGGTATTAAAGGACTTGATTCCTCCTCCATTTACGTTCCCTTCGTTGGGCTCGTCATCAATCGTACCATTGTTAACGCTGTATCCGGTTCCGTGTGCGCGCGTGTTTCGTATTCCCGTACCCGGCATTTTTTTTTTTTTTGTAACTGTCATTACCTCGGACCAATGACGTGCTTTGATTCCGATGATGAAGGACGGGAACAACGCCATGTCGAGGGGTCTACCCCGTCACAAGGTGACAACCGCCTTGGAATTAGATAATGTCGAGGCACTATCGTTTTGGGGGATAGGTAGGTAGAGTCCCCGTCCCCTGTCTGGCCTTTTGGGTGGCAAGCTTGTTTTTGATCAATGTTTCGAGGCATTATCTGGGGCGGGGCTAGGTAGAGTCCCCTCTTGTATCTAGCCCTTTGAATGACAACCTTGTTTAAATTCAGAGCTTATGGAGGCATCCTCCAAGGGGGGGGCAGTTGGGCTGAGTCCCCTTATCTGTCTATTTGGGTTACTGTACGACTGTATTCGAAATCGGAGCATATGGAGGCATGGTCCGGTGGGGGCGGTAAATCGGTAGCCCCCCCCCCTTGTCTCGCTTGCCATTTGGGTCGCGGTGTCGCTAGGGTAAACATTTAGGGTGTGTAGCGAGGGTGTGTAGCGAGGTGTCGCTATGTGTTTTCCCTCAGAAGTTGGCTTTTATTAACAGTGTTCCATGTTTAGTTTTTAGCCGTTCGGGGGACTCATACACGACCATAGACTGGCAGACTTCTGCACACTGTTTTATCAAAAATATTCCAAGGACGTCAGCCGTGAGTTCGACGAATTTCAGGTCAATACTCATATTTGCAAGCTGCACACTATTTGTAGCTTTCAGTGACTTCCTAGTAGACTCGTAGCGTGGAGATAGTTACATGCTAGTGATAGTATTAGTAGTATTAATAGTATATTACTAGTGATAGTACGGTACAGGTGCGACAGCCATTGTTTTCATGAGATTCCTTAGTTGAGGTGTATACTATGAATACTATACCCTACTATACCCTAGAATGCCCCTCTAGGCCAAAAATTGTTTGAACAAGAATAAAAGCGCCGTCACACCCGATGAAGAATATCATGGCCCTCGTACGTAGCTATACTTCGAAGTAGTAGGCGAGAACAAGAAATGCAGAAAAAATGGCTTTCCAGCGATATGGGGTTGAGGAGTGCCGAAATTAAGGAATAAATCGGAAAAAGTGCTACCTCTGACGTGGCAGGCGTCGGTACTCTACTCTAGTCTACTCTAGTCTACTCTGGTCTAGTCTAGTCTACTCTAGTCTACTCTAATGTAGTCTAGTCTAGTCTACTCTAATGTAGTCTAGTCTAGTGTACTCTAGTCTAGTCTAGTCTAGTCTAGTCTACTCTAGCCTATTCTAGTCTAGTTTAGTCTAGTCTAATCTAGTGTAGTGTAATCTTGCCAGTTTTGTTGGTGTAGGTGCGCGTTTCCGAGGGACGGGGGCGAAGCGAGAAATCGACCAACTAACCCTTCTACCTTCGCTTAGTCGTAGTTTTGGTTGCGCTAAACCGAGGTGACAACCATAGGCAGAACCAACCGTAGTACTGTAGAT
Organism: Undaria pinnatifida; assembly: GCA_012845835.1. Lineage (NCBI taxonomy): Eukaryota > Phaeophyceae > Laminariales > Alariaceae > Undaria > Undaria pinnatifida. The sequence continues at coordinate 1,180,741 of JABAKD010000005.1, forward strand.
ACCTGGTGGGACCAATCAAATAGACAGAACTAATCCTATGGATGAAGCCAACCTTAGGCGGAACCAACCATCGAATGGATACACGAAGCAACCATCCTTCGAATTGACTACCGAACAAATCGACCATCGAGCGGACCAACGAACCAACCATCGATCGGACACACGAATAAACGAGATAACGAATCGACAATCGAATAAACCGACCTTCGCACGGACCAACGAACCAACCATTGATCGGACACACGAATCAATCATCGGACGAATCGACCATCGGACGAACTACTCAAAACAGTACAGGACGCTTTTCACTAACAAAAAAAAAGGAATGCTTCGTCAGGCTGGATTTATTGTTTGAGAAAGGGTACGTTCTATACTGACTTAATGGCAGCTGCTAAAAAATGTCGCACTCTCATGTGTATACATGCTTGAAAAATGAAAACATGCCGGTACCTGGCATGGCTTTACACAGCGGTCGTGCGTCCTCCGCCCTTCTCCCTCTCTCTCCCCCCACGCCCCCGCCCCCAAATTACTCCACCTCCAGGGTTTTGCGTACGTGGAGATGAAAAGCCTCGAGTCCGTGCCGATGGTGCTGCAGCTGAACGATCGCGTGCCCGATTTCCAGAAGTTTCCAGTGATGGTAAAGGCCAGCGAGGCCGAGAAGAACTACCTTGCCAAGCAGGTATGTATTGTAATTTTTCGGGTCTTGAAGAGACAAAAAAATGTGGGCTGTTGATGGCAGTTTTTTGTTTGTGTCCCAACTGCGGTTCAGGGAGTTTTGCAGCGTCTACTCGTGCTGGCACGGGCTCATGTTGGATTCGACAATAAAGCGGCACTTTTTTTCATTTATCCTTCGCCGGATCGGGAAAAATATAGCTTGAGCTCTCGACACGTCCGCGTTTTTTCATGCGCGTTGTTTAACTCAGTTGTATCCGCAATCCAGCGCTAGCTGGTGTGTCGTTCAGTTCTCGTGGTAACGGCAGCGCGAGCCGTCTCCACCGGCGGTCAGTGGTTGCTGTCGTTTATGCTTGGGGTCCAACAGAGCTAATCCCTGTTGGGACCCAGCGATAGTCAAAATGTGCTTGAAGCTGCAGTAGTGAGGTATGCCTGTACATGGCGGTCATGATGAGACTACCACTCGATACAGGGCGGCTGAAATTGGTTGATACGACTGTAACTCGGAATGCAATTGCGTACACGAATAGGGCGACCTCCAGATAAACAACCTCAAGTAGTACATTGCGGTTGCAATAAGGCTACCACTCGGTGTAGGGAGGCTGAAATCGGTTAGCACGGCTGTAACTCTGAATATGAGTGCCTAGACGAGGGCGGTCTCTCGATTCGGGGCGGGCATGATTTCTTCGAACTGTACCGCCGTCCTGTGGCCTTAGGAGGGGGCCCTGCTGTGTCCGCAGGAGGTGACCAAGAGTGGCGTAATCAGTAGAGTACATGCATAGTCTATACGCACATAAATACTTCGTTTACGAAATACACTAAAACATCCTACATATCACTGAAAACCAGGAGGAGAAGGCGAAGAACCCTGCCGCACAGGCCAACATCATCCTGGGCAACGCTGCGGCCTTAGCCGGCCTCAAGCTGCACATCGGCAACCTGCACCAGAATATCACGGAGGACGACCTCGGGGAGATCTGCCGGTCCTTCGGAGAGGTCAGAACGTGTAATGGGTTGTTGTTGTCCTTGTTGTCCTGGGTATGGTGTTGCTGTTGTTCTTGTTGTTTTTGTTGTGATTGTGCTTGTTCTTGTTCTATCTTGTTCTTGCTTTCGATCTTGTTCGTCATGTTTTCCTTGCGGTTGCTGTTGCTGTTGCTCTTGTTCGTGGGCCTGGTCCTGTTCTTGTTCTCGTTGCTGTTGCTGTTCTTGCTATTGCTCTTGTTGTAGTTCCTGTTGTGACTCTTACTTGTTATTCTTGTGGTCTTTTTCTTCGACCGTTTGTATCGATCTAACAGGTGACTCAGCTGATACTTCACCGCGACGAGGCCGGCGAGAGCAAGCGCTTCGCTTTCGTCACCTACGCCGACACGGAGAGCACCACCGCCTGCCTGGAGAAGCTAGACGGTCTCGAGGTGGCCGGCAAGGCCTTGGCGGTAAGTGGGAAAGAAAGACTTGGGAAGGCGGTGTGTGTGGGGCTATTTAGTGTTCGATTGAGCTGTCGCCGGTTGTTGTGCTAGCACCTGCCCGAAAAGGCTATACGGTTTAGAGGTGGCCGGCAAGGCCTTGTTGGTAAGGAATTTTTGGCAACGACAGTGGCGGGGGGGGGGGGGGGGGGTGGCGAAGGGGGGAGCGAGGGAGGCGGGGGGAAGGGCGAGGGCGAGGGGGTCGGCAAAGCAGGGAAGAGGGGAAGGAGGGGAGGGGGGGGGGGGGGCGTATAGAGTGCGGTGCGGTGTGGTTGGTGTTTTTTGGTTGCCCTTTTTGTGTTTTTGTGTGAGTGTTGGCACGGGGGCTTCCTTGTCCGTGTCTAGGCGGCGGCTTTGTTTCTTTGTCAGTGTCTTGGCGGTTAGTGGCAGGAGAAATCTTCGGCGGCCGGGGGTGGGGGATGTGGTTATAGTATACCTGGTGTATTATAACGTTTGTGGCCGTCGTCCGTAGCGTCCGTCGTCCGAAGGACCATGCCTGCAATGGCGGGACGGATCACGTCGGGTTTTCACCAACCAGGCAGACATTGCGTAGGGCGGTATTTCTGGTTGCGTTTTGATTGCGTTGTATTTTTGTTGTTGTTGTAAGCTTCCGTTCCACCACCCCACAACGATCGCATCGCCATCATATACAAGTAGATGTAGATGTAGATGCAGATGCAGATGTAGATGTAGATGCAGATGGTGTAGATTTTCCATTTTTCGATCGTCATCTGTACGAGAGGGGCAGATCGTATAGGCCACCGAGATCGTTTTCTGTTCGATTGGCGCAGATGGGCGCATCCAACCAACCTATCAATCATAACCATTTAACCCGTCCACCAAGTAAACCCCAGGTATCGTTCTGCAAGTTGGACCCCAAGACGATGGCCCCCACCGACACCGCCTCCGGCAACTGGATACTTGCTTTAGATTGTCTAGATTATCTAGATTATCTAAGTTGTCTAGATTGTAGATGATTGATTGTGGATGATTTAGATAATCTGTTCGATGTGTGCAGGCAGATCAATCAACGCATTCGCCACCCAACCTGTGAAATATCCTTTCCATCAAACCCAGATGTCGTTCTGCAAGGAGGACCCCGCGGCGGTGACCCTACTGACACCGTCTCCTCACCGCGATTCGATCCATAAGATGGGAAGCGTGATTTAGCATGTAATGATCTAGATGATCTACAGCAGCTCGTAATCTTTCAAACTTGTGCAGATCAATCAACCAATTGACCAATCAATCGTCGACCCATCCATCAACTACATCCCAGGTGTCGTACTGCAAGGCGGACCCCAAATCAGTTGCTCCCACGGACACCGCTTCCGGCAATTGGATGCTGGATGACGATGAAGGCGAGGGGGGCATGAAAATGGACAGCGCCAATCGCTCCACCTTGATGGCTCGCCTGGGAGGAGCACCGGGTACTGGGGTTGATGCCGTTGGTGGTGCTGGTGGTGTTGGAGGTCTGCCGGGTGCCTCGCCCTCTTCTTTTGCTGCTTCTTCTGTTGCTGACGCTGCTGCTTCTGCTGCAACGGCTGCTGCTGCCACTACGGCTGCCATGGCGGGCATGGGAGGGATTCCAGGTGGGAGGCCTGGGTGTGTGCAATGGATTGTTTTATATGTTGGTCGTGGTGGTGGTGGTGGTGGTGGTGGCGGTGGTGGCGGTGGTGGCGGTGGTGGCGGTATATGCGTGGTTCTTTCGCATTGGGCCATTGCATGGACTGTACAAGCAAGCTTTGTTTGGAAGCTGTGTATATTTATTTTTTGGTCTTGCGCGCCAAAGAAGACAAGTGGTAGCAGTTTATGCCTATTCTTGCTGACGATAACAGTGCTCTTGCCCTCCCGTGCGGAGGTTTGTGTTTACACTTGCTGACGAAAGAGGTGCCCCCCCCCTCCTTCCCCACCCTCTCGCCCCCGCCCCCTCCTCCCCCGCTCCCTTCCCCCCTTCCCCCCCCCCCCCCTCCCCTCTTCCTCCCTTCCCCTTCCACCCTGCCCCAGGCATGGGGCAAGCTCTCCCCGGCATGGCCACCCTGCCCGGTATGTCCACCCTGCCCGGAATGGCCGGGATGGGGATGATGGGGAACATGGGAGGGATGACTTCCCAATCCCCCTCTGCTGCCGCTAATGCTGCTCTTGAAGCCGCGCTCAGTGGCACTGCCTACGGAGCTGGCGCAGGGAGTATGCACGCCGGGGGTTTGGGAATGGGGGTGGGGGCTATGAGCTCGGCAGGGATGGGTGTGGCGGCTATGGGCGGGAGAGGGGTGGGAGCGGGCTCAGTGGGAGCGGGAGGGATAGGCATGGGGGCTATGGGCGCGGGCATGGGGTTGCCGCCGATGGGGGGCCAAGTGAGTCTCGAAAAAAATGTAAAAAGTTCTTGGACTTTTCTTTGAGAATACTTTTTTTTTTTTCCTTTTCTTTTGAAAACGGAATTGGACGCCTTTTTGCAGTAGCAGTGTTGTTGGTATTTATAGTAGTTGTGTCGATAGTGGTACTCGTATTGGTAGTAGTAGCACCCGTAGTAGCAGTAGCAGCAGTAGGCATACTGTCACACTCTTTTTCGCTGCTGCGGGTAGAAGAAATGAAATTCTACGTAATCGATGGAACGCTTATTTTTCCAAGAACTCACAAACGTCCATTCGGTATGTAGCTGAGGGAAGCCATGCTCAAAGCTCAATCCGTGTTTCCGTTCGGCCAGGCCACCAAATGCAAATGGATTTACCAAGATTGGGTTCTTTCGGGAACGTTCGTCAATCCTAATCTTTGGGTTTCCTTCGTCCTCTTCTAACTCTGTCGCTTTATTTTTCTCTCTGTTTTTCTCCTTGCCCCCCCCCCCCCCCCCCGCCGGCCCGCCCCCTCTTTCGCTCCTCCCCCCCCCCCTGCCCTTCCTCCCTCCTTCTCCCCTCTCTGGTCCTCTCCCTCCCCACCTAAGGCGCCCGGCCAGGTCACAGGCCAAGGACCTCTACACCCAGCCATCGCGGCTTCCTTGCCCGGAGTTGCAACACCTGGGTTAGGAGTTATTGGGCCGGGGATGGGTTCATCTGTCCCCGCCCCCGCTCCGGCTGCTGCTGCCACCCCTTCGGCAAAGCCTGCGGTGGTTGGAACTCCCACCTTCTGCCTGTTGGTCAAGAATATGTTCGATCCTGCGACTGAGACGGATGAAGGCTGGGAGCTTGACATCAAGGAAGAGATGGAGGAGGTATGCATAGGGGTTTGGTATAATAGTATTTCGATGCAGGTAGGGGAGGGGGGGAGGGGTGCATGTGTTGTAGGAGTTCAGTGAGGGTGAGCGGGGGAGGGTTTTGGCGTGGGATTGAGAGGCGGGGAAAGGAGGTGTACCCAATTTGCGCGCGGCCGTAGTCGCATGTTCGTAGACCCTCGCTGGCTGTAGACCCTCGCATTCCTTCAACGCCGGACGGAGCACGTTGGGTTTTCGCTTTCCAAGCAGGCATTGCGTGTGGGGGGGTTGGGGGGGGGGGGGCTCATGTCGTGCATGACTTCGGTCTCAAGACCATATACCCTCGAATCCATACAATGCTTGATCGAAACACGTTTTGTAGTCCCCGACCAGGCAGGGGCGGGGTGGTGTTGGTAGATTTGGGTGAATGCGGTGGGTGTGCATCATACAGTGTCATACAAATCAGCCCAAGTTGTACGTTTTTACCTTTTCGTGTTTTTGCTTTTGGCCGTCTTTTGTTTTTGTTTTGACCCTTTTTTTTTTGTCGCGTTTCCCGTCCGTATCAGGAGTGCTCGAAGCACGGTACGGTGATGCACAGCTACGTCGAGACCAGACAGCCCGGAGGACTGGTGTACGTGATGTTCAGTACCATTGGGGCCGCCACCGTGAGTATTTTTTTTTTGTTTTCACTTGTGTCCCCTAATGCGACGTGCGGATATCAATGGACTTAGGGAAATCCCTGCGGTATTCGGGCCGCCACCCCGGGCGCAGTGACATTTCTCCCCCTGGTGCATGCTGTTATTTCTTGGCTTTGGGACCCCCGGGGGTGTTGTGCACAGCTTTGATGTTCTTTCCCGAGGGAAACATTACGTGGCGTTCAGCACCGTTGGGGCTTTCTACCCGGGTGCAGCATGCTGTTATTTCTTGGTGTGGGGAAACCGGGGGTATTGGCACCGCCACGGTGCTGTGTCGTGTAGCGTTGTGGCTTGGCTCACTTGTCTTGTCTTGTCCCATGTAATGTTGTGGTTGCTCGTCCCATGTTACCCTAGTTTGACCCATCTATTGTCTCCTCTCACATCGTACTGTGTGCCCTTGTACTGTCTTGTCTTACCTTGTCATGGGGTTGGTGCTACGCAACCCACGGTGCTGGTAAATGGTGCTACAACATCCATGGCGCTGGTAAATGGTGCAAATTGGTATAGGCATCGGCGGAGATGCTAAACGGCCGCTGGTTCGCCGGAAGGATGGTGCTCGTCGAGTTCCTAGACCCTCATGTAAGCCGATAAAAGGGTTCAAACTTGAACTTTGCACGTCGTGCGCCAATTTTTTTTCCTTTTGTCCGCTTTAGAAATGTGTAACTGCCTACGTACTGGTACCCTGTTTCATCGAAAACCATGTTTTCATGCCCTTGGGAATTGGTATGGAATGTGTTTCCGGTAAACTACGTATGTATATCAAAAAGACGAGTGCATTTGCGTTGGCTGTCTTGTAGTCGCCTAATACCGTTTCTCTGTTGCTATTTATTCATGATGGTTGTGTTCAAGCAATCGCCCGCAATACAAAATGTACCACCAGGGTCCGGACATAGTAAGCGACCCCCCCGGAATTAAATATTCCAAGGTCAAGAGGAAGATGCAAAAGTAGCCAAAAAATGAAAATAGAAGAGAATGCATCCGGTTATCATTCGTGCTGGAAAAAAGCTCCAATCCTCTCATAGTGGGGACATTTAATCACTTTAATGGCCTCGATTGCACTGCCCCTGTCAAATTGCTTTGATCGGACCACCCTCCATCTCTCCCTCACCTTTCGACCCACCACACTGCCCTGTCCTCTTCCCCCCACTCTTCTTCTCCTTTGCCCTCTCCCTCGCATCAGGTGTACACCGCCAAATTCCCTGAGGCCACGAAGGCTGCCCAGACCGCTCTTGCGACCGCCGCCAACGCTTAACGCTCAGTGGGAGTTTTTTCAGAGGAAATATTCTCACTTGCTCATGCAACGGAAATGAGTATAGCCTACTTTTGTACCTTCCTGTTTCGGGTGTGGAAAACAAGACGCCGCCGGAAAGTTTTTTTCCTTCGACATTCTCCAGAAGTTCTTCAGAAAATTCCTCTCCCTTGCCCGTAGGAGCGGATTTCAACACGACGAAGTGTTTCCTTCCTTTTTTCCGCGCGTGCGGAGTCACGACAACGCCCGAAGAATGCACCGCTCTTAGTGTTTGCTCAGCAGGGCGTGCTTGTGACGTGAGAGGAGGGTATGTGCCGGGTGCTGATGGTAGTATTCACCCATTCGACATGTTTTTTTCTTTTTTCGTGCTGATAGCCTGTTGACATATTATGTCTCTCTGTGTGCTGATTGGCTTGTTTCATGATGTTTTTTCGGCGATTTTTCCCCGCGGTTTTGGGTTTTCTATTTATATGGGAGGTTTCGTTTTTTTTCAGCGGCGTGCGGTGGGTGGACACTTGACGTGCTTGCCGTGCACTCGACGAGAAAACGGACCTGGTTCGTCTTCGTTAGCGGATAAGATGGCAAGGTTGGATGAGGGGTGACGCTCGGATAATGATCTAAAGTATTTTTTGTGTTTACGCGTATGGTTTCGCTGTCGTTTCATGCGGACAGTCAACATTTGAAGGCACACGTTTGGCCAAAATACTTGAAAATTGTGTGGGCTCGTTTTTGGCGCGTTGTAAAGGACTTGGTCTCCTGTAGCATGGTGTGGCACGAAGTGTTTTTCTTGCCGAGAGGTGGTGATTAGTCAGTTTGCTGGAACTGCAGTACGTTGTTATGGCGTTGTCGTGTTGGTCTTGGTCCCCTTGATGAAACAGAGGGGGGCGAACCTTGAAGAAACAGAGGGGGGCGAAGCAGAGAGGGACAGGGAGAGAGGGGGATATTATTTTGAAAGGCAAAACGAAAGAGAAAAAGAGGGAAGAGAACCATAATGGGAAATTGAAATGTAGGAAGGAGAGGAGAGGCAGAGAGAAGGAGGAACATCGAGAGAGCTGTCCGTACGCGTGCGCTTTTTATGGTTTCTTTTGTGTTTTAGCACGTGGCTGGTAGCAAGCGACAGGTCCTGGACAGGACAAGGCCATGGTATTGTTGTGGGCGTGCCTGTAGTAAACACGTACAAAGAAAACCAAAAGGGAGGTTGACGGACAAGACACAAACATGGTGAGAGAGCTGTCTTGAGTTTGAACCGTGTGACAACCGGATTTGGCCTTGGTTGAGAGCCAAAAGGTGCAACGATGGTTGGAATCCGGTTCGGCGCATTTGTGGTTAAGATAGTTTGACCATGATCGATACCCGGCGTGACGATGGTTGATAAACTAACGACTTAACTATGATGATTGAAAACCCGTTTGAAGATGAGATTGAGAGGTTGTAGTTACACACTATCGTAGACGATGGTTGATAGCCGTCTTGATGATGGCAAGTTGACGATGATTGACCACCCACTTGGCGGGAGAAACACGTTTGTGGCACGTTGTTTTCTGATTGGCCAAGAGATTTTTTTTTTTTTTTTTTTTTTATCCTCCGGCGGATGGGGAAAAATAAAGCTTTAGCTCACCACACTTCCACGTATTTTCATACTCGTCGTGTGTCGATTTAACTCAGCTGCTTTCGCAGCCCAACGCTAGCTGGCGCACCGAGAATGTTTGAGGGGTAACCAACCGTAGCCACTGGCTGATCACATGGTTCACGATCATTGATAGTTGACTTAAGGATGGTTGGAAATGGACGTGATGATTGTTGGTAGCACAGCAGTGTACGTTGGTTGGTAACCGACTTGATCATGGTGCAACATCAACTAATCGATTTTGGGCAACAACCAACTTGACGGTGATCGAGAACCGACTTGGCGATTGTTGACATCCAACCTAACCCTTATGCTACTGCAAAACTGATCCGATAAATTCCAAGTAAATTGTCTCCAAAAGTGTGGGTGCAGTTAGTTGTATTAATAAGGGGCTTAACGATGATCGACAACCATCTTGACGATGGTTGATGATAGCTACTCTTCGACCCCTTGGTTGAATACCTCGCTCGAGGGTCATTGTTCCCGCTTTGATAAGTGGTTGATGGACTACTTAAAGACGGTTGAAAACCACCCAAGGATGACTCCTGGTTGACAACGCTTGGAACGATGGTTGAAAACCAACGTTTTTTCAAGCCTGTTCAGGCGTTTCGGAACCTGGAATCTGGAACCTGGAATTTCAATTCTCGTCCCCCCCCGCGGGAACGGCGGTTTAGCTAAAAGCTGCTCCCTATACTCTCTAGATATGTGGATATTAATAGTAGTTTTCGAGGTTTCAAATAATTGCGGGGAGGCGACAATGGAAATTCGAGAACGACATTCGAGATTCCGGAAATACTGTCACAGCAGGTGGCTCCTTTTAGCCCATTTACAACTGGAAACTAGTTTTTGGGTACAAATAACTTGGAATTAGAATGGGAGGGATTTTGGGGCTCTAGAAGGGGCTATTATAGTGCTTCGCGGAGGCAGGGTAGGGTCCCTTGCATGCCAACACCCCTGAACAAATATTTTTTTATATATTATATACGCTAGACTAATCATATTTGAAACAAAAGAATAGGACCCCTCCCAACAAGAAAAAACTCACCCACATAGTAGACTATAGTATATTACAAGTACCAACAACGCTGCTTGCAAAGATGAGTATCGACCCGAAATTCGTCGAACTCACGGCTGACGTCCTTGAAATATTTTTTTTGAATGTGAACCCGGTAGCACATCTAATCGTTTTTGTAGCAATCTGTGTGGCCCTTGTCAAGCGGGAGGCAGTGTGTGTGTGGAGATCCCTTTCACGCGACTTGCGTGTCCCTCGTTAAGGGTTACATCCGCCAATAGACTAGTCTATACCGTACGAGGTCTCTCAACAAGCTTTTTACCATTCCCAGAAAAAAAAACTCACCCTAATCGCCGGTAGTTTGTCCTCCAAAACGTGGGTGCAGTTAGTTCGCAAGGATTCTTAAAAGTGGAAAAAACAACTGTGCGGAGATCATATTATACGTATCGATTTTCCTTGTCGCGCGGTTCCTTAAAGACACCCACCTACTCGATAGGCAACAGCCAGCTTGACGATGGTTGAAAACATGCTTATGGTTGATAACCAACTTGATTTTGACCGATGACCAACTTAACCCCTTTAGAGCCCCCGAACCCCTCCTTACACTAAATCCAAGTAATTTTGTCCCCAAAAACGGGGTTCCAGTTGTAAAGGGGTTAACAATGATTATCATAAAACTTGGCGATGGTGGGTAACTGCCGCACAGCCTGTGATGACCATGGTTGATAACCGACTTACCGACCTTTTGACGGCCAACCTGATGACGTTGGGCAACAGATCAACAACCTTGGAGAGTGGCTGGACGATGGTTGACGGGTACTGGACGATGGTTGACAACCGAATTGATGTAGTATGTTGGAAACCAACTTCATGGTAAAAATCAACCCGACTGTGTTTTACAACCCGTTTGACGATGGCTGATGTCCGCCTTCTTGACACTGATTGATACCTAATTAACGTGTTTAACGCTATGATTGTTTGGCAACCAATACAATCAATTGTCAACGCTTCATTCAGCAACTTCGGCAAGGAAGGGTTGAAGGCGTCATTAACTTGTCGATTGTTGACAGCACACTGAACGATGGTTGATAACCGACTTGATGGTTGAACGGCAAATCGATGATGGGCAGTGCAACCAACTTTTGCCCCGTGGCTGAGAGTCAACTGGACGGTTGTTGAGGATTGGCTAGACGATGATCGCAACGGGCAAAGTTTTTGATATATATGTATATAGGAAGTGGTGTTTTGACGAAGAAAGCATAGCATCAGCCGCTGACGTACAGTAAATTCAACTCGTTCAGAGCTTGTTACGAACGACTGGGAGGGTCCAATTCACATCGCCCCAAAATATCCAATGCCCCCCCAAAAGCGCTGTTCGGGGGGCATCGCAATAAAACCTACTCATTTACATTGACTGCATACTATCCCCGACGGGCGCGACCCGTACGAACATGTAAATAGTTACCCTTCGGGTATTTTGGTATCCAAGAATGAGTGCACGTTGTCCATACAGTACAGTGTGTGGTATCCTCGGTCCCCTCGGCCTCACGGTTACCAGCCGAAACAGCTCCAGTTATCATAGTTGTGGCCTTACATGGGCGCCCAATGTTGCACTAGTTAGTACTGTAGGAATCCTGGCGCTCGCTGCTGCTGAGCTGTTGTTACGCTTCTTTCTTAAATGTCTCTATGTCATCGGACATAATCGACATTCATAACGACTATCTATGTCGTATTTCACAAATGCAGCATCTATCTCGTGATCTAGATTTTTGAAGGCAGACATAGTATCGGCGACCTATGGGATTTACACGATCTAGACAGTACTCTGAAGACAGGAAAGAGGGGACGCCAGCAGGACGTCCCCTTGTCGGGAAAGCCTTCTGACGTTTCTTGGAAATAAGCAGGGTGAGCCCACACTGCTGTGGCTGCCATCGATACCCCACAGCAGCACGGCAACAAGTGCGAGGAGGTTATAATAAAAATTACGGAAACGGCATCAATTATTGGTGCACGCCGTGACGTGCCCGGGGGTGGGATTGGATCGTAGCGCGTAGCTAGCGCAGAACGGGGGACAGGAGTAGGAAGCGGTACAGAACAGCATCCTTAAGTAAGGGGCAGGCTTGCGAAGCTGCAACGCGCGATGACAGAGAAGTTCCTCAATCACAGTGACTCCTAGGAGCCCGTTGAGCAACGAGGAAACCCATTAGCGAGCCCGTTCGGGAGGGGTTACCGGTTTAACGTGCAGGAGCAGCAGCGACGAGGGGGGTGTCGGTGAAATAGGCGCCCCCGCTGGTGGCGGGCCAGGTGCGAAAGTTGGCCATAGACATGCGGTGACGCGTGGCTACCCTACTGAGGTTGGCAGAAGGCTGAGCGATGGTCCGGGACGTGCTTTTATTTGTTTACGTTGCATTCCGCACGTTGACGCGCGGTTTCGACATGTCGGTGGTAGTGGTCACGTCACAGTTGTTGAAGATGCCGGGGGAAGAGTGGTTCATTTTCAATCCTATCGTCATTGGGAAAACGCTCAAGGGGGTCCTCCCAAGCGGTAATGGGGAGGAGGAACACCGACTGTCGGGAAAATTATGCTGTGGAGGCGAGTGCCGACAGGCCGCAGCGTCCATGCAGTGGGCGCTTGCGCGGGGGTCAAGTTTCTGATTCCCGAGCGTCCTAGAAAGCGGGGACAAAGGGAATCCGGCGCTGACACGAGCGCAGACGACCTCGAACCTCCAGGCTTGCTTGCGAGCAGCGGGTGCGTGTGGAAGACAACCGGTAAACGTTGCACTCCTTCCGAGAAGGGGGGAAAACTAGCCACCGTAAGGATGGTACGGCCATGGACGCTCAGGGAGTACGTCAGAAGGTGGTCTGCGGCCGGAGCCGGCAGGTGTGCAGGAGTGGCGGCATCAGCGACGCCGTCACGGGGGACTACAGTGGTAAGCTCACTCACACGGCACGGCGTTCATACACGCAGACGCTTTATCACTGTCGGAGAGGTTTTCGAAGTCGTACGCAGGTTCCGTCGGGATGACCGCGGCAGTCAAACCCCTGGGGAGCTCGGTTAGATGTTCGGTTGGGGATGATCGAGAAATTATGCAACCTCGTTCAAATGTGGACACAGACGAGTGACGACATGGTTATGATTGAGAAGGGGCAGCAGGTATCGGTGTGATCTCATGCCGCCGCCTGGAGGCCTCATTGATCCCAAACTACATACCATAGTACGAATAATAGCTTAGATACGTCGCCATGCTGCAACAGCATCTGAAACCAGAAACAGCGGGGATGTCAGCACGGCGTCCCTTTTCAGGAAAGCTTCCTGATGTTACTACGGGGTGAGCCCACTCCGTGGTTGCCATCGATACCCGAGAACAGCGAGACGCGTACAAGGAGGTGAGAACAAAACACAGAACATCCCGCCCGCCCGTCGTCGGTGGCGGGGTCTACCGCCGACAAGCGTTTACTTTACCGGTGAGTGTATCTATCTGGCTGGTAGCAGTAGGGAGGCCTCATCGACCTCAACTATTTATGTACCTGGTGGTACGAATTGATCTATGTCGCAATGTTGAAACAGTATTTTCCGGGTGGGGTATGAATGATACGGCTCTTGCATCGACTAAGGCTAAACGGCAATGAATGTAGGACGACCAACAACTGTAGATCGCGATCTACCCGACGTGTCATGCTTGAAACGCGTAAACGTCGTCTATTATATGGAGGCATGAAGTAGAACGGGGGCAAACAAAGTTACCAGTACTTGACTTTCAAGAGTTGAACCCTGCTCACTGCCCATGGTCAAACGGATTTTTCAAGTATGCACGTGCCACCTACCTGTTTCTGTTGTCATTTTCGGTACCCAAGCCAACCGGATCCACACCGACCTCCAGCACCCAGGGCCTGCACACCCTGCGTCTTTGCTGCTGCTGGACGGCTGCCCAAGTTTCCCTGGACCGAGAGCCGAAAAGCCGCGTGGAAGACAAACCGTGTCTATGCCACTGGATTTTCCTTATCGCTTCAGCCCGCCACGGTGAGTGCACATACATCATAATTTGAAATTCCTTAAATCTTTCGCTGTTTCTACATGCAGATAAATCCAATGCAAATCGAGGAGGAGGGGGGATGCTGAACCCTATCTTTGCGCGATAAAAGGACGGTGTACGTGCCGGGGGGAAGCGGGAAGACACCACGTAGTATGGGTCCCGTGGGAACGCAGGTAGAGCACTCACCTGTGCGTGGCCACGGTTCGTCGAGAATGTAGCTGAGGGAAAAACCTCGCCCATGAGCTGAGCTGGAAAGTAAAAGTGGTGACTAAAACAAGTGGAACTAACTGTGGAAGACTCGAGAGGAACACTGCCAGGGACGCAGCAGAAGCGGCAGCAAGCACCACCATTCGAGCACGGCAGTCAGCAGTGGCGCACAGTAGTAATGGGGTCGGATACATAGTCGGTCTTCAGTTTGATGAGCAGATAAATCTGATCACCCGTGCCAATCCAAAGCTTTCCAGACTTTTTGTTTGCCGCCTCTCTGCTGTGCTCGTCTCCGACACACGCAAATCGTTTTTTCTCCGTCAGATGTTCTAACAAATCACGAATAATAGGATATTGCAGTAGTTTTCCACGTTTCAGCCCTGGGCACGGGGTCCACCGGCTTGAGCTCCAAGAACATTTTTACCACATCGCCCCCCTGACTCTTCCAATGCGCCATCTGGGCACGAGGCGCAACATGCATACCACTATATTCCCCCCACGTGGGCTTTGTATACCAAGTACCCGATATCAGCGGCATCTTCTCGGGCAAACCCATGCATTCCCTCGTGTTGCATACAGGTGGTGATATGATATACCAATCTGGGTTTAAATGTAAGGACGGATTGAACAATAATACCAAATATAATTTTTTCTTATGTTTCCGTTCAGAGGGACTCACTTTCGCGTTTTTCAAGTGCGGCCGCTGGGCCTTCACGAGCTCCTATTCGCACAAAGCAAGGGGGGCGTGCTATCAGATCTGGTGCACATAGCACAGACGAACATATTTTTACTCTTCAGCCCGAAGCCCTAAGCTCTAGAGCTCTAGACAAGAGATCCTCCTACGTCGTGGTCGCGGGTCGTAGCTCCCATATCCTACAACCCTCCTTTCTCCCTGCATTTATTTGCTTCCTCCCCCACCCCCTCCTCCACCCCCTCCTCCACCCCCTCCATGCTTGCGTACACACTAAACTCAGAACTGCCCCCGTTTCGAGGGTGAACTACTTGGAAATAGTGTGGAACGTTTTTTGCAGTGTTCTTAAAAGAGGCAAGAGCGTCCAACAAAACCACACTTATTTCCGCACATTTCCATGCACATCGTGTGTCAATTTAACCGCTACTCCTCCATTCATTGTATTCGCAAAATTACAGTAGGTGTATCACGCAGCTTGCAAATATGAGTATCGACCCTAAATTGGTCGAACTCACAGCTGACGTGTTTGGAAGTTTTTTTTTTCGAAATGAGAAACTGACCTGCAAAAATGATCCTAATAGTATAGACTATAATATCCCATATTATTTCCAAGCGGTTTGTCCCCGAAACACGGGTGGGTGCAGCTCTCCAACTCTCCAAACATGATCCCATTCAGTTTCCAAGTAGTTTGCCCTCAAACCGCGGGTGCACTTCTGAAAGGCGAATAAGAGCGAGCGGTCAAATCAGCTTGGCACGCCTTGTGACGCCCATCCATAGACTATTAATATCTAAATGATACGCAACCCGAAACAAGAGGGGCACCGAGATGAGACCGAGAGTACTTACTTACTTGCCGGTTCCTGTTCCAAGGGGCTCGTTAGTTGGGTACCCCACTCACTGTATATCATATATATAGGTCCACTACTGTATGGCATATATATATGTAGGTGTGAAAATCCAGGACCCTGGAAGATCCTGGCCAAACATGTACCCCTTTGTTGTTTAGTTTGGGACCTGTGGTTTATACAGGTGTACCTTTTCCCGGTTTTAGAGTGTTGGAGATGGGGCGGGTTTGGACTCACTCGTGCCTGCCTAATGCGACAGATGAAGATGATGATGATGACGATGATGATGATGAGGATGATGATCAAGGGACTTCACGCTGGCAACTGGGACGGGTAATGAATGGCGTGAGAGTGGTGATATTCGGAGCATATTGTCAGATTTTGCGTTCAGAATGAATTGTGAACTACACGTTGTCGAAAAACAAATTAAGCAATAGTGGGGATAGCTCTTCTCGTCGTTGCGCTGTGGTGCTACAGGTAGTGAGCCGTGACCACACAATTAATGCAGAATAGATGCAGTGGTAGTACAGTATTAGCATTATTGTGCACAATATAGCATGGATTGTAGTAGTAGGGTTAGCGCAGAAGTATCAGTAGTCTTGGTTAATGGTCGTGACATCGATCAATCGGTAGTAGTAGTAGTAGGAAGAGGAGGAGCAGAGTTTTAGTGTGCGGAAGTGTAATTAAAGAGCAATATAGGTACTACAATAGTAGTAATGCATCACAACCGCACCAAAGGTGTCGCTTGGGAGCCCTGTACCCTCTGCTACGGGTAAGGGTATTGGGCGGGGACACAGAGTGCCCACTGCAGGTCTGCCAATTGAGCAGGTCCTCGGAGAGTACTCACTTTCTTTGCCTTCGTAGCGACGTTGCTTTATTTACCCGATTCCACCAGAGCCCCGGATGGCTTCTGAGATCGGACGCACGTGCCTCCAATCTATTTCCCGACTATATCGAATGTAAAACGCCAGCCTTAACATACGAAACCCATCCAAATTATCTCAAGTTACGGATAATCACAGGCCTTTCGAGGCCGTATCTTAACACACGCGGACTAGCTCGTAGGACAACCGTATACCTCGCACAAGACAACCCCCCCCCCTATGAGACGCATGCTACGACAGAGAGAAGTGGCACATTTTGCACGAGAAATTTTCGGAATGGCGGGGGTCCTTCACACGTAGTAGTCGGAATTTCGTTATATTTTTGGTACAAAATTTAATGGTACATCTAATGTATGTAGTAGAGTAGTCATTTGATTGTTTCGTCGAGCAGTAGTTTAATTTTCTACTTTTTGGGGGGGATACAAGGATAGAGTTCCTCAAGCGAGGACTCTCAGGCAACAAGGGGCGCTCGTCTACACCGCACCTTGCGTCGTGCACCACTTCAGAGTCGATTTATCCCTAACCAGGGACAGACACATCTAATTTAGACGTTAACGGTGCAGCATATTAATGTGATATTAACATTAATAGTTGTTCAGAAGCACTTAAGCCCTATTATGCGCGTTTATACATGGACTATTTTTTAGCGGGCCAAAAGTGCAACTCGACGACCAACCCATGGCCTGGGTATACACCATACATGTGCAAAGTTATAGGAGGGGACACAGAGTACCCACTGCAGGTTTGCCAATTGAGCAGGTCCTCGGAGAGTACTCACTTTCTTTGCCTTCGTAGAAACGTAGCTTTACGCGATTCCACCAGAGCCCCGGATGGCTTCCGAGATCGGACGCACGTGCCTCCGATCTATTTCCTAACTTTCTCGAATATAAAACGCCAGCCTTATCATACGAAACCCATCCAAATTATCTCAAAATACGGATAATTAAAGGCCTTTCGAGGCCGTATCTTAACACTAGCCCACCCTGATGAGTCGCATATGAAGAAATATAGGAGATTCGGGGAAACTCCGGTTCTGCGGACTAGACCATGAGTCGAAGATGCGGCTCCTCAAAACCCACTCCCATATCTCTAACCGTCTGGCTATGGAGCCAGGAACACGCGAAGAAAAGCAGTTGAAAGAAACGCAGACCCTACAACAAGGCAAAACCACCCATCAAAAACCTGCCGTGTGCCGCCGGTGTGGCGGGGGAGAGCAGAAAAGGCTCTTGAACCTGCTGCATACCGCCGGTGTGGCGGGCGGAGGGCAGGAAAGGCTCTACGGCAAGCCAGACACAAAAAAGTTGCTATGGCGCGGCGAGCCCTCGTCGATTCGGAGGGGAACACAGACGCGAAAAGAAGGGAGCGGTCATGCGAAAAACCTCCCGCGGGCCATAGGCAAGGCGGGGGCATAGACGAGGAAACGGCAATTACCCGGGATGGAAGGTGGCAACACCTACAGCCCCGCTAGGGGGGGAAGTGTATAGACGAAAAAGCAAAGTAGTAGAACAAATACAACGCACAAAGATGAAAAGATGACACACAGACACGTACATAGCCCTGTACCACGTTACGCGCGAACAGGGTACCCTGGTCGCCCCCCGGCTCTGGGTTGAGGAGAGCGTCGGCAGGGCGAAATTGAGCAATGACGAAAAAGCGACAGCCCTGCGCCTCAGATAGCTGCGTTTCACCCGAACCCTGGCCCGGCACTGAACAGGGGGTTCGGCAGGAAAAAACGAAAAACATCATGGGAAGAACCGCCCCAAAACCCGATGAAGACTCTCAGGACACTACGAACAACCCAAAGACAAAGACTCAACCTCATAACTCCCAAAAATGAAGAACTATCGAGGAGCGGTGGCGGCTTGAAATTCAACTGGCCACGACCGCGCCTCGAGATTCATCTACGTTACGTTGGATTCCACGAGGAAACGCACTGGCGATGTGAACTTGCAGGCACCAAGAGCCTCGAACGGCTTCCGTCGAAGTCGTGTAGCTTCGCGCCGGGGGAAGAGGAAGTTTAATCGGTCCCGGATCGTCCAGAAAGCGGGCCAGGTATACCTTGTCCTCGGTAGTGTTCGCGCTGATTTTTCGAAGCCACCATAACCCATCGTCTCCCTCGTACCAAAAGTGGGCTCCCTTAGGGAGTACTGTGTCGTGGTAGCGACGGAGCCAATCGGCGCAGGGAGCACAGGCGTAGCCCGGCGCTAGGAAACGTTCCCTGTTGTTGCGGGAGAGCTCGCGCTGTGCCGCCCCGATCCGTATTCGGCGGTAGAGGCGGTTGGTTTGGCGGTGCTGGTCCGGGGTTCCGGCCCAATAACGAAAGATGTGGGAGCGGGAGAGGTGGAGGTCCATTTCCCGCTTCCAGGAAGGTTTGGAGAGTCCCGCCCAATTCGTCTTGTATCGTAGCACTGCAATAACGCCACCTCGCCCCCGTACCGATTGATCACCAGCGATCTGCTCCACCTCCAGCCGTTGGAGGGGAGTCGAAACGTCTTCTTGAGTGACGTGGTACGGCGGGGATCTCTTGGAAGATTTGTTGAGCACGTACTGCGTCAGCCCCGCCGGTAGGTCCCTGCTGTCGTGGGGGTTGGCATAGAGTTTGCAGCGCTCGATGGCCACACGCCGACGAGCGTCCGAACCGGGCAGGTCGGAAGGGAGATCCTAATAGAGGAGGTTGCTCCCGAGCGGCGAACCGTCCGGGGTCTCGGCGGCGGAGCAGGGACCGACGGCCAGGACCTTGTACGGGCCCGTCCAGTTAAGCGCGAGTTTGGCCTTGAGTACCTTAGCGTCGGCGTTCGCCTTCACACCCTGGCGGATGGAAAGACGCAGAATTGTACACCCATGCCCAACCACCCGTAGCGAAGTTAGGTGCTGGACGCAGCGCGTCGGCGAGGGCGGAGTTTTTGCGGTTAACACGGGAAACGGTGAGGGCGTGTTGTGCGCGGACAATGTCGTTTGCGCGCGTTCGCCGGTCGATGGCCAAGTCGAAATAGGCCAGGTGGTCGCTGGCCAGACTCTGGTGTCCCACGATCCCAGTGCGGTCGGAAACCGTCAGGGGGAGCCGTGCGAGCCTGTCCATGTGGACCTCGTTGGGCGCCATGCCCATCGCCGTGCTTACGGAATTGTTGTGAGCGAATTCGCCGTGGGGCAGATGCAAGTCCCAACCGTCTTGTCGCTCGTTGAAGACCATGCCAGCATTTGGGCCATAGTGTGTTTTGCCCGCTCAACGCCCCCATTACAGTTGGGATGATAGGAGCTCGTAGCAAGCTTGTGCACGCCCAACAGCTGATATACAGCTTGTGAATGTTTGGAGCAGAACTGCAGTCCGTTGTCCGAGAGTATGGTGCGCGGGCACCCCCACAAGGTGATGTATTGGTTCACCGGAATATTGGCTGTACCCTCCGCGGTGAACTCAGCGGCAGTGACGGGGAACATGTCGGCCCGACGACTGAAGCGATCGGTGAGCAGCAGGATGTAGGTGTTGCCTCGTGGTGTGACCGGAAGGGGGCCGAAGTAGCCAACACTGACGGCGACACCTGGATCTTCCGGTAGAGGCATTGAGATAATGGGCCAGCGGAAGTCAGCCGTGGGGTTTTCCGCGCTTGGCAGTTCAAGCAGTGGCGAAGCCACCACCGGGTGCACACATTCATGCCAATCCACCAATAAAACCGCTCCAGCATCACCGCTCTCGGTACCACTCTCGCACCCTCACGCTCCCGCCGTTTTTCCGCTGGTGTCGTCGTAGCAACGTTGGGACGTAAAATTTGTGGGGGACGATGGCGATGGACTGGCGGGCGTCGGCGGTCAAGTGGATGAAGATGACGTTGGCGGCTATCAGATTGGCAATACAGAATGTGGGGGCAAAAGGTCATTAAAGAGGGCTTCGACATTGCAGCTGGTCATGTCGTTGACGAAACAGGTGCACTCCACGGCCAAATCCCGAGAGACGAGGGCACGTGCGCACAAGTGGAGAAGAGTCTGGAGAAACTGGGGAGACAAGTGAACCCGTTTAACCACTATATATACTCCGGAGTATAAATTTTCAGGGCTGAGGCATAGATGCTTATTCGGGTTGTGCGAACAACTTTTTTCGAAGTTATTTTTCGGGTGAGATATTGAGCTCTCGTGTTAGGAGCTCAGAAACTTCTTAGAAGAATCTGCTTCACCCCTACCGCGGGATGGCTCGAAATTTTTGTAACGGTCGCAAGTAAGACCTCCGCTGACACCCTTAACGCAACGTTGCTCGCTACAGCCTGCTGTTGCTTACCACGCTAACGTAGTGCTAACGTTTCATGGACGGCTGTAGCTAACGCGGTGACATAATGTTGACGTTTAATTGACCATGTACGTTAATAACCCTTCAACGCGTGTCACGATCGCCACTAGGAATTCCGCTAACACACCAACATAGTAGTGCTAGTCCTAATGGGCTGCCTACCCCAACACCGTGACGCATGTACTGCGATTGATACGATCAAGGTAACACTCTTGACAAAATATGTTACGCGATCGCCCGTCAATAGCATAACACTCACACTATGTTGTCACACAACCCAGAAAGGAGTTAACGTAGTAACTTAAACGTTACTATATTTTTTTCGCTGATCTGTAACATTTACACGTCAAATGTTGACAGTTACGTCATCGAGGTGTGATAAGCATCGCTTTGTCTGTTGCTCCGTTGCTTTGTTCTTTTGCGTGTGGACAAAACTACCCCCTCTCGGGCGCGCGACGGCGAAACTACCACCGATCGATGTAAACCACTCCGCTGCTCTCTCTTGCGCACCCAACCGCGAAAGACGCGTGCTACGATTGAGGTGCACAATTTTTTTTCTCATACTACCCCTCAATTTGGGAGGTTAAGACATGTCCTTGTTAACCCAAAAAATGATATGGAGGAAAACAAAACTGCTAGACCGGATGAAAAATCCCATGGCCTAGGTACACAACGAGAACCATGAAGAGAAAAACCGCCTATTATTATTATTTTTTCCGACGGTTTTGGGTTAATTAAGGAGCCGCTTGATTTCATCACAAAACATTTTCGCCAAAAAAAGGTATACCTCTATCGTAGCATGCGTCAAAAAAAAAAAAGTTGAACACATATCGTATTTGCGGCCCTGCCATGTGTGTAGTGTGTAAACAGTTTAGGCCTGTACCGCACGGCCTAGTGGTAGTGTTCTAGTTTGGTGTGGGAGGTCCGAAAGGGGCGACTGGCGACGCGCGAAACTCAAGCCTCCAATACTCTTTGTATACCTACTTGCTCGGCCATCACAAGGCATGCCTCTTGAATAGGGGGCCTTCACACCGCGCCTGCTTCGCAGCAGTCGAGATCAAGTTATTTACCCTATTTGGAGCTTGATCAAACTCTTTAGTCTATTCTATTAATAATTGTGAGACTATTAATAGTGGTAGTTTTAGTAGTGTGCTACACAGACCAAAAAGCGACGAGCGCGACCCCATCAAGCGCCAGTGAAGAGCGTGCAACATTACCGAGTACCGGCATGCTGCATGCGGATCTTGAAGCTCCGTGCATTGCAGTCCGGACACCTCTCCTACTCCAGCAAGCAGCTCGGATTGCTCCGTGTGGCCGATACTGCTTTAATCGTCAGTTGGTTTCGTTCAAGTTTTCGCTCTCAAGTCCCACGGGGAAATAGAATATAGTCGACAGCAATCTCTTCGATAAACAAACAATTTTATTAAAAAAAAAAAAAAAAATTGTCCGCTTCGCGATCGATGGTGCGAGCCTCATCGATTGTGCAGAGCGTTAATGATTTCGTAAAGAGCCATCCCACGGTAAGGTCGCAGCCTCAGAAAGTCCCTGAGTTCCTCACATGAGGAACTCAATACCTCACCCGAAAAATGACTTCGAAGGCATTCTTCGTTCGCACAATCCGGCCAAGCTTCTATGCCTTAGTCCAAGAGCATGATGTACTCGTGAAATTGCTTCATTGGCCGGCAGTTCCTCACATGAGGAACTCAATCGCCCAGGGACTCTTTGGCGCAATCATACAACTGCAACCCCTACCGTGGGATGACTCGCAAGTGTTGCACTGCCTGCCGCCATGGACCTCCTTGTGACACCACGCGCACACTTATAGCTCATAATAGGCGAAAAAAGTACGAGTATGTAAGCAAAAAAAGGTGAAAAAAAAAAAAACGCGCCGTGTTTCGCAGTCCTCGCTCGGAAGATGTTTCGTGCTCCTCAGGAGATGGTTGGCGGTAACTGTGGCAAGCAGCAACGATTTTTTCAAGTGGTCACATATAGCTCAACCCCCCTGGCGTGGCAACCAGCACTTAGCGGACAAACTGGAATCCGTTCGGGATCCGCTTTTTTTGGGATACCCACCTGGGGAAAGTAACTAAACATGCGACGATTTCGGCATCGACCAAACAAACCAGCCCGGGCTGTTGGTGTCAAGTCCGAACCAGAGCATTCATTAGCTGATGCGATGATGCTGATGCGATGATGCTGATGCGATGATGCTGATGCGATGATGCTGATGCGATGATGCTGATGCGATGATGCTGATGCGATGATGCTGATGCGATGATGCTGATGCGATGATGCGGATGCGATGATGCGGATGCGATGATGCGATGGCGCATCTGTCGGCTTGGATATGCTGTTTAGCACTGCAGGCGCCGGAAGGCGTGCTGCGTGCGGTGCAACACGTTTTTTTCGCACCGTCTATAGTGTTCGAAGAAAGCGAAGAAAAAGTGGCGGGTGATTGTCGCCCAGTTGTTACAAAGCCATCGGTCAGTCCGGATGGATTTGGCCCAGCCTATTGTAGGCATATCGGAAGGGTTTTGCCCTTTTACCACAGCGAAAATGAAGTTACTCCATTTCCAAGTAATGTGTTCCTAAAAACAAAAACATGGCGTGAAGTGCCACATGGGCTAAAATAGCCACATTGGGCAACTCGTGATTCATTGGATGATCGCGTGTAGCGCTTAGTCTTTCGGAAACTCGACATGACCGCCTTCAGAAGGGGCAACGCCGAAATGAATAATCTCAGGCTGGCATATTTGACCTACCAGGGTATGTACCATCCCCACAATCGGCGCAATGCTGGCCGTCACAGGGGCTAGGAGACCGCGATTACCTGACTGACCGCCCCCATAAACCAACCTAGTTTGGGAGACCGCAGTTTGACCCCTAGGCTGACAGCTCCACGCACGACAACTAGCATATTTTGGCCTTGCCGTGACCAAAAAGATCGGTCGCCTAGTACATGCGCTATCACCCCACCTGTGTGTTGCAGCCTCAAAACCTCTACGAACTCCATATTTCAAAACTCGAGGACCTGCCTGCACTGCAGCAACAACAGCTGCAGTAGAGTCCGTAAACCCTCTAAAAATACCAAAAATTCCAAGTAGGCTATTCCCAAAGCCATGGGTACAGGTGTATCAAAAGGACAATAGTTCGCAGCACGAAATACGGGAAGGACTTAACAAACTTCTACTCGCGAAGAATAAATCGGAAATCACCAAATCACGCCTTTTCTTCCTCCTCCAACTCTTTCTCGATATCCACTTCATCGACCAGAACGGTCTTGAAACCATCAGGATCGGTGACCGCGGTGATCTTCGTGCCGATCCCCGGAACGGGCCCGGGAGCGCGCGTCACCTGCCGTCACGTGCCGGTAAAATAACCAAAAACCCTCGTTACCAAATTTTGTGTAATTACGATATATTTAGATACATCGCGTATCCATAAAATATCAGAAGAAACCTCAGATACGATAACGAGGTGAAAGGTTTCGTCGACATTCATCGTTATGTATTGAACACATCTCCACATTTCATTACGTTACCCTAACCGCCGTCACGTGCTGCTACAATCCGCTACTCTTCAATGCATACCGTTACATGTATTGACATTTCATTGCATTTAGTTACACTACTGTAAAATCGGACGCATGCCGTCCTTCTACTACACAAGGCACGCTACTCACTATCCAAGAGTTTCCTCTCCGGCACGAGCATACAGCTGTAACAAAACGGGGTGCCATCTCGAAAAAATCCTGTTCTGACTCGATTTAGTTTGTCCGCAAAACGAGTGCATTGAATAGAGTGGTGCTCTACAGAGTGGCAAATGACAACAGCAGAGCTACCATAGGATTTGGCGTACACTGCCCAAACTCGTTAAATTCCACTCATTGCGCTCAGTCGTTCAGGGATCCTTCAGCAAGTGTCTTGCGGAAACAATAATTGAACGAGATCATGCACATTGGCGGCTGGAAGACGAAGAGGATGGCGCGATACAACGTGGGGTCTACCGCTACAAGGAGAGTAGTTTGGGCCAAGCCGTGACGGGAGCAGGCCTGCGCCAACGCGTCGAACCTACCGTTGTCACCGGCTTTCGCGGAAGACATTGCCGTCCGCGCGTGAAAGTAAGGCTACAATTGCCGCGAGTGTGGGTAAGGTGGCTCCACGGTGATCACTATGGGGGTAAGAACTTTGGGTGCAACCACCAGCTGGCGCAGGAGGCCTCATCCGATCCAACAATTACATCAAGTGATTCGTAACGGAGAAAAGTAATACTACAGTATCATAGGCTTACAGCAGTAGAGCTGAAGCAGAATTTTACAGCAGGGTCAAGGCAGAAAAAGTACAACAGGACACCCAGCAGTAAGGCAACAGGGCTCAAAATGCAACAGGACCTGCAGCGTTGCAATGGCAGCTAAACTACAACCAAGCAAGGCTGAGGCAAAAAAAAAACGCAACAGGACGTATAGGGCTACATCAGTAAAAATACAATAGGTCATAAAAGTATGGCCACATACAGCAGTAGGTAGAGCTACAATAGGCTTTTCAGCACGTCATTTTACCTACTGAAGCTGCGTCCTGCAACGCCGGTAAGGAACGAGGGAACGGGGGGTTGTTACACGGCTCCACTCACATCGTATATTGTCTTTTCCACCGCCGCCGCTGCGTCAAACACGTCTGGTGTAGAAATCGCCACCTGCGCCCGTTCACGTTTTTTATGCCCCCCCGGTGGTTTTGGTTGGCGAAAACGAAACGAAACAATACGAAGCGGAACAAACAAAAGGAATGCAAATGGTTAGGCACAAATAAAGCAGACAACAGGCGATCTCAAAAATATGCACCTCTGTCTCAAAATATATCGGGACCATTTAGTCATGCCCACCATGCAACAACCATTTATTGTCTGGCTTGATACGCTGGAGTTCCATGCAAGTAGAACGTTCGCAAGGTTATACACGGGACACGAACTAAGTTCCCCGGGTTTGCGTTCGGTTTTCGCTTGGACGTCAATTTCTGAAAAAAAATCGAAAAAACGGGAGTGTTTTTGCCAAGGACTAAAATATTCAGAGCAACCAACAGCACAGCATAAGCGTTGACGGCACTCCGAAAAGTCACCGGGCTACCTACTCTAGAACTCGCTTTACCGAAGAAAGCTTCAAAAATCAAAAGACCGGTGGCGGTGCATATTGTTTGTTGCTACCTTTGCATTCGCTGTTTGGACCGGCGAAAACATTTCCATTTCGATCTACAATATAAAATAAAATGAAACATCGGAAGGACCTTCAAGTGGAGAACTGGTAGGCGAGCTCCGAGTGTCCTTGCTGAGTTAATCCATGTACACTCTGTCCAGGAATACTAGCTACACTTGGTTGGGCCTTGGCGTTAATATATTTCGCTGCAGGTCTGTCTTATTGCTTTCGTCTTTTGGATCGTGTCCGCCATGAGTAAGAGCAGCTGGAGAGCACAAACACGACACGATTGACCAATATCTCCACCTCGTAATTGTCGACACTAGCAAGGGCACACGGACCTCGCCTCACGGCCGACTATGCTGTTGCAAAGCACATCGTCTTTTTCGAAAAAAACTGTATTGCACTGGATTCGGAAGTTTATCCCCGAACCAAAAATCTAATATAAAAAGTATAACTCCAATTTGCGCCTTCGTTACGATCTGTCAAATTGGACCTTTTTCACGCCCACAAGCGAGGCGCACGAGCGGAAATCCGGGGAGATTATCCGGGTATCCCCTGGGTATACCCTAAGGACGTTTTTTTTGTCCCCTGTTCAAGATATGAATGCGTAATCATGCCTTTAGGTCAATCTCCAACGTCATGGTACATGGTATGGTACCGCACGTGACATATAGCTTATATTTCTGACCAAGCCAAAATCGGGGATGGTAGCCGCCCATCCCCTGTTACAACACCGTTTTTTCCCCCCATCCTCCCTTCGTGGTATGAATACGGAATCACGCCTCGCTTGTTCAATGGTCGGCGTCATGTGGTCCCAAACGTGGCATATGTAGCTTATATTCCTGGGCGGAGCGGTAAAGTAATTGCTTTTGTCATTCTGGGATTGATTCGCCTTGCTTTCGAGAATCGCTTCATCGCGAACACAGCATCAACCAAAATATTTCGTTTGCTCATTTTCTTGCCAAGATAACGACATGAATGCGCAAACGGTCCCTATATTTTTTTGAGACGAATAACACAAAATGCCACATAGATTGCGCGGCCGACGTAACACTTACCTGGTAGCCCGCAGAGCTGAGTATAGGCCACTCAAAGCGTCGAACTCACAGATGAAGTATTCTAAATGGCTTTGTACATCGGACGTAGTGTATGGGGTGGGGGCGCGAAAGCGATTCCAAGGTTTCAAGGAGGACGGAGTGCGCGGGGTGTTAATGCTGATAAAACAACCCAACTTCTAATACATACCAGGTATAAATACGAACAACACCGCTGTCCCCCCCCTCCCACCCCGGGTACCCCCTCTGTTCCTAACGCACCTACCCGTAACCGTTTCTGCGGTCAATGTTCTTGCCGCTGTGCTCTCCCCCCCCCCTCCCCTACGCCGCCCCCTCTATCCCTCCGTTACCGCCTCCTCCCCTACCGCACTTGCACGTAACCATCCCCGTTTCCACTATCTTCGCGGTTGTACTCGTACGTCATCTCGATTACTGTAGTCTTCGTCACCATATCCCATCCACAACCTTACACCCCCCCGCTCCCCCCCATGCACGCACGCACGCACGCACGCACCCACCCGCCCACCCACCCGCCCACCCACCCACCCACCCACCGCTTCCTGGCCACCGTACCTGCCCGTAGCCGTCTCCGCGGTCAATCTTCTCGCGGTTGTACTCGTACATCAGCTCGATCACCGTGGAGTCTTCTTCATCGCCATAACCCATCCACGACACCTGGGCGGTCTTCGTGGGCAGCAGAGACCGTCGCCGGAGAAGGGTCATGCCCAGAGCCTATGATAAGACGCGAAACAAGCAGCCAGCGAAAAACAAAAGAGGGAATGGAAAGACTTGTTGGTTAAGCTGTTGAGTTGGTTCGCAAAACGAAACAAAAATGGCAAGCCCACATTTAGCTAGGTTGATTGGCTACTTGTTTTTGGATGGATTTTGGTTGGATGGTCGGTCGATTGCTTGGTGCTGGTTGCTTGCTTTGGATTGGTTGGTTGGTCCTTCGGTTGGTCTGTCGGTTAGTTGGTTCAGTTGGTTGATTGGCTGGGATTTTTTCGCGGGCGGCAATGACCGCCGCCGAATAAGAGATATGCCCAGCGCTTGCGATTGAATTCGAAAGGAAACGAGGAGGAATTGACACGAGAAAAACGAAATGGTCAATTGGTTGGTTGAAAAGAGCGACCGAAAACGAAAGAATGAAAAAAACCCATCTATCAGCTTGGTAGAGGTTTGAGTTTTGATCGATTCCTTAGTCGGCCGGTTGGTGAGTCGGTTGGTTTGGCTAATTTTGGTTGGTAGCTTGGTTCGGTGGTTGGTTGGTCGGGGCTGCCGGTGGAGAAGGGTCGGGCCCAGCGCCTAGAATAACACACGCAAGAAAAAGCGTGGGAGAACGAAAGAAAAAAAGTTGGCCCGTCGATCGGTTGGTTAGTTCGTTGATTGGTTTGGGTTTTGATTGATTGAATTTTGATTGATCGGTCCGTTGGTTGGTTGGATCATTCATTTGGCAGTTGGTTGATCGGACAACGGAGACGACCGTCGTAGAGGCACCATGCTGAACGCCTACTGTAGGACACGAAAGGCAGAGGAAGATAAAAAAAAAACGGTTACTACAGTTTGCAGAGCGCGTAAGGTGTGTTCTATAGCCGGTACCGGCAATAAAAGAGTCCCTCGGTCGTCATGAGTACAGGCGAAATTCAAAACTTGAACCAATCACAGCCAAGTCGATAGACAGCAGATGCCATCGAAAATCAATTTTTCAGCAGCCCAAAAAGAACAGTCTGGTTATTAATATAGGGACAAGGAAGAAAAAAACTGCTTGCGATAACCAGCGTCAGCAGCATCAGCAGCAGCAGGAGCAAAGGATCGAAGATGTAGCAGACACCGTGGTGCCTCCCTCTTGCATCATATATGCGTTCCGCATCGGCTGCCTGTTACATGTCTGCCACCTCTCCGTGAACGCGGGCATGGAGAACGCTCGCCTTCTGCCTGTCTTGCTTTTAATGCCCCCGCCCTCTGTCTTAACCTCGCTCTCACCCTCGAAAAATATATTTTCGATAATCTCGTCCAGTTCGAATTCAGACGGGGCGAGCTGGGCGGGTCTGCGATCTCGGCGGGGACAGGCGAGTTCCTCTTGCTTGAGCGACCGGACCACCTGGTCGATCCTTCGCCTGTAGCTAGTGCAGTAGAGAGGGTGTCGATTATCGTCCGTTGGCGCCTTGCCTGTAATCGCCGAGAACATGGCGGGTTGTCGAGCGACAAGCAGCAGCAGGCATATCAAACATATAGATCAGCAACTGGAGCTTGCCTATACCCAGTCTAAGTTAAAATATAAATGCCGAAAACACTCGGCATGTATTATTCGAAATGCGATATTCATACTTCGCCACTGAGGTATACCCCGTAGAAAACGCATACCAGGTACCTGACACGATATGCCATATGCTACTTAGATTTTTTATGAAAAAAATGATCGGCAGAGGTCACTGAGCCAAGCGGACGATGTAAAAGAGAACGAGTGCTGCTGCTGATGATGATGACGGTGCCCACCTGTTTCTCCAGACCAGCCGCTCGTGCCTG
This sequence comes from Undaria pinnatifida, assembly GCA_012845835.1. Classification (NCBI taxonomy): domain Eukaryota; class Phaeophyceae; order Laminariales; family Alariaceae; genus Undaria; species Undaria pinnatifida. Next base: position 1,210,346 of record JABAKD010000005.1, read on the forward strand.
ATCCGCCCTCCTCCCCTCCGCTTCGACTCCCAGTACCGCTTGAGCTTTGCGCGTGTCCGCTTCAGGGCGCTTCCTTCTCTGCAATTCGTCCGCCAATTCGGCTGCCACACCATTCCTCAATAGCTTGAATCTTTCCGATGATTGTGCTCTTCGACTTCCTCAGCGCATCGAGCAACGGCCGCAACGCGGGTTCGCGTCGCGTCGTTGTTGATTCGCTGCAACGCTTGGCAGTCACCACGCTGCGCGGAACTCGCAGCGCGCCTCATCATCCCCATCTCGGCGAACGACCTTCCCGTCCGAGCGAAAAAGCTCATCGATAGTTAATTTTTGAGCCGCTCTCTTTGTTTTTTTTCGATTTTGCCTTCTTCGACTGCTGTCGAACCTCGATTAGTGGCCATGTTATCTCACTACTCTATACTGGGTCTTCTGTTCCCTGGGCTGCACCGGTTGGATTTGGGTGCGGTTTGTTTTATGACGTCGCTAAACAAGGCAGCTAGAGTTTGTCCTGTTCACTTTTTCTATTGGCATCCACACCATAGACTCTACCTGCGAAGTAACAGAAACAATCTGAATCGTTACTTTTCCAGTTGAAATATGGTCCACAGAGAGGCCCCGGCACCACTTTTTCAGATAGGAAACACGGCTGACTTTACAACATTTCTCCAAGTTTGGAGACCTGATTCGTAGCGTATGGCGAGCATTTTCCGATCTTGTGACGATTTATAGTGTACTCTAAAATCAAGATGTTCTGAGCCTGAACGGGTGGTCGGTCATCTTGCTCGAGTTTGGTATATTGGTTAACCATTTTGTTGTGCATGTCTCGAATTTCATCGTGCCACTCTTTTGTGGTCGTTAAGCACCTTACGCACGTATCTAGCAGTAGGTTGGTTTGGCCATCGGGTGGTTGGTTGGTTGGTCGGAGCAGCAGAGACCGCCGGCGGAGAAGGGTCATGCCGGGCGCCTATAATAGAACGCGACAAACCAGAGGAAAGCGATGAGAAAAGGCTTGGTTCGTCGATCGGTTGGTTGGTCTGAGCTTCTCGCTGGGCGCATTTCTTATGGGAAGAACGCTAGCAGTGTTTCGTTGTTGCAACTCACGTCCTGGTAGAAGTCGATCGTTTTCTCCATATCCAGGACAAGCACGGACACCTTGCTGACGGGGTCCCGGCGGTAAGCCGCCTCCGACACCTCGAACGTGTAGCCGTCCAGGTCCTTGATGTACACCACCTTCTCCACAACTTTCTTGCCCACCGGCTCGTCCGGGATAATGCATGGACCGAGCTCGATCGTCTGGAAGGGGGAAGGGGCGGGAGGGCGTTATAGAGGGGCGGGAGGGGGATATAGCGAGAGCGGGGGTGAGAAAGTGCGCGATGCCGGTGGCAAACCGAGTATGTCCGAAGTACAATCACTGGAGGTAGTCGAAACAGTATCTTGACGCGCGCAGTCGTGGTCTCTGTCAACGCATGTTTCCGGGGAGTGAACAGTAGGCTGTCCCACAAGCGATAGTTGCCTTTCTCAGCGGAAAAATCTACCTGAGGAAATCGAGACGCCAAAACGGCAAGCTGGCTGATGCGACCAAGGTGTCTTTTCAACGGCTAGATTCAGCAGACGCAGTCAACACAGCACGCTTACTGACGCGATCGTAGAGTTCTCCTTTCAACGGATATATAGATATAGTATGGCGTCCAAACGGGACATTTACTCACACAATCGTCATCTCTTTTCAACGGGCATATATATATCAGATAATTAAAATGATGTGTTTACTACCCGTCACCTTCAAAGTAGTTTGTCTTCCAAAAAGTGCGTGCAGATCTAAACGGGTCGGTGACACCCGACTTAGAACTAGAGTGTGTTCAACATGCAGTAGGAAAAGGGTGAACTCGCCTGCGGGCCGGACACGATTTCTCCGCCCATCGCCTTAGCCCTCTCCGCGATGCCCTCGATGTCCGGCAACCTGAGTCCGATGCAGTTAAACCCGTCCCCGATCTTGTAGCTATCGACGCCGTGGTTGTACGTCAGCTCTATGCTGAAGTGCTCCCCCCTGTTTAGAACAAGAACACAAACAATAGGATGAGACCACGAACAAAAACAAGAGCAACAGCAAGAAACAGAAAAACAACAGGAAATAGAGCAAGAGCAAGAAAATGGCGAAGAGCAGGAAAATAATGAGAACAAAACCACCAACGAAAAGACAGAACCGACAAGTACAAGAACAGGAACAAGAAACACGAACACGAACCGGAAGGGTAACAACAACAACAACAACAACAACAACAACAACAAAAACAACAACAACAACAACAACAACAACAACAACAACAACAACAACAACAACAACAACAACAGCAACAACAACAGCAACAACAGCAACAACAACAACAACAACAACAACAACAACAACAACAACAACAACAACAACAACAACAATAACAACAACAACAACAACAACAATAACAACAACAACAACAACAACAACAACAACAACAGTCACATCCAGCAAAAAATAAGGAAACGAATAAGAGGGCGGTGCTGTGTGCAGTGACGGCGTTTGCCGGGCGAGGAATGGAGCGAGCCCACTAGACAATACCATGCCCCCTATATTGGGATCCCCTACCCCCTGATCGAGTAAGCATCTTTCAAAAAGACCCTCCCCTAGTCAATGATGCCTCTGAATACTGAGATCGCCCATCCCCTACTCCTGTACGCCTTCTTACCAACCTGAAATGTAACGCCCTACACCCCCAGAATATCTGAGTTTTTTCCTTTCACACTTCCACGTTGTGAATTTCGTGTTCCCGTTTTTGCTCCTGCTTATTGTGTTGTTATCAACAACTGCCAACACACAGCTGCACATATTTTCCTTCCAGTGTACGTCTCCCTCCTGTCAAATTCAGGGTTCGACGTTGTCGTGGGTCAAAATTTTATTTGCTGTCCGTGCCTCTCAATGTGGAGCTAACGCATTCTTCCATATTCCTGCCACGCACGACTCGATGAACACCAGCCACCACCAAAAGTACACACCTGGTACAGTCGGCCAGCTTGATCCTTGCAGCGTCTCGAGCGTCACAAAAAACAAACGAAGATAGAAAAAGCTGGGAACAAACTCGATACAGCTATAACTCCACATGCCCGATGGATGAGGGCGAAGGCGAAAGGCGACCGATAAGGAAAAAGGATACGGAAGGGAGAGCACTGGAGCACATTTTTAAAATAGCTCTCGTTCTCATGTACTTCGAAGTATTAGCAGTATTGTGCCTGTTTTTATCTGCCAGTACAAATATCTAAAATTATATTGTAATTCGACATATGCCTCACTTGCTTTCCGTGCCGTATCCCAGGAAAGCGTTGCTGTACTTGTCCTCCGGTACGTCTCGGTACCGCAGAAGCTGAAACCACATTGCCAGCGGTATGACGGGATCGAAAAACGAACACACGACGGACGAGAGGTAGAAGCGAACTTAAAAAAACAAATTATCAACAGCGAAAAAATCAATGACAGCAGGGTACACCTGGTATGACACGTAACGTTGGTCTGCAACAGGGCTCGTACAGTGGTTGCACTGCTGCAACGCCTGCGCCGTTTAATGCGGTGGTCGTTGTTGTGATGGTTGTAATGGTAGCTGGGTGGTGGTGGTCGTGGTGGTATTATCGTTGTTCTGACATGAACTCGTTGTGCTCGAAAATACGACGTCGCGACGGAAGGGATGCCCAAGCGCACTTGAACATTTTGAATACTTCAACAGCATATGATACGTGAAGTATTACTCTTCGACAAGCACAAGTATCACAGCAGTAGTGCTAAAACGCCTGTGAAGTTTTTTACTGTTCAGGTTTGTTCTCACAGTATCTCGTTTCAAAAAGCAGTCTATTAATAGTTCGTCGTCATCAAAACGCACACGCAAGAAGTATACAGATAAACCAGGCGTATTGGTACGAGATAAATAGAAACGTACGTCGGAGAACTAATATAATTACCCTGCAGAGCGATGCCAAAAATAAAAGGCTCGGGCTTGCAAAGGAGGGCGTCTGTATTCGCTGAACCCCTGTTTTATGTGGTCAATGATTGGCGCAGGGCCTAAACCTGCAAGATCTCGAGCAACATGTGATCGAACCGCAAAGGTACCTCTTGTTGGTATCGCTTGGTGCTCTTCGTGCTCTTGGGGTCCTTCGGAGCGACAACGTCACGCGACACATATATACTCCTGATGTGTTGTGTCATTACGTTACGCTGTATAACACCTCATGCACAGACGCAGGAACAACTGCCCCCTGCTACACACGAGTGCCATGCCCGTTGTTGTGACAACGACATAGATTGTGCAGGGGATGGGATAGTCATGTCATAACCAGGCCATCATCATCACATCATCATCACCACCATCATCATCACCACCATCACCATCATCATCATCAACACCATCATCCTCACCATATGCGAAGAGCAGCAGCTGTGGTCTAGGCTTTGCCACGCTGCACATTATTTATCCCGCCGCTTGTATAACTACCGCACACTATACGTGCTCATAAGCAGCCCAGATACTTCGTACAAGAACAACGGTCCGCTTATACCGTACGAGGAAGCTTGCAGGCGTAGGGTCATGACACGAAGGGCCCAAGTATTCGTAGACATGAGTCTGTCTCAGGTCAGACACTCATTTGTTAGTACAAGCAGGGGAGCACACGAAATAGAGAAGAACGAGCCACGCTCCTAGGAACAGAAGGAAGTCAGAGCGCTATGATTTATGTACGAATAGAAAAAAAGTGGGTGTATGCTAGGGGGGAAGCATGTACCAGGTACGGCGGCCCTGCTTGCTCGAGTTTGCGCTCCGGCTGCATGTATGTCATGACGACGGGTACCATCGGTATATGCAGACACGAGCTGTCACAAGTTTTCACATTTCGACAATATTTACCGGCTCTGCTCCCACTTGCTAGCCCCATCCCACACCGACCAGATCCCACTCGGACCCTGGGTGTATACTGAGCCGCCAGCAGGGCCCACCAAGCACCTTTTCCGCCAGCGAGCACCCCCTGATGCCACGCGACAAAGTATCTACCACAATCGGGGTTTCCACCATGACGGCTACAGCAAGAACGTAAAGAACATTTATGCCAGAAAATCTTAACCACACTTTTTTTTTAACGCCTTCACAAGTGGAAACCCTTCTGGGGGACAAATTTACTTCAAGTTGGTATAGGGAGGGATTTTGGGGCTCTAAAGGCAGACAGCAGTGGGGGGGTACTAAACCTCGTTAAAAAATTGAAAACAAAACGTTTCGGTAGTATGATATCCGTACGATATGCCACTAACAGCAAACACCCCGATGACACGGAACACGCATGACTTGATAGAGCCTTGACACCATCCTCCTTCTTGCTGCTGTAAACGAGTGTACCAGATACAGCACCACCTTATTCCAGGCACAATGCTCGCGGTTCCGCGTTATTGCAGCGCAGTTCTCCTTAGCGCGGGCCCCCAGTTTCGTGCGGTGAAAACGTGAAAACTGCTTGCCGCGACCTCGCCATACAGAATACGACAGCTGAAACGTAAGGCCATTTTTTATGCAGTCGGATTCCGCCAGTCGAAAACGGCCCTTTTCGACTGGACTTTTTTTCGACTGGATTCTTCTGGTCCTCCTCCTTATCGTCAGTCGAGTCGATTTTATAGTTTTTGTGCTCTTCCTAGAGGCGGTTGGTGCGAGGGAGTACTGCTGTACAGCAGTCGAAATAGGTTGGCAGCTCTGTGCTTCGCGCTTTCTCCGCGGCAACGGCTCGGCGAACCCTCGTCCCAGCGAGTTGGTGGCTTTGGGCTTAGCCGACAGCCGCCAAAGCTACGTTCGTGGAGTGGCACTCAGCCGAGAGCCGCCAAAGCTACAGCAGCCGCAGCCGTTGTTGGCAGCATGGGATCGAGACCGCGCGCTGCTGCTGCCGTCGTGTGATACACGCTGCTGCTGAGCGGAGCTAGGAGTGCGCCACGCTGACTTGCTGCGAGAAGCAACAGCTGGGATAGCCAAGCCAGCGTCAACGCCTTGTATGATACAGTACTGCAGTGTGGTACTTGGTATGGGTGTGTGGCCGTGTGGGTGTGTGTTTGGTGGTGGGATGAGCGATGCGATCGGTTCAAAAAACACGTGTAAAACTTTTTCGACTGAGTTTTTCGACTGGAGAATCCAGTCGAAAAAGTCGAGTTTTTCGACTGGATCCGCCAGTGGAAACTCTCAGTCGAAAGAAGTTGAGTCGAAAAGCCCTTTTTCGACTGCGTAAGACAGCCTGATTTGGGCTTCAGTCGAAAAAGGCCGTTTTCGACTGTCAAATCCGACTGCATAAGAAATGGCCTAATATTAGCACCGCACTATCTCGAGGTCCTACTTTAACGCCGGGATTGTCATCTGGCAAAGTAGGATTGTCATCTGGCAAAGTAACGAGGAACCAGGCATCACGAGTCCAGGCATCACGAGTGCTGCACTCGTATCATAGGCTGGAGAGACAGACCAAACACAACACACCAGTGACTCGATGGCATTGACATGATCTACGCGTACACCACCCAGAGGCTATGCAGCACATACACACAAAGGCACACAGGTCAGAGAGACACCGACCTACCTCCATCCCGAAGACATCTTGGTAGAACTTGATTGCGCGGTCCATATTCCCCACCCGGTACACCACGTGTAGCATCTTATTCTTGCTCGACCCCAGGTCAGGCGTAGGCTGGAACTCGAGGCGACTCCCCGTAAACGCGATCTCGTCCTCAACGCCCGACATGCTCAGCCCTCGTCGACGGCCCTGCTGGCTCTGCTGTGAGGGTAACAACGCATGGGTGTGCTGCAACCTTGCGCTCGTGAGCGTCGATTTCGCTGCGAAAGTGCTCCCACTGAAAGCTTTCGGGGGCGGCACGTGCCGAGTGGGAGACGAGGGAATGAGGGGTTGAGCACATCGTGTGATGCTGGGAGCGGCGGTGGGTGGGTGAGTACAGGGGGTGGTTGATGTTTTAGGCGGGGGAGGAGGGAGGGGAGGGGTTGGGAGAGAGGGACGTTGAGCATGTGGGAGAAAAATGGACAAAAAGGTTCGTCTCAGTCACTCACCGAAACCATCGGCGACCTGGGACAGGGGGCACAAGGCCGACGTCAGCGCCGCGAATTGCAAAGAGGTTCTCATGGCCTAGAGCAGAGAGGAACAAGATGGGCCAGAGGCGGCGAGGCAACGAAGCATGCTCTCTGTGCTTCCCGAAAATGTAAAGCAACCAAAAATAGTCGAAACCCCACATGCTCAAACGGTGAGAAAATGAGAGATGAGAGATGAGAGATACGGGCTCTAGATCACTTTTGGCTGGAATTACGCAAAGAGCGAGTTATCGAGTCAAGCTCATCCAAGCGCTGCGAGGTGGAGCTTCAACGTTAATCCCTGTTTTGAACTGGAGATCACCCTAAGGAAGATACCAGCGAAGCATAGCAACACGCAGACGAAGGAGGTGTACCACGCGACCTGATCTATCTTTCCACAAAAATACAGTAGTACACGGCAGAACGCACAGCAGCGCAGCAGCAGCACCAGAGCTGCTCGTTCGGCCGCGCGCTCAGGGTTTCTGCTGGTGTAGCTGCACTGGTGCAACGACGGCGGCCGTGATATCATGGTGGATGATAAGGGGAGCACGGCAGGCGTAGCCGTTCTAGCCCGGTCCGGATATCGAATCTCCAGAACTCAACAACCCGCAACAGGCACCCCGAGCGATAGCAGTGCCGCCGTGGACGCTCTCCCTGCGAGTACCATGACGACCAACGACAAGCCCAACCCGTACAGTGGTAATAATGGCTACGAAGGTTTAGATAACAACCGACTCAGCGGTCGTGCGGGGAGCGGGGCGGAAAAGGGCAAGAAGAAGAAGGGCAAACGCGGGGGTAGGGGAGGGAAGGCAGCAGCAGCAGCCGCTGCTGCTGCTGGTCCTGCCAAAAATGGTAGAAGTGGCGGTTTGGATCGTGGTGTCCCGACTTCATCGGGTCCACCAGAGGATCAACAGCAACAGGAGAAGCACCAGAACCAACAGCAGCAGCAGCAGCAGCAACAGCAACAGCAACAGCAACATCTGCCGGAACAACCGCAACAGCAGCAGCAGCAACAGCAACAACAACACCGACAGCACCAGCAGAAGCTCCAGAAGCAGCGGCAAGAAACCTCTAAGCGTAGTCAGGGAGGCCACTCAAGCACAAGCAGCACCGCAAGAGACCAACTTCGTCATCGCGATGGCGGTGTCGCGCCTTCCTTGCCTTCCTCCTCCGGCAATCCTACCTCCTCCAATAATCGAGACCAGAAAGCCAACAACTGTAGCACAACCCGCGCCACCACCACGGTTAGCAATCAAGACCAAATCGCCAACAATACCAGCAACACCGCCGCCACCACCACAACAACCACCACCACCACCACCACCACCACCACCGATGCCGTCAGCAACCAAGACCAGGAAGCCTGCAATACTACCAAAAGCTCCTTCACTACCATCACTGCCGCCGCAGGCATTGCAGCTGTCCATAAAAATCACAACAACAGCGCGAAGCACTCCTCCTTAAATAGCACCGCAGCGCCAGGGTCAGGGTCGGGGCGCTACGCCAACGCTAACTTTCACGTTGACGCAGGGAGGGTCGGGTCTCCCCCTCCGTCACCCCGCAACATTCTTCATCGGAGCAGTGACCAGCGCGATCACCGTCCGCAGGGAGGACGAGGATTCTCGGACGATATGCGGGGACCCGGGAGGCACGCGATTCGCGCGCTAAAAGAGGCTGGGAGCCCCCGCCCTGCCAGGCAACAGCAGCAGCAACAACAAGAACATCGACAACAACATCAACAACAGCGGCAGCAGCTGGAGGCGCAGCAGCAGCGACAGCGGTGGCAGCAGGAGGAGGGGGAGCAACGTTCTTCGGGCCCTCGCGGGAGAGGTGCCAGGGCCTCAGCGTCCACCTTCTCTTCTAGAACACACTTTTCTTCGGAAAGACACAAGGATTGTGTTGGTGGTGATGGCGACGGTGGCGGTGGCGGTGGTGGTGGCGTTGGTTCAGACAGACACGCGAATCGTGGTGGTGGTAGTAGTGGCCGTGGTGGTGTCTCAAGACACATGGGTCGTGGTGGTAGCTCAGAATCACACGGGGGTGGTGGTGGTGGTGGTAGTAGTGGTTTCGCCTCACGAAGGCACGCGGATCGTGGTGGCGGTAGTGGTGGCGGGGGTGGTAGTCGCGGCGGCGGTGCTAGAGGTCACCACGCGAACGGGGGGCGCCTCGGCCGTTCTTTGTCCTCGTCAGTGGCAGCTGCAGCCCCGCATGCGCGACCTGACCCAATTGTCGATACCGCGGCTACTACTGCTGCTGCTACGGTTTCTGCTACGGTTTCTGCTGCTACTCCTGCTGCTGCTGCTTCTACCGCTACCGCTGCTGCTACGGCTACTGCTACGGCTGCTGCTAGTAGTGCTGCTACTGGTGGTGCTGCTGCTGTAGCGCTTGCAGCAGTAGGTGGCGCGCGTGACTCCGCGGTTGGTACCACTGGCCATGCCAGGCAGCGACAACAACAACAGCAACAATATGCGAGGGGCGTGTGTATGTCGATGTGTCCCGCGGAGGAGATGCGGCAACGCGAAGAGGAGGGGGCTCTGAACGCGTTCGAGGCAACGGAAGCAACGGCTTCCTTGCCGTTTCGCGAGAGGGTGGCTGACCCAGACAGGACCGTCAAGAAGTACCGCCGCTCTGCGGCGGGAAGGGACATGTGCAGGTACGCGTGCGCGACGTGTTGACCCTTTTTTATGTCCCCGAAACCTTGAGTGCAATTGTATTAGCGTTAGACTAACCTACTTCGATATTTTTGAATTTTTAAATAAAATACTAAATTTTGTTCTCGGCGACCATACGCAAGATTTTCGCACCACCTGGTGCATGCTACGCTCACCCCCCCCCCCGTAGTCCTCCATACTATTAATACCAGGTATATGATACGCTCACCCCTCCTCCCTTCCCCCCCCCCCGCTGCATGATGTTCCCTTCCCAGCCCCAAGCAACTGCGGCCTCTGTCTGTCCTGCAGGCCACCACGCGCTACCTCGTAAAAGAGATTTTCGCGAAGGCGTGCATAGGGGAGGGAAAGAGGGGTACAGCTTCTGGCAAAACATTTGTCGCGCCAGCAAGAATTGGGACCATTAATAGAATCATCCGTGGAGGCGGTAGCGGCGGCGGTGTAAATGTGAGGGGGGGGGGGGCGTCCAACGTGGCGAAGGCGTATGCTTTCGTAGAGGATCGGTTACGGGCGGTACGCCAGGACTTGACGGTGCAGGGCTTGGCGCTGGCGGGGGGTGCAGGGGCGGCGGTGGGGGCGGCGGAGGTGCTCGAAACGACGGCAAACTTCTACGTGGTGGCGGGGTATCTCATGTCTGATGAGGTAGGTGACACGCGTGGAGAGGCGAGGAGGTTCGTAGGCAGCGAAATTAGAAGTCGGAGAGGTTAGGAAGCGGTGGGATTAGGATGCGGGAGATGTTATTCAATACGAAGCGGCGAGTTGAGGAGGAAGCGATACCAGGAAGCGGCGATATTTAGAAGCAGCGAGGTTTTTTGACGACGGTGTACTTGTACGTGACGGAGGGGTATATCATGTCTGGTGAAATAGGTAAAACACGAGGAGATCGGGCCATATTAGGGAACGGCGAGTTTAGAAAGCGGCGACGTTAAGAGGCGGGGGATTTAGTAAGCGGCGAGATTTGGAAGCGACGAGGTCTTGGACGACGGCTAACGTTTTGGGTGGTGTCAGGACACCTCATGTCTGATGAGGCACGTGCAGAAGCGGTAAAATTCGACAGCGGCGAGATAGGAAGCTGGGAGACTGAGGAAACGGCGATGTTGTAGATGCGGCGGGATTAAGAAGCAACAGTTTCATGTTATCGATGTGCATTTCGAACTCGATTTTCTTGCTCGATATACATTGTCCATGGCTGTTCATATAATAGTAGCTTCCCGTTTGCCCCCCCCCCCTCTCACTTAACCGTCGTATAGATACTTTGGACATCGCCCGTTCCTTCTGTCCATTTTATTTTTGTTGCCCAGCACTGTTGATAACCGCTGCCCATGTGTCTCTCTCTCGCTTTCCCCGCGTTGTGGATGCTTGCGTCGTCATCCCGTTCTTCTGTTTTTTTTTGTTTTCTGTCGTTTCTTTTGTCGCTTGCGCCGCCCGGCCTTAGCCACCCGAGGTGTTCGACCGGCACCTGCACAACCGCGAGCTCCAAGGCGTGTTTTCCTCCCTCTCGGAGATGTTCTTCCAGGTGTGATTTTCTCCTTTATTTCTTCCCGTAGCGTTTTTTTGTTCTGACGCGTAGCTTCAGCGTTGTTTGTTAGCGAAACGCCTGCTACGATTGAGGCAGTACGTTTGGGCACCGAAAAAAAATTTAAATGTTTTTTGGATGACGGGGATTCGTAACCGAATAAAAAAAACATCCCAATGTCCTAATTGTTTTGCGAAATGTTTGTATTCGTAGGCTATTTATAGTATTATTACTATTATTACTCATTTCTAGAGTGGGATTGCTCATCGGGTGGCGTTTTCATCGTCGAGAAACCTTCTCTGAAACACTTCTTGGGGAGGCGTGTGGAGCTCCACAAGTGAGGATTGCTTGAGCAAGAGCAATGGTTGGTGGTTGCTGCACCTGTACCGTAGCATGTTGTGCCACTTTTTAGTCCAGATGTGGTTCTGCCGCTTCAGTTTACTTTATTTTTTCTTTTGACCCTTCATCTTTTTTTATTGATTCAAGGCTGACCCGCGGCGCTTTGAACCAGCCGTGGCCACAGATTGTCTGCCCGGGCCCCGCCCCGCCCCGCATGTTCTTCGTTTTTGTCGCACATGGTGATCGACGTCCTCTTCGTCCCTCTTGGCAACGTTGCCTCTTGTACACGTTGTGCGGTTAAAGGGAACAGCACGGCCTCGTGAAGCGTGCTGAACCCCAGGACTGACAGAACCTATTAGATTTTTCTCCTCTCGTTTTTACTTCCTTCCCCCCGCTCGATTTTATTCGTAATCCGTCCCGTATCCCCCTACGCGTGCATGCCCCATGCACTGGTGGTGCGGGCAAATGGGACAGCACGGTGTAACGTTGAGTGTGGAGCTCCATTTTCTCACCCTGTGTTAATTGCACCCCACCCACCCCCCCCCGTCGCCCTGCGCACACGCGCCCCCTGTAAAGTTCGTGTAGGGAAATGGGACATCACAGTCTCGTCAAGTGTGCTGAACCCCGCGAGTTACTACAGCCATCTTCCGTTTCCGCCTCTGGTTTGTGTTTTCATCTCCCCCCTCATTTTTCGTGTCACCCTATGGTCTGCGGACTACGGTCATGCTTGATACGACTGCTACACCCCCCCCGTCCCTGCCCCCCTACGCGAACTCGCCTCTGGAAATGTGATGTAGGTAAAAGGGACAATGCGGCCGCGTGAAGTGTGTCCAACTCCCGGGGTGGATGAGTACCTGTGCCTGCAAGCCGTGCACGCCTTGGCCACCGCTATCTCTAGTAACTCTAGAAGCGACGAACAGCTCGGGGAGACATCGGTTGGGCGAGGTGCGGCTGTATTTGGTAGATTTTTCTAGTTCACCCCGCAGAGAAAAACTAGAGACTCCTTTCCAGGTGGCTGATGCCGAGTTCTACCACCGCCCACCGAGATTCGAGTGCGGTTCTTCATGCCGAAAGGAAAGTACACTATGGTACAATGCTACTATGCTTTGCACAGAAATTATGCTCCTGGCTACAGTACTGATTATGGCTTTGATGGCTGGTGATGATTGTGTTGGTGATACACAAGTGCCGCTGGTGGTAGTGCGTATTACTGAAGTGCCGGCGATTAGTGCCGAGATTGTGTGGCTCATGGCGCTGCGATGTTTTTGCGATATGCATCCGTACGCCTGATGGTGTTTGAAGGACTGGAGCGCCATGCCCAGAGATTAGTAGATCTACCTGAAGATGGTTTCAATGGTGTCGATTGTATCGAATGAGTTGATTTTTGTTGATGCCTGTTGATGCCTGTTGAGGACGTTCAATTTTTGTTATATTGAGGGTCATCTGCGTTGCCATATCTCCCTAACGCACGGCGTCTGTTATCGCGCGCCCGTACCAGATGTTGGCAGAGTTTTTGCCGTAACGTTCTCCAAGCTGTGCAGCTCCCCTACCCAGGGCTCCGCGGTCGACAAAAACGTCTCTTCCGGAGAAACGGGAAATTATGTTCCTCCTCCCCCCCCTGCCAACGACGCTGGACGTTCCATCAATGGGTTTTCCATTGATGCGACCAAGGACGTAGAGCGTGACAAAGGAGTTCCGCTTCCGTTCAAGGACGCATATCCGAAGGTGAGGGTTGAGACTGCAGAATAAAAACGTGCTAGGAGGCTGGTCTTTTGGACCGTGACGCGGGCTCGTTTGGGTTCCGTCAAGGTCTCTTTTGGCCTCAACATGCGAGTTGTAGTGTAGGAGGACGGCCAGCTAAGGGGCCACACCGCGGTACCCAAGCATATTTGGTAGGGGTGGAAAAGGAGTTCCGTCGAGGGCTGAATCGGTAGGGGGTGAAAACTGTAGAAGACAAGGTCGCCAACAAGCACAGCATAACAACAACGCCCCTATACAACCACCAAAACCAACAACATACGTACCTCTCTTTTGCCTACCCAGGTGGCGACGGCCGCACGCCTTCTCGGAGCTGTACGTACCGGTGATTGGTCGGAATTCCACCGCGCTCTAGGCCAATTATCGGCCGACACCGGCACCGCAGAAACCGAAGCTTGGGATGTTACTGCCGGGGTAGGGGATGAAACGGTAGATTCCCCGTTCGCGATACGCCTTCGCTGTCTGTGCCACCGGATGCTCCTACCCGTACGGATGCATGCCCTCCGAGCTTTGAACAAGTCCTACATGAAACGCGAGAAGGTTGCTCTGGTGAGAGGGGGTGGCGGTAGCGGGGGAAGGGTAGTTCTCGTCACATTCTGAAGATGAGCTCTACACGTCACCCAACATGGTGTGCTTTCACACAAATCGTAGGCGAAACTACACCTTTGTGCTTTAGACTCTTTTTTACGTCGGCTGTGCCACCTCTATAATACTGCTGTAGGTTGTAGTGGATTGTGCTACATAGGTGGTGTATGCTACGATTTGGTGCTGTTTTTATGCCACCAGGAAAGAGCGTGATACTCATTTATGCTCCACGCCAGGTTTATACTTATGGCGTGCGGCGGTGCGCTGTTGCGCCTTTTTGGCGTGAATTCTGCTTGGCGCACCATGTGCTGGAGTCAATGTTCGACTTGCCGCATCCTTCTCTTTCCGTGCCGCGCCTTTTTTGCCCGCTCGCGAAAACAATTGTGCGGGCCCCCTTTCGCCGTGGACGAGAAGAAATTGGGTCCGTTTTCGCCGTGGGCAACACAATGTTTTTGGTCATTTCGCCGTAGGGGAAACGTTTTTGGGCCCGTTTTGCGGTAATCGAATTATTTTTTGGGTCCGTTTCGCCATCGGGTAGATTTTTGTTTAGGTTTGTTTTCCGACGCAGGCGCTTTTTTTAGTTTTGATTTGCATAATGTAGCGTCTTTTTCGCAGGAGGTGTCATTTTTTAGGCCCATTTTTCCCATATATATGCTCGTGACTCGAAACAGTCGCCATTCGTTCAGGTAGAGAACAGGCTCAAACTTAGGGTATTATAGGTGGGTGCTTGGGGGGGATAACGGATTGCTGGTGCTGGTGCTGTGGAGCAGCGCGCACAGCCTATTGGTCTTGCTCTTGGTCTGACTCTGACGGCGGGACTCTGTTCCAGCATGCACTCATGCAGCTTCGTTTCTCTAATGAGTGTGTCAAGTAGATGGGGAAGCTTGGGTGTTTGAGCGATGCTCGCCCTGAGCTAATAAGAGTTCGTCCACGACCATTGGGCCATACATTGGTATGTTTTTGTTTCGTTTCCGTGTTCTCCTTTTGTGTTTTTTTTTACTTCGTACCGGTATGTTATCGTGTTTCTGTACACTAAAGGACCCCTGATGCCCGCCTACTCCGAAAGGGTAAAAAGAGCGTGAGACGCACATTTTGAGTATATGTACGCATATAATGTCCAATTTTCGGCCTCCGGCGGCCCTCCTGAGCCCTGCGGGGGGGCGCACCGAGCCTTCTGCTCGTGGTGCGGGAGCTTAAGTATAACCCTGCTCCACACATCGCCGAGGTATGCTCAACATATTCTCGTCGGACATCAGTGTCCTAGTGTTTCGTTATCGTTCGTGCGTAAGCGTTCTGCTTGTTCCCGCTCTCTTCCCTTCCGTTCGCTCCAATCCGACCCTAAACAACAGGTGCACGTCACCAGGGTTCTCCGAGCACGCAGCAGCGCACACGCGGCGGACCTCTGCCGGGCCCTCTCCCTCCCCGTGGAACACGAGACCGTCACGTTTAACGCCGTCCAGGCCGTGTGGAGGTCCGAGCAGGCGCGAAGCTGCGCGAGCACCAGCTCCTTCAGAGAGGATGATTGGGTGGGCCTTGACCAGTTGCTTCTGCCGGACGTTGATGA
Source organism: Undaria pinnatifida (assembly GCA_012845835.1). Classification (NCBI taxonomy): domain Eukaryota; class Phaeophyceae; order Laminariales; family Alariaceae; genus Undaria; species Undaria pinnatifida. The sequence goes on from JABAKD010000005.1 coordinate 1,225,886, forward strand.
CAACAAGAGTGGTGATGGTGGAGTAGAGACTGCCGAGGAGACGAAGAAGGAGAAAACGTGTGGTGCTTGTGCGGGGTTCGGGTGCAGTTGGTGCGATGGGAGCAACGTTGCTTTCTGGGGCGGGGGAGTGCAGGAAAGGAAGAAGCAGGATGAATTGCTCTGGGAGGCTGTTTTTTGCCCCCCCGTGCAGGTAGTATGAGGGTATTCCGGGCGCAGTTTTCTTTTAAGGTGCTTTTTCGAGGGTAGTTTGTGTTTTGTAGTTTGTAGTCTGTGCTTTTCGGTATTTAATTTGTGCTTTTTTTGTTTGTAAACTTGTGACTTGTGCGTCATGTTTTAGTTGTGTTTTAAATGCGTTTAGTTTGCTTCTTGGTTTCTTCGCGATTAGACATTGCCGTTGGTCCTTTCCTTTTGCGTTTTATTAGTTTCGCGCTTAGGTTGTGTTGTGCGTTTTTCTTTTATTTGTGCGTCGGCGAGAGCGGAGAAGCAACCGTTACTGCTGCACGCCCGCGATATGTGTTGTTCCAATGCTTGTGTTCGCATTGCAACTATGTTGTTTACTAATACCTGGTACCAAATGTACGCGATATGTCGTGCGGCGGTACTCATTTTCGCGTTTCAAAAAGTGATGGACGCATTTGATACAATAAATCAAAGTTCGATAGTTAGGCATATCGAAAATCGATATTTCAATAAACTGCACCGCGTGGATAATCGATAATTAAATACGTCGAACCAATCGATACGATATCCAACACCACTTGCAGATTCTACTCTGCCGTGTTTTGTTGTCGTTAATCGTTGACCTTTTTTCCGAATCCTCAAGTGTCTGTATACTTTGTCCCCACGTTGAGTGTGCAGTTCTGAAGAAGGGTTAAGAGGAACATTCCCGCCCCCAACAATTGCAAGCTTAAGCTTCGGTTTCGACTGTGCCGCAACACGGGCGTTCGAATTTCACCCCAAAACGCGTGCACCTCTTCTTGGAACTCCGTTGTGCAAACGCATCTCCCGTATCAGTCCGTAAAGTTGTTGTTTTAGCCCAACTGGCTACCTCCTACCAAACACAGGGCGACGTCATTGACCGCCGTAAAGGCTGTGCGTGCGCTAGGTACCAGGCCTATGTGGGCAGGAGGGGAGGGAAGGTAAAAGAGGTAATTCGGGGGGAATTGTTATTTTTAGCCCCCTATGGATACCAAGCCTTAGTAGGAGGGGGGGGGAGGGTGGGGGGGGTACATCGGCTTTAAAGTATTGTTAACCCCTAGAGCTTGCATCTACGTAATCAACGCCATCTACGTGAGATTGGAGTTAAGACATTCCCGTGTAGGCCAATGATAGTTTTAACATGCATGCCACCAGTCATGCGCCGGCGCAAAATCGGTTGAAAGCGTCTACCGGGTAATAAATAGTCCCAGGGCCGCCACAGGGCTTGGGCGACGCGCCCCATTGTCGAAATTCGGGGGTTCTATATTTCTTGGGGGCCTAGCTGCCGGGTGACGAGGGTTTCTACGAAGGTGGCTTACGCTGGCGGGGTTGTGTTGGTGGCTGGGGGGGGGGGGTACTCATTTCGCGCATAGCCGTAGTTGCATGGCCATAGTGGTATGTGGTATGACCCTCGCATCCCTACAATGTCGGGAGGGAGCACGCCGGGTTTCACCTACCAGGCAGGCCTCGCGTGCACCGAGCGAGGGAGGGGGTAAGGGGTGTCGCGACGTCATCTGCGAGGGGGGCAACCTTAGGCACACAGCAACACTACGTCCGGAAAAGCAAGAACCCATGTTAAGGGCCAAATGGTGCTTGCATTCCGAACAGAGTGGTATGTGTACTAGTATATACAGTGGTAGTAGCTAGTATAATAGCGTGTAGGGTAAAATACGCTGTAGGCTATTGAGCTTGTGGTGGGGGTATTGGCGGCGACCCCCGTGCCTGTGTTGGTTTGTTCCCGGACGTTTTTTTTCTCATCCTGCGTACGGCGATTGGGCAACGTGATCCGTTTATAACTGCATTCGTGATTTTGGGGACAATCTGCTTCAATTTTGGGTGTCTAACAGATGGCCAGAAGAGGGGAAGGGGGGGGTAGGCTGGCTGCTTCCCAAGAGTATGCTTTTGTTGCTCATTACTATCACCGATTGGCATGAGAAGTAGTGCTGGTGCATGATGTTGTAATTCGTGCGTACTTACTAATTTTCCGCTGGAGTTTTATGTGGAAAAAAAAGGCGGTACTTCGTAATATAAATGGTGAAGCTCACCACACTTCCGCGCATGTGCCGTGCGTCAACTTGACTTGGTCGCCGAAACAACGACGCTAAGGTGGCACCGGCAGGCGAGCTACCTGTGACAAGAGTTTCCTGCTGAATCCATAGCTTGTGGCCGTCCTTTACTTTGTATGAGGAGGGGTCAGGGTAGTATTCAGATGCGCATGTTGTACGTGCCTCTAGGTCAAAGAGGAACGTCCTCCGCTGCAAATAGACAACGGCACTGCAGCCCTACAAGTTTTGACATTCATAAGATAAGCCCGATGGCTAGGGATATCAAATATCGTTACGTCGGCGGTGCTTCTATTGTGCTGGTCGTCCGTGATTTCTCTGCCATCATTTCGGGAGGGGGATAAGAGCAACAAAAAGTATAAGTGTGAGTGTAAGGACGCATGCTACGATCGAGGCAGCGCATTTTTCTTCTTGAAACGATTTCCGAACGACGGTACCCCTTACCCCGATACCGTGGGAAAAAGACGCCATTTTTTTGCATGATTCGAGATCGCTGTGTGTACCTCGGGAGACGTTTGATGTTTTCATCCGGTAGGAGTTTTATTTTTATCCAAATCAATTTCTGGGAGAGATCTTAAGCTCCCAAAATTGAGGAACCTCAGAAAAAAAACAATGGTTGGTGCGCCTCTATCTTAGCACGCGTCATTAACATTTAGTCCAAGTCTAAGTCTACGTCTAAGTGTAAGTGTAAGTGTAGGGGCGTAAGTACCCCCGAAGCGTTAATCAAGCTACGCACGCCTTCCCCGACGCCATCACTATTACATTATTTCCACTTCTTGCTACGGCGTCAACTCGCGTGAGATCGTGCACGCGCCGAGCCACGGACTGACCCACTACCTCTTGAATTGTATTAATAGCAGGAGATAAGAAATAACACGTGTGACCACCAGCATGCTACCTCTTCCACTGTACCAGGAGCACATACTGTACGTACAATTAAAAAATCGATGAAAATCGATGAGCAGAAAAAGCTAGAACGTGGGAATGTTGGAACCTTTGCGCGATAACAACAAAGGCATGCACCGAGAGGAAGAGAAGACACCTGTGACCACGGCTTGTCCAGAAGGTCGCTGAGGGCAAACCTCTTACGGGCAGGAGAGTAAAGGCGATGGCCAAAAAAGAAGAAAAAAAAACGCGCGACCTACTTATCGCTCACTCTATTTCCCACGTTGAAAGTACTGCACTGCAGCCCTACCCACCAACCTTATAAATATTAATAGTTTCTGCTTGCAAACTTGAACCTATTTATAGCGCTACCGTGACAAATCTGTTGTTGGAGCCATAGTACCAAAACAAAACAAATAATACGACAACACAAAAAAAAACTTGATCTGAACGACACAGATGGCAGATAGCGTGTCGCAGCCCGTTCCAGACCGCCCCCCAGCAAATATGGAGAATGACGGTACACGGTCAGTGGGGTCAGTTGCTGACGGCGGTATATATGGTCAGACGTTTTAGCCGTAAGCCGACGGCATCTCTTATCGTGCAACCACCTATTAGCGCTTCCGTGTCACTCAAGCTCGTACGACGGCCAACAGCAGTAGAGTCTCACAATAAGATATCTCGAATACAAACGAAAACAAAAACTAGACCTCATCACGTAAAGGTTAGGATTATAATAGTATTAAACTACAGTACATCGCACGGTAGGCAATAGAGTGCAGAAAACGTGCCATGGTTGCGTTGGTTGCGCGCCGGCAACCGTACGTGTTGTGGAACCCAGCAACACCGACCAAGAAAAAGAGCGAGAAGTATCGCATCATCCATCATCTACGAAGAACGTCCAGCAGCACACGTTTTCAGCATGCTGCGAGCGTACCATGAATATCTCCTTATACCGGGTATTTAATTCGGGACGCATACTCTACCACGCAAACCAAGGCTAACTTGTGCGGCCGATGCTCAACTTGTCCTTTGGTTTTCCACGCATTTCCCCTCTCAAGTCCCACAGGGGTCAACCAACCACGTTACAAGGCCATTTTCGTTAACGATTCACATCACAAGGGTGACCCCGCCAACCAATCCCGTTATTCACGAGGTCAAATATCAGTTATACAGTCCCCGATACACCGCCCTTAAACAGTGGCGCTGCAGAGCCATTCCCGTAGCACAGGTTGCTGCTTGCCCTATCCACGTCTTGGGTATCTGGTGGTATCATTTTGTCCCTGGTGAGAGGATAAAAAATAAGCACACAGCTGAAACCGCGTCGCCTGCTGATGTTCTGCTTCTTTCAAGAACAAAACAAAATTCCCGATTAAGCCTTACTCCCCCACTATTAAATAGTGCGGCGCCTTGCCAAACGATAACACCCGCGCCAGAGTAGGACCCCGCAATACTCCCGCATGTCAGCCCCATTTGCTATGCGACGTCAGGCGGCCGCCATTAGGTGTTTGACCATCTGGTAAGAGCACCGACAGAGCCAGAGAAGGACGGGAGGTAGGGAGGTGGATTGGATGGGCGGGCGGGTGGAGGGAGGGAGGATGCCGTGGACGGTAGGATGAAAAAAGGAGCATCATTTTCCTCAACTTAGTTGTGGAACAACGATCACGCATGAAAACACGCAGCGTATCAGTCCATCGAGCTAGGTGTAGCACCAAGAACTATCATTGCTCTCCCGTTTTACGCTGTAGTATTGGTCATACTAGTGTTGGTCATACTTCAGTACACCCATTGTGTTGGTACTATATACTTCGAAGAAGTAAAACCCACTATTAATAGTACACTCTCAGTCAATGTGACGCAGTGGTGTAGTGAAATGCGCTATAAAACCAACAAAGACTGCGCTGGACTTCGAATCTCGTCAGGTTCACCTTTACAAAATTAATCAAAATACGTCAGCTGTGAGTTCGGCAGGATAAGGGTCGATACTCATCTTTGCAACCTGCGTGATACACATATTCATCGCAAGCCTTCCCTTTTGGGACATGTCAATTAATATGACAGCATGAAATCCCGAGGGCGTCGCAAGTTGGAAAGGCGGACAAAACTCTAGCGAAAAACCAAAGAAATTAGTCTATACAATTAGCAACCGCGCAAGAAGCGGAACAGCTAAAGCCGACCAGCCCACACGAGTCTGCAGCTCAGTCTATTTCTATCAACCTACACGCACACTCGGGCGGACGGGTGAAAATGAAACGGTCAAGGTCAGACGCGTGCTACCATGAAAAGACAGTACCTATTTTTTCTGCGTCTCTTCATCTCGTCTAACGACCCCTCCGCCTCACCCACCCGCTGACTTCAGGAAACATGAAAAAACATCCCCGACGAAAAAAAATCCAACGGCCTAGGTACATAAAACAGACCCACAAACAATCCAACGGGACTTCGGGCAACCTTTCCTATTTCGACGAGCCTCGGCAGTCATAACATTTTTCGGGCAAGAACCAATACTTCTAGCGTAGCACGCGGAACCCACCCCATTTCCACGTGCGTGTCGTGTGTCCCTGGTGTCACTCGGTCACCATAACAGCGGTGCTTTGCCGTGACAACAGAAGTCGACAGCTTACACCCCAACGTGCACCGGCGGAGGCTAGGTTTCATACAACACGAACGATAGCACACACCCCGGCACCAATTTCCGAGACCCTATGTTTTTCCCGGAGTAAGAGGGGCAGGCGCACACAGCAAAAACGGTCGATCTCAAGAGTTTATCGTCGAGATCTGTCCTGTCCGTAGACGTGATGGTAGGCGTTTTGCGATCCTCCCCGTTGCTGAGAAAATGACTTTTGAAACTATAATAGGCCGATGGGGTGCTACGGTGTAAGGGTTTGTTATGTTGCATGTTCTACGGGTATAACCCAAACGAGGAGCAAGACGATGCTGGCGTAAATTAATAAAGCAGGGATCTCACCAAAGAGTAGAACTGGACGCTTGTCCACAAAGACCGCACCCCCAGGCGCTCGTTTTGTCCATGGAAGCGCTTCGTCAGATCGCTGGGAATCGTCGCCACAGCCAGGAGGCACAGAGCAATAAAAGGCGTCACAATAGATAAGACGCAGAGCAAACGTCCGAAAAGGCAGGGCAAGACAGAAGGGAATAAGGAATAAGGAGAGCACCGTGCGAATGCAAGCACAGCATCGAGGAACAAGAAGGGAGAGCACTACCAAGAACAGGCACAAGCACGAGAAAAAAAACAAAAACAAATCAGAACAAGCACACGAACAGGAACACGCACAACCACACGGACAACCACGCTCACAACCATAAAACACTAGCACGAAGGCGAACACAAGCACTAGCACAAATAAAAAAAAACAACGATAAATGAAAAATTGAACATGAACAAGCACGAGTACAAGCACGAGAACATGCAAGGGAGGAACAAGACAATTCGAAACGACCTGGGAAGAGACGCTTGTAGCTAAGTACCGCTAGTAAACGCTGTTACTGGACGTGGCGGAAAAACACGGCGCTGTTCAACGCACGGTTCCAAAACTCAATCCAAAGCGATGTTGTTTGACGTGGCCACAAAAGGCCGCCCCTAAACGCTTGCGCGGCTTACCAGAACACGGCCACTAAACCTAAAGAGAGAAAAGGGTCTACTAGTGGAAGCTTAGCTTCGAATACATGGTTACGTAAAGCCGTCACAAAACGCGCGGCTTGGTTGCCAGCTTTCGCATTACGTCCGATAAAGAAAAGGGAGACACGTTTTAGTGCTATGATGGGATGCCTCATGCACTGTTTTTATGCAGCATCTGCACGATTGCGAGTGTCGGATTGGAGCTTGATTTTTCAGAACATTAATAAACCAACCTCTCGGAATTTAGCGGCAATTTTCATTCTCAGCTCTGCAGATGAACAACAGTCTCCCACTGACTACCGCAATAAAACATCGATACGAAGCCGGAATGCACATGCAACAGCAACAACAACAACAACAACAACAAACGCAGCCACTAACCCGAAGGTCATCGAAGGTTCTAGAAGGTTGGCCCCGTACGCGACGGCCCCGCCGAGGCCGCGGTAGTGTCTGCAGTCCGTCGCACCCGGCAGCATTACTGGCACCAGGGCGGCACCTTTGATGATGGAAGATGCCGCTTTCTCCATAGCTAGCCACAGAGGGGTGTCAGGCTCGGACCTCGAGGCAGGCATGACGTACCTGCGGCGTGTCATAGTAGGGTCGTGTTGCTTTTTGTTGTACATTTTGTATTTTGTGTGCCTTGTGTGCTGCATGGGGGTGCTTGCGCTGGGGGGGTGGTTGTGCGTTAGAAGAAAAAAGAAAATGAAGACCAAAATTTCAGCTGTATCCAATACCAAGCCTTTTTACAGCAGCAATATCTCCAACTCTAGCTCGCCCAAGAGGATTCTGTGGCTTGGACCTCACGGCCGGTAAGGCAACTTGATTGGTGACCCGGCGCGTCATAATGGGTTCGTGTTGCGACTGTGGTCGTGATTGTGATCGTGTGTACTGTGTTGGAATGCTTGTGCGTGGGATGGAACATCGACCCTACTATGCTGGAATATGGTTATGCTGTGGGACGGGAACTACATTCAATTGTGTTGAAATGTACACACAAACGATGGTCAGATCAGAATTTACGTGAGCTAGATCGTGCAGATCAGTGAGTTAGGAGACATGTATATAGATTATGCAGATCATACAGATCATCACATGGGACCGCACAGATCGTTCCAGTTCAGAGTACAACGTTCTACAACCCCAAAACGCGCGCATGACCATACCCTGCACGTCATTGACGCGGAAGGGCATGCAGATCGTTCAGATCCTATACTATTAATAGACTAACCCCGTAAGTAGTTATACACAAGACGACGCCAAAAGTGTCACTGCGATTTGTACAGTGATCGAACCTGTCCGAAGTATGACGTACGAGTGGCAACCCGAAGCGTGGGACGAAAAACAAGTAGGCAAAGCCGCACCATCCCTTCATACTGGCTACGCATGGGTGGGATAGAAAAGGCATAAAGCTGTGTCAGGATGGCGAGCGTTCCATGGAAACGGCATGCAGCCGTTAATAAGTACGATTCTGCGTTGGACGGAACGATTGCACGGGTCAGTACCAGCTCCCCTTCAGCGGTTCTCGCACTCCTCCTAACCTCGTGCGTAGACTGCAGTGCTCCGTGTCGTCGGCTATCGCGGGCCCTAGAGCTCTCCGGACGTGCTCCAACACGTATTCTTCGCTCTGCCCCGGCAGGCTTCGGCAGTCCACGCATACCTACATGAGTACAGTTGCCAAGGGAGAAACGAATATATAGGTGTACTACATTACCCTATATCACAATACATTCACAGGAAATAGCCACCCCCCGGCCAATCGATCCATCAAGCGTCCATGAACAGAACGAGCGTGTAGCAGTACCATCGCACCACTCTGACTGAAAATGTTAGGACCGCTCGGCTGACCAAATTAACACCCAAGAGGTCCTTATACTCCTAATAGAGTCAAACCAGGTGAACAATCCCACCCCTGCAGGATTTCTCCCTGCCAAACGGTTGCGGTTCGGACACGTCGCCCACCACAGCAGCACGGGCCGCTTCATCTGGAAGCTGAAGTCCCTTGTTTTCGACTCACTAGTAGTTTAACTCAAGTCCCAACAGGGATAGTAGACGCCATCAGCTCTACACGTGTATAGCGCATCGTACCCTTTCAACGTGTTTCTGCCTGCTGTTCAATCCTGCACCCGGGCTCTCACCGTACAAACCCCCGGCACGACGTTATCCTTAACAGCACCCATGAGGGTATTCGGGGACATCGTTAACCTTGTTAAGGCGTGTCCCACGGGGGCCACGGGGCTTCCCGCCATGAGCAGCACCTTCAGGACTGCTGGAAGGAGAGGGCCGAAGGTTAGCAGCCACCCTAAGGGAGGTGGTAGCTGCAGTGCCTTCACGAAGCCCCGCCATTCTGCGAGACGGACGGGGGGGGGGGTATGGGGGCATGTTTGGGTGGGGGGTGGAGTGGGATGTTTGGAGCCGGGGCCGGGGGGGGGTACTCATATCATGCATGGCCGTAGGGTTGAGGTTTGGGGGGGGGAGTTGGGGGAGGTGGAGGGTTTCAAACAGCAACAACGATCGCAACAACAACAACACCAACGATAACCACCACCACCACCACAACAACAGCCCTTGCCTGGGGTGATGACGGTAGGCGCCTCGTACTTGTCCAACCTCCGGACCACCTCTGCTGCGCGCACGAGAGCATTGTCCGCAGATTTCGGCACAGACCCGTGTCCCGGCCGCCCGCGCAAGGTTACCTCCACCTTGGTGGTACCTTTCCCAGCAAAAAAAACGGGGAAAACAAAGGGAGGGGGTGGGGGCGGAGCGTTGTTAGATGCCTGTACAGTAGGGGTCCCTCAGCAGTGGCGGCATGTGGCAGCTAAAAGAACCGGCATTACTGCGGCAACCGGCATTGCTACGTGCACTGCCACCGTAGTTTATTCCAACATGTACCGAGCGGTTTTTCCGGCACTATAGCGGGCAACCAGCACTACTCAACCGTCACTACTGAGGGACCCCTGTTGTATGCCGTTGCGTTCGCAAAACATATGAAAAAATCGGCGATTAGAGCGTTGAAAAGGGAGTGGAGGTGCTGATTTAGACATGGTGGCGTTGATCAAGGGGTGGTGGTGTTGACAACAAGATGGCGATACTGGCAAAGGGGTGTTCAGGTTGATACAGGGGCGATAGTGCCGATAAATGGGTGCGCACGGACCTGGCCCCAAACATACCAGCAATGACGCCCCACCCAACCGATGCCCAATCTCTCCACGCGCCTCCACCAACTGAAAACCACAACGTTCCGCAACTGTTATACAGCCCAGTCCAAAAACGAAGCCCCAACCACACGAAGCCCCCACCAACACGAGACCCCCGCAAAAAAGAGAGCCCCATTGAGACAAAACCTCCACCAACACGACCACAACCCTAACCGCCCCCAAAACGCGACTCCTCGACCATCACCAAAAAACTCAACAACACAAGACCCCGACCAGCAGGAAACCCACCCGAAGAACCTCCAAAAATACGAAACTTCCTGCAACATGAAGCCCCCACAAGCAAGCCCGACTGAAAATACGAAACCCCCACCAACACGAAACCCCTACAAAAACACGCCCGCCCACAAACACAAAACCCCAACCAATGCGAACTCCCCAAGAAACAAGGCACCCTCAGGAAAAACGACCCCCCCCCAACTACGAACCCCTCCCCCGAAACGAAGAACCCACCACATCGACGCCTCCACCAAACGAAATCCCCACAAACACCAACCCCTTCCCAATAAAGGCCCCTCCCCCTTCCCTCCTCCCCCCTCCCCACCAAACTAATGACCTTGATAATTCACGCGATTGGGACTCAGTCGCAACTTCCACTCTCTCTCTCGCCGAGAGAAAGAGGTAGAAAGGAGTTCTCTAAGGGTAGATTGCCACATTTTCGATCAAAAGGTTAACTGGCTGTGGCTCAAGTGTGATTTGTTGTGGCCGACCCTCCTTTTTCCAAAAAAAACAACATAAACAAATATATGCATTAGTTACTTTTATGAAAAAAAAATTGCTCGGCATGAGATCAGGATGATTGATGGGCCCTGCTGGCGGCAAATTACAGACCCACAGCCAGTTTCGAGAGCTCGGGTCCGGGTGAGGTCATATCTGGGTGGGACCAGGGTGCCAAGCAAGAGCACACCACAAAAACCTATGCGTGCGCGTGTGTTGGCCCAAAAAACATCCCGAGTACGTCAGAATTTGAGCTATGAGCGGGGTGTGTCGAACAAAAGGTGAGCTCTGCAGCCCTGTCTAACCTTTTTCGGCCGTGGCTTGGAAAAAAGAAAGCGTGGGGCGTAGCTTGAAGTCCGGGATGGAGGCGCCTCCCAGTTCGGTGACGCAGTAGTCGGCCTTGAAAAGCTCTTTCAGCCCGGGGTCGCTCAGAACAAACCTGGAAGCAGGTGGAACCCCCCCCGAACCAACGGGTTAGGGCAACGAAAGGAGCCCTACTCTTCGTTAGAACTACTGGTAGTTCATTTGCATACATGCTGAGCGGCATACTAACGAATACTTGTTTTTCTTTTTTTTTTTTCACCCTCCGGCGGATGTGGAAAAATAAAGCTTTAGCTCACCACACTTCCACTTATTTTCATACGCGTCGTACTTGGTCTTGCAAAGCTGATTGTCCACAATAAATCCAAGTATGTAGCTAGCTTGTAAAAAAACACGACGGTCCAGTTCTCAAGTGCCTGGGATGAAAAAACACTAAGGTACCATGTGCTACACGATGCACAACAAGGTACTCACTCAGCCCCATCATGACCCCCGGCCTCTTCGTCGCTTACAGCGCAGAACAGCAGGGTTCCCTGCAGCTTCGCCCCTGCCCAACCAAAAAAAGGTTCCAACATGGAAGGCGTGATAGCAGCGACCGGTTAAGCATAATATTCATAGAGTGTTCGTAGTTCGGCTCAAGACCGCGACGGCAACGGTCGGCTATTATATATACTTGGCGGAATATGCAGATTTCTGTTCGAGGGAAATCACGATACGTTGTTGTTGTTGTTCTCACATTAACTTGCATAATCAAGTCCGTGGTCACAGGACAGGCTCCAGTCACTCTGGAGCTGAGGAATACCCCAGGGAAAGCACACACACAACCCAAGGTGGTACACGCATATATCACAGCTGACGCAATTGATACGTAGCAGCGGGCGGCTAGACATTTGATCTCCACTGCATGCCAACATTTTTGGCGCAACAAAGATGACATATTTTAAAACATGTTTTCAATTTCAGATCGACGTGGGACATCAATGGTACTGCTGTAGCAGCAGGAACATATCAACGATGGCGTAGAGTGCAGTTTATCGCAGTGTTAAAGGACCGGCGTAGAACCGTATCATAGCAGTATCATCACGAGCGAAGAAGAGTTTGCACTTGACATCACACCATTCGAAGGAAAAGGGCTTCCTTTCGAGATCGCTGTTCGACCGCCGACGGCCGGCCAGAATTCTACCTTCCAACAACACGTACAAGTCGACGACATTTATCAATACACTACAAAAAAATCAAATGTCGTACCATTACTTTGGTATCCACCAAAACATGTATTTTCGTGGTTTGGCGGTTTCGTTCTAAGCTACAGCCCCCCTTAGTATTCGTTAGAGGACCGACCGGTCTTCCACCGTACCAGGTGGAAATATATACACCAGGTACGTGGTAATACACAACATACCAAAAGGTGCATTTTTGGTTTTGTGCTCTCTGTTTAAGAGACAGCCCAGCACACTCTCCCCCCCCCCCCCCGAGCGCTCACCACTCTCCTTGATGTTGACGAAGGCGACTACCATAGCCGCCACAGTGTTCAGCATGTCTACCTGGAGGATGGGCGATCAGGCACAGCCACCGTCAAGACACGGCCATCGTTAACAAACAGACGGAGAGAGATAAAGTGAGAGGAAGAGCTTAAAAGCTCTAACCATTTTGTATTTCACGGAGCAGGTGATAACCAACGTTGTTCAGCATGTTTGTTGGATAATCAGACACAGCCATCGTCGGCACGATCAGGTAAGGAACAACGAGGGGGATAGGTATAGATATCAAAGAGAGATCTAGACGTAGAGAAGCAGAGGGAGAAAGACAGAGATACGTATATATTACACAGAGAGTCATAGAGAGGGGAATAGAGAGACGGATAAGGAGTGCTAAAATTCAGATTGTTGTTTCACACAGGGCGGGTGCCCAAACAGCTGTGAGCATGTCTACCTACAGTAGTTTATTAAACACAGCCAAATTAAAGTCCTCCAAGCTCGTAGCACAAGCGAGGGGGGTAGAGCGGGAGGAATACAGACAATTAAAGGTATAGAGTCTACTGGGTACCTGGTACGTTATTGTTCACAGGGTGTGTGATAACGAACGATGGCCACCATGTCTACATGGCCAAACCGGACCTCGATGCCGCCAATGTCGGGACCTCAGAGGAAAAATACACAAGGATTGGTATTACCTAGGCTCGACCGGTTACTTATCAGTAATTACCGCAAATCAGTTGTGGTATATATTTCCCCTAATTACCGCCATGGCGGGGACGGTTAAGAAGCACCCCCGGGTTTCTACTATTTTATCTGCAAACAAGTGTAACATGTACTGCTGGTTCGCTGTGTACTGCAGCTGCTGTGTTCTGCGTGTATACGGCGGCTTTTGATAACATGAGGGTTGCCGTACTAAATAGAAAAAACAAAATAAACCGCTTACCATACGTATGATAGAGCAGTACAGTGGAAACTACAAGCAGTAATACATTTATAAAATAGATGTGATGTTAGATCTAGCTCAAAACTCCCCACCCAAAGTAAAAATACCAACACTTACTTACCATTATAGTGGACCAAAAATACGAACCTCCAAATAAAAACTCATCTATATTGTATATTACAAGTACCAACAACGCAGCTTGCAAAGATCAGTATTGACCTGAAATTCGTCGAACTCACGGCTGACGTCCTTGAATTTTTTTCATAAAATAGAAGCGTTTTATGCTAGGGGGCATTAGGGAGTGATATGACCTCGACGTTACCGCGTTTTTTCTTCAGTTACTTACCGTCCGTTGTGGTTACCGGCAATTACCGGTAACCAATCAGTGCATCCGGTTTAAGGCCATCCGGTTTAAGGCCATCCGGTTTAAGGCCATCCGGTTTAAGGCCATCCGGTTTAAGGCCATCCGGTTTAAGGCCATCCGGTTTAAGGCCATCCGGTTTAAGGCCATCCGGTTTAAGGCCATCCGGTTTAAGGCCATCCGGTTTAAGGCCATCCGGTTTAACACTTTTTCGGGAGATAAGACCACGCAAAACGGCCAGAAGCAAAACAAAAACTACTTGGAGTTGGTATGGGACCGTTTTCGTAGTGGCAAAACATAATACCAAAGTGGAGACAAAATGGGGATACCACTGTAGAGACCAGGTAGTACTAGTCTTATTAGATAACATCATCGACCACACCAAGCAGCCCAGGTTCCGGAGGTAGGGTGTGCTATAATAGAGAGGCATACCGTTTTTTGGCTTTTTCGTTCATGAATGGTGGTGCTCCTTGACTCAAAATCGCCGGAGCGTCGTTCTTGATTTTCAATCTAATCGCTTTGTACCAGGTATACTTTAGTATACCTAGGCCATGGGTTTGGTCATCACAAAACGCAATTTCATTTTACCCATAAAAACTGTGGGGGTGAGCTATTACATGGAGTACCATCTAATGCATAAAGAGCTCTTCGACTGAGGAGCCTAAGAACAAAACGAAAAACTGCCGCACACTCTATGGCAGCACATGTCTCGCAGGGTGCGTATCCGACCTGCGATGTAACCAGCTGTGGAATAAAGAAGACTAGGGTAGGGAGGCTACCCCCGTTTCCACTACAAGTATAGGCTCTGTCTGTACCGTACTCAAAAACCGGAAGTGACCACTAAACTCGCCACACCCTAGTACACACTTTTTGGCCGTGCAAATCCAGAAATCAAAACCAACAAAAAACCTGAAGGCTTGGAACAGAAAAAAAGGGCGGCAAAGTTTCGCGACCGGGTCTGAGCCGATGAAAACCTAGGCCCTCAAAGTGACAACTCCCTGCCGCATCCTCGGTCCTGTACCACACACCGCACAGCGCGGTAACGCTTGTGGTGGCGCACGTTCTTCCTGGTCGCTGATATAAGATCGCACTTAAACGTGTGTTTGGTCGCTAAACAACGGCCCCAAAAGGGCTACAGCAGTAACGCCTTCCAGCCAATAGCGTGTTTAAGATTTCCAACCTCTGTTGGGTAGGAAAAAGGTAAGATAGTAATGAAGTCGACCATCATCATAACCCAAGGCCAACCAACACATGAAAAAATAAGGTTGGAAAATAAACAAATAAAAACTCATCTATATTGTATGTTACAAGTACCAACAACGCAGTTTGCAAAGATGAGTATTGACCTAAAATTCGTCGAACTCACGGCTGACGTCCTTGAAATTTGTTTATGAAATGTAATATATATATATATATATATTTGTAACATATTTTTCCGATGATTATTCATGGGTTGGGCTGGCCTTGGGTGGCGGCGTTCGACGGTTTCAATACTGTTAATAGTATAATATGTTTCCCACCCCAACTCCTACTACAGCCAAAGTTAGTAGTTCGCAAACACCCCAGCAAAAACGAGGGGGTCGAGAAGGACAAATTGAGTTCGCCGTGAAAACTCAAACCGATCGGGATGCGAATTGACTGAACTTGACAGTTGTCACTACTCCACACCAGTAGTTAGTTGCACGGCGAAGAATAATTCAATGAATCGACGTAGGCGTTGAACATAAACACGACCAATCGCCGAGTCACAGACGCGCCAGAGAGGTGAAAACATGGAGAACTCAACAAAAGGCCGCACGGCCCCCAGGAAGGACTATAGCAAGGGTTCGCACTTACCGCCCCTCTGCCGTAGACCTCCCCATCCTTAACCGCCCCTGACCAGGGGTTCTCGTCCCAGCCGCTGTACACCTCTGGTGCTTGGTTGGCGTCGTCAGGGGTAACGGGGACAACATCCACGTGTGCGGGCCCCAGCATGACTCGAGGGGGCCCTGACCCGATGCTAGCTGCGAAGGGCAGGGGGAAGCGGAAGAAGAACAACACACGGTGGAGAGCAGGGCAAGGCAATGCGCAGGTGAAGAGATGTTATTTAGGTTGGTGGTGGTGTTGGCGCTATTGATGGTGATGCCGTTGGAGGTGGTGCTGCTGATGTTGATGTCGCTGCTTCTGTTGTTGTTGTCCTCACGTTGACCTTGTACGGGCCCAGAAACAGCGATAAGAAACAATCGAGCCACGCGGCTTATCGATCAAATAGTGTGAACGTGCAGCAACAATGGTCACGGGTAGATCATAATGCGCGCGCGCATGGCGTAGAACTGATTGGGTTGTAGCTCGGAAAGTAAACTAGCGAATATGTGGCTCATGATGCAAATAACCCCGCCTTTTCGTCCCCCAGGGATTTCAGGTGGGCACAAACATCCGCATTGCGTCGGGTGGTATCCCATTTAGGCATGCGGATTTACCCCTGATTCGTAGCGCTCACTTCTCAATCGAGCTATTTCCTGCACATTCTCAGGCATGTAGATTCTCCGAGCAAGCAACAAGCTATCCCCTGGCCCAGGAGCCCGCGTTGCTTCGTGTGGCCGATGCTACGACTATCGTCACGTTCCGATTCGTCAATTTCCCCGTCTCAACTCCCGAGGGAGTTATCGTATCGCCACCATCCAATCTCAAGCCCGTGGTCACGGGACAGGTTCGAAACATTCTGGACTGTCGAAGAAAAACAGGAAGTCAGGAAAGGGTGTTCACCCTAATTCCGGAGTTAGCGGGCGCAAGATCAACCATATTGTAGAGCTGAAGCATCCTGGCGAATCAACACCTTGCATTTTCCACGAACCATGCCTGGAATACCCGCGATCGTCTACAAGTTGGGAAGCGAAACATCACGCATTGATGAAAAACTAACTAAAGGTGATCCCTAACGAACTCCGAAATTCAAGATTCGGGACATTTATGCATTTGCGGTATTTTCCCGTTTTCTTGAAGAACGCATTTTTTTTTTTGCCACGAATCGCGACAACAAGTTTCATGATTTTTTTCCATTTTTTCTTCACATCGGACAGATCATGATCTAGATTATAGATCAGGTAGGTCCTTGATCTGTTGGCATGTTATATTTGGCAGGATCTGTGTTCCATAGACCCAACCGATGAAGCACGTGCTAGATCGCCGTCCAGGTCATTCGGCGCCCAATCGGCAACATGATCTATATGGCATGCAGATCACGAAGATCACGGACAGCTGTGTGCCTTGAAATACACATATCATCAATAGATCAATAGGGATCTGATCTGTACGCCATCCCACGGTAAGGGTTGCACTTTTGGGGGAATACGGTGTTTCTGGCCGGTTCACCTCCTCAAGTGGCGAACTACCGGTTAGTCTTACACGTTTACCTATACTGTTTTTTCAGGACTATGGTAGCTCATGGAAGCGTTGGCCTTTGGATTGCGCGAATGAATGTCTTCGAAGTCATGTTTCGGGTGATGATGGGTGATGGATGATGGTATTGAGCTAGCTCCTCATGTTGAGAGATCAGAAATTTCTCAGAATACGCTGCACCCCTACCGCGGGATGAGTCCCGTCCAACGTGCCAATATTTTTTTATGCCCCGAATCGTGACGTTTTCTGTGGTGGTTAGGAAAGACCCTGACAACAGCCGTCGCACACATTCGTACGAGAGAAGTCCATCGACACCAGCAAACTCACCAACAAGGTTGAGACGCTCGGGCCGCTCGGGCCTCGCATGGCACTCCGATTTGATCCCGTGCGCTTCCAGGTACTCCTGCAGGACCTTGATGTTTAGGCTTTCTTGGCACAATCCGTCCCCATAGTTCTCGCAGCGGTTACGGATCATCACCTGTCACGCCATCCCCGGATGCGGCACGAAAAGCGCCGTTTACACCCTTTTGCTATTGCCTCGAGCATACACAAAGAAACGGCAACGGTAGCTCCTGCTATTAATAGGAACCCGCGCTGCTGGATATCTGTAACGGACGTCAACCCCACCCAACCCAACCCAACCCAACCCAACTCAACCCCACCCAACCCAACCCAACCCAACCCAACCCGACCCAACCTGCAGACCTGACCCAACCCAACCCAACCCAACCCAACCCAACCCAATCCAACCCAACCCAACCCAACCCAACCCAACCCAACCCAACCCAACCCAACCCAACCCAACCCAACCCAGCCCAAGTCCAAGTCCAAGTCCAATCCAACCCCGCTGGTACACACTGCTGTGCTGCAGGTCAGTAGTCACAAGCTTCCATTTTTTAGATGTAATAATTATTTCTCGGGTCTTCGGGTGGGCCACCACGGAAAATGCAAGCACGCAAGGGTGGGTGATACGGTAAGGAGTCCCTGCTAGTTTGACGCATGCATGCACCATACTTCCAAGTATTGATAAAGGGACCCCTACCATAGCAGAATCTTTATGCTGCGACTTTCTTGGCACAGACTGGCACAGACCATTCCCACAGAGGCAGCGGATGCGGGTCATCATCTGTCACGTCGTCACGTACCGGATACCGCACGAATAATGTGGTTGAAAGCGTTTCATAGGGTAAATAAGTTTGCCTTCCGACTGCGACCCACTTGCGAAAAGTGCGCATGCACACCTCATTCCAAGGATAGAACGAATGGTGCCTTTTCGGTGGTGTGTAACGAGAAAGCTGACCAAATCGTCACAGCAATCAACATTGCTATTCGGCCAATAGGAATCAGTGGACATTGGGCACAGTGAACAGTAAGCCATACAAGGGCTCCGCGTCGCGGGCGGCTGACGCCGCCCGCTACGCTCGCGCAAGGAAGATTTCAACTAAATATGAAGGGGGCAGAAAGAGCAGAGCGATTTGATAATGCCAAGAGGTATTTGTGCGGAGCTGATTGCCCTGTCTGTGCTGTGCTGTGTGTTGGCGATGTCACGTTCTGATCGGCAGTACAGTAGTACGGGTGTAATTGGCGAAGAAAAAAACGCGAAGAAGACCGAGATGGAGGACAAAATCAACGACGAAAGCAAAAAGACCAGTACACACACGTACTACCGGTACCTGGTACCTGGTACTTGGCCTAATACCTGCTGCCTGGTGGTGCTCTGTTTGTTCTTATGAAAGCACAGGGCTCCGCTCCGCGGGCGGCTGACGCCGCCCGCTACGCTCGCGCAAGGAAGAATGCAACTGAAACATGTAAAAGGGGCAGGGAGAAGAGGCCCGTGATTATTTGGTGCGAGCAGCGACGTGATAATGCCAAGAGGTGGCTCTGCAGAGCTAATTGCCCTGCGCTGTGCTGGGTGCTTGTTGATGTCACGTTCTGAACGGCAGTACGTGTGATATGTGCGGGGGGGGGGGGGGCGAGAGAGGGCAATCAACTGAAGAAAGCAAAAATACGAGAACACGACACGTACATAATGGTACCTGGTACCTGTATCATACCTGGTGAAAAAAAAAATTAAAAAATAAAAAAATAAAAAAAAGACCAACATACCGGCACTATACAGGGCACCGGTACTACTGGGAAGAGGGTTACGATGTTACGATAGCAAGTCCCAACGGTGCCAAGCAACATCACCGGCACCATAGAGGGCAGTTACACTATTCAGCCAAGCCCCCCCGTTGTACGAAGTCGAACTGCAAACGCTTCCATTATGTGTGGCGGGCTCCGCGCTAAGCACACCGCTGTCTGTGCTGCACTATTAATACTGCAACTGCTGTGCCGTGCATCGATCGACCCTGGCATTCCATCAGGTCATCACGGCTGGCTCGTTTTCGACGCATCGTATGATCTGCTCTTGTTTGTCTGTTCCAATTCCTAACCCTAACTCTAACCCTATGGTACAGGAGTACCGCATCTGGAGTGCATTCATTATACGTATACGTAGTGCGCGTTACTTGCTGTTCATTCTCGTACCACACCGCGCGGCGGCGTGTATACAGAGGCAAGCTGCACTGCTGCTGTTGTCACGGTTGTGATGGCTCAATCCAGATGCCAAGATGCAAACAACAGCAATACTATTAGACTAGTCTATAGTCTACGACTACTATTAACAATACAACTAGACTCGTTCGTACTGAAGCAGTGTTGCAAACCATATCATGCTCCAACATTACTCCTGCCTGCCGGCATACCATACGTTTTACAGCAGCAGTGCCCGCAGCAGTAATCGTACTCGTGCGAGTACCAGATACCCGCGGCTATAGCTGCTCAGGGACAAGCTTTGCGCTGCCGTGCTGCTGCTGTGGAATGCTCCTTGACTGACCTGCAGAAGGGTCAATGTGTCCTCCCTCGCCTTGTCAGCGTCCGGCAGACAGAAAGCGATCGCTTCCTCACTCGTGATGTCGCCATACTCCACGCTCATCTTTGTTCAGACCAACCACAGACCTCGCCCAATCAAAGCTCAATCAACGCACCAATGCAATACAGTACCTATCTCCTCTCTCACCAACATCCAATATCACACCCCATACCACACGAACACGCTGCCCAAGCGCAGACCAAACCGACCAAAGCAAGAAAGAGGCAGGTCCGCAGAGGGCAAAAAAATAAAAAAAAGCCAGCAGGGCAAGAGAGTGCGGCGCAATAAAGATTTTTCAAAATAGGCGGCACAATCAGAATCGAAACCGTCGCGTTTTCAGTTTTCACAGTACCTCGAGCTATTCGACTTCCTCGCTAGCAACTCAACTGCAACAGCAACATCAGCGGCAGCTGTAGCATCGTGGTGTAAGGACTCTTGTGCTACATGGAACGATGGCCGAGGACGATCAGGTCATACACATCTCTCCGCAGGAGGACAAGGGGCTGAGGAGGGTTTACCATCGCTTGTGCGATTTCAGCCAAAAAGAAAAGTAAGCTCGACTTTTCTGGAACAGTACGAAGTACACTATTAATAGACTACGCACGATGTACGAGATACCCCTCGTTTTCGACTCCTTCGACTTGAAGTAGCTATAGACTATAATACGGGAGCTGCTATATGGTACGAAAAAGACAAGTGCGAATATGAGACCGCCGTGCTACTGCTGTATGCGCTCCTACTCGTACGAGCAGCGCACACATATGACACATCGAATGTGCCCGGGAAATTAAATACCAGGTACCAGGTATCTGATAACCAGCTCTCCTCAGTTTAGTGGGTTGGGTTGGAGAGCCTAGACTATATGCCCAGACGCCTAAACCAAAACACCCCCCTGGTGTAGTTATCGTCGCCTTGACCGTTGATAATCCTGGTGGGTGCGGCCTGCCCGGCGTGGCAACAGAGAGAAATAAACAACAGTCCTGTATGCGTACGTACTATTGCAAGGTTGACAAGAGCTTAGGGGTGTCCATCTGTTGTGAGTTTGGCAACTGCAACGGAACGCGGGTATACAACTTGGCCTGTCGCGCTCGGCCCCTGGCGCTGATGGAATGCGTAGACCATTCTCTAAGGATCACGGACCAAATCAGTCCGGCTCCCGAAATTTCTACCATGGGCAAACACGCTGCCGGCTACTGAAAAATAGGTAATACTCCTGCCAAATTATATTTCTCCAAAGAAGGTCGCGAAAACGCCGGACGAGTACTTAGTAGCGCTTCTTAGCTGGCCCAGCCGGCACTTCAGCAGTAGAGGGCCCACGAAAAATTCGGCATGTTTACATGCGCAAGTCAAATGACCTCGACCATCACCGCAGCAGTCTCGCAAGCGATTATGCAAGCTCCTCTGCTCGACAGTGCGAGTACGTACTGCTGCTGTTGTTGTGTGGGTACGTGCGGAAGAGAGGCGTGTACGACAGTTCCAGCATACCCACCACTGTATCGTGCCGATTCATCGCCCTAGAGAAAAACACGCTCCATGGCCACTAGGGGGGCCACAAAGCACGTGACGTATACAGATATACACCGCAAGCACATCAGTAACGAATTCGGCCGCAAAATACCAAGCATATTCCCGGCACCTGGCAGTGCATACTCGAATATACGAATGTAGTAGAAGTACTGTCCGCGCCGTCGGAGATTTCACAGCGCGCAGAATAGGACAACGAACAAGAAACTGGGTAACAAGAAGGAAGGCGCTAACGTCTAGACTACAGGAATATGAAAAACACGGAAGCCGTTACATTGCAGTTAGTGTAATGCGCACCCTCTCCCAAATGAGAGCCCCGACCTGGGTCAGCGCTTCTGTTCTCATTAGGTCCCCTACTCTGCAAAATGCCTAGTTTACAAGTTAAACACCACCAGGTGTGCCAGAGTATACATCAACGTAATTGGCACCCTCCTTCCAGCGACAGCAGCGCACCTTGTCTTATGCACCTCGTAGTGGCACCTCGACCTGTGAAAATGAAAATTATCCCACAGACTCCAGTTTACCAAGAAGTTTGGTTTCGGTTGCTGGTTGGGCAATATCACTCTTCTCTGTGATAACTACAGGCGCTAACTGATAACTATAGACTAGACACTGACTGGTAACAAGCATGCAGGGTGATACCCGCCCGTAGTACACGCGGCCAAATAGTGTTACTCTCAGCTTGCCCGGAGGGGCCTCCAAAACTGGACCTCACAGCTGGCGTTGTTTAGTTTTTGATAAAAACAACTATTGAATAGGGAGAGCTTTTGGTCAATATATTTTGGGTTTGGGCAAGTCTGAAGAGGCAAAGGCGAGCCGTACATAACCTTTTTGCCTCGATGCTTGGATACGAGCAAAATCCGCAAGGACTTGCCTGCTTTCGAGGACAAGGTGGAGTCAGTCCCCCTCGGTGTCGCCACAGCTACGCCACAGTCAAAACTAGCTTGTACGATGTATGAGAAAGATCCGGGTGCTCTTTTTAAGATACCACGTCTTATAACGACGCTTAGGCCTACAAAGATCTTACACACAGCTTGCAACAAGTTGAGTATCGAACATGCAGCGGGTCAAACTCACAGCTGAAGCATTCGACATGGTCGTATTAACGCTAGAGAGGGATTACCATGCGCAAACCGTTTGTCTGCACTTGCTCCTTTTTATTGCTTGTGGCGTACGGACAGAATCCGCAAGGATATTCTCGCGTTGGAGGCAAAATTGGAGGCTCTATCAGTGGGTCCACAGTCGAAACAAGCCAAGATCTCAGCCAGCGACACCCAACTCAAGGCAGAGGCAAGTGGTGTTATATGGAGCTATGTAGTAAAGCCGCTGTGGGGGCAGCACCTACTGTATGCACTTTGTTTTAACGTTCCTTGCTTGAGGACCACTATACTTCACTCAGCAATTGCCTGTAAGTCAAAACGTAGCTTCAGCGATTCGCGGGCGAGCGGAGGGATCAAAAAGATATACCAGGTGGGCAAGGGTGGAGGGCTCGAAAAGGGGGGAGGGTGGCACACATTCCCATGGTGCAGATATCTAACGACTAATATTCCGAACATTGCGCCGGATCTTTTGACAGTGTAGTCGTTAGTGGAGGAGCCCCGCCAGAGAGAAACGCTTGGGCTCATACGAAGTATGCTCATATACCCCCCCACCTACAGTGCCATGGCTGAAATGTGTATAGGAAGCATGAACCGGGGTCGCCCGACATATGTTCTTCCTCTTTGATAGGCATGAACCCACTGGTAACTGCCAGCCCCTATGTGGGACTCCAGATGGAAATCGTGCAGAAAGACTGACGATTACGCCTGACCACACGAAATCAGTTTGCGAGTAGAAGATGTGTTCGGACTGCAATGGAAGAAGCCGTGCGATACGCGACAATCATGGTGATGCTCGTTTTTTGGCACATTCTCGCTCGACGTTCAATAAAGTCGCAGTCGTTTGGTGGGGGTCGCTATACACGGGTCCAAAATATTTAGACAATAACCTTCTCGCCGTTAAAATATGTTGTTCTAAAGCTGTTAAACAGGACGAACTCGTGTAATTATGTAGCAGTTCTTGTGAGCAATTTCTAGGTACAGAAAGTTGCGTTAGGCTTCGTGCATAGGTTTGCAATTTTGTTTTCCCTTGACATTTGTCCTTTGAGGGCATATTTATGAGAGATCGGCGTTGACACTTGTGCTGCATACCCCCGTCTGTTTCGACGACGGAAAACAGTTATTGTCTTGATTTAAGTATGATCAACTTATTTTAGGGCGTAGTATCGAAGGACTATGAATGTAGAGGCGTTGTATCGTAAGGCTAGACTATGAATGTATCGATCGTGGGACGGGCGTTATTTCCTTAGTCCTTCTTCGGCAAGTTTATGGAAATGTTGCTTTTCTTTTTCGAGATGAAAAAAAGTGGTAAGTAGCTTGCCAAATGGCGTTGTCGCACGGCAGATACAATGGAAATAAGAGCATCTGGATGCTTTTCGACGGGTTTCGGTGCGGACGGATTTGTTCTTGCATGCATTGGAGACTCTCCTGAACATGCGATGGCATGAAAAACACATAGCAAGAAAGAGGGATTATGGTCCCGACCGGATTTCTTATTCGTAAATAGGTGTACTCCTCACTGTCTTTAGTAAATCGATTCCCGAATTTGTTGTTGCCCTATAGCTGTAAGCCTGGCTTTCTCAACCTTGGTGGTTTTAGTGGGTGTCCGGTGCTGTAACATCTGTGCTACGTCTCGTTTCGGTTTTTTGTATTTCGCCGGGTATACATATGTACTACAAATAGTTGTTCCGTTCGTCGGATTTAGATCTGTCAGGGAGATCTGTATGCCGGGTGGGCGCCGGACGATCTGCATGCTCTAGCACAAGTTTCCTGGGTAGGATATGTCCTCTCAATATACAGACCCTGCTCAAATCTCATAATGGCAGACACACAGGATCTGCTGTATATGATATATATTATGTAGATTATCTACATGATCTATATGATCTACATGATCCAAATCGTGTTCTGTCCGAGGTGTGAGTTGTTCGACAAATTATTCCATTTCGCAGTTTGCCATTCGACAGCGTGCAGCAACGAACGGCTGAAACGTGGACTACTCCTACCTACACATTCCCGGCAAGAGGAAAACAAAGAAAGCCAAGAAGGAGAAGCTACGCACGAAGTCTAGCTTGTACTTATTACATCGACAAACACTTGCTTCGGAATAAAATCCCATGTGGCTAGAACGCTTGCCGCCTGACGAATAATGAACTCCTTGTGGCAAAAAAACAAGGGAAGTCAAGAAAGGAAACCTAAGCACGAAGTCTAACCAATGCTTTTTTTACACCGAGAAAAACTAAAGCACCGCGGTTGGCGTGTTCACCACCCAACTAGTTTAAGACCTGGCCACCTTTGACACTATTAATAACATATTGTTCAGGAGAGCAAGCTAAAGGAGGACATTCATTCGCTCGAGCAAGATATTGCTCGCCTCGAGAACAACCCGGACAAGAAGATCAAAGTTGTGGTGAGTCGTGAGGGGATTAGTGGTGAGAAAAAACTAGCTGTGGGGGACTCTTCGGTTACATTGCTGTCATTTCATGAAGGGAGTACTTCTCGGGGGGTGGAGGGGTGGATACTTAGAAGGGTGAGAGGCGGGGGTGGGTGGGGGTGAGAACCAGGGGTGGAGTGGGGGGAGGTGTCATGAGCAACAACCCGGAGACTCAGTATTACGGAAGGCGGATGGAGGCGTAGACCGTCTGCTTTGTCGAGGTGATGTATTTTGGTGATACATTTCATGTCCAAACTGCATAGACTAAGCACATATTACACCAATACCAAGACGCACGTCGTGATTCCATTCTTCGTACAGCTGCGCACCGACGGAGACGGCGTGGATAACATTGCACTTGCCATGCCCTTTGGCCGTTATACTTTAATCAAGCCGAAAAGGGTCAAGGAGCCACGTCAATTAAAAAAAAAAGCGAAAAAAGTGCTCGGTCGTTGCACGGGTCTTAAACGCGGTGTGTTCACCGAGATGCCATGCATGCCCCAAGAAATAACCCCCTACTTCGAAGAAAAAGTAAACTTATATGTTTGTTTTGTGGCTCACAGTTTTGTTCAGTCAGCGTCTCTATCTGTCCTGCGACGTGCTTGAAATATGTTCTGCTTCCATTAAATAAAAAGGGACGGCAAATAGTAGAGAACATAAGCTACACGCGCGATTTTTCTAGCTGTGCGTACAGGGAGTGCACGTTCGTAGGGGCATATTGTTTCGATATACCTGATATTTGCCAAAGAAAACATCACGAAGAATAGCACATAACAAATGTTATACGTTGGTTTGTTGGTGGTGTTCGTACAGGATGTGTGGGAGCACATGAAGTTCTTGGGGAAGAAGTGCAGCAGGAAGGAGGTTACGGACATCGTGTGGGAGGTCGACGAGAATCTAGACGGATCGATCGACTGGTAAGTGAATGCCATGTTTTTGTTTTTAGAGGTATAATATAGCGCCAATGCAGGCCCCCGCAGGCAGCCTATAGCTATAAACACATGGACAGATCGATAGATTAGTCAGTGAAAGTGATGTTGAGAGGAATCAGAAATCGGCATCGCAGTCGCTGGTAAACGGTGCTTAGAGTGACCAATCAACGTGTAGAAGGAAGAACGCCGGTTGGGAGCAGGGATTTGTTGAATGCATTATGGTATGTGTATACGCACGTGAAAATGTAATTTTCAGCCCCTGATAGTCGCCACTTAGAGCATTCAAAACCTTGCGAGTGTGCGGAAGCACACGGAGTTCTTGGGAGAAACTGCAACAGGAGAAATACCATGGACGTCGTGTGGGAGGTCGTAAAAAAATTGACGCATCAATCGACTGGCAGGTCAATGACATGTTTATACCTGGTAGGTCTTAGCAATCGTGATCGCAGCCCCCGGCAGGCAGTGCATAGAGCAATGGATTATCGTGTATATAAGAGCAAGCGGAAATCGAAGGTGGGAACGGAAATTTATCAAATATATACTGGCGCTTATACTGGCACCAAAAACTAAACACGGCCCCTGGTAGACAGTGCATAGGGGAATCAAACATCGTGTAGAAGTCTGAGAGCACATCGGAGCAAAGAATGTGTCAGACTACCGGAGCATGAGGCAATTCTGTGTAGCTGCCAGAAAGTCAGTAGCGCGGTTGTTGTTTTTTCTTTCGGGGTTGCAGGACGACAAGATACAGGATACCCTTATATCCGCACTGGAGACGAACCCTGCACAAAACGTGTCTGGCTTTGCTGGCCATCGTCCATCTAGACTGCCATGACGAACAGTGTAAACGTCCAAGCGTTATCAGAAGGGGGGTAACTTGTTTCTACCAATATCGTATTGGTGTTCTTTTCTCGGAACCTTCCTCGTGAAACCTCGCGCGGTTTTGTAATGAACACCCCAGGAGAGTCGTAGACCTAACCACTAACTCGAACCAATGGTTGGCGCGCACTACCCAATGGTTGACGCGTTCTGTGAACGACGCCAATATGACTAGCCCTAAACAATGGTTGCTCGGGTAGGGTGAGGGTTAGGGCTAGGATGAGATATGTTCGTATCGTACGCAATGACCGTCAACCATAGTGATGTATAGGTGGTGAGGTGCCCTCCCTCAGCATCAAGCGCCTCATTTTGAAGGGTTCATGCTTTGGCTTGCATCGCCGAAGGAGAATTGACCTTTTAAAAAACTGAAATATAAAATGCACCTCACGAGGGGTTTCCAGTACCACTGTATTAGCTTCCCCCTTCTCCATCTTCGGCTTTGCCTGTTTCCTTTCGGCAACGCTTGTTTGTTCAAAGGACGATCCCCGTTTAGAACCCCATCCACGCTTCAGTGAAATGCTACTTGGACTTAGTGCAGAATAATTTTTGCAGAAGCAAAGGTCTCTATCCTGACGCTGTTCTGATGCCTGCGTTGTGGTGGCCCCCTCGCAAACGTTCGACTTGCTTGCTGCATCCCTTATACCGACTGACGCTCCGAGGGACAAATCCAAGTTGATGTTCTTCCGAAACCTTAACGCCCACGCGGGTCTTTGCTCATTTCTGGCTTTTGCTTGGCGCATCTGGCAGGGACGAGTTCAAGCTAATGTTTTTCCGGAACATTAACGACCACACGGGTCTGGAGCCGGCGAAGCTGTACAACATGGTGCAGTTCATGCTGTACGATGTGGATAACAACGTCAACGTTTCTGTGGACGAGACCATGAACATGCTCTACGCGAGGTGAGAAGATGGCTCGGATAATTGCGCCATCTCAGGTAATCTTGGACGCATTTTCGTTGCCATTACCTGTAGCAGTTGACCTGTAGTATTATGTTTGCCATTGGGCAAATGTTTAGCGCGATGAGCTGCAATGTCGATCGCTCATGCACAATAACAAGACGTTTCCAGAAAAACGAAAAGCAACCAAGAAAGGAACCAATCAAACACAATGGCTCCATTAATACAACGAACGCCACTACGGCTGTTCACGGCGGCCGAGTTCGTGGTGGTTTATCATATATGGGACAGATTTAAAGGGCACAGAACCGAAGAAAGTTATACTGTACGTTAGTGATTCTACTTTCTGAGTTGTCCCGACACTCCGTTTGCATGCGACTGCACAAACCGTCTCGTATTCTTTCATGATGCCATTGTAATGCGCAAGGTGTATTGAAGTAAATTAGCCACGAGGCGGTATCGGCTGAAAGTTCAACAGGTAGAAAACCAATACATCGCATATCGTCCGGCCAGTGACATGCGCTATCTGCATCTATTATCAGCCGAAACCCCAACAGTAAGCGCCACCATGTCCCCCCTCAAATCAGCGATAAAATTCGCTGCATTCTGTCTCGCAGCTTAGGTAACGCAGTGGTTGACGCGTTACATCGCAGCAACTTAAGCACAGAAACGACTGATTCTATGATAATAGCCCCCCCACTTAACCAACGTTGTTTTTCAACGAACGTTTCATGGTTGCTCGACACGAAAGAAGAATGCTATGAAAAACAACGTCTTCAAATATTTTCTTGTTTGCAAAGGACTATCGAACGATGACGTCGGGGTGGGTGGCAAGGGACACCGTATTTCAGGAGACACGGCCGAGGAGTTGGTTTCGAAACCGGCCATTTCGTTAAAAAAAATGTGGGGGGGCTACCGTAGAACGACTCAAAACGCTGGGGGGGACGAATCTCGAACCTGCGGCAGTCAAAATTAGGGCCACCGACTTACCCCTTGCTTTTGCATCAACCCTGCCTTCACGGCCAGAGAGGTTGAAACCGTGGCCAGCGTAAATATAATTATAGGCACGACGAGGGTAGTTTGCCGCGTTTTCGAGACAGCAGTTAACGTTGGGTTTATCTAACCCCAACCCGATAGTCCCTTTCCGCCCGGTACGTAGTGTGTTTCAACATTTGTCTGGAACAAGTGGCAACTTGCACTATTTAATGGACAAGAATGGATAAGATAGGCCGTTGAACCTGGCCGTCCTAGGCACTGAAAAAAAAACGCAGCGATATTGCGTGGAAATGCCTGCACGCCGTCGCCTCATCGCGAACCCCTTGACGGTAGCCGCAGCCGTGATGAAGGATGAACGACACATCCAACAGCAAGGCTGGCCCCTGTGTTTGCTGTGGCTCGTCACACGAGGAAATCTCTACGCCATCAAACGCTGACCTTAATCATGCGCGCAAAGTGCAACACAATAGGCAAGCCTATGGCCTACGTACTTAACGAGCAGCATTTTAAAGCGACACGTACCTGATCATGTTATCATGTTCCATCGACACTGAGCAGTTTCCTCCATTTAGGAGCGCCACTGGAAACAATTTTGGCCGAAGCGTGTTACCCCGTTCGTGTCACGCGTGTAAATGTTATTTAAATGTTATTAAAATGTTATTAAAATATTATTATAAAAAACAATGTGAACGCTTTGCCCATATGTTGTTTCCTTTTAGATGACACGGGCGTTCGAACACGGACCCAAAGTTGAAGGAGCTCCTGTGTTGAACCATGAATGTTATACTGTAAAAGCAAATGCCACCGCCTTGTTGCTGAATGATTAATGTTGTCAATATAAGCGACCACCCGCCGTGAGTAAAGATTTCTGTTGACAAACTGCGACCGCTTTGACCATGTTTGCTTCCTCTCGTAGACACGGGCGGTCGAAGATGGAAGCAAAGCTAAAGGAGCTCTTCGGGGAGGGCATGAGAGAAACCGGGACACAGGTCAAAGCCATTTTGCGGCTAGGCGCCGACTAAATGCAGGATGGCTTTGCTACAACAGTTCTGCAGGCCTTTCATTACGTTCTGGTTGTTAGTTTTTTTGCTTTTTGCTGTAGCCGTCTGGTGTAACCCTGTTCTGCGTTGTGGTGGATCAGGTCCGGGTGGGATCAGAGTTCGGGGTCGTAGCAGGGAGTTGCAATTGGCTTATCAGGCTTGACTTTTTGTGCGTGTGCCTAGGGTATGGGCTAATCATCTGGTCATGTTGGTGGGGTGGATCCAGCACGACACGACTCTTGAGCACATGTTTGTCGGGCAGGAATCTGTACGATACAGATCTTGCACAGCGTCTCCTACCGGCTACTGTAGGATCTCTATGATCCAGGTCGCGATCCGTCCGATGTGTGGACCGTTCCAAGCTACCGGCCGGGGAGATTGGGTTCAACGCCATTGTCGGAGAGCGTGGCGAGGATACATACAGCTAACGACCTTTACTAAATAACATCCACCTATCATGCACAACGCTTCATACCCGCAAATATTTGATATAAATGGTCTACGGTAGATCGTGGTATGTCCGATGTAAGAGTACATCATGTAGATCATCTAGACCATCTAGGCCATCTCGAATTTCAAGATCGTGATCAGTCTGTTGTGAACACCGTTCCTTGCAACAGGGTGGAGAGATTGGGTTCTTGGAGTACTTGGAGGCTGTGTCGAGGATACAGCTCAACACCTTCGTGCAAACTTCCGTCGGCCGAGCGCAGCTAGCCAAGACAGGTGACCCACCCCCCCACCCCTTCTTGCCAGGATATTTCAATCCTGATCTGCGCAATTGTGAACAGTCTACAGCCCGACCGTTGGAATATACACCCTTCATAAACCGTTGTGAACTCCTTCTAGAACAGCATCCGTGGCTTTAAGACCAACCTGCTTGGAACTACAGTAGTGTGGGATCAGTTGAACGGTGGTAAGTTGC
Organism: Undaria pinnatifida; assembly: GCA_012845835.1. NCBI lineage: Eukaryota > Phaeophyceae > Laminariales > Alariaceae > Undaria > Undaria pinnatifida. The sequence continues at coordinate 1,256,711 of JABAKD010000005.1, forward strand.
TCAGTGACTTTGCCTCATGTATCTGTGATAGAGCGAATATGAAACATAGCTATCGGGGGCATGTTGCCGTCGCGTGAAGAGCATAGCAAAGTTTTAGTTATCCGCCTGGCTAGAATATGCTCCATAATTGATAGCTTCATATTTATGGGAATGCACGTGAGTTTTCGACGTTAATGCTCATGTTGCACATCGTCGGGTGGTTATCATAAGAACAACAACAACAGCTATCATAGGCACATGGATCGGGGTGATGACCGCATACATTGAACTCTCGCTGAATAGCACCTGCGTCGTTGGGAACCGGCGACTGAGCTACGGGGATCAAGCAGCGTAATTGATCGAGGCTGATATTACGCTACAAATGCCTACCGCATCACGCATCAAGAGTTACACCAATACATACACCCTGAACAAGGTTTTGGCACATTATTTTTTCTTTTGTACCTATATGGGGGGGGGGTTGTTGCTCTGTTATGTTATAGACTATACTGTATCGTCAACTCAAACACGTACATACGGGTGTTGGGATGGGCGTAATCCGCAAGCAAGCGTTTTCCGTTAAACACATGCGTCTATTACGTGTACAGATAAACAAACTGAGCCATTGACCACCAACGGCTCCATCGCCCCCAGACAGTTCATTGCGAGGCGGTTTCAATTTACAGAGCGGCGTGGTAGCATCTTGATCAAACAAGCTGTACAGGCCCTTCGACGTGGAGCCGGAGTACTGGCCCAGGCCAAATTTCTTATTTTGGGAAAGGGTATCTCCCTATCTACAGTAACGCTGTAATGATTGCCCCCGAACTGTGAAGTTCTCATGAAACGCTATGCTGGTGAGTCTGTAGGAATGCTCTTTCTCATGAGCAGGCCGCTAGCGTCTAGTGGTTAGCGGTTTAGATGCGTGTCGTGACCGGAGGGGCAGAGCCTTACTTTTCCGAGGACTCCCACGTGAAGCGTTTGATATTCCACCCAAACACTAGATTTTGAGAAGTACACAAAAGTGCTAATCTACTGTAGCATTCGCCTTTAGGGCGCGTCGGACGGACTACGTGTCCACCTCTAATGATGCCTGAAACTCTTTTTCTGCGTGCAGGTCGAAAGGTGAAACCGTGATGCTGGACAAGATCAGGCGGGGTTGCACCTCTTGCTGTGCCTCAAAAAAACGATTCCTGCACTTCCTACACCGCCAAGAGTTCAGTCGCCACCGGACCAGATTCTCGCTTCTACCTTTTGAATCCGTTTCCTCTTGCATGGACATATGCCTGTTGTTATAGTGCATGTGTGGACGCTTTCTTTCTTAAACTTTGAGCTGGTCAAAGGCGCTAGGAAACCGGTGTTCATGACTATGAATGCGTCGAGAGATACTTTGACAGTTGTTTTAGTGTAGGGGGCGGTGGGCTAAGGGGTCAAACCGTGGCCTCTTAGCTGCAAGATGATAGGGGTGAGGGCACGTGGTACCCCTTGTCGGGTCTACCGGTTGAGCAGTCCTCGTGGCTGCTCACGTGTGTTGGTTGCGTAGGGATTGAAAAAGAGAAGTTTGGTCCCAGTCAGGATACGACGTCGTACATGTGACAGAGGGATCGGCTTGCCCACTCGTCCCGTGTCAGTCCGTCTATTACACGCCTTCCAAGTCATACGAACACGTGCCCAATACCCACCATAGGCTAAAGGGGTACCCCGATTTTGTACTACCGGGTTTGAGGCACTCGCATGAGTGATTTTGTACAACACGGCAGCGTATCCTACAATCCATTGCGGATTCATATCGCAAATTGAATCGGCACGAAGCTTAAGACTGGAAAGGAACAGGGGTATCACTCGCGCGAGTGACCTCGAGCCACAGCAAAAAAACGTCAAACGTGGCCCTCCTATCGTACCCTGGGTCGCCTACGCTGATGTGTTGACCAGCCTCCCAGGGAAATGCCACAACACCAGCCCACTCTGACGAGCCGCATACCACACAATGTTGATTTGGGGGGATGATCGCTTTTCCCGGTTATATCTCGTTGCGGTAAACGACGGGGAGTGGGTGACGGTTCTCGCTCATGGATGTCATGGCACGCCAAACGTACTACGGCACATGTCGAACAGACCGACGGCCCAAACTCGCTTACTCTTAATACTGTAAATAATCCCACACTATTTCCAAGCAGCGTGTCTTCCAAAATATCCAAGGGATCAGTGGTCAGCGCACCCTATCGCGAGACCTGAACCAATTCCGTGCCTACTGCAGTATAAGTATCACGATGAGAGACCAAACTGTGTGTGGCTCAATCATCTTGCAGCCTCGGGCATACGAAGTATACACACAACAACATACGAAGTAGAAGACTACAGCAGGGGGGGTAACCCCCTCTTCACTGATAGGTCTTCACCACTCGCCCCGAGTGACTCTGTGCATCAAATATAAACGACATCAGGCCACTTGTTTTTGCGCAGGATATCCCATATAGCTAACGATTCCATGGTGGTTTCAAATGCCAAACAATCCACAGCACGGGAGCTTAGCACCACAAATTAATAGGGGGTAAGTTGCATGAGTGACTGCAACAAGAGGCAGGCACCACACATTACACATCCCCCCCCTTGCCACCGTCGTTGTACGGCACAGAGAAAGGGGTCTAAACTATTTCAGGAGAAGGTGTTTCTAGTATGTATGCTATTGTACAAGATGGCAGAGCACAGGGAGTCGCTCTGGGACTACCACAGCAGCTCAGCAGTAGCGGACAGGCATGGTAGTGCATGTGCAGATGGGGAGCGCAATGGGCGTATTTCAATCTCAACAACAATAGGAAGCTAAGGACGGCAGGGGGCGAATCTAAATCAACACAGCACCAAGAAGACAGCCCGGAAGGTGAGGCCCCTTGCCGGAGAGGGGTGGGGGGGGAGGGGGGTCGACGGCAGAAGAAAAGGAGGGGAGCCGCTGGCATATCATGAAAGTAAATTGAATACGGACAGCACTAGGGCGTGCTGGTGTGGGCTACAACTGGGAAGTGTTAACAGGGGGAAGGAGGGGGGGCACTGGATCTTGATAGATGCGCTGACGTTACGTGGTCGAGATGTGGTGATCAAGCAGGGGATACCACGAAAAAGGAACCGGTTCGCGAAACAAGACCCATGAAGGACGGTATTTTAGATTCGTCCGATGAATCACCGTTGGCGGGGGGGGGGGGGGGGGGGGTGGCGGGGAGATGTCGGAGCCTATAGGAATGACTCCGTAGTACGTAGTACGCCAGATTTCCAGACTTTGATGTCGTAAACGTGTTTCTACAGTATTCCTGGGCCCAACGTCTGTTAACGGTTCCCCGCCAATGCGTACTTCCAGTATCAGCCCGCGAAACTGTGGTAGTTTCGCTTGATCGATTTTTAGCCTGAAATTCGTTTGCATCGTGTGCATGCGCCACGCTAACATTTTTTAGTTATGCGTTAATTGAGATGCCACCCCCTATTATGTCCGGCTCTTGTGGAACCAGTCCACGAAATCGTAATAGTTTCGTCTGGTCATTTCTCAGCCGAAATATCGCCGCAAGACATGCAAACTGTTTGGTAGCATTTCTGGGTACCACGTTGTAATGCAACCCTCTTTTCATTTTTGTCACGTTAAGCTGGCCAATTCGGGTCCGTTTTACATGTTTTTTTCTTGGCCTTTCTACACCCCCGTCCCCGCGAGCTGGATGGGAACGGACACCCTTCCGTCTCTACCGTGCGTATGCATGCTCGGAACGCATACCCTACCATTTTCGCGTTCATCCAAGCGGGTATTATACGTTTTTTGTTTCCACTTCTGGACACACTTTGTCCCTTAACGGTCATAGATGAGTGCAGTGTGCAGCTATCGCCTGTAGCAGCGCCTCTCCCCTCTCGTTTCTGGGAAAACGTTGTTCGCGAACGCCCATTAATAGTGGGCGAATTTGCTTTGGACCGTACTGTCTCAAAATAACCTACCCAATAGGCATACTTCGAAGTATCAATCTAGAGTCAAAATAATCTTGTCGCCTCGTGGCTCTCTCCATTGTAGCCCCTCCAAAACTATCTCTCTCCTTGTGGATCCATCAACGTTTAAATGCAGCGGCGCTCGACCAAACCTAGTCTCCTGCGGTAGGGGAGTTGTGTCGTTTTTAAGGGCCGTTGTTTGCAGTGACTCGAGGTCACTCGCACGAGTGACCTGAACATTCCTTCTTGTTCCTTCGCGGTCTTGTAACCTTTGGCGAGCGCTGTTCAAATTTCTCGATATGCGTCCGCAGCGGAGTGGTTAGCTACGCCGAGTCACCCACATTGCCTACAATGTGCTTTGGTCAGTGAGAGGTGCAGAGCCACTCGCTTGTGCGAGTGGCTCTGGCTCAAAGTCAGCAGTGAAAGAGGGGGTTGGTTCCCGCTCGCACCTCCGTAGCCTTTCGGTGTGGCATGCCCCTTCTGCCTTTTTTGGCCACATTCAATGGTACATTCAATGGTGTGTGACGTGACGCGTGCTACGATAGAGGTCGGTGCACCGCCGTTTTTCTTTAGCGTTCCTCAATTCGGGAGCTTGAGAGCTCTCCCACAACATGATTTGGAGAAAAATACAACTAACTGCTACCGTGGTTGCAAAATCCCATGCCCCCTCTAGGTACATATTATATAGTCTAAGGGGGGTAAGACAGAACGATGTTGAAGTAAAGCCGCTCTAGTTATAAATACGTTTGCCTGTGTTTTGTTTTCTGTACCCTAGACTAGATCACGTCCTCCCCGTGATATTCCTGGCTGTCCTGGTCCAGAGGATCGAGGCCATCAATGACAGTTTTACGAGACCCCCAATGATAGTAACATCATTGACGACGTGGTCATTTTTTACCAGCAGTCAATCGATCGCAAGCAGCAACTTACAGTAAATGAATCCAAGGCACTATAGTCTAATAAGTGGAGCCTGTACTAGTACTATACCGAAGTATAGACTAGCCCTGAGATCTTACAAGTAAGTGAGGAGTGGTAGATTTTTGCTTTGTTTTGGTCGAGTTCAATGGGGGGGGCGAGAAAGCGGCAGTAATCTAATGACATTTATTTGTTGTCTTGCGTTTGTTTTTTGCTCTTTTTTTTTTTGCTATTCTTTGCTTTGTTTCTCTCTTTGTTCCGCAATCCTCCCTCCCCGCCGGCCCTATACGAGTACGGGCATCTTCTTCCTCTTCGTATTGTTTCGTCCGTGCAACAACAGCAGCAGCAGCAGTTATCTGTTCCTCTTCAGCACGACGTATGTTCTTCTTGCAGCCTTTCTGATCTTGTTTAACCACATTCTTCAGAATCCCTGTCGTTTGTGTCACTTTTTTTCTTCTTCTTGTTGTTTATTCTTATTTTTATGATCTGGTTTGTTTTTTTGTGTTCTCGTGTCCGGTACGCTAGCATTTACTTCACTTGCTTTAGTCTAGTCTAGTCTATACCTTGATTAACTGCGATTGTTTGGTTTGCTCTGTCTCACACGATCTGTGACCACATAGTAAGTTGTATCCCTCTAGGATGAAGACTCAGCACAGACACTGGCTGTACTGATGATGTCGTTGGACAAAAAGAACGCTTTAAAATGTGAAGACAACACACACACATGTGGCGCACACCGTGTGTGTACTCGCTCCAATCCACCTACCTTTAAGAATAAGGTTAGAGCGGGGGTGGGAGAAAACGAGAAAACCGCAACGCCAAGCGATGAAACGGTTATTATTTTGAAAAGTAACTTCACGAGCCCCCAAAGTTGAAACCCCTCCAAATCGCATTGAAACCCACAACCACAACAACGCTGAAACTAAAACCCACAACATATTTAGTCTTGTTTGAGAGGCTTCAGGTCGGCATTTTAGACAGGCCTACAGCCCTGGACTCGAAAGTGATCATCATGGCAACAGCAGTCTTGAACAGCGTGAAGAAGAGGCCATTCCTTGTCGCCGGCGGCATTGCTGGCTGTACTGTGTTCTTCTTGGTGAGGATCGATGATGATGCGTGTTTTGTGCCGAAGATTGCGCGAAATCAAATGCCGGAGCGTGGTAGTTCGCACGCTGCTGTGTGCACTGCTCTGTAGTACCCTGCAGGCCTTGTACTACATTGTGCCGCTTTTTGTACGTAAAAAGCAAACGCGGCATTAAAAGGCGGTGAAACTACAATTATCGCTGCTTAAGTATGCGGGTATACTGCTGTAGTAATCGCTAACCGCTACCTGGCATGCCTGGTTTGTACGATACTACCGTGCGTGGTACCTGGTAGCGTGTACTCACCGCAGCTCTGCCGCTGCACGAGGATATCGTACGGCAGCACTTCCTCCTTATCTGTAGGTACCGCGCTGTATCCTTATGCCACAGCGATGCTGCAGTACGTGCTCGCAGGCCATGGCTAGGTACCATATGCACGAGCCTTAAGGACGATCAGCGCTGTCCCTGATCGGGTGTGTTAGACCCGTCTACTCGTACGTATAATAGCATACCAGTAAGTACTTACGGCTGTACTCGTGTGCTCGTACGCACCCGGAATCTGGTACCTTCTGTAAATATAAGCACTGCTGTTGTATCACAGCAGTGCCGCATCCAGTAGACTAGTATTGCAGTGCGTGCTCCATAGGACTGGTCTGGTCCGCTACACAACTGAAGACAACCAGCCCTGTCCCAGCACCGCTGCTTGTGCAAGGCAAAACTCAAGCTACCTCTGTTGTCGATAAGTCAGCTGTATATGGTGCTGTCGGTACACCGCCAACATTGACTATCGTTGGGCCACGTTGTTGCGACTGGCTAGAATAGCTCCCTTGCGATTCAGCAACGTATCATATGAATATGATACGATGTACGATACGAGTTCAGCACGAACTGAAACACCTGATACAACAACACCGATATGTACATTGATGGCAGCTACCGATAGTTGGTAACTCACGGAAACCACGTGTCAGATTGCGGATGTAGGTGGCACGCACACCTGCGGTATTCCCCTATCCTCTGGTAAAAACCGCCTACTTATGTATTGGAATCCGCCCAAAGTTTAGATTTACCCCAGGGGGGGGCGGTCATATTCACCCCCCCGGGGATGGTTCACACGTACTCCCGTGTTTACGGTGGCTGCGGTAGGTACACGGAAGTCTAAATTTTGGTGATTACCGATAGGAAACATAGCTTTTACCGCAGGTTATAATTGCCATCCTTGGTGTTTTCTGTTTTCGGTTTGATTTTGCTCGGTATGTATCCGTCGCTGTCTACGGCAGTACGAGGTACACTACTTTTGCAGTACTACAAACCGTACCCTGCTGCTGTTTGCGTAGTCGTAAACCCGCTTGCGGCAGGCATACAATGTTTCCGCGGATGAATCCGCAACTCTAAAGACAGCGATCCCCGAGACCATCGGCCAAAGGAACGGTTGGCGGACTCAAATGTGTGTGTACTCACTTGTATACGAGTGGCAAAGACGACTTAAAAAACCTGCGAAAGGTTCATTTTCGAATTCATGTGGAACGGCCGGTGTATCGATCGGTGTAACTGTCAGTGCAACGGTTGGTGCAACGGTCGGTATAACCGTCGGTGTATCCGTCCGGTCAACGGTCGGAGTAACGGTGTGGTGGCCGATGTATCGGTCGGTGTGACTGTCGGTGTAACCGTCGTTGCAACGGTTGTGCAAGATTCTGTGTAACCGCCGGTGAAACGGCTAGTGTAACGCTCACTATAACGGTCGGTTGAACCGTCGATGTATCCATCGATATAACGGTCGCTGTAACTATCGGTGTAACCATCGGCGTAACCGTCAGTGTAATGATTCATGTGACGGTCGGTGTATCGGTCGTTGTAACCATCGATGTAACCGTGGGTGTAGCGGTCGGTGTGACCGTCCGTGTGCTCGTTGATGCCATCAGTGTAACGCTCGGTGTAAACATCGGCGTAAAGGTGGGTGTAACGGTCGCTGTAACGATCGATGTAACCCGGGGTGCAACAGTCGGTGTAACTGTCGATGCAACGGTTGGTGCGACGGTCGGTACAACGATCGACGTAACGGTCGGTGCAACGAACGATGTAACAGCCGGTGCAACGATCGATGTAACGATCGATGTACCGATCAGTGTTACGGTCGATGTAACGGTCGGGGTAACCGTCGGTGCGACGGTCTGTGTAACGGTCTGTGTAACGATCGGTGTAACGGTCGGTGTTACGGTGGGTGTAACGGTGGGTGTAACGGTGGCTGTGACAGTCGGCGTAATCAATGTTACCGTGGGAGTGACGGTCGGCATACCCGTCGGTATATCTGTTGATGTAGCGTTCGGTGGAACGATCGGCGTAATGGTCGGCGTAAATGTCGGTGTAGCCGCCGGCGAAACGATCGGTGCATCCGTCAGTGTAACGTTCGGGTGCAACGGTCGGAGGGGTGGCCGGTTTAACGGTCGGGGTAACCATCGATGTAACGGTGGGCATAACCGTCGTTGTCGCGTGTTACGTATCTCGTGCTTCATACATTAGGCCCGACGGAAGACCCGGCGTCCTCTGCCTGAAGGCGACATCTGGCTGGATCTGGACCTCTCTCGCCCGCTTTCGAAGAGCGAAATCCCCTTCGACATCTCCTTCCTCTCTGGAGAGCGCAAAAATCTTACTGTAAGGTAAGACTTACCTGGTGCCGTTTACCAGCGTTTTTCACGGATCAATACACGACCCGCGGGAATCTCGCGGGTTGAGTCCGGTCGGGTCAACAGGTGTTCGAAATGTTATTGGTTGGGTTGAGTTAGGTCAGGAGTTTTTTAGTTTCAAGGAACGGGTCGGGTCGGGTCGGGTCGGGTCGGTTCACCCTGGCCGGGCCATAACCCGACCCGAGCCGCGAGAAGTGGCCCGACTCGTGAAAAGATCAGTTGTTTGCCGAAATGTCCGGGAATGTAAGGACCGTTTTGGTATTCATATCATGTTCCTATATAATACATACGTAAAAACGTTGTCTAATATACGTATACCTCCCCGTAGCTGTTACCTGCCGTCGCACTCTCGGCAATGCCTGGCTTTCCCGCACATGTTACCACAAACCTGACTCCGATAATCCCCAAATTTCCGTAGGTCCCCCTTCCCCCCTCGACACTATGGGCATACGACTACGGCCGTGGATGTATTGAGCACACACTCCTGCGGCCCTACATAGTAACGGGAAAACGGTCGGTATCCTTGGAGATAGATGGTGGCCGCTCTATGCGAAGCAGGAAGGGGATGAGATCAGCGCACAACGCGTATGTAATTCGTTGGAAATGTCATGATGAGCGCGCACATGTTGGATGTGTCTACTATGATTTCGGGCGGTGATCGGTCTCGAAAGGGATGCAAGGTCCTTGTCTAATAACTAAGGCAGCAACAAATGATACCCCCCCCCACTGATAGGGACAGCTTACGCTATACCTACAATGGGACCCGAAGGGTGCGCCAGCTAGCGTTGGGCTGCGAAAGCAACTGAGTTAAATCGACACACGACGCGTATGAAAATACGTGGAAGTGTGGTGAGCTAAAGCTTTATTTTTCCCCATCCGCCGGAGGATAGAAAAAAAAAAAAAAGATTACCCCCCCCCCCCCCCCCCCTCCTCCCCGTGACGCAAGGGATGTCGTGGATGCCCTGGACAAGGCGGCGAAGGACGACCGCGTGAGAGGCGTCCTTGGCAGGTGAGAAACAACCCGTATCGTAATCTTGCACAAACCAGACAGACCGGTTCCCCATTTGATGCTTTAGATGTTTCGAGGCAGATTGCTCTGGGATTTATGTGATCTGCACGACCTGCGTAGATAATGTTTGCCGACTGCGGTCTGTATAACACGGCTCTTGGTCGTATTAGTAGTGTTGACGTTCGCCGAGGTGACATGTGTATGGTACTGGTTTGCGTATTCAACGTATCATAGCGGCGAAGTTGGGATCTAGATGAGCTGCTGTAGATCGTGATCTGTCCGACGCTACTGTAGATCGTGATCTGTCCGATGCTACTGTAGATCGTGATCTGTCCGATGTGTAACATTTACCAGTAAATATCTTCATATATTGCCGGTCATGGCGTGTCCCCTGCAGAACAGTGCCCTCTTTCCGGGGTCTAATTTCGTCGAATTTCGTCGGATTAGCTTGGGGTGAGTTCTTGCAGCAGTGAAATTGTTAATACCAGCTTCAATAATCTCCTGACGGGATGCCTGCGGTGCTTTCTATAATTGTGTGGCCCGCCCCACCCGACCCCACTCGCACTCCCACCGCCACTTCCACTCCCACCCCAACCCCCACCCTCACCCCTTCGCTCACGCCCCAACCCACACCCACTCCTACCCGAATCCCCACCCCGGTCCACACCACCCGCTGCGCCCGCGTGTGCGTGGCAGGTTCAGTTACCGCGGCTGGCAGGGCGGGCAACTGGCGTGTGTGCAGGAGGTCCGTGATGCTGTCCGTCGGTTCCGGGACTCTGCCGGCCCGGCCTCTGAAGACGGTGCTTGGGGCGGGGACAAGCGTCGGTTTTCCATCGCGGTAGCGGATTCGTTTGGGGAGGGTGGACCGGTGAGGCGTCCCCGTCTTTGTAAATTGTTTGTTCTTTTTTTCTTTTTTGCTGGGTGTTTACGTTCCCGCCCCCCATACGTTCCAAACCTATCCGATATGACCCAATCCTATCCGAGATTATTCAAAATCGGGTTTGACCAGATTAATCCGATATAATCCGCTCTGATCCGAGCTGTTCACATCCGATCCTGCTCCGGTTGTGTTAATCAGATCGGAAAATATCTGGTTTGATTCCGGTTATGGTTTAATCCGATCCGATTCCGATCCGACTTCGTCCGGCTCCGTTTACTTAGATTCCGATCCGGATCCTGATCCCATCCTCCGATCGGATTCCGTTCTGTTCTATTTCGTTCCATTCTGTTCCGGTGCCGATGCTGATCCTGATCCAGATAAGTCCGTTCTGATCCACGCGGTTCAACCTTGTTCCGATTCAGACTCCGCTCCTATTTTGTTCCCGTTGTGGTGTTACGATGCGTTCTGTTCACCATTTTCTGTGCCGTTATGTCGCATTGTGTCGTTGATCGCGTTGTATCGCGCATGGAGTGTCGCAACACAACTCAGCCCAACCTAACCCAACCTAACCCAACCTAACCCAACCCAACCCAACCCAACCCAACCCAACCCAACCCAACCCAACCCAACCCAACCCAACCCAACCCAACCCAACCCAACCCAACCCAACCCAACCCAACCCAACCCAACCCAACCCAACCCAACCCAACCCCACCCAACCCAAACCCAACCCAACCCAACCCAACCCAACCCAACCCAACCCAACCTAACGGCGTGTCGCATGACGTGTCGACATGGCGTGTCGCATGGCCTTCCTCCTCCTCCAGGCGGTACGGGAGTACTACCTGGCCTCCGCATTCGAGAAGGTTTTGCTGCAGAGGTCTGGGTACGTAGGCCTCACAGGAGCGGGGATGCAAACCCTCTTCTTGAGGGGATTCTTCGACAAATACGGAATCAAGCCTGAGGTTTTCGCCCGCGAGGTCAGCTGTTGTTGTTGTTGTTGTTGTTGTTGCATTAATCCATCGACATAGTCTAGCCCGTGGTTTCAGGACAGTAGGCACCGTTCGGCATGCATGCTTGTGCAGGGGTTGGGGATCTCGAGTTTGGGGCTAGGGGTGGGGGTGGGAGGTTGTTAGAGTTGGTGTTGGAGGGTGTTGGGGTCTGGGGGCAAGGGTTGCGGGGGGTGGGGGGGGACGCCGTTTAATATGATTCGCTCTGCCGACGACGGTTATGGTGGTGGTGGCTGTCGTTGTGGCCGGTTGGTTGTGGTTGTGGTGGCGGCGAATTTGGCAGTGTGGATGTGACTGTGGTCTTGCGTTTATTGTATACCTTGTATTCCTCTGTTTAGGTTGGACAGCACCGTCAGCTAGAAAGTAAGGGTCCAAAAGTACCCCCCCCGACGGTAACCTTGGTATTGATACACCTTTCGTAGGTGCATTAGATGGTGCATTAGATGGTACATAATATGGTACATGAGATGGTACATGAGATGGTACTTTATATGGTACATTATATTGTACGCTATATGATACGTAAGATGATACATTAGATGGTACATACCACCTTCATCCCCCCCCTCCCCCACCCCCCACCTCCCCAACCCCCCCACCCCACCCCCACCCCCCCGAACACTCCGCCCTCTACTCACTGGTTGTATGACTTACAGGATATACATGATAAACTGGTGCATTCTTTCCAAAATCCGTCACATTTATCCCCTTACAAGAATGTATAGATGGCACGCACAGATTGAGCTGCCCCGCTCCCCGCCCCCCCCATGATAAACTGGTGCATTCTTTCCAAAACCGTCAGATTTATCCCCTTAAAGGATTTGTAGTTTCCACTCACAAATTGAGCTGCCCCGCCCGCCCCCCCCCCCCCCCCCCCTCCCCCCCCCCCCCCCAACCCCGCTCCCTTCTGATTAAAACCAGGCCCCCACGTCCTTCAAAACTCCGCCCTCCCCTCACCGGTTATTCGATTTACAGGATTCACTTGATAAACGGATGCATTTCCTTCCACAGCTGTCAGATTTTTTTCCCCGCAGAAACGGGTTTTATAGTTTCCGCGCACAGACTGACTAACATCACCCTGTTGACCCTGATAGCTACACTGTAGTTGCAAGGGGAGTCGCCGACTGTATCCTCAATGAGGTCACACAACCCGTAATACGCGCGATCGGAGTATCACACACAGCTTGCAAAGATGACTTTCGACACAATATTCAATCTCACAGCTGGAGTGTATTTTAATTTTTATTATATATTTTATGGTGCATTTTATTGTAGCCAGAAAACGACCGCTATCCTACTTTAGGAGATGGATGGTGGCCGCAGACAGCCAAACAAAAAGGAGGTAAGATAAGCACACGTTTTTTATGCAATATGTGGAAGAAACGTGCTGAGCACCCCAATGTTGGAGGGATATATTTTTTGGTTGGAATGCTAGGGGTGCTCCGTCTCGAAAGTGACGCGTTGGCAATGGTCAGAATGACCAAGGCAAGCAACAAATGAGCGCGCCCGCCCCCAACACTACCGTGACATTGCTCACCGCTACGGCTATGGGCCGCGGCTCGTTGGTAGTTTTCCGCAGTTTGGTTCCCTCCGCGCTGCCGGGTGTCTTCATGCGGTCGGATTGGGCTTTTGTTTGCCCCAAGAAGTGCTTCCGATTGGTTTTGATAGCGAACAGATTTCATGCTGCTGATTGGCTGTGAACGCGAACGTAGTCCGAGGATTCCAAGTCATACCGTGATTCGCCGATGGCCGCCTGACAGGAGTACAAGAGCTTCGCCGAGAACCTCACCGAGAAAAAGTACAGCAAGCACAACCGGGAGGCAACGACCTCGCTTCTCACGGCCATGCTGGACGATGTCGCTGACGGAATTTCTCTTTCGCGGTGAGACAGTAGTGTATGCAGTACACAGGCAGCGGTTGTTTCTGCATCCAAGATAGAGTGACGCTCGAGAAAAAACACCAGGGTACACGAGTGGAAGGTTGGTGGGCTTATGCCGCCTGCGGATATCATCGTAGAATTGTTGGTATGCAGACAGTGGTCATTTTACCGGACTCTGATCATACAGTCTGATGGTCGACGGTGTTTTGGGCAGAGTTTGTATGTGGAGGTGATGCAGTGTGTGCCTACAGGGCAGGGGTAGTTTTGACCGTAACCCCCACTCTAACCGTGCCATTCTCCCTTCAGCCGACTTTGACCCTATTGCCCGATGATCGACGATGATGCAGGCAGTGTTTTCGCTTCTCGGTGATCCGTGTTGGTATAGTGTGAAAGTGGTCATCATCCTAGCCCTTCTGCTATCGCATCCCTAAGCATGCCCCTTGTTGTTGTTGTTGTTGTTGTTGTTGTTGTTGTGGTTGTTGTTGCGGCTGCTGACTGTAGTTGTGGATATTTTCGTTGTTGCCGTCGCCGGTTCTGGTGCTGCTGCTCCACTGGACAATGGGTCTCGGACGAAGGGCCTATACACCGTTTGACCTGCACCCACGTTTTGGGATTAAGCCACTTGGATATAGAGTGTGAACGTTTTGCGGTGGGGAAAGGGTGGCTCTAGTGTACCCTTTTTCTCTCGTTGACGATGATGGCTCAGAGCCGACATGTGGCTTTTACAGGCCAGCAATTCGTATGCTGCAGGCGCCAAAGTCACACCCGTGAAACTCTCCCGCGCTTGGTCCTGATTTGTGGTCTTCACTCGCACTCAAGACCTTTTGGCATGGATCTTGTTTCGGCCCATTTTACCCAGTTCTGTCCTGTCCTATCCTGTGCTGGCATGCCATGTCGTGTCTGCCCTGCCCTGCCCTGCCCTGCCCTGCCCTGCCCTGCCCTGCCCTGCCCTGCCCTGCCCTGCCCTGCCCTGCCCTGCCCTACCCTGCCCTGCCCTGCCCTGCCCTGCCCTGCCCTGTCCTGCCCTGTCCTGTCCTGTCCTGTCCCGTCCCGTCCCGTCCCGTCCTGTCCTGTCCTGTCCTGTCCCGTCCTGTCCTGTCCTGTCCTGTCCTTACCCTCCTGTCCCGTGATGCCTTGCCTGTGTGGTGCGTTATGTTTTGGTTTTAATTCCAGGGGTTTCGAGGGGAGGAAGGATGTCTACACCATCATGCAGGACTGCCCTCTTCCGGCCAAGTGTGCGCTCTCCGCCAACCTCATCGACGGTGCGCTATCTGCTACGGGTAGCGTTTTGCGCCCAAGTTAGTGTTGACGGTGCTGGTGTCGGTGTTGGGGATAAAGGTGATATTTTTATTTCTGCTGTGTTGTGCTGTGTTTTGTGTCACGTGATAGTGCGTACCAGGTACAGTGCTAGTGTTGCTCTCGACTATGAAGCTTGTTTTTTTTATATTTGTTTATGGTGGCCGTGTCAGTGTATTCCCAAGCAGCGGCGACGGTGGTTGCGACCCCTTTCCTGTCGCGACAGGCGTGACCGAGACAACCTTTTCCACCTGGACGAGATAGACGCTACAGTGGTAGAATTTGAAGGAGGGGGCAGGGAGGGGGAAGGCGGGGGTAGTGCTACGCGGGACGGGTAAGGAATCTGAATGGCCCCTTTTCAACTGTATTCACAGTTTTCTAGATAAACTTAACTACATATACCTGGTATTTTGAATTTGCGATGAAAAGAGCGGGCCGTCTGCGTGCTCCGTGTGCTCGAATGGCCGATCGGCTTGCTTGACCACCTCTCTTCGTCGGCTTGCTCACTCGGCGTGTTCACCTTGTCTGCACAATCTGTCTGTTGTCACAACCTGCTTGCATATCGGCTTGCGAAATCGGCTTGCGTGCCCTGATCGGTCGTTACACGTCTTCGAAGGGTTTATCTACCCGCACGAGGCGGAGAGCGTGATGAAGAGGCTCCTGGAAGGGAAGACGCCGCTTGACGAAGGAGCTGAAGCAGGGGACTCAACTGGTGTGGCGAACGCTATTGCAACCCCGGTGGGTATTGGCGGCGGTAGTGGTTCTGATAGCACCACGGACAATAACTTAACGCCTTTTTCAACTGGAAACCCTTCTTGTGAACATATTTACTTGGCAGTTAGTATGGGAGGGATTTGGATACTCTAAAGGGGTTAATACAGTACGGCTCTCGCTAGGATCTCGCACAGCAGGATATGTGTAACTAGCGTCAATTTGTGTGAGTCGATGACTGGCGGACGCTCCCGGCAACGTCAAAGGGATGTGTCTATGTTTTGTGTAGTCGACGTTAGGCACCCGCACACGCTCGTCTTAGGACGGCTTCGACGCGCTTTTGCTGGTATATTGATTTGGAGTTGTTGGATCAGAAAGTTGCTACTGCCGTATCAAACGTGTGAGCAAGAAGTTGTTGATACATGAGCTGCATGCGCAGGAAGGGTCCTGTCCTATTTACGTACTTAGCAATAATTTGTCTCGTACAGCGGCGCTAACAATACCGCGAATAATAGCCACTGCTGTAGAGGCCCAGCAATTACAGCCGAATATTCAAGCAGTACAACAACGGGTCCTGAGGGCGGCCGAGGCTGACGCTCGCTTTTGTCCTTGCATCCCCCCCCCCCCTATGATCGTTACTGTCATCATCACCGTCATCCTCATCATGGTGATCAACATCGTCAAATTTTGCCGGCATCACCACAATTCGTCATCATCTCCAACACCACCATTGTCATCATCATCATCGCGATTACCACCACCACCACCGCCACCACCGTCACCACCGCCATCAACACCACCATCAACACCACCATCGCTACCACCACCACTACCATCGTCATTATCGTGATCACAATCATCAGACCACCGCTATAGACACCGATGCTGCGAAGTGTACCCGGGTATCCATGGCGGACTACATCAGGGACATGCGGTGAGCATTCATATCCGTACCCCCACTCTAATTCCAAATAGGTTGTACTCCAGACGGCGTTGCACTACGGTTGATACCGAAGAAGAGACGTAAATTCTAGCCCAGGCTGGGTTTCTTACTGCTTGGGAGGGAGTGCGCTCTACAGGTACACTATCGGCTCCCGAGTTTCTTATGTTCCGGTAAATATCAGCAAATATTTATCGTTGCCCTTTGTCTTATTAGGTGTCTTGTACTGCTTGTAACACTGCAAATGTGCTCCTATTACGGGGGACCATAGTAAATAGAACCAAATATTGTTAGTCAAAATAGGGAAATATATTGGTTTTTGTGTGTACCGTAGGTCCTATTTACTATGGTCCCCCGTAATAGTCTAATTCCAAGGTGGTTTACCCCAGAACTTGTTGACACGGTGGGAGGAGGAGTAAGACCACGCCAAGGACGTGCGGTACGCATTCGTTGGCTGGTGTGTCCCGCTCTATTTCCCCACACGTTTTTCTCCTAAACGGGGCTGCAGTACCATCGCAAGAATGATCCCATTCTAGCGACACGTAGGTTAGGCGAGGAATTGGGGTGTAGTTGTAAAGCGATCTCGCTGATACGGGTGACGGGACGAGTATCGACTACATCAAGGACATTCGGTAAGCAATATTTTGTATATCTCACTCTAGTTCCAATCGCATTGTCCCGGAAACGGGGTTGCACTGCCGCTGCAAAACTGACACCCCTCGTACATCCATCCAAATAGTCTTACCCCCCAAAAATGGGTTTCCTTGTAGAGAGGCATTTTAACGAGGGGGGGGGGGGGGGGGGGGGGGGGGGGGGCTACTGTACAACGCCTAGAATAGAATCCACGAAATGGGTGGAAGCTACAGTACAACACTAGGTTTAAGGTTAAGTTGAGAAAGCCGACTGCTCGATTGCCTAGGCCGCATTTTTTTTGTTTCCGAAAGCGTCAAGAAGCACTCCTTCGCTGAACCGTTACGGTTAAGAAGGCAATGGGCAACTCTTGGAGGAAGCTATGGATGGATTGTTTTTTACTGTGGTAAAAAAAAGTACATTCAGTTAAGAACTGGTCTACTCTAAAGACGAAAAACGACCGTGCTCCATCGCGTGGGGTTAGAGTTGTTTTGTGTGTGCCCGTGGACAAAGTTCGACTCTACGAAGGAGTTGGTGATCGCTAGGAGTTGGAGTTTACACGTTTTGAAGGTGGTAAACGAAACATCCACCAAGACGTTATCTATGCTAAAGCCAAAAATGCTCGGCGCTTCTTTTGCGCAGGTCGAAAGAGACCAAGGTCAAAGAGCTCAAGGATGGTGACAAGGTACGGTGACACTCCTTTTGCTTGTGTAATGTTGTTGTTGTTGTTGTTGTTGTTGTTGTTGTTGTTATGGCTTTACATGTTTACAGGACTCACAGTGAAATGGTTCTAGCCAATTGAGAGCGCAGCTGCACCCGTCTTGAAGACATGAAAACTTTTGCACCCGGCTTAATACAACAAAAGGGGTGAAAGGAGAGTCAGATGTAGGTTTCTACATAGTGCAGTCATGCAAAGGTCAACGCACCGCCCCCGCCCCCCTTCCCCTGACCTCCACTCCCAATTCCACCACACCACGCCTTCGCCCCCTCCCTCTGCAGTACGTGGCTGTCATCAACATCGCCGGGCCTATCACGAGGCACGCCGGCCCAAGGCCTGGCCCACCCCAGGACAACGTCGTCTCCAGCAGCAAGCTTTGCGAGGTAAGATAGAGGTGGCACACGCTGGTGTACGGTGCGTTGTCTTCGGTGTGTTCCGCGATTTGTACGGCTGAGTTGGCAATATTAGCGCACTTGACGGCTAGGTATTAGGTGGGTGGCAATTAAGCCAGCCAACTGACTATAGTATTTTCTCCACATACAATACATCGCGAGCCACCCACGCCATACTCAGGTATAGTAATAATATGACGGCAAGGACCCGTGTATGAATAACCGTGTTGCCTAAGCAACTACCAGGTAGTAGCGCCAATCCCGTTGATTTTTTAGCTTGCGCTCGTAGCTAGCCGGCGGCTTCAAGTCAGCCAACTCGGCCCTAAGGAAGAAGAGAAGGCTTCTTCGGGCGCTAGTGCTGACTTCAACCCCAACCCGTGCCGCCCCCGTTATCGTTGTCGCTATCGCTATCACCATCAACATGACTAAAGTTGTCACCTTCGTCGCGTCGTCGATATCATCACGGTCATCGTCATCGTCCTTGTTATCACAATTGCTGTCTTCGCCACTACCACCACCAGCACGACTACCGCTGCAGTCACCACCCCTTTGTCGTCATTATGATCAACATCATCCTTGTCATCACCAACACCAACACCAACACCACCAACCTTCCCCCACGAACCCATCCTACCCACCAATAGCAACTCCTGAAACTTAGCGAGGACCCTAAGATCGGCGCGGTCGTCCTTCGCATCGACTCCGGCGGCGGTTCGGCGATCGCCAGTGATTCGATCGCAGCCGCGGTCAAATCGGTTCGGAAAGCGGGCAAGCCTGTCGTATGCTCAATGGGAGACTTGGCGGCAAGCGGAGGCTACATGATAGCCTCAGCTTGCGACAAGATCATCGCCCAGCCTTCGACAATTACTGGGTCGATCGGCGTGGTTTCGCTCAAGTTGTCCGTAGGGAGGTGCGTGAGACGGAGGGGGGGGGGTACTGTGGTCGCGGCTGTTGTACGTAGGCAATATTTGAGTGATTACGGGGACGTATAGGGTCCAACCCCGTGTTTGACGCTTTGTGTTCCGGCCTGTTTTTTTTTTTTTTTCTTTTTTTTCCCGTATTTGTGGTTTGGATCTCACCTATATAGTCGTTCGTGACTGGAACTCGCCTCGAGCGAGGGAGAATGTTAGTCACGACTGCGTAGGCTGGATTTCTGTATCCATGACTAGGACGTGCGGGATACATTCGGGTGTTTCAGGTGTTGCGTTTCGGGTCGGGGTTAGCAATTTACCGATCGCCTGGCGTTCGACGATTACGGGATCCATAGGTGTAGTTAGGCTCACGGTAAGCATAGGGAGGCTTAGAATATTCTACGTTAGCGTAAATTTCGCGTTACACGCTTATTTATCATATGACAATGTAGCGCATTGAACTGGATGTTTAGTTGTCATGTGTACATTAGTGTTATTAGACTTATTTTGGAACACGGTAGGGGACTGGGGCAAAAACTGAGGAACCTTTAAGTGAGAATGAACACACCATGAGAATGAACACACCTGGTACATTTTAGTGGGGGGAGAACAGAATGGATGTAACCATGCTAATTTCTACGGAATGTCCGATTAACAGGAAGCACGTGTCGGGGGGGATAGTGCAATGACGCGTATCGAGGCTCTTGTCTCTGTGATAAGAGCTTGATAAGGCGCTGCAGAGGTGGCACCGAAGTGCCTGTGAAGATGGGTGATCGATGGGAAAAAGAGCACATACCAGTAGTTTGGAGAGTGGAGCTTAACGCCTTTACAACTGGAAACCCGTTTTGGGGGCAAATTTACTTGAAGTTAGTACAGGGAGGGATTTGGGGGCTCTAAAGGGGTTAAGGCCAACAGTCGGAACTAAAGAAGAGAAGTGAGAGAAGAAAAGAAGAAAAAGAAGCGACAAGGAAAATGAGAAGGGGTTATCAAGGTTTGGGCAAACCGTAACCTGATCCTTACGGATAATGCCCATGCTACGGGCAAGTGTACCCCATTTTACATACGGGTTGTCGTACTGCCGATCGTCCGTCCTATAGTAGCATTCCGTTCAATATTCCCTGCAGCGTTTCCCGATACTTTTATGGTGGTAAGCTAGTTACAACTTGAATTCACAATACACCGGCGGGAAGTACCAGTTTGACACAGGTTACCCTCATATTGTATTGTCTGCTTTTAGGATATGATGCTTTGTGTGCTTTGGGCCGTGACTACGAATCAACTACCTGGAAGATACTAGTCGACTGCGAAGTCCATATTCCAGTAGGGGAGAAGAAACCTGTGGTCACGGCTTGTCCAGAAGGCCGCTTGGGGTCAAATCTCCCGCGAGTTGAGCTTAACGTGAAGGTGATGATCTAAAAAAACGAAATGATACCGTTTACCTCGTGGATCGTCTTAAAAGGTTACTTAAGGACTGGGGCATCCATGCGGATAGCGTGGAGCTGACGGAGAACCACCATGCCTTCTCACCCCTTCAGGTCAGGTCTCGTGTATTACACCGATGTGACGGTTCGCGATGTAACGGTGCTGTTCGGCCGTGTCGGTTTGTAGTTCGCGGTGTATTCGGCCGAGCGACGGTTTGCGGTATCACTGTGTTACTCGACTGTCACGCCTCGCGACATGACCGTTGTTTTCGACTGTCACGCCTCGTGATACGACGACATTGTGCGACTGTGACGTTTCGCGACCGAACTGTATTGAGCAGCTGTGACGGGTCGTGATGTCATTGTGTGTCGGTTCGCGGTTCGCGGTGTACTTAGCCATGTGACGGTTCGCGGTGTAACCGTGTTGTTGAATTGTTCACAACGTTACCGTATTAGCAGGCCTTGGCCTCCAAGTTGGACGGAAATACTATCGTTGTTGTTTGTTTTTGTTTTGAAGTTTGAGCTTACTGCGAAGGCAGCCAATGATCTTCCCTCGCCGTGGTTGCTGTTTCTTCTTAAGTGACACTGCTGTCTTGGGTATTGACATGCATGACGTCGACAGGAGCTTACCCCGAAGCAGCGGGCTACGATGGACAAGAGGGTGGGCGAGATCTACGAAGATTTTGTGGCGCAAGTGGCTGCAGGCCGCAACCTGTCCACCGAGAAGGTAAGCATTAGCATTCGTTCTGTCTTGGTGGGTTTTTGTAACACATGACAAGAGGACTACGACTGGTATGTAGGATGTTAACGTATGGAAGCTGGGGTATTTCTTTTGCACGTGTGTCCTTTTTTCGATACTATTGCTTTCTTCTGATATCGCGAAGGGGCGGATACTGTAGCTACATTTCGATCGAGCAGGTGATATTTCGCTCTCTACCTCTCTCTCTGGCTTTTTTTGTTATCGATGTGACAATGGGGGTGATGAGTTTGTTCATGTTCCCGATTTATTGCCCGCGGTCAAAGAACTGCGGCCAAAAGAGTCCCCGATGTGCCACAAAAACGGGTGTTTTATATTGCGCGTGCACCGCTCTATTTCCGTTGCCTCAATCCGTCCGCCGTTTTTGGAAATTACGATATTACGATATTGCTACCTGGCAGTGCAAACCGATATCGCTATATTACAATATTCCGATGTCGATATATTGCTATAATTTTATGGTTACTTTTCCCCTACAATACGATATTCCTATAAATCAGGTTTTGAACGCGGCGAAGGGTCGCGTGTGGACCGGCAGACAGGGTCTTGAGTTGGGCCTCGTGGACGACTTGGGGGGGCTCAACCGCGCCATCGAGCTTGCCAAGTGGGTGTTCACCTCCTTTTAAGGGGTTTCTTGTGCTGGTCGGGGGTAGGGGTGGTGTTGGTCGTGTTGGTCGTGTTGTACATGGTGGTAGGTGGTGTTGGTGATGTTGTGCATGGGTGGTGGAGGGGGTGGAGGGGGGGGGGTACTCATTTTTGACTGGTGGGGGTGATAGTGGTTTTGACGGCGGGGGCAATGAATGGGGTTTGGGGTGGTTGGTGGTGGTCGTGGTGATGGGGGTTGGTGGTGTATTATCGGTTGTGGTGGCAGTGGTGGTGGTGTTATAAAGGGCTTGAGTTGGGCGTCGTCATTGAGTTGAGGAGGCTCACCGGCCCCGTGGACCGTGCCAAGTGAGTGAAAGCCTCCGGGAAGGAGTTTCTGGCGGCGTTAGTGATGGAGATGGGGTGGGGGGAGGATGGTAATGTTGGTTGGTGGCGTTGTTGGTGTTGCTGTTGGTAATGGTGGTTATGGGTTTGTTCGTAGTGGTGTTGGTTGTGTTGGTGTTGGCGTCGTTGCTATTGATGTCGTCTCTCTCCCTCTCATCGCCCCCCTCCTCTGCTTTTCTGCCTCACCGGTGTCACGCTTCACCCGAGACGGTTCTTGCTTTGACCCCTTGTACAACCTCTGCCGCCGCCCCCAACAAATGCTGATTAAAATAAATAACAGAATACTAGGACAGTAAATCGGCTGATTGTACGATTTGTAAGTAGCTGATTACTTGTTATTTTCGCTAGATATAGCACTTAGTTACGTGCGGTAATTTGCGGCGTTCTGCAGTTTTTTTTTTTTTAATTTTTCTAGTGCGTTTGTGGCTGGACGTGTTGCGCCGATGAATAAACGCTGAGTCAGCTACAGTAGCAAACGAAGTACCCGCTTTTTAGACGACGTCGAAACAGGCCTTTTCGGTGACCGTAGCTCCATGTTTAGTCTCATCTGTTTACTCTTTAAAAACTGACAAAGTCCCATACGCGTTCCTAGTAGTTTTTTCTATGCCGACAAGCCTGTTCACCTGGTCTTATTCACCTGAATATCGTAAGCCGGATGGTCTTAAACTGGGTATACCACTGTATATGGCTTTTACTCCGCCATCCAACTAATCGCTAGCCATGAAGTCCAGCCGACTCTCAGCTAACTAGTAAATTCCCGTCAATTGCAGCCATCTGACACCCTTAGCTACCCCGAACACCCCGGCAGAGAGGCTGCCGGTCTACCCGAGGGAACTTTGGCGAAGATGGCGTCCTCCTCCCGGCCGAAGCTAAAAGAGGTAAGTGAAACTACCCTTGAATGTCAGAGCGTTGGTGTCACTTTTTTTTTTTTGTCATTGTTGAATTGATGACTTGTGTCGAACGATACCGATTTCGTCAAATAGTTTCGTTCGTTGTGAGATTTACAAGTGCTCGGATGCCAGGGGATGGAGGGAACCCGCTGTTTAGTTGCGATATATCGAACTTCGATATTTCGATGTCACAAAAAACTCGATATGATATCCTAAAGTATTTAATGGTCATTATTTGAAGCGTTGTAGTCGATGTAGTTGTTGTATGGAGAGTCGTCGGCGACTGTAGCCGTTAGAATCGATGTTGCCGTTGAAGGTTGAGATGGTTGTAACCGTTGAAATCGTTGTACTCGTTGTATGGACAGCCGTTGAGATCGTTGTAGTCGTTGTACGAGTAACCGTTGGGATGGTTGTATGGATAGCCGTTGAAATCGTTGTAATCGTTGTACGAGTAACCGTTGGGATCGTTGGAGACGTTGGAATTGTCGTAGCAAAAGTCGGATCGTAGTTCGTTTTTTTGTAATCGTGTGTTCGTTGTACGAATAGCCCTTAGCAACGGCGTAGCGGTTGGAATCTTTGTTTATCATTTGTATCAATACACGTTAGAATGCTTTTGACGTTGGAATTGTTTTTGCTCGTCGTATGAATAACCATTTAGAATCGTTGTGGATGTTGAAACCGTTCTTAGTCGTTGACAGATGGGATCGTCACAACCGTTGGAGTCTTAGTACGCAACGTGGTTGTTGTATGAGTAGTCGTTGTAATAGTCGAACTCGTTGTAAAAATAGCCGTCGGGATCGCTGTGGCCGTTGAAATGGTTGTCGTCTTTGAATGCAATGTGCGAATAAGTGTTGGGATCTTCGCAGCCGTTAAAGATTTTTTGGTTTGTAGTCGCTGTCGACGTGAATACCCGTCGGGATCGTGGTTGTGGTTGGCATCGTTGGAGCAGTTGGGATCGTAGCTGTTGTAGTCTTTGTGTGAATAGCCGTTATTACCGTACCGTTGTAAAGCCGTTATTACCGTACCGTGTATACCGTACCGTGTGTACTGTACCGTGTGTACCGTACCGTGTGTACCGTACCGTGTGTACCGTACCGTGTGTACCGTACCGTGTACACCGTACCGTGGGTACCATACCGTGTGTAGACCTACGCCACGTAGGAGGTGCTGCGGAAGTTTCTGAGGTCCTATAATGAAAAACTCAATATCTCATCCGAAGCACGAAGTTCGATTACATTCGTTCGCGCATCACGACCAACATTTCTATGCGCTGGTCCTAAAATATACCTGGTATAAGAATACGCGTAGAATTTTCAAGCCAACCGATAGTTCCACAGTTCACGGGATCAACCGGTCAGAAACGTTTTGGCCCAGAAATATTCCCCTTCCGTGGTATGATTCTGTGGTCGCTTGGGTAGACCGGGATTTGACGCCTGGTGCTTACCATGCGGGAGTAGAAATGGGACTCCGAAGATCTGTGGCAGTTCCCCAGTTGAGTCCGCCTTAGCCTTGAAAATCTGTTTTTCAAACTTTAAAGCTGATGCTTCTAACACGAAAACGAAACTTTCGCGACGGACAGATTTTCTCGCGCTTTATGGCGTCGGGCGACCTGTCCGACCTCGGCGTTGGCATGAGAGGCGAGGCCGGCTTCGGGCTTCGGGACGTCTTCCTCGCCATGGCCGACGCCATCATCGGGCCCGAGACGGTAGCGTCGGCATCATCGGCGGTGTCCATGCTGGCCATGGTCAACGACATCGTCCACCCTGACGGACGCACACCCTCTCTCAGAAACACCAGCAAGAATGTTGGGGCTGTGCGGGGAGAGCTGGAAATGGATGATATTGACATCTCGTGGTAGTGTACTGCAGCGTACATATCTTGTCATAACGGGTAGCTAGTACCTGGTACCTGGTAGGCGTTTATTTTGCTCGGAGATGTTTTTGGTTTGGAGTGCGATTTGGGGGAATGGCGCCGGGGGGAGAGGGGCTGTTTTTATCTTTGTCCTTTTATTTGCGAACGCTTTTGTTGTCGCCTGGGAAGAATGTTTTTTGGAAGGCGATTTGGGGGGGGGGGGAAGGGGGGGGTGAGAGAAGTTCGCTTTAATTGCGTTTGGTTGGTTTGGGCCTTGTGTTTGATTTTGGTTTTCGGTTTTTGGTTTGTTTGGTTCGGTATGATCGTTGAGCTTGGTTCGCCGCCGTGTGAAGAGGGAGACGAACAAAAAAGTACCCATCAGCCGCATCCGACGCTAGTACCCTAGATCTGGTAGTTATGTCCTATTATTTTATTATTCTACCGACACTGATACCTGCTGCACGACGCGCCTGGTGCAGAAGAATGTCGCCGATAGGGATCACTGTTCGTAGGAGCCATGAGATACAACGACGACAAATCCAAGCGTATAGGATTGCCGATGTTAATCGTGTTGCTCTCAATTGCCGTCGCACGAGCTATGGTATTCCGCAGCGAATCCTACGTGACGTCGTCTAAGTAATCGGCCAACGTGAGGTTACAACATGAACAAAATTGTGGGCGATGTAGATTCAATTTCGCGCGAGGCAGATGTCTTGAAGGGTGGACATCGGGAAAATAATTGGCTGCGGAAATAAAATGGTTACAAGTGCTCTATTACCCCCTCCGGAGTAGAGGGGGGGAAAGGCGTATAGATTAAGATCGTCAATCCTCTGAGAGGGCGAGGGAGAGAGAGTTTACAACATAGTCTAGTCTATATGTCATGTTTGTGACACGTGATTTAATAACCAACGCCAAGTTATATATTTTTGTGTCCCTCCTGTGATCGGCGCTCTTTTAGTAAGACCCCGGAAACAATTCGTTCGGAAGCCGACCAACCGACCAAAGTTCTATCCGCTACTCGTAGAGTAGTCCTAAAATGAATAGACTATGCCGAACCTAGTAAAACTAAAATTGTCACATTAACCGATAGTTCGACAACGTCGAAGCTATTTCCGCAAATACCGCCAGAGTCCCGTCCCCGGCCTCGTACAGCAGAGACAGTGTAATTTATTTTCAGACTCCAATCGCGTGCCTCAGACCAGCGATTATGGGAATATTTTGAGCGATTATTTCTCGATCTTAACATTTCAAACCTCTCCGAATAGAACCACTTTCCAAAGATCACTTTCCAAAAATAAGAAGCCGTAAAATATCTGGCTGAGCCACAAAATTTGAAAAAGATAATCGCCAAAAATAAATCGCTCAAAAAACATTTCCCCCATTTCGTGTCTCAATCAACATACTCCCCCACCACAGGACGTTTCTCCCCTCTGACCTTATGACGACCGCTTGTTTGGGGGTTTTGACACCACTTGATATGTCCCTCAATACTAACCGCACTAAATGAAGGGAATAGGCCACTCGTGCGAGTAACCGTCGTAGAAAGAAACACAACAATGTCCCGACAGTAACAGGAGGCACTCGGGTGAGAAACCACACTGCCGTGCGAGCAGTAAGAAGGGCCACTCGGGCGAGAAACCACACTGCCGTGCGAGTAACCCGTGTAGAATGAACCCCAAAAAAATGTCGTGAAATTGTCCGTTCGTCATAGCACAGACCACACGTGCGCGTAACCAAACCTCCCCTGCCTCCTGGGTAGAAACTAAATACAAGAAATATTCCTACATAGCTCCCCCCAGAGTACTTGGATGTAGTACTCTAACCTCATACGGCCGTGCACAGGTAGGCTGCGGTATCAATTACTGGGGGATGTACACTCGCCACTGCGCCACTCGTGAGAGTGAAACACATCTACTTTCCAGCATACGGACAAGCCACTCGTGCGAGTGCGAGTAATCGCTTCTGGGCAAGCAACTCGTGCGAATAACACTTACTTCTACTTGCAATCTTCCGGACAATCGACTCGTGTGAGTAACACTTCTACTTTCAAGCTTCCGGACAAGCCACTCGTGTGTGTGGGTAATGCTTCTACTTTCAGGCTTGAGGTCAAGCTACTCGTGCAAGTAACAGTTCCTGGACAAACTACCCATGCGAGTGACACATCTACTTTGAAGCTTCCGGACAAGCCACTCGTGCCAGTAACACTTCTACTTTCAAGCTCCCGGACAAGCCACTCGTGCGAGTAAAACTTCTACTTTCAAGCTTTCCGACAAGCCACTCGTGCGAGTAACAAGCCATTCAGACAAGCCACTCGTGCGAGTAACGCTTCTACTTTCAAGCTTCTGGACAAGCCACTCATGCGAGTAACAGCTTTTGGACACAAGCCACTCGTGCAAGTGACCCTTCACTCTTCCGTACAAGCCACTCGTGCGAGTAACATCTTCTGGACAAGCCACTCGTGCGCGTGACACTTGTGCTTTCAAGCTTCAGGATAAGCCACTCAGAAAAGCCACTCGTGCGAGTAACAGCTTCTGGACAAGCCACTTGTGCAAGTAACACTTCTGCTTTCAAGCTTCCGGGCAAGCCACTCGTGCAAGTAACAGCTTCTGGACAACACACTTGTGCGAGTAACACTTTTACTTTCGATCTTCCAGACAAGCCACTCGGACAAGCCACTCGTGCGAGTAACACTTCTACCTTTAATCTTCCGGACAAGCCACTTGTGTAACGAGTCACTCGGACAAGCCAATCGTGCGAGTAACAACACTTCTACTTTCATCTTCCGGACAATCCACTGCTCGTGCCAGAAACACTTCTACTTGCAATCTTCCGGACAAGCCACTGCTCGTGCGAGTAACAAGCCACACGGACAAGCCACTCGTGCAAGCAACCCTTCTACTTTCCATCTTCCGGACAAGCCACGCGTGCGAGTAACGAGCCACCCGGACGAGCCACCCGTGCGAGTAACACTTCTACTTTCAATCTTCCGGACAAGCCACTCGTGCGAATAACACTACTAGCACGAAGTGCTTGTCTCAGGAAGATTGAAAGTAGAAGCGTTACTCGCACGAGTGGTTTGTCCAGAAGCGGTTTCTCGTACTCGCACGAGTGGCTCGTCCGGATGCTGGAAAGTAGATATATGTTTCACTCGCACGAGTGGTGCAGAGTCGAGTGTACACCCCCCAAAACTAGGTACCGCAGCCTGCCTGTGCCACTCGTGCGAGTGAAACTTCTACGTTCAATCTTCCGGACAGGCCACTCGTGTGAGTAACAAGCCACTCGGACAAGCCAATCGTGCGAGTAACAACCTTTTCTATTTTCAATCTTCCGGACAAGCCACTTCTCGTGCCAGTAACACTTCTACTTGCAATCTTCCGGACAAGCCACTGCTCGTGCGAGTAACAAGCCACACGGACAAGCCACTCGTGCGAGCAACCCTTCTACTTTCCATTTTCCGGACAAGCCACGCGTGCGAGTAACAAGCCACCCGGACAAGCCACTCGTGCGAGTAACACTTCTACTTTCAATCTTCCGGACAAGCCACTCGTGCGAGGAACACTTCTATCTTCAAGCTTCCGGACCAGCCACTCGTGCCAGTAACACTTGTACCTTCAATCTTCTGGACAGGCTACTCGTGCGAATAACACTTCCACTTTCAATCTTCCGGACAAGCAACTGCTCGTGCGAGTAACACTTCTACTCTCAATCTTTCTGACAAGCCAATCGTGCGAGTAACACTTTCTTCTAGTTTCAAGCTTCCGGACAAGCCACTCGTGCGAGCAACACTTTTACCTTCAATCTTCCAAACAAGCCACTCGTGTGAGTAACAGCCTCCGGACAAGCCACTCGTGCGAGCAACAACTTCTGGGCAAGCCACTCGTGCGAGTAACCCATCTACTATCAAGCTTCCGGAAAAGCCACTCGTCCGTGTAACAGCTTACCGGACAAGCCACTGGTGCGAGTAACACTTCTACTTTTAATCTTCCGGACAAGCAACTCGTGCGGGTAAACCTTCTACGCTCAATCTTCCGGGCAAGCCACTCGTGCGAGTAACAGCTTCTGGACAAGCCACTCGTGCGAGTAACACTTCTACCTTCAATCTTCCGGATAAGCCACTCGTGTGAGTAACAAGCCACTTGTACAAGCCAATCGTGCGAGTAACAACACTTCTGCTTTCAATCTTCCGGAAAAGCCACTGCTCGTGCCAGAAACACTTCTACTTGCAATCTTCCGGACAAGCCACTGCTCGTGCGAGTAACAAGCCACACGGACAAGCCACTCGTGCAAGCAACCCTTCTACTTTCCATCTTGCGGACAAGCCACGCGTGTGCGTAACGAGCCACCCGGACAAGCCACCCGTGCGAGTAACACTTCTACTTTCAATCTTCCGGACAAGCCACTCGTGCGAATAACACGACTAGCACGAAGTGCTTGTCTCAGGAAGATTGAAAGTAGAAGTGTTACTCGCACGAGTGGTTTGTCCAGAAGCGGTTTCTCGTACTCGCACGAGTGGCTCGTCCGGATGATGGAAAGTAGAGATATGTTTCACTCGCACGAGTCGTGCAGTAGCGAGTGTACACTCCCCAAAACTAGGTACCGCAGCCTGCCTGTGCCACTCGTGCGAGTGAAACTTCTACGTTCAATCTTCCGGGCAAGCCACTCGCGAGAGTAACAGCTTCTGGACAAGCCACTCGTGCGAGTAACACTTCTACCTTCAATCTTCCGGACAGGCCACTCGTGTGAGTAACAAGCCACTCGGACAAGCCAATCGTGCGAGTAACAACCTTTCTATTTTCAATCTTCCGGACAAGCCACTTCTCGTGCCAGTAACACTTCTACTTGCAATCTTCCGGACAAGCCACTGCTCGTGCGAGTAACAAGCCACACGGACAAGCCACTCGTGCGAGCAACCCTTCTACTTTCCATTTTCCGGACAAGCCACGCGTGCGAGTAACAAGCCACCCGGACAAGCCACTCGTGCGAGCGACACTTCTACTTTCAATCTTCTGGACAAGCCACCCGTGCGAGTAACACTTCTACTTTCAATCTTCTGGACAAGCCACTCGTGCGGGTAACACTTCTATCTTCAAGCGTCCGGACCAGCCACTCGTGCGAATAACACTTCTACTTTCAATCTTCCGGACAAGCAACTGCTCGTGCGAGTAACACTTCTACTTCCAATCTTTCTGACAAGCCACTCGTGCGAATAACACTTTCTTCTAGTTTCAAGCTTCCGGACAAGCCACTCGTGCGAACAACACTTTTACTTTCAATCTTCCGGACAAGCCACTCGTGTGAGTAACAGCCTCTGGACAAGCCACTCGTGCGAGAAACTTCTGGACAAGCCACTCGTGCGAGTAACCCATCTACTATCAAGCTTCCGGAAAAGCCACTCGTCCGTGTAACAGCTTCTGGACAAGCCACTCGTGCGAGTAACACTTCTACTTTTAATCTTCCGGACAAGCCACTCGTGCGAATAACACTACTAGCACGAACTGCTTGTCAGGAAGATTGAAAGTAGAAGTGTTACTCGCACGAGTAGTTTGTCTCAAAGCTTGAAAACTAGAAGTGTTACTCGCAAGAGTGGCTTGGCCAGAAGCGGTTACTCGCACTCGCACGAGTGGCTCGTCCAGATGCTGGAAAGTAGATATGTTTCACTCGCACGAGTGGTGCAGTGGCGAGGGTACACCCCCCAATAATAGATACCGCAGCCTGCCTGTGCCACTCGTGCGAGTAAAACTTCTACGTTCAATCCTCTGGACAAGCCACTCGTACGAGTAACACTTCTACTTCCAAGCTTCCCGACAAGCCACTCGTGCGAGTAACACTACTTTCAATTTCAAACTTTCGGACCAGGCGCTCGTGCGAGTAACACTTATACTTTCTATCATCCGGACAAGCCACTCGCGCGATAAACAGACTCTGGACAAGCCACTCGTGCGAGTAACACTTCTACTTTCAAGCTTTCGGACAAGCCACTCGTGTGAGTAACAGCTTCTGGACAAGCCACTCGTGCGAGTAACACTTCGTACGTTCAAGCTTCCGGGCAAGCCACTCGTGCGAGTAACAACGTCCGGACAAGCCACTCGTGCGAGTAACCCTTGTACCTTCAAGCTTCCGGAAAAGCCATTCGTCCGTGTAACCCTTTTACCTTCAAGCTTCCTGGGCAGGTCATTGGGAAAGGTCTTCGTCCCATCCCCCTGTTCTCGCTCCAAGTATCAAAATTTCAAATCTACGTGAAAAAAAAAGAAAACATATCCAACGGTTCTCGCTATCAACTTTTATCGCGCATAGGGTTCAGCAATCATACTCCTCCCAAACTTCACCCTGAAACCGCGAGAGCGTGAAGTCAGCAACCCTCGATGGAAAATGCCGCTAGTTAGTTCATGTGTGCACAAGAAAAAGTCCCCACGAAGTTGTACGAGTATGCCCTCGGGGGTGCTCCACTCGCGAAACGGACCAGGTCCTCTACAAGGCTGGAGGATAACCTGGTACGCCACCGGGGCGACCGGCTTTATTCTGTGTAGAAAAAAACGCAAATACAAACGATCTCAACCAAGCACTCGATGGGCCTATTACTAACCGCGAAGCCCCCACCTTCCCGGCGGCTTGTAGCGTACTTGGCAATACCAATCGCCGCCTCATAGTATCGATCCCCAAGCCAGGGGAAAGCTGCGATGTGTGTACACCGACACCTGGTAACTCCATTGAACAGCATAGTAGGTCACTCGTGCGAGTATCCCTGTGTAGAATACAAAAGCAAAAACAATGTTCGTCATAGCTCAACAAAGTACTTAGTCTAATGTGCCCAGACATACTAACCGCACTGGGGCAAGCACCAACCTTCCCGGGCAGCTAAACACTTTTCTCGGCACGACCTCGTTCTGTACCCATGCTTCCCCACACTCCCTCTTTGGAGGGGAGCGTCGTCCCGTGAACCCCCTCGACGAGATCCAAGAGCAACGCGAGCCCGTCACCGACACAGTACAAATACTGTGTCAACCTGGCAACTTTGAGGTCCTGGGCAGACACTTTTCTATTTCCAAATAAGTGTCCAGTCTTCGGCATGGTGATGTAGACCGTCGACATGCCGCCGGTGCCCTCCTTCATCCGTTCGCCCAGATACAGGCTACGGTAAAATTTGCCAATTCAGTCCTTGAAAAATCTGGCGCACGCGCCTTCAGAGTCGAAGTTCAACTCCCGGCCCTCCCTGACGGCAGCCTCCAGCACCTCGCTGTTTGCAAGGGAAGCAAATGACGGAAGAAGTCGTTTGAGCTACAATTAGCGGATGTGTGATACACTACAATTCGAGGATAAGAAAGTGACTATGATACGATGTTCTATCATGTGTACGCGAGCGAGTTAGGTTATTTAGTCCGAGAAAGTGTACTTCATCCATGACCATGTTCATGATCCAGCAAGATGCAGAGGAAGGCTGCTGTATCTATTGTGGGGTATACAGACACCAACACAGACACCAACACAGAACAGCAGAGTACTCGTATGGTCAACCATGTATTTCATCGTCGGTGTCCATGTCGCAAAATCGATACTTGACTTCACATAAACTTACGGAGCACATATGCACATACATGTCGCGAGGGCTCTCCTCCTCGATATCTACGGCGGGTTTCCTTGTAGATGCCTCGAGTCTGGATCCTCCTCCCCCAACGTCTTCGGAGATCCGATCAAAAGCCGGCTTGAGGAAGATCTCCTCGAGCGAGGACGAACTGCTGAAACAAAGAAAAACATGTGTAAATCGAACCGAGCAAGTCATTAATACGGAGGGTGGCTCGTACGATCAACGAGCGCTCAACTACGGTCGGTGGGCACCATCCGTTTCCACTGCCTTAAAAAAACTGCCTTAATTTTATGCCATCCGCACGAGTGACTGAGCGACTTGATACGATTCTTTTTGGTTTAGGCGTACCTTACAATTCGATTGCGCATTCAAGTATCGTATATTGTACCCAAAACCACAGGTGGGTCACTCGCGCGAGGGACCCCAAGCCCGTTACCTCCAGACAATATACAAGCCAATTTCAACGTCGCGGTTGTCGCAAAGTAGTAAGTTTTGCGTTAGAAAGGGTGGTAGGTTCGGACGGCAAACACCCCAAATAAAAGGCCAGTTACCAGCTTTGAATGGTTATGTAGCATGTAGAATAAATACGGCTGTACTCGGATGGCTACTCCGAAGGATGACATCGACGTGGCCTTGAGTTTTTGCGGAAGGACATGAGGACCGTCATCCAAGTGCATTGAGTGGACTGTGTACTTAACTTAATCCAACCGACGTGGGGTTAGAGTTGACGCGGAAGGACATGAGCACCGCCGTCACTGAAATGCACTGAGTGGCAGATGTTCTTAAACAGGACCTGATTCCACAATTTGTTGAAGTAAACTAGCCACTCGCGAGTGCATTGTTGGCTACTAGCGAGAGTGTCACGAACTGCGCCTCTTTGAAACTCTTAATAGAGGGTGTGTGTGGGGGGGGGGGGATGGTTACTCGGAAGAGTGACTCGACGTGGCCTTGGAGTAGTTGCGGAATACATGAGTAGCGACGATCAGACCGGCCCATGCGCATGGAGAGGAAAAATCGACAAAAAAATACATCTCACTGTATTTCGAAGACAGGATCATCGCGTGTCATTGTCACCGTCTGCGTCGGACCCCGTAAGTCATCACCGGAAATTACGCCTCCACCATCGCCATCCATTCCCCCGACATCATCGCCGCCTCCACCGTCTGAATCACCGTCGTCATCGTGGCTAGCATCACCGCTGGCGTCACAGCATTCACCGCCGTCATCGTCTCCAGCAGTCCTCGCCAAGTCACTCGACTCACCGCCGTCTTCGCCGGCCGACGCACCACCGGCGTCACCGCCGCCATCGTCGGCGGACGCACTACCGGCGTCACCGCCATCATCGTCGGCTGACGCACCACCGGAGTCAGCACCGTCATCGTCGGCGGACCCACCACCGGCGTCACCAACGTCATCGTCGGCGGCCGCACAACCGGCGTCGCCGCCATCATCTTCTGCGGCCGCAAGACCGTCGTCATCGTCGGCGGCCGCACAACTGGCGTTACCGTCGTCATCGTAGGTGGCCGCACCGCCAGGGTCACCGCCGCTACCGGCGGCACCGCGGGCCGGGGATATTTTTTATTTCTATTATCTTTCTCCTCGGAGGCACGGCCGGGGCCACATTCGTCCTTTCCCCTCCCCTTCAACCCTTTTTCCTTTTCTTTTGCCGGTGTCCGCACCACCGGCATCAACGCCATTTTTGTCGGTTTCACGGCGACTCCGAGCTGTCGCCTGAGCGCTGTCGCCCTCAACGATGTTCGAGCCCATCTTCGTTTTCCTCTTTTTTCTGCTAACCCCCCCTTCTGCACCCCCACAGATGTCCCTGCAAGAGGGGGATATCGGAGGCAACGCGCCGTAGGGTACGAAGGGAGGGGCGAATGGGACGCAAGGGATGGCGGGGAGGGACGTTGGGAAGGGCCGTGAAAAAAGGAAGGAGGGGGGGGGGGAGGGGGGAGGGTCACCTGCGGTGATGAAACCACAAGTGATACAATAATCTATTGAAAAAACTGCTAACTCAACCCCCCGCTCAATTCGCTCATTTCCCTTCTTTCGGACAGATAATCCTTCAAGGTGAACACCCCCCCCCCCCCCCCTCCCCCCTCCCCCGAGCAATAATAAAAAAAAAATGGAGAAAAAAAAAAAAACACATACGATCTCCGCCTCGCTTCCACCCCACCTGTGGTGCTTAGCCCACGATTTTGGACGCGGGCGAAACTCGACAAAATATTAACGAAACTTAAGCGTATTTCGTTGATGGGGTGAACCTCAGAGCAACGTTGCGGAAATCGACATTGATACCGATCGATGGGTGGATGCTACGTTGTGCGTGAACGTGCGTACAACGTGGGCACCTTTAAGCCGAACACGATTCGGCAGCAACACGTCTCCCGAAGGCCACGTTGCACTTCAGATATTACTAGAGGTGCGCTACGAATATATTTCGGGGTTTCCATGATTACTGCCGAAGACGATCCGTCAAGAACAGTTGGTTTCGGCGAAGGCTATGTTCTTCGTATCGTAGAAGCTAAAACATCACTCATGCCCAGCACGCTGCGTCAAAATCACCAAATATACCTTCCTCCTGGTTCTGCCCCGAAGAGAAGTTGTGCAACTATAAAAATCGAATAATGTTGAACTCCTCCAGCTTCAAGTATGAGCCAAACATGTGGCTGGTAACTCACGCGGGTGCAATACAAGTTGAACGCGCCGTGCTCAACCAAGGCATACCCTTTTCGACCAACACAACCATGTTATTATGTCACGCGCCTTTGTGTAAACCATAAAATGGCAGTGCTGCTACGGTGTCGCGGCCGTTTTTTACATGTGTTCGGTCCCCCTTTACGTCTTCGTAATTCCAAGGGGGGCTCGATACTTGGGCTAAATGTGCTGTGAGAGTTATTTTGGGTGGGGCTAGGCTTACAATTTTGTTCAATTGAAGCTGTTCGAAAGGCACGATATCCCCACGTCTCCATGGCTACAACAATATACTATTTTCTTTGCTCACAAGACGTCGGCGCCAGCGACGGATACACCAGCCTTCCTCTTGTCCTTCTTCTGCGTCTAGTCAGAGGCGACGAAGTCCCTGGGTGCGAGGCCCAGCGCGGAGAATGCGAGAGGGAGTGTCATGGGAGCAAGAGAGAAAGAGAAAAGGATGAGTGTGTGTCAAGGGGGGTGGGGGGACGGAAGCAAGGTAGATGACAGTACGTGCGATGGGGTCCCCCCACCTATGGGTGGGTTCAGCGAGCACCCAGGTGGGGTGGACTTTCTAAGGCTGTGAAGGGGGTCAGTCGTTCGAAAAGAAATGAAGGATGGGACAGTGTCGCATCGGTGGGCACGCCGCCGGGCCGTGTCAAGCGAGCAGCCGATCTTTAAAACATCAGCAATGACAACACGGGAAGAAGAAGCATCACGGCGATAAACGAAACGATGCATGCAGTAGCTCCGCTAATACATGGTGCCCGTGGATCCATACTCGTTGGGTGTCTTTCAACCCGCGATAATGAAGCCAAGGCAAGCCAAGCCAACCTTTCGCTTGTAAGTGCTGCTACCGTTGTATCTTGATTCCGTTGTTACGCAAATTCGTTTGTACAACGGTTCTAATATCTCCAGCGTAAAGATGATGCCAAGAGCTCACGTGGTGAAACATTTACAGTTGCTGCACGCCAAGTTTTAATAAAATAGTTATCGTAACAGTTTGAGGATAAACAGCAGCCACACTACGAGAGGGAGGACAATAAATTAAACCCTCAGAATACGGCATCAGAAGCTTTACGCACAGCACCGCGCAGTACCGCGCGTCTATTAACCAAAGCACGGCCATACCGCCAGGATACAGTGGAGGTTTGCACGTAACCAGCACGCGAGTTAGCTTATGAGGTTGCACTTGAGCGCTGAGTAGATCGTCAAATTAGCCCCGCGCCATGGTATGATCCCTCGTTCATAAGTCAAAAGTAAGCTAATCACGAATTCAACGTCAGGGAAAACACGGCGTTATGGGGGCGGGATGTCTCCGACAATCGTATTTTCTAAGGCACCATGACCCCCCTCAGCCTTGCGGAAAGGAACGGTAACAATGTTCGTGGGTTAAGGGGCATAACGTGAACCTCCTCAGGAAAATCATATTTGACCAAAAACATTGTACCGACGTCAGCTGCGAGTTCAAACACTTGAGGGTCGATACTCGTCTTTGCAAGCTGCGTACTATAATAAACCGATCGCCCGTCTGCAGTCATTTCTATAAATCCAAGCCAAACAAAAGATGACGTTGTATTATGATATTTGTAGAAAAGTTAGAGGACACCCCAATCTTCGCGGCAATCAAAACACAAATAAACCTGCCTCGAGTAAAACGTGCCGTCCCCAGTCTTCGCGGCAATCAAAACACAAATAAACCTGCCTCGAATAAAACGTGCCGTCCCCAGTCTTCGCGGCAATCGAAACACAAATAAACCTGCCTCGAATAAAACGTGCCGTAACCAAGGGTCCAACTCGTGTCAAATCTGTAGGCGCTCCTGTACAAAAAAAAAACGAAATGAAAAAAGAGCACACTGTCAACGGCAAGCCCTGAACCCGCGACAGGTGATTACAAACAGCAAAGTGTTAAAATGTCTTTAATCACTAGCCGCGGGGTCATGGTTTGCCGACGACAACTACTGCCACGGTCTTGCGTTCAGCAAATAATCTTTCGTTTTATTGATGATCGGCTCCGCACTTGACATCTAACAAAGGAACTATTGCATTTAAAATTGTGCATCTGCGTAGAACACCACAACATAATTATACATGCCTTAGGTCCCAGATTAACGAAGAGCACGGAAAATCTTGATTCGATTTTTTTTATTTTGATTTCATGAAAAATACACGAAAAAATCAACTCTGCTTCTCATCAAGGAACGGCGTTGTGCGTTTTGGAATTAAAAAAAACGCCACCAAAAGGGTCAACGAACACCCGTGTGTGTGTGTGTGTTCTTCACATTAAACCGTTCTTCTACTCGTCGACATCCAGCACACCCAGTGTCCGTACTGATTCTTCACCCTAGAAAGATCAGCTCTGTGGTCACAAGCCACGACACAGAGATAATGCATCGTAATGCATTCGACAACGCAATGTCATGCCCTAGTACTGGGTACGACAGGCACAACATACATACGTCAGCAACAGAAATACATTGGAAGAGAGAAATACGAAATAAACAAAAACAAAAACAAAAACAAAAAACAAAAACAAAATAAGAAAACAAATAAAAACAAAGATAAAAATAAAACAAAAAATGAAACAAACAAAATGAAGGGGAAATCGAAGAAACAACCCAACCGGAAAGGAGAGCCAAAGCTCGGAGAAGAAACATAATAAAATGAAATAAAATAAAGTAAAGTAAAACCAAAATAAGATAATCCGAACACGAGCCAAAAACCTGGACACGCAAGGAGGGAACAAAGGGGGAAAAAATACCCCAGAGAAAGACGAAAAGTGCTATGTACCTACTAGTCGGCCTGGTACCTTGCTACCCTGTCTGCCATCTCCTTCCTGCCTTCGTCCACCGCGGTCTCCCTTCTATTCCTCCTGTTGCCCCCCCTGCCCCCATTCCCTTGGACGGCTTTCCTTCTACTCCTCCTGTTTCCCCCCCTCCCCCCTTTGTGTTCTTCTCATTAAACCAAAATACCTTGTAAAAGAGAGAAACAACGAAAGAAACCAAGACAAAATAAATAAATAAATAAATAAAAAGGGGAGCCAAAGCACGGGAGATAGAAACATACCCCGAGCATGAGCCAAAATGGACATGCAAGGGGGAAAGAAAGGGAAAAAATACCCCGGAAAGAAACAAGTAGAAGAAGGAAGACTGGGAGGGCCAAATAAAACAGGCTCGTCACCTACCCACCATGCAAGACTCCCTTCATAAGGATAAGAAGGGGAAAGAAAATAAATAAATAAATAAATAAATAAATAAATTCACGGAAAAATCAAAGTACCAAGACATCACATTCCGAGCAGCCGCAGCAGTTGGCGGTACGAGTGGCATAGATAGAAAGGTTCCACCTACTAGTCGGCCTGGTACCTTGCTACCCTGTCTGCGGTCTCCTTCCTACTTTCATCTACCGCGGTTTCCCTTCTACTCCTCCTGTCCCCCCCCCTGCCCCCATACCCTTGTGCGGTGTTCCTTCTACCCCTCCTGCTGCCCCCCCTCCCCCCGTTCCCTTCGACACCACCCACGGCGGATGCGCGGCGCTGTCTACTCAGCTTTGCCTCATCCTCGTGCCACCTGCCCATGAACCGTTCAGCTGCTTCGAGGACCCCCCGGTA
The DNA here is from genome assembly GCA_012845835.1 of Undaria pinnatifida. NCBI lineage: Eukaryota > Phaeophyceae > Laminariales > Alariaceae > Undaria > Undaria pinnatifida. The sequence goes on from JABAKD010000005.1 coordinate 1,295,490, forward strand.
CCACTTGCCCACCTTTTTTGCTGCAGTGGGCCACAGCGCGGTCCCAACTCCAAAAACTAAGGGGGAGTGTTCCGTTGATCCCTCGTTGGCTGTGAACACCCTAAGGTCCTCAGCTATGGCTCTAGGCCAAGTCTTAAGTTGTCCGCCTGGTTTCGGGTTCTCCCCACCAGCGATCGTCCCGAACATCAACCGACGGGGCAGTCGCCCCTTGTGTTGTCGCACCAGGGCCCCGGCAAAGAAGAGCCGCCGTTTACGGATGGTCGTTTCGATGCTCTCGCATCGTGTCATCCTGAGGGCCTTCGCGTACGAGAGGGTGGTGTGGTCGGTGCGTAATCGGCGCTGGAAGCCAATGACTCGCAAAAGGACTTCGTGGTGGGCTGATCGGAGCTTGGCGAAGTGGTCCGCATTGAGGGTCCACGTCACACACCCGTACAGCAGGGTCTCAATGACCTCGGCCTTCAGCATGCGGACTTTCAGACTAAGCGGGGCGGTCGTCCTGTCATACAATTCCGGGCCAAACCGTTTGAGGCATGCCCGCATGAGACGGATCCGTCGTTCGATTTCGAGCGAGAGGTCAGCGCTTTCGTGGATAATGCCGCCTAGGTATAAAAACTGGGTCGTCTGTTTATACCTCTGGCCTGATGCTTCGATCGCGAGCGGTGGGGCGAGGGATGTCTGGTCCGGTGTTCGTAGCAGCATCGTCTCTGTCTTCTTTTCCGATACCGTGAGGCCTGCTGCTTCGAAGACAGTCACGATGACTGTCATCATTTTAGCAAGGCCTTCCGCCGACTTCGAAACAATTCCTGCGTCATCTGCGTACAACATGCCCCACACAGCCCTTTGCACGCATGCCAACGGTTTCTCTTTTCCGACTGCACTGCCCTCTTCGAGGTGAACCAAATCCCTTACGATGCTTTCGTCTTTGCTGAAGCGTACCAGCACGACGTGTATCGCAGCAGCGAAGAACACGTTGAACAGTAACGGTGATAGCACGCAGCCTTGCCGCAGCCCCTGGGTGACATTAAACCAATCCGAGTGCTCGCCGTCATCCGCACGCACGCGAGCCCGCATGCCTTCGTGGAAGTTGCGGATAACTGTAAGCATCTTGGTTGGTACGCCAAGGCGTGTGAGTACCTCCCACAACAGTTCCCGGTCGACAGAGTCGTACGCTTTCTGCAGATCGATGAAGCACATGTACAGGGGGATTTTCCTCTGTCGTCCGAGCTCTTGCAACCGGCGCACGACAAAAAGCATGTCGACCGTCGACCGTGCGGGACGGAAGCCGCACTGTTCTTCAGGAAGTATTTCCTCGGCCTCGCAGTAGTTGCTAAGGCGGGACGCAACGATTTTCAACAATATTTTGCCTGCGTGGGCAACAAGCGAGATCCCTCTGTAATTGTTGCAATCAGTTCGATCCTTTTTTTTGTGAAGGGTCTTGATGATAGCATCTTTCCATTGCTGGGGGACTTCGCCCGTTACCCACACGTTGACAAGGATATTGTGAAAACACTGGACGAAAGCGGGGTGGTCAAGTTTTAGTAGTTCGACCGGGAGACCGTCTGGTCCAACGGCTTTCCAATTTGACATGCCCTTAATCGCATCCATCATCTCGTCCATGGATGGTTCATCTCCAAGCGATAGTTTAAGCGGTCGCGGTGGCAAGAGGTCGATGATCGTGGGATCGAGTTTCAGCGATTTCGTGTTCAAGAGTTTGTGGTAGTGCCCCGCCCATCGTTCACGAATTCGCGCTTGATCCCGCAACAACGTGCCATCCTCGTCCATAATAAACTGCTCGCTCCTCGCTTTTGTACCTTGCAATCCCACCGTACTCTTCAGGTGCTTGTAGAACCCTCGTTGATCGTTACTCGCTAGGAGTCTCTCGGTTTCGGCGAGGTACTCTTCAAAGTACGCTTGTACTCCTGCGGCAACCACTTCCTGCAGATTCGCACACGCAGATCTCAATTTCTTCCACGCTACACTATCTCGGGGGTTGGCACGCAAGAACTGTCTCGCATCCTCCCTCGCTGTCCATGCTACTCTGAAAGCGGCCGAAGTTTCGGCAGGCTCGCACCAACCATGCCGGCGGTGGCGACGTGGTGGAGGTGGCACCTCTTTCTCTACAGCATCGATGATAGTCGTGGTGAAAAACTCAACCATGCCAGACGTGTTACGGGGCTGGATAGGTTGGTTGAGAGTGGAAACAACCCTCGCGATTACTCGTTGGCGACGCTTTCCGTCGGATAAAAAAAGCTGCCTGTCGAATTCTCGGCGTTTTGGGGGTTTCAGCATTTTTCTGTTGGACGAAAAGTGACCACTAAGTCGGACCTTGATGTACACAATGTTGTGGTCTGAATCGGCCTTAGCTGGTGGCGGAGGCTGTGGGATGACTTTAACATCATGTACTCTAGGTCGATGGGCTTGGCGGGTTAGGATGTAGTCTATCCTCTTACGGTCATTCGGGCTGGTGCCGTTGTACGTATGCGATATCCCACCCTTGCGCGTGCTGAAAAATGTGTTGGTGAGAGCTAGCTTGCAATTGGTAGCGAACGACAAAAGTCGTTTGCCATTATCGCTACGAGCATCTCGTCCGTATGCTCCAAGCACCCTACTTTCATCATCACCGCACCCTTCCATCCTCTGCCCAGTTCGCGCGTTAGCATCCATCAGTACAAACAAACACTCTTTAGTGGGGATCTGTTCAACCAGGTCCTCCAGCTTTTGCCAGAAAATACCTTTCAGCTTGGTGTCTTTGGTACAATCAGTTGGGGCGTACGCAACGACGAAATTAACAGCATCGCATCGACCATCCAACTCAAAGCGCATAGACATAAGCCGTTCGTCAATGAACTGCTGGGTGAACCTAGACTTACGGCATATTGAGTCCTTAACTGCTAGACCTACTCCGTACAGCCCTTGCCTCGCTGCTGTTTTTTCCTGACCTGAGCAAAAAACTTGGTATCCAGCTGCACTGAATCTCGTGTTGCCGGGCCGTCGAGTTTCCTGCAGGCCAATGAAGTCACAGCCGAGTTGCTGGCCTTTCGCCAGTACACGCTCGTCATGCCCATACCCGTTCTTCCCCTTTACGGCCAGGGTACGCACGTTGTAGGTCGCTACCGCCACAAGTGCCGCCTTCCGTCTCTTACGAGTCTCGCGTGCTGCTTTCTCGGCCAGCCGACGAGAGGCTCGTCCCCTCCTCCGTTTCTGTTTCTGTTGTTTCTTTTTTCTCTCTATTAATGTGATGATTGTGGCTCTCCGTTTCGTAGCCCGGTTCGCGCCTTGGTTTCCGCTGGCTGGGTGCAGCCGTCCCAGCCAACGCCGACACTCCCATCCTTCCTGTCGTGCATGCGTACCCACGCGGTGGCCAGCCTCTCCACTCCCCAAGCTGCCCACGCTGCGCTCTCTGCTGTGGTGATGTACCCGTCCTGCCCCGGGGATGAACTCCTCGGCGTCGGGGTTAAAAAGAAAACCCATCACCACCACCCCACGCGGTCCTTAGAGTGAGCAGTTCACTAGCCAGACCGCGCAAGGTTCCCTCTCTACCCAGCCCGAGGCTCGATGCCCGTGTGACTGCCGCTAGACCGCTGCAGGTCCTCGCGGGCTTCCTCGGCCCACCCCAAGGACGGGGCAGGCCGAAGGCAGGTTGGTAGACCGTGGGCAACGACGGAGGCGATCGATTGCTCGCGTCCTCCCCGGAGTGCCAAGGCTAGCGGCAGATTGTTTTGGCCGGCGGCGGCTTAGAGGCTATGGCTCTAGGCGTCTCGTAGATGGGTTGGCGCCACCCCGCCGCCCGACACGGGCAGCAGCGATGAGGAAATAGCGGTCGAATTTCTGAGCGAAGTCGTGATGTGGTAATTGATCGAGTCGCTTTTTTCTTAAAGGGCGACGTGTAAACGAGGTTTGCGGCGGTTTCGATTGTTTTCGAAGCGTCGCAGGCGGTCTACGCTGTGCTAAAAACCATATGCTTCTGCGCTGCGGCTGCTCCTTGGTCCTATCGCTCGCACTGGTGGCTTCTCGCCTCTCGATCAACCGACCACTTCGCGTGGCTGGCTTCGGTTACATAGAACATGCCATGTCTAGATGGACAAACTCCCCAAATTGAATGTCGATTTTCGACAAACTTCGACCGAGAAAGTTCCCTCTTTTTTACTTCTTTGTTGAATTTCATCTTCGTAATAATTCTGAGAATACCTGCTTGGTGATACATTTTTCGACTAATCAGATGCAAATTAAATTCAATTCTAAAAAAAGAACTCGAAATTCCATTTGGCAAGTTCCTCGTTAATTCTGGCCCTCACTATTGTCTCGAGGGATCCACTAGGAGTGTTTTTATCGTGGAACGCGGATGGGGTAATCTGCCGCTGTTGTTTCCTGCCGGGCTACATCACCTACATAACCTGAGTTCGTTTGTGGTACAGTTCTTCGAATTTGTTAGTACACCACCCCGTACGAGATGAATTTCGGGTGCACTCCCTATAAAACTCACGAGTTGTCGGTGCCTCTCGGAAGAAACTCACAAACACCGGTTCCTGCGGCGCCCCCGTTGCGCACGTATCTGGAAGGGGTGATGTCCAGTATGTACCGGGGTGTCGTGGGGGGGGCGGGGCGAATGGGGGTGAGAGAGCGTGGAGGCTCGAGCTGGGAGAGGGGCGGGGAGAGGGGCGGGGGGGACGGGGTGAGAGAGAGAGGACAATGTGGTTCGGGTGAGGGAGAAACAGACGACATGTGGGGGATCAATGGGTAGGTGACACTACCCAACGTGATCGTTCCCCTTGGGCGGACTTCGGGCTCTCCACCCAGCACAATATAATCGTAATCGATAACCATCCTGGTGACCGCCGAAGAAAAAATGGTAACCTGGATGTCTAGCTCACGGGAGTGCTTGGGAGTGTTTTATGGCGTCGTCGCCAACCAACGCCAACCCCAATGTACATGTAATAATTCCCGGCGTCTAGACGACATAGGCTACCACGTAATATATATCATGGTATATTTTAAGGGGTGTTCGGGAGAGCGGGGGCAAATATTCAATATTAACTGCCCTAGTGTCTATCATGCCGGTGGGCGCGACGCGTGAGTATGTCGCGTCACTGTCCGAAGTGCATCCAATACGCCAGCATGTAATTATGTCGTACATGTCATACGACAACAGCAACACATTGAAAGCATGCATGTAGGAGAGGTATCGGTCGTGTGCGCCTCACTCGCTGTACGAGAACAAACTTACCCTTCTGCCCCAGTGCCCCCTTCGAAAGCCGAGTCGTCTGCCGTCAACGTAACGGTGACAGGACCTGTAACGAAGGAGTCGTCGTCATTTATCGTTCCGATATCGCGATCCGTCGCCGGTGTTGACACCGACAACGTGGCGTTGCCGGCCGGAGCTGTGTACCCCTATCCACGCGTGAATTTAGATGCGAGGGGAAAATAGATTGTCGTTGGAGTTCGGCGAAAGCTAAATGCAGTCTCGTCCGGACAATGTGTATCTTCACTCAGGGAGATCATGAGCGGGTTGAGCTAATCCGGTCGTGCCGCAGGCATTTTCACCTTTCGTTCCTTTCTTTTCCGACGTCCTCGGTTGTTGACATCGCGTATGAATGGTAGGTGCCCCTCGTCGAAGAATTTCTCTCCGCCGAGAGTGAACTCCATTGCATTTGCAAGGAGCAGCTTCTTCAATCTGCGGCCTGCGGGGGGAAGGTGTTGAAGAGAGGGGATAGTCCGGTTTCCTCCTTCGTTGCCGAAGAGTGGTCCACGCGGTCCACGACCAAAAATGCCAAACAAAAAGCTATGATCGTCGATTCCTTGCCCGGTTTGGTGTCATCCGTACACTGAGAGAAAGAGCGACAGTCAGCGGACCGGTAGAGCGGGAGAGCGAGGGGGCGAGGGAGCAGGGAAGCGAGGAGACGAGGGGGCGAGGGGAGGGGGGGGCGAGGGAGCGGGACAGCGGGGGAGCGGAGCGGGGGAGGGGGGGGGCTGTGAGAACGACTAGGTGGGAGAGTGAGGGAGCGAACGAACGAGGGAACGAGGGAGCGATGGAGCAAGAGAGAGGTTAATATCCGTACGCGATCATTCTATCTGGTCTGTCAGACAAAAACACATGTACCGCAAAACACAACGAATCATAACAACCACGTTCACAATTTTTGATTGCTTACATCTTGTGTCAACACGTCGTGTGTGGAAGGCACCGGAGTACCCGATGTGGACATGAATGAGGGCGTGAAGGGGCCCGCGAACATCTTCGTCTTGTTGCTCTTACTCGGGTCCGTGGTTTCCATTCGCCCGAGCCACGCCTGGAGTGGTTTGCGGTTTAGACGCCCGAGATCGAAAGATAGCTTCTTTCTACCGCTATCGCCTACGTGTGCAATAGCGATGAATTTCTCAAGGCTTGGCAGCCAGCGTCTAGCCTCGCTGTGGAGGGCGTCTATTTGCGCATCATTGTTGAAGATGGCAGCGATGTCGTCGGCAATGGACTCCGATAGAACAACGAATGCATCCCTAGGCGCGTCAGTGCTGTCGCGCGCGCGATAGCACTGACGCGCCTAGGGATGCATTCGTTGTTCTATCGGAGTCCATTACCGACGACATCGCTGTCAAATTGGAGGCCGATAGGCGCGTCGCCAATCTCTCCGCCATCTGGGTCAACATCTCCCCCGCGCCGATCTCCTAGAACTGCTTTCGCAGCCCGTCGTCTAATCATTGACGTCGACATGCTCCCACAAACGAGCAACTTTTTGAAAGCGGGTGCTCAGCGTGAAGAGAGCCGAGAGGGCCTCTGAGTTGATTGCACCGCGCCCTCTTTCGCCTTTCTTAACGCGCTGCGTGTCCAAGGGCAAAGGAGAAATCGAATGCAAACCAATTAAAGGAAGGACAAGCTTGGTTAAGGTTGTAGACTGGCAACGTAGTAAATATATCATACAGATTAAGGACGATACGTGTCGTGAAAAATCGACACAAACGGCCCAATGTGGAAATTACCAGTGCTTTTCACGGGTCATGGCCCGACCGTATTGTCAGGTCATGGGAGTTTCAAAATCTCGCGGGTCGGGTGAGGTCGGGTCATAACATTTTAAAATCTCACGGGTCGGGTCGGGTCGGGTCAAGAGGTTTCAAAATGTCACGGGTCGGATCGGATCGGGACAATAAGCTTCAAACATATCGCGAGTCGGATCGGGTCTTGTCAAGAGGTTTTAAATCCTCATGGTCGGGTCGGGTCGGGTCAAGAGATTTTCATAATCTTGCGGGTTGGGTCGGGTCATGACGTGCGCGATACGGGTCACTCGCGGGTCAAACCATCATGACCCGCGAGTTGTTTTCGGCTAACTCGCTGGGCAGACCCACGGATCTGGCCCGCGGATCCGCTTTTTTCATAGTTACAGCTTCATGCCATTGCCGTGCAGGCGCCCCGTGTGTCCGACCCGCGGATCCATCCGAAAATAATGTAAAACCTATCGCTTCCTGCCTCTCTCGTGCCGATGCTCCGATCATTTACTTGTCATCACGGCGTGTGGAACTATTCGTACCATGGCATACATAGTGTGACGCGAATCCCGTGCCGGCTGAAGCAGTAACACCAGTACAATACGGTAATACCAGTACCCAATGTGACCAATTGATCAAACGCAGGGACAGTCGTCGTCGAAGCAGCAGCAGCAGTAGCAGCAGCACTGGCAGAAGCAAACACATTCAGCAGCAGACCCCGGATTCTCGCGGGTCTGCTGCTGAAATGATAGTAGTAGTAGATGGTAGTAGATGGTAGTAGATGGTAGTAGATGGTAGTAGACGGTAGTAGACGGTAGTAGTCGTAGTAGTAGGTAGTAGTAGTAGCAGTAGTAGTAGTAGTAGTAGTAGTAGTAGTAGTAGTAGTAGTAGCATCAGCAGTAGCAGTAGCAGTAGTAGTAGCAGTAGTAGTAGCAGTAGTAGTGGTAGTAGTAGTGGTAGTAGTAGTAGTAGTAGTAGTAGTAGTAGTAGTAGTAGATGGTGGTCCTAGCCCTAACCCCAAGGTCGGGTCGGGTCGGGTCGGGTCAGGACGTGTTTGGAATATCGCGGGTCGGGTCGGGTCGGGTCGGGTCAACACGTATCGAAATTCTCGCGGGTGGGGTCGGGTCGGGTCAAGACTTCTCGAAATTCCCGACCCGACCGGCGAGATTTGACCCGACCCGTGAAAAGCCCTGGAAATTATCCACTCAAGCTCAGCTGTAACGCCAGAAATACGTGTTCATGCGACCCCCCCCCCCTTAGCATAGTTCAGCGTGAAGAGGGTCAGCGACATTGATGAAGAACAGCACCACCATCCATCGGCAGTGGTATTAGCACGGATGGCAGCGGCATCGGCGGGAATGGGATACAACGCGTTGGGTGTATACGCGTTGTTGATCAATTGTCTGTTCACCTATAGTGGGCAGCTAAAAAAAAGTGGTGGGCAGTATTGTGACCGACGTCGAAGCAAAGTTGACAACGTGTTTCAGCACATTGCAAAGGGGATGCACAATAATATTAGAGCAACAATGATGATTCCTCCCCGCATGTTATCCACAAAGTAAGTATGCAACTACTGCGCGAGTAAGCGCATGGTGCCAGCCGACCACACTATGCCTACTACTGGGAGGAAAGATGCGCCGCGCCCGAAGTCGCGTAGACGGTGTTTGTCCAATTACGTATCGGTGATAAATGGCAGGGATACACGCGCGGTGCTGAAGACAAAGACACCCTGCTGTGCGGGATGGAACAGTCACGCCCGCCGCGGTCTGGAGAAAATTGTGTCTCCCAGAGCGACAGCAATATGGGAGGAGGTCCTCGTTGGTTTAGAGCTGTATGTATGGGGACGCTATAGGAAGGTTAGGATTCATTGGCTTGACGGGATCGGATGAAGTACACAATTTATTCAAGTTACGTTACCGGGCGGGATCGAAATCCGGGTCGAGAAGAGGTCGGGGGATCTGCCGGGAACAGCGTCGAGAATTCGATTTATCCCGAAAATACGAGGGAACCCGGTCGGTATAATACTGTTTATTATATGAAATCAAAGCTGATCAACTTCGACGGCCGATTCCATTTAGGGCTGCCGTCAAGAAAATATAAATGGATGAAAGATAGGTCCTTTTCGTTTATTGATAATTCGATGTCGATAAAAAATGGTCGGGCACCTGGTCGGGACTATACTGTTTTTATTGGGTGGAAGCTGACCGATTTCGGCGGCCGACGTTTGCAATTGAACTAACAAAGGGGGAAAAAAAACAAAGCGTCCTTTCGCGCATGCATGTAACGAGATTTACCATAGGTCCGCTAGAGATGATCAATCAGCAATCAGCAGCAAGGAGCACGTCAAGAAGGGAGCAACACGAAAAACATATTTTATAAATTCAACTACGTAAATAATTGAAAAAAAAAACGGGGCATTTGGGCACGTATCTTTCTTACGCGTTGTTGATCAATATTGGTATGAAACTGTACTACAGTAGGAGGGAAGAAAAGATAATGGAGAAAACATGTCAACAACCCGGAAAAAAATAGCGTGGTTGCGCTCAAAGTGCCGTTGCACTCAAATATTCCACATATTCTGCACTATCCATGGCAAGGTCAGGTGGAGGAAGAACGGAGATACGTGATTCTGACAAATGAAAGAAACTTCCCAAAATCGATGACATAAAATGTGGGATAATCGGGACTGGAGCAGGACGCCGCTTCTGGTGGTAACGACTCTATAGGTATGCGGACATCAAGCATCATGGCGGTAGCTCGTAGAATTGCCAAGGACCACACACCATGGCGTTAACATCTACACGGGAATATTACCGAATTTAACCCTGATCGTTAGGTAACGTCTTTGTTGATTTCATCAGACTTTACAATCGCCACCACAAACCTAAAAAAAAAAGGGGGGGGGGGGGGGGGGTACACACGTGCTGGGGGCGCGCGCACAAACACACATACGACATTAACACCCTTCCCCTTCGTTGTGTTCCTCATGACACCAGCCGTGAAAAGTTGAATCAATCATGGGGTGGCGTCTCGTCTAGTTGTTGTCCCCTTTCATCCTTTCCCGGGGGTTGGGATACGGTCAGATCCTACACGTTCAACGGGTAGGGTCCGACCTAAATACACGCGGGAAGTTAAACCCTACCAGTAACGACGCCACGGGCACGCGGGTAGCCGCAGGTAATAGTGTAGATGGACGTTTCGAGGACCCCCGGTTCATTAGCCCTCCTCCGCTGTACCCTAATGATATATCTAGACAAGCTATTCTCATGTGCCCGAGGCCATTCTGCACCATGTCCAGGTGTTCAGGTGTTCAGATTTTACCTTTTTGCTTCTCACACGTAATGTCAACGCGTATTCTGCATTACATTTTTTGCGCCTTCGGGAGTGCGTGCATATACATGGCCGGGTGCGCTGCAGTACTGGCCCCGGGTTCCTTTTGAATATACAGCGGCAGGTGTACGGCTCACCGCGGTTATTTCCGGGCATCCGTAGGTACCGCAGCACGTAGCGGGTTATTCTTTTGATGGTGGAGTTTTGCTGGTGTAATCAATACTCCCACTAATTAGCATAAAAACACCTCTTACGGCACACTCCACCTTTCAACTGCTGAAGTCTCCCAAGGGCGGGGGGGGGGGGGGGGAAGTGGCGGTCGCGAATCAGTGTCTGCATGTTTGTACAGTGTTCCCTAGAGCCTTGGCGAACGAAGACGGGGGGGGGGGTGTGGGCCGGCGTCCCCGTGTTTGTAACACACTACAATATATATATATATAACTATTTTCTCCGTAAGGGCCCAGATTAACGAAGAGCACGGAAAATCGTAATTCGATCTTTTTTTTATCAATTTCATAAAAAATACATCAAAAAGTTCAACTCTGCTTCTTATCAAGGAACGGCGTAGCATGTCCCAAAATTCATTAAACGCAAAAGGGTCAACGAACACCCGTGGGCAACGACCGAGGCAATCGATTGCTCGCGTCCTCCCTGGAGCGCCGCGGCAAGCAGCAGATTGCTTTTGCCGGCAGCGGTGAAGAGGCTATGGATCTAGGCGTCTCTTGGAAACGATGGCGCTACCCCGCCGCCCAACACGGGCAGCAGCGATGGGGGAAATAGCGGTCGAACTTCTGAGCGAAGTCGTGATGTGGTCATTGGTCGTGTCACTTTCGCCTTAAAGGGCGACGTGTAAACTGGGTTTGCGGCTGTCTCGATTGTTTTCGAAGTATCGCAGGCGGTCTACGCTGCGCTAAGAACCATATGCTTCTGCGCTGCGGCTGCTCTGGTGATCCTATCTCTCGCGATGGCGGCTTCTCTCCTCTCCATCGGCCGACGATATGGCACCGATTCGAGTGGCCGGCTTCGGTTACATCGTACATGGCATGCCTAGGTGCATCAACTCCCCAAATTGAATTTCGATTTTCGACTAAATACGACTGAGAATGTATTTTTTTACTTTACTGAATTTCATTTTTCGTAATAATCGTGAGAAATTTTGTTCGTGATTTCGTTTTTTGACCAATCAGATACAATTTCACTTCAATTCTAAAAAACAAAAATCGAAATTCGATTTGGCAAGTTCCTCATGATTAATTCGGGCCCTAACTACCCGTTAACGGAGATCTTATGGCAAACAACCCAAAACTATAGCTTGGAACCTTGGGAAAACTAGCGGCTTTCCAGTGTCATCGCCAAAGAACTGGCAAATCGTCTCCAACAGACAAACTACGAGTCTGGAGAAACGGAAAAAAAAAACTACGGGGAGCATTCCGAAGAGTCAATAATAATAATAATAATAATAATAATAATAGGTGTTTTATACCGTCACGCCGAGTAAATCGCGTATGATCAGCCAAATATCTCAGTTCTGCCGGCCCAAATATAATTTCCTATAACATCTGGTCTAAATATTCTTTTTCGTTACCAAATGAACCCGGGTTAAAATGTTCATGTCTCTGCATCGGTTTGGTTGTACATCATGGTGGGGTATACGGTTCGATGTCTCTGGTAACATCGTAATTCACGCTCCTGAGCCTTGCTGGGTATCAACAATGGGTTGGTCTTGTGGGCGTATTGGCGACTTTTAAGCGACATGCTTTTGAGTCGGGGGACGGCCTTTTTCTTGGTATGACTCATCGGCGAGGATCGGCCTGGCTGTCTTTTGCATTTGTCCTACCACTTTGTCGAAAGGTTAACGCGTCTCGGCAACTAAATTCGCACCTTGTCAGGAACATTATCCTGTGTGTCTTCGTCCGGAAGCGGCACAGGTGCTGGCGAAGAAGATAGGTGATCGAAAATCTTCGCGATGACGTGCATCTATCTCGGGATGAAGAATATTTGCGAATGTCAACGTCAAGATCGTCGCGCACTTGAGGCGGCTGTGTTTCAGCCCACAACGTGTGACCATCCCCTCACCAAGTAAAGTGTGTTGAGGGTGCCTTGCATTTCTCCTTCGTTTTGGCCTTTTCGCTCGGCGACAAGTTCTTCCTGCGCTTCCGGAGAACTTGCCATGTCGAGCCAATGACGTCCTTAGATTAGCCCTTCCAAGCAGATGTCGGTATTTTAGCACAAAATTTTGCGTTTCTTGTTTTTTCCGCACTCGAGTCTTTATCAAACGAGAAGACGAGAAGAAGCAAGGTTATTTGCCCCGTCCAGTCCGAGACCCACAGAGCAGCGTAGGGCCTAAAGGCTGCCCGAGGTGTGAGACGAGGCTAACACGGCATGGGCCAGAGAACGTTGCCTGCAACAAACAACTGTTGGCCACACACAGAATTAACGCGCGGAGGTAGCTTGGGGATAGACACAATCTAAAAGCGATCGATGCCGAAGAACGAACGAACGAACGCAGGCGAGGGGGTTGACACAACCGAGGAATAACTAACTGCTGTTCCCCAGCTGGCTTTACTGCTGTGGTGTGCCCTCACCAACTGAAAACAAGCAACAACAACAGACACACATTTACATACCGTACGTGCAATGCGCTGCCGTACTGCTGCCCTGTTATTATTTCGTTTTTCCAGTACTGTACTTAGACTACATATGCAGAGGAGATGATACAGCACCACCATGGTCCATGTTTTTGTTTTTTGGGTGGGTGGAGGGTGCACTGCGTCGTCCGTAATGGATGGGTGGGTGGGCCGTTTTACGTACGTGGGAGTCTTTTTTCGTCCGGTGGGTGATAAGCCCTTTTTTGTTTATAAAATTACGGCCTCCCGCTGGTGCTTGGGAGTACCACCGTCCCCACTGCTGCACTCCTCCGTCCTTTACTAAGGTACGTTCTGCTGCACTGCCGTACTGCTGCCGTGTTATTGTTTGGCCGGATTTCGGTCGGTTGTCTGGTGTCTGCGCTGCGCGCGGTCCCGCTTGCGGTCTCTATCATTACAAAAAAAATCCCCAGGTAGGTATAGACTAGACGCCGTGCTGTACTTCGTGGTCTTTTTCAAATTGAAATCTGGTTCTGTAGAGTAGGCTATTATGCAGGCGTTTTTTGTGTTGGCAGCCGATTTCTTCCTGCCAATGCTGGCAGATTCCCGGGCGCCGTTATTATTATTTTGTTTTTTTTTGTACTTATTCTATAGACTAGTCTACAGTCTATAGTCTAATAGTTATAATAGCGTGTACTTAGTTATAATACTCGTAGCGAAACAGAGATGTACCACGCAGCTCGCAAAGTTGAGTTTCAACAATTAATTCAAAATCGAAATTCGATTTGGCAAGTTCCTCGTTGTTAATCTGGGCCCTCATCACAACTACTAAATGTTGTTTTCTCAATTTGAATATAAGACACCAGCAATGAATTGAAACGACACTCTGGTATTTTTACGTTAGATCACCTTGGGTCGTCGTGCTGGTTATTAACACTAACTCTAAGTATACCAGGTACTGTATTGTGTGCGTGGTCAGAGACAGAAAGATCGTGTTGCGTGCATGATGCGGAAAACATTTCGGTATCTAGGTCGAAAAGCGCCCTTGTTTATTTGCTGCACGTAAATTATTCGCTGGTACAACGGACCAAATAGGGCAACTTGCGTACGGCAAAATCCTATGAAAAACAATAATAACAAAAAATGTGGGAACGGACAAGAAAGAGTTAAAAATCTGCCCGACCCTACCGCTCCCCCAACCCAACCGCGTCACAATCTCACTTTTGCTTTTTCTTCGCCCCCCGCAACGATGGGAACTTCTCCGGATGGCATGAGCGGAACCACAACGGGAGACCATGTGCCGATGGGTGTGGACCAGTTTGTCTATCACCACGGCAACGCGTCGATGGCTCATAATGACGTCAATTGTGCCATTAACACAAATCGGTTGTGCCCATCCGATTGATTGTCGACGCCTTGCGCCTTGCGGGAGACATTGGGAGAGAGGGCTTTAAGAACGAGAAGAGCACCATGTGCGTCTCGTCTGCTTCGTCGAGGGAGTGGGGCACTCCTTCGAGTTGGCTGCTCGCGACCTACAAATGCTCTAAAGAAGCTTGATGGGAGGAACATACATGGTGAGCGGCAAAAAAAAGAAGATTGTATGCCTCAGCGTACGCAGCCTGTGCCCCAGATTGTCATGTAAAATACGTACGTGTTATTAGTACACAAGAAAGTCGTACTGTAATCCAAACTTTCCTTACCTACATACAGCCATTCCAAGCGCGGACAGTACAAGAGCCGCCACAGATAGTGAGTCTGACGCAGAGCGCCGCAAGGGCTCGTACGCCGCAAATGTTCTACTACTCCCCCTCCATCAATCAATGGTATAGACTACTGTAGTAGGTGGATTCGGTAGCGATTTTGGTTTTTGCCCGATGACCTTGCGATGACACATAATTTGTATGATAAACTGCCTGTTGTTCTGAGTTTTGGTCGTTCTTGTTATGATGCCGTCTTGTTTCTTGCTCGGTATCGCTTCTCACCGTTCGTTCTTCCCGGTGTCCCTTTCGCCATACGTATTGATCACAAGTGACTTGAAATTCGTGCAGGCCGCTAATTTTGTTCGGTCTTGTGTGCTGGCTCGTGTAAACTTCCGTTGGGGGTGTTGCAGTTGGTGTCGGTAGGCCATGCCAACCATGCACCTCGCGGTGTTTATGGCGTTGACCGCCGTCTTGCGTGTGAGAACAGAGCCCTTGCGCCTCTGGTGACGATCTCGAAACGGACCCTGGTCGAATAGGCGGATAGTACACCCCCGTAACCGGTACCGTTTCTTTTCGTCTAACCACTCGCGCGACGCGCGCCCTCTCTCACTCGTCACCCCGTGCACGATCGATTCTACGTTCCCCCTTTGTCGAGGTCGCGTCGCGAGAACTTCGCCGCCGCGTGGAAACTCTGACAAACGGAGAACGTCGTTCCTGGCCCGCTGTTCTTAAGGCGACGATGTGGGTGAGACTACTAATAATAGTACCAGGTACTGCTGTAACTCCCTACGGCAGTTCCTATGTATACAATACAATCTACGCGTTTGGCCCGAATACCAGGAACAGCAGTAATGGTAGTGTTAGTAGTAGCAGTAGTGCAGTGCCTGGTAGTATTAATAGTAGTGGTAGCGTTTGGTGGTAGTAGTAGTTGTATTGTAGATCATCGTAGTGTAGTTTGTACTACTGCTGCTGCTGTAGTCTAGTACTATTAATAGCAGAGTAGGGTGCTATTTTTGGCGAGAGGCATCTCAACTGAAACAAAAAGCAACGTCTCGCCGTCATCAATTAATTGCATCGAGCGCAACAGCGCGTATAGACTAGATTCCCATTTTTTAGAACATGATCTTGGTCGTCTGTCTGGCTACCGCCATCGATTTTGTTACTGCCACCGTCAACGTACTACTACTGCTGCTGTGGTACCCGCAGCTATCGTGGCCTTGGCCGTTGTCGGGCGACGTAGCTTCTTCCGAGATCTTACGGCAGCACCGTGACTTCTTGTGACTTCCGACGCTCGAAGACCGGCATTCCTAACGTGTACCAGCTCTTGATTGAGCTTGAATATAGCTAAAATAACAGCAGTTCTACGTATATGAGGACACACAACCCGTCATCGTACGCGCGATCGGAGTATCACACACAGCTTGCAAAGATGAGTTTCGACAAAATATTTCTTCGCAACAGCTGGAGTGTTTTTATTTTTTGACTAATAATATTGTTGTTTTCTCCCATTAATATATCATGTTCTGGTGCACGAAAGAGTGTTCGCTGGTGCACGAAAGAGTATGCGAGAAGTGCGATGGTGATGCAGGCGACACATAGATAGGTCGTTAGAGGCCGCCGTGTGCTATGCCCTACTGGTAATCAGCTGTCCCGTTCTCGGTTTGCTCCAATAATCGTAGTATCATGTTTTGTGCCGCCGTTGCTGCTGTAAATCGCTGCTGCTTCGCTGTATTCTACTGCTGTACTGCTGCCATTGCGGTTGTCTGCGGGTCTAGTCTAAATGTCTTGGTACCAGCTAGTTGGTACCGCGGTACGGGTAAGTAGGTGTGAAAAAAATGCTAACGAATACCAGCTACGAGTATGTTGGACGCTGCTGATGCTCTCTATGCTGCTGTGCTGCTGTGGTGCTGCTGGTGTGGTGTGCCTGTGGTGTTTTCGACGGTGGTGCTACTGCTGCTGTCGCGTTTGTGTGAGGACGAAGCTCTGTCTCGACGAAGCTCTGTCTCGCCCACACCTCGTATGCTGGTGTGCTGTCGTTTGTGTGTCTGTGATTCTTCGTTGTGGATGATGGGTGACGTTTACAGCAGACAGGTATCATACCAGGTACAGTATAGGCAGTGGTTACATGTGTGATACTTGGTACGAGGAAGTATCAAAAAGTCAAATAATCCCAGTTCTGAGAGGTTGGCAGAGCTGTTATTTCTGGGCTCAGAAATCACCAGGTCCGCTGATTTGTCTGGCCTCGACTATTTATTTATGAATCAGAAATAACGAATAATATTTCTGGTCGCATTTTCTTTCAGACGACGCCGGACTTTTCGGGTATTTGCGCCCTCGTATACGTGGTCCGCACATGACAAAACATCGCGGTGGTGGGATTTCTATTTTGTTATATGCGGACCACGTGGGCCCCCCGTGAAATTTGAACGTGCGTGCAAAGTTTTCTAGATTCGCAGGGTAAATGCAATAGCGATTTATGTATGGTGGCTCCGTATGTGCAGCCGTATGTGCAGGTCCGCACAAAACGACGGTTGGTTGCGCTGCCCAGACTAAGACCCGACCCTAGCCCCAGACCCGACCCTATCCCTAACCCCAACCCCAACCCTAACCCCAACCCTAACGCTAACCCTAACGCTAACGCTAACCCTAACGCTAGCCCTGACCCTAACCCAATCCTTTCTAACCCTACACCAACCCTTTGGGAGCCTCGAGGTCTGCTCTCGAGGTCGGCAGGGGCAGTATACTGAGTTTACGTGCAAATCTGAAAACCTTGCACGTACGTGCAATTAAAGGCCTGGTGGAATTCTCATCTCGGCGATTTTTTGTGACATTTTTTGGAGGAAAGGTGCGGTTTCCTTGTTGCTCGTGCCTCGGAGATACCCATCTGCAGCCACACATGGCCAGCACGCACGCAGCGCATGACTGCCCAACAGCACACACACAACCAACTGCTGCATGCATAGACTAAAGTTTCTTGCGCGGCACCATGTGAATAACGAACAACCGCGACGGCTGGATTGGCCCTTTGACAGACCTGCGCCCGTGCTCTCGAGTCCGGGCAAGATTATTAGTAAAGGACAGAGGAGTGCAGCAGGGGGGACGGTGGTACTCCCAAGCACCAGTGGCAGGCCGGTATTTTAGAAACAAGAAAAAATAGGTTCATCTCCTACATACAGGACGAAAAAGGACTCCTACGTGCGGAACGGCCCTCCCATCCACCACGGACGACGCAGTGCACCGCGTCATTTCGCCGCTTCGACGGCGCCTGGCCTTTTTACGTTTGGTCACACATTTCGTAGTGGCATGACCGTATTATTTCTAATGCTGTTACGGCTTCAGCCGGCACGGGATTCTTGTCGCAATGTAGACTATGCCCTAAGGCACGAGTAGCTAGGGGTACTGCCTGGTGATGATTGTTCTACACGCTGTGATGACACATGATCGGAACGTCGGCACAAGAGAGGCAGGAAGCGATAAGTTTTGTATGATTTACGGATGGATCCGCGGGTCGGACACGCGGGGCGCCTGCACGGCATTGGCCCTCAGCTGTTACTTAGGAAAAGACGGATCCGCGGGCCAAATCCGCGGGTGAGCCGAAAAAAACTCGCGGGTCATGATGGCTTGACCCGCGAGAGACCCTTAACTCGCGGATCATGACCCGACCCGATCCGCGGGATTTTGCAAACAAACCTCTTGTGACCCGACCCGAACCGACCCGGGATATTTTGAAACCTCTTGACCCGACCCGACCCGGGATATTTTGAAACCTCTTGACCCGACCCGACCCGACCCGTGAGATTTTGAAACCCCCTTGACCCGACCCGCGGGTCGAGTCTTGACCCGTGAAAAGCCCTGACATTTTCTTATAATCATGAATTATCCATTGAATGGGACCGCAAGTATTTGTGTCGATGACGTACTGTGTCACTCTTGCGAGTGGCTCAAGACAGTACATATATAGATGGTGTCTTTTTATTTTCCAAACCTTGACAGAATCGCCACATCGAGTTGACAGGTCGAGATACGTCTGCCTGATGCGCTTGGCCGCCTCGTCGTATGTGACCGCTGAATCATTCGCTCCGCCAGGTCGGGAACCTTTCGTGGATTCCCGGTGCGTAGTCGTGTTTTGTCTTTGTCTCACTCGGAGACGGCTGAGCATGATTTTCGATGCTTTGCGCCACTCGGGCCATCGCCATCGGGTATATTTCCTGAAGTCTGTCGGATATCCGGCCTTCGTTAACGAGGCCGGATATAGTGAGACAAAGACAAAGTACGACTACGCACCGGGAAACCACGAAAGGTCAGAGATCGACAACTCCATCGTCTGCATGTAGAGTGCTCGCTGCGAAACTGCCGGTCTAAGCTACGTGACGGGGACTATCCAACAGCTTTTTAATACGGTTATGGAAGAGCTGGCGATGGCGGTGAGAACGGGTACAATATGCCGTTTGTGCGTAGGGTACTTCTACGATAAAACGAGCTAGCGCGTCACCTACATTTGGACCGGGCCTCCAGAAGTACCTGGTGACCTTTTATGTTAGTTACTTTTCATGTACCGTTTGGTTAATCACCCACAGGTGGAGGGTTGTCGTTGATAGAAAGAATATGTGAACTCAAAACAACTGCGACGGTCATGCGATTCCAGCAGTCACTCGCCCGAGTGGCCGTCAGGCGTGGTTATTATTCTTCAATTCGTTCGAAGACTGGAGGAGCTGGACATCAACGACAATACCTGGTGATGGTTCCCGAGTTTTGACCGTACTGTGCAGAACACCCCGGCCCTAATGAATATGCCTATTGAATGTCAACAGGTTGGGGTATTGCATATCGATACCTATTGACACGTTCGATAGGTGTGTGAATTTGTCGATCGATACCCATTGCTTTGGCCAATAGGTCCAGAGAAATTGGTGCAATAGGCTATTGTTCTCAAGATAGGTGTGTGAAGTCTGTCTATCGATACCTATTTTTCGACCAATAAGTTCTGATAAATCGACACAATAGGCTATTTTTCTTACAGTAGTTATGTGACACTGCCGATCGATACCAACTACTGTGACCAATAGGTTGGTGAAAGTGTCTATCTTCTGCCAACCGTTTCCCCATTTCCTTTCCACATATATTCTTTAACCTACTGCCTCCTTTCCTTACATACATATCGATTGAAATCCTCACAAGCCTACGTATCGATTAATTAAAACTTGTTTTAGTGCCAGGTGTTATCGTAAAGCTGCTGTTTTGAAACAAAAGGCAAGAAGGTCGAGGTACATATTCTTGCTATCATGCAAGGTATTAATTCAACCAATAGCCTGAGGTATACGGCACGTATACAGTAGGCATGTCCTAACAAGTACGAGGGTATAGTCTACATTTACAAGCCGTAGGTATTGATCGAAACCCTTGCAAATGTATGTATTTAATTGTCAGTAGGTATCGATCGATACCCTTGCAAATGTATATATTAAATTGTCAGTAGGTATCGATCGATACCCTTGAGAACCTATTAAATTGGGCAATCGGCATCGATCGACACCCTTGCAAACCTATTACATTGAACAATAGGCATCGATCGATATCATCGCTCACCAGTCGATTTTACCAATAGGTATTTACTGGGGGCTTTAAAAAGGTATGGTTCGAACGGTAGCTTGTTGGGAGTCATTTTCAAATATTGTTGGTGCCCAAGATACCTATCGATATACGCCTTTGCAAGCATATCGATCGCACTCTAGGCTATTGTGGTCACCGCCCTAACCCTATTGTTGCGTACAATACCTATCGATAGACCACGAAGCCGAGTTATTGTGCGGTGGACATAGGTATCGATCCTCATAGTTGCCGACCTACTGTTGTCCTAATAGCCTATTCGATAGGGTACGATCCAGGGTGCATCTCGACGGCTCACAAACAGGTCGCTCTGAAGTACTGCAGGCTTGAGCTTCGTATCGAACACTGATGAGTAGTAATCACCACCTTGTTTTTGAGACCATCCACCTTGAGCTTCTTGGGGCACAACACGGACAGACAGCGCCGTCTTCGGGGGTTCTCCGCTGGGCTGGAGGGGCGTGCGGCGTGGATGATGAATAGCGAACTAGACTTGATCGTACCTAGACGGGCTGTTTTCCGAGCACCTTTGCTCTCCAACATGGAAACAATAAAATGGAGAAAGGTCTACGTACCGATGCCCATCATCCCAACCAGTAGAACGCTGTCTAACCCCTCAATACCTATCGCCCCAAACAATACAAATGTGAATCGAACGTAACGCGCTCTTCGTCCGTAGGTTCCTGCAACATGTAGTTGAGGTCTTCGCCGAGCTTGTCGTACAGGTCTCTCGAGCTTTCGATTGTCCACGACATGTTGGTGACGTTAACCCGTGCGTGGGCCTTGGTCACCCCGCCCTTGCTGTCCGAGATATTTTTACCATGGCACGCACCGAAGTAGGTATCGATAGACCTTTCATTTTTTTTTTTTTTGAAAGGTCTATCGACACCTACTTCGGTGCGCGCCATGGTAAAAATATCTCGGACAGCAAGGGCGGGGTGACCAAGACGCACGCAAGGGTTAACGTCACCAAAACATGTCGTGGACAGTCGAAAGCTCGAGGCCTGTGCGACAAGCTCAGCAAAGACCTCAACTACATGTTGCAGGAACCTACGGACGAAGAGCGCGTTACCTTCGAGTCGCACCCGAGACACGTCAGAGGGACAAGACAACTAACTACTGATGACCAAGGTGGGTGACCGACGGTAGTGAATGCGATTTGGAATGCCTTCCCATGCAGGCATAAGGTTCTCTCCCGTGGATGTCGTACGCAAGGCATGTGCGTGCATCTTACAACATCCTTCCCTACTTGTTACCCAAGGTATGCGTGTAGAGCGCGTACCTTGTTACACCCTACGGTCGAATGGTGGAAAACACATTTAGAAGAGTCGTTCGCACGAGTGGCATTTGCATGGTCAAAATCGAGTTTGTCGAAACAGTTTGAAAAAACTGATTTAGAAGAGTCACATTCGCATCGTCTAACGAGTTTGGTGGAAAAACCGATTTAGAAAAGTCACTCGCGCGAGTGGCATTTTTCATCGTCCAAAGCGAGTTCGTCGAAACAATTTTGGTGAAAAAACTGATTTTAAAAAGTCACTCGCACGAGTGGCATTTTGCATCGTCCAAAGCGAGTTTGTCGAACAGTTTTGGTAAAAAAACTGATTTGGATGAGTCACTCGCACGAGTGGCATTTGCGTTGTCAAAAGCGAGTTTGTCTAAATAATTTTGGTGGAATAACTGATTTTGAAGAGTCACTCACACTAGTGGCGTTTGCATGGTCAACCGAGGTATGGTGGAAAAACCGATTTAGAAAAGTCCCTCGCGCGAATGGCATTTCATCGTCCAAAGCGAGTTCGTCGAAACAGTTTTGGTGAAAAAACTGGTTTAGAAAAGTCACTCGCACGAGTGGCATTTTGCATCGTCCCAAGCGAGTTTTTCGAAACAGTTTTGGTAGAAAAACTGATTTGGATGAGTCACTCGCACGAGTGGCATTTGCATTGTCAAAAGCGAGTTTGTCTAAATAGTTTTGGTGGAAAAACTGATTTTGAAGAGTCACTCACACGAGTGGAGTTTACATGGTCAACCGAAGTATGGTGGAAAAACTGATTTAGAAGAGTCACTTGCACGAGTGACGTTTGCATGGTCCAAAGCAAGGTTGGTGGAGAAGCTGATTTGGAAAAGCCACTCGCGCGAGTGGCGTTTGCGTGGTCGAAAGCGAGTTTGTTAAAACTGTTTTGGTAGGGAAATTGATGTAGAAAAGTCGCTCGCACGTGTGTCAGTTTGCATCGTCCAAAACGAGTTTGTCGAAACAGGTTTGGTGGAAAAGCAGATGTAGTAGTCACTCGCACGAGAGGCATTTGCATTGTCAAAAGCGAGTTTGTCTAAATAGTTTTGGTGTAAAAACTGATTTGCAAGAGTCACTCGCACGAGTGGCGTTTGCATCGTCAAACGAGTTTTGGTGTAAAAACTGGTTTAGAAGAGTGACTCGCACGAGTGGCGTTTGCATGGTCGAAAGCGAGTTTGTCGAAACAATTGAGCGGAAAATCTTACTTACAAGAGTCACTCGCACGAGCGGCATTTTCATGCTCAAACGTGAGTTTTTCGAAGCAGTTTCGGTGGAAAAACTGATTTAGGAGAGTCACTTCGCACGAGTGGCAATTTGCATGGTCAAACGCGAGTTTGTCAAAACTGTTTGGGTGGTAGAAGAGTCACGCGCACGAGTGGCACAAGTGTCGTTTGCATGGTCTAGCGCGAGTTTGTCGAAACGCTTTTGGTGGAAAAAATGATTAAGGAGAGTCACTCGCACGAGAGGCGTTTGCATTGTCCAAAGCGAGTTTGTCGAAGCAGTTACGGTGGAGAAACTGATTTAGAAAAGTCACTCGCACGAGTGGCGTTTGCATTGTCGAAAGCGAGTTTGTCGAAACAACTTTGGCTGAAAAACTGATTCAGAAGAGTCACTCGCACGAGTGGCATTTGCATGGTCAAAATCGAATTTGTCGAAACAGTTTAGCGGAAAATCTTAATTTACAAGAGTCACTCGCACGAGCGGCATTTTCATGCTCAAACGTGAGCTTTTTCAAGCAGTTTCGGGTGAAAAACTGATTTAGAAGTCACTCGCACGAGTGGCGTTTGCATGGTCACGATTGGCGTTTGCATGGTCAAACGAGTTTCGGGTGAAAAACTGATCTAGAAGAGTCACTCGCACGAGTGGCGTTTGCATGGTCAAATGAATTGTGGTGGAAAAACTGATTTAGAAGAGCCACTTGCACGAGTGGCGTTTGCATTGTCCAAAACGAGTTTGTCGAAGCAGTTACGGTGGAGAAACTGATATAGAAAAGTCACTTGCACGAGTGGCGTTTGCATTGTCGAAAGGGAGGTTGTCGAAACAGTTCGGTGGAACAACTGATCTAGAAGATTCACTCGCACGGGTGACATTTGCATTGTCGAAAGGGAGGTTGTCGAAACAGTTCGGTGGAACAACTGATCTAGAAGATTCACTCGCACGGGTGACATTTGCATGGTCAAAACGGAGTTTGTCGAAACAGTTTGCCGTTGATATGATCCGTTTCACACTATTATCCACCGTTCGCTTTCGACCTTGCATCTCTGGGATCCGGCTGTTTTCTTATGCTTGGTTCACCACAGAAATGGGGTGGCGCGCGAAGGAGGACATTCCGCGCGTCGCCAAGAAGAGGGTCACTCTCCTCGGCAGAACGTATATATTTGTTGGCAATAACGATGTTACAGCTGCGGTGCGAAGGATCGAGCATTCCCTCGCACAGCAGCTGTAACATCGTTATTGCCAACAAATATGTACGTTCTGCCGAGGAGAGTGTTTCTCTTCTTGGCGACGCGAGGAATGTCCTCCTTCGTCTTCCGCCCCATGTCTGTGATGCACCAAGCATAAGAAAACAGCCAGATCCCAGAGATGCAAGGTCGAAAGCGAGCAATGCTCGATCCGCCACGAAGGAGATTGGGGTCTCGGGCTGTCAGGCCATCAGCAAGACGGCAGCCACTGTTACTTCTTGGGTTCTCGCTGCCTACACGCTGTCTTGCTGGTATGCGCGCCAAAAGTTCCACTGTACATTCTCGAGCCCGCTCCGTCTACCGTGGGGATTACGTTTCTTTTTTCCGTTTGCTCGGTGTTACACCCGCGAGCGTCTGCTACGTTGCGGTCCGTGCGGTTATCATTCGCGATATATATCTGCACTGCGCCAAAAACTAACGACCTGAGGTATCCGTGTCCAATGCGTCGTCACTCGTGCGAGTGGCTCAACCCGGAAGTTAACATGACGGTATATCCCCCTACCATACCCTTGGTCCAAAAATTGTGGTAAGGGGGTACTGTATGCCCCAATGATTTAACAATTTTGCCTTCCGCTCCCCCAACCCCTTCCCTGTTGCAGCTGTGGCGCTTGCCTGCGCAATGAGCCGGAGATGTGCCCCCTCTTGCGCAAGGCCATCATCACTGCGCCCACGGAGTGGTCGAGGCAGAGTAGACACGGCGACGAAGACCGAGCTATGCGAAAGAGAAGAAGACATCCAAGATATGTTCAGCCGCATGCAGCTCCAGCTCCCGTTCGGCTCAACGACTCTTCTGCGTGTAGACCCGGCCCCGTACGGTGGCGACGATGTTGTCCCCGTTTTTATCGGGCGAACACAACCATGCGCTTGGTCCAACCAATTATCTCGGGATGGCATGTTCAACGGGGACGTTATCGTGTGGATTCATGACATCCGTCAAGTACGTGGGGGAGCTCTTGGCCCCACGTACTTGACGGATGTCATGAATCCATACTATAACGTCCCCGTTGAACATGCCATCCCGAGATAATTGGTTGGACCAAGCGCATGGTTGTGTTCGCCCGATAAAAACGGGGACGACATGTTCGCCACCGCAGAAGAGCCGTTGAGCCGAACGGGAGCTTTTTCCGCCTGCTCGGCCCGCGTATCTTGTTGCACAAGATCGTGAACGGGAATTCGTCAACAAAACAAATTTCTTTGTGGGACCGTCATGTCCAAAAGGGTTCATGGAGTAGGTAGAACAATGTCAGAGTACAGGTAGCGGTACACACTCGTTCTGACTCGAGGACGCGGTATAGACTACGTTGGGGCGTGATTGAGGACGCCCGATCAACCCTGGTACTCATGTCGTCGTCCCCTAAGAAAGCTTTTCCGCCTGCCCGGCCCGCGAGCGGTTTGTGGAACGGTATCGTGTTCGACAGTGACTTCATCACCGCCGTTAGCACTAATGCCAGTTGGCGGTTTTTACATCTTGTTTGGGATCACTTTAAAAGTGAGCTTGACGTTGCCTTTGAGCTAGAAATGCACTCAGCGCACTGTAAGATGACAAAACGCGATAATAAGTCACTAACTAATATCAAACACCGGGAAAAAAAACACCTACCAGGTATAGTTTTCCTTCCGGGTCGCTCACTAAGAAAAGGGCCAGAAATACAAGGCTAAAAAGGGGTGCCCCCTACCAACGACTTGCTCCCTTCATAAAGCGGCCCAGACCTAGGAATCGCCAAGCCTACGTTTGTAGGAATCGAACCTACGAAGAAGCGAGCGACGGCAAGGGGTAGCACTTGTTGGCCATTTTCTTCTGGTCGACGGGGCTCCTCCACTGAGGGACCGCTCAATATATATCGCTGTGCCGTATTACAAAATTACACACGTGCCACAACAGGGGTAGGTACTTTTTGGTGAAGCTGTAACTGTTTCTGAAGCCACGGGCTGCTCTTAACCCAAAATCGCCGCGAAGTCATTATTTGCTTTGCGCATGTGTTGGGTCCGTTGCGTATCTAGGGCACGAAATTGTGCGTATCGGGTTGCACCTTAAGTTTTTGCCGAAAGCTAGTTTTTGGGTGTGGTGTACCTGGTAGAGCTCAAGAGGTTACGAGCCTCAGAACACACGCATGGTGCCTACCGTAGTATGCGTCGGTATTTTACCTCCAAATTCGTTGTGTGCCTGGGCAATGGGTCTTCCAGGGCTTGGGCCAGGAGGTGTAGAGTTCCTAGATTAAGGAGCGTCAGAAAATATTGGGTGCACCCCTCCAGTAGCGTACGTCCGAATCTCGGGCGTAGAAGCGGATGCTTTTTGACCCACCAAACGTGTACAGCGGCCCTTCTGTTGGGCAAGTTGGAAACGCTACACACCAGGTACTTGAATATAACCAACATCAGAAGGGAGGAGTAATTCTTGACAGAAACTAATGCGTTTAGACATACATGAGCTGGTAGTTAATACCTGGTAACCAAACAGAAGGGAACACTACAACAACAGGTTGTGTTCCGTTTTGACGTGTTTACATCTCCGCGGGCGAAGCCCTCGAGAAGGTTCGCGCACTGCCGACTTGACCACAAGTAAGTACACGCAGGGGGCGGAAGAGGAGCTGAAACTTCGCGCGGTTCAGTAGATTGATCGAATGCGGCCAGTCTAGTGTATGTTCGCGTCGCAGGGTAGCCTGTATGAAAAACACGATACTCGATAATTCGAGATGATCCTCTATCTACGAGTAAACGAAGTGGGCACGAACGAGCGCATGAACAAACTTCTGGAGTATCAGCCTGGACGAAAACCTTGTTCGGGGCTATGCCCCCCGTAAAGGAAATACATAATTGTGTCACCGAGCGTAGGCGGACATACGAGAACGATATAAATTCCCAAATCCGCGCGTGCGTTCTCTGCAACTAACTGTGTTTTATTTTGTAATAATAATATTAAAATTATATAAATAAAGGAGTCGTGATACCAACACTTTCACTGGTACGTGATATTCTAGAGCCTCGATTTGGATTTGCGCCAAAGCAATCAGTTCCTCCCGGTTATCTTGCATATCATGTAGTCTTGATGAAGTGGTGATGATACATCGCTCGGAGGAGTACAAACCACATGGAGTCTCTTTCGCAGAAAATGTCTCGCAACACGGGCGTGTATTCATACGAATAATCATCGGGGTTGGTGCGTACTGGTATATCTTTGCCCGCCGAGTATATTTTGGGCCTTATACTCCGTCCCTTTTGCTCGAATTACCTAAATTTTTGCGTCACTTATCTGTCAAACTATTATTTCGTGAGCTATCTGCCACGCTGCCTCCAGTACTTTTCGACCACACACAGCTCGGGGTCTGTTACCCTGCTGCTGCTGTTGTAGCATTTGGTACCACTCAATACATAATAAATGCACTGTACGAGGATTATGATCTCAGGGTTTCTTCGTTTCTTGTCCATTTTTCTTCCGTTTTTTCGCGATATCCTGGATTTATCCGCCGGCTACTTGTGACGCTACTGCCGTTTCTGTATCGTAGCTTCTCTTGTCCAGCATTACGATCCGTCGGCTGGCTGTCGTGCTGTTTCAATTCGCTGTTGTTCGTGCACGTTCATCTCAGTCTATCACGTTGCTGCTGCTGTATCATGCGATACCAAATGGGCGCAGTATGATATGAAGAACACCATCAGGATTTATGGGTGTCTTTCGTATTTGTAACGCCTTTCGTCTTGCTTCACCATAGCGCCACCGCCATGGGGGCGGGGGGGCCGTTTATTCCCTAGAAAACATACATTTTCGATTCAGAGACAGACGACCACCCATAGTTATGGGGAATCTTATTCCAAGCTCCAAAAGGTTAAAAAAAAACTACATAATTGCTACGACGTACCAGGCAGCGCATAAATGTATAGGTCTAAATCAATTGAGGAGGAGCCATCGCTGATCGATATGCAAAAAAAATGGAATCACGGACTCATTCCAGATTATTATCCGACATCGCTATACTGCGTTTTAGTACAAAACGTAGTTTGATCACAAAACGCCACTTTGTTCACAAACAATCTAGAACCACTTCCTACCCCCGCCCTTCTTGACGGCAACCAACCAACTAAATAGCTCGCGAATATCACCGCCGCCCCCGGTGCCCCCGATATTTTTGCCCCCGGCCAAAAACAAGAACACTTCGTACCAGACATCGCACACAACGAAAAAAAAAACTCACCACGTGAGATATGTACGACCCCGCACGAACCAATGGTTTGACTCAAACACGTGATTAAAACACTAGACTATACCTGCACGAGCAAGTCGCACAAAAAAACTGCAGGTACGTGCATATTGGTGTGCTACATTGAAATACCACGTGGTAATGCCACAATGCCACGAAAACGAAACACAACGCACCACCAATATTTTGCTGAATAACAACACACAAGGTATATCAGGTACCAGGCATATAACACACAAGTACACCCTGCTGTACTTGGTTCAAAAAAACGTCAACACGACGTTCGAATGCCACAAAAACATCAAGTCGTTGAGCTGTTACCGAAAAGCCACATATACCAGGCACAAGACCATGAATGTCTGTAAGACATTGGACTGGGGGGAAATCATAAAAAAAAACTACTGAGACAGACTATTGATAGGGAAACATTACTAAAGGGCCACAAACACATGCACCAAAACGACATTGGTATGAGATCCAAACGTCAAAAAAACGATAAAGCAATGGGTACCTGGAATACCATAACGATAACATATTGAAAATAGGCCAACATCATATATCAACAGTATACCGTTATATCGACATGGTATTGAGGTCGACGATATCCGGTGCACCACCACCGCCGCCGAACATTCCTAGAATGCTATTCCGGCTTCGGCAACGCGTAACTCGGTCACGGTCACATTAAAGCGAACGCTGGTATCGATATAATGTCAGTATAACATCGACCAACTACGTATCGGTATCATACCGAAACACGTCGTAAAGCGATAAGATATCTTTAGTATAGAACGACACGATATACCATCATATACCATACCAGGTATCAGTTATCGATAAGTGATATGAGGTATCGATATGTGATATCAGGTATCACATATATTGATACATCATACCAGGTACCAGGTATGATACATCGATGTCGTAAATAAATCGATGTTATCAGGTACCAGGTACACGAATATATCGACAGCGTGTTGAGGTTGACGACATCCGCTACACCACCGCCCGCACTTTCCTCAAACTATGTTTCGGCTTCGGCATCGCGTAACTCGGACACGGCCACACTATCGGTATACCAACATGATATCGAAACTTATTCGTGTATCGGCAACATATTGATACAATATAGAATAGAATGGCAAGATATATCATCATACCATGGTACATCATATGGTACCAGGTGTGCTATCACACATGGATACATCATACCACATCATACCAGGTATCGGTATCATTTCAACGCTACCAGGGAAAACCGATTATATCGACAGCGTGTTGAGGTTGACGGTGTCCGCCACACCACCGACCGCAGAACGGTCCTCGAACGTAAGGTCGGCTTCGGCATCGCGTAACTCGGACACAGTCACGCTACCGCCAACGCCCGACACCGTTGGCTCTCCCTCTCCATCTCCCCCTCCAGTCGCTGCCGCTACCGCAGGGGGAACCATACTCCGCTGCACGTGCGCCAGCCATCGCACCGAATCCTTGTAATTCTGCCACAAACCAAGCCAAAACACAGCAAGATTAGAAAAGCAAGGGGGCAGGGCGGGCGGGCATGAGGGTGGGTAGGTGGGTGGGTATGTGGGTATCAGTTAGGCAGAGTAGGTGAGTGGGTGGGTGGGTGGGTGGGGTAGGTGGGCGTGTGGGTATGGTCCCGGTCGATACCGCTATCGAAGGTGTATCCATGCTTTGTTGCACTTGCGCCAGCAATCACGCCGAATCCTCGTAATGCTGCCACGAACCGAGGCGAGACAAGGCAAGATTAGAAAACCTACGGGGCCGTCGGTACTGGGGTATTGGAGTAGGCGTGGGTGCGTGGGCAGGTGCGCCGGTGAGTGTGTGAGACGGTGGGTGGGTGGGTGTATATGGGTACGGTCGAGCGGGTAAGTGGGCAGGTGGTTGCGTATTTGGGCAGGGATGGGTGGGATGGGTGAGTGGCTGGTCGGGAGGGTGGATATGGGTACGGTGGAGTAGGCGAGTGGGCATGGTAGGGTAGGTAGGCCGGTGGGTGGGACGTTGGGTGGGGGTGCGCTTAGCGCGTTTAATGCGTATGTGGGTGCGTGGGTGGGTGGGATTATGACAAAAGACTAAACGAACGGCATAATATATTGGAACTTATGAAAAGAGTTGGGGAGAGAGATCATTGATGACCACCGCCCCAACTGCAACCACCACCGCGGTCATTAAACAACAACCGTGACCCATACGCCTCATCGATGCCTTCTGATTTCACCTGGTCAAGCTCGATGCTGCGCTCAAAGCACTCCTGAGCCTGCTTCAGCTTTCCAAGATAGAAGTAGCTCATGCCCATGTTGTGCGACGTCACGTGATGTTCCCCCGAGACGCTGCACCAGAGAAAAGTACGAGAGTTTGTTTCGTGGCAGGGGGAGGGAGGGAAAAAGAGAGAGAAGGAGGGAAGAAGGGAGGGAGGGAGGGAGGGAGGGAGGGAGGGAGGGAGGGAGGGGGGGGAGGGAGGGAGGGACGGGATGGGAAGCGACGGAACGGGACGGGACGGAAAAGGGAGTGAGGGTTTTCGAGAGAGATGGTCGCTTTCGATATTGTTCGTATATCGACAAAAGTGCCGCCACTGTCTGGGTTCTACTGTACGAATTCTCGGACGACTGAGACACCGACTGGTCCAACACCGTTGACTCCTACACAACCGAGGTTACTCCGAGACTTCGAAACTTTACCCCATACAGTATCTTGACCTGCCTGTCTTTGCAAACCGTTGCCAGCTGCTAGTTTACGAGACACCTGTCGTGCATCGTCCGCATTATTTCGGGTGTACACCTTATATGCATCGGACTTCCACCTCCCTTCTCGCTCTATGACTCGTTTCGACACGTCACCTCCAGCCGCAAGCATCGAGGCACTTCCTATCCTCAGCGAGTGCAGAGCGTACTCTTCGGGTTTTCGCCCCGACTTTTCAACCATCTCTTTTGACGCTCATAACGCCTGACCATATCTCTACACTTTTACTTGCCTCCCTGGACGGTACGAGGAAAGTGGCGCGTGTTCAGGTAGACCTGCAAAGCATGACAGTAGTGCTACCATAAGAGCAACGACTCCACCACCTTCACCCGACTCAGAAAACGGGCCTCGAACCTCGCTCCGGGTACGTACAATGACGCTTCCAACTTAAGCCTGGTCGCTTTCATGGCCGCGGAATCGCACCTCAACCCGATCGGCATCACTTCATCAAAGACGCCTCAACTGTCTGTCGCCAGGAAAAAAACGCAACGTCACTTCGCATGAGACAATGCGCTGGGTTCACCACACCTGAGCCATTGGCAAATACCTCATCGGACCTGGCTAAGAAAAAATAGCTCATGCGCAGACACAACCAAAGCACTCTACCCCCAGGACCCCAGGAAGATATCAGTTCTTGCCCCTTGATCAACATATCCCACGATATAGGGAGCCGAACCCGTGGCCGTGTTCCCGCCAATGTATGCGATCGTGAGATACCTTGCAATACACGCTTGATCAACGGCGACCGGATCGACAGCTCGATGCCAACATCAACCCGATGGATACATTGAATCGCAGCTAGCTTACTCGAAATGGATCCGGCTTGATTGTCCTGTGACGCACAACACCAAGCAACGAAATCAATCAAAGTCGACACGTTGGTCTCCTCCGACTCACATGGTCGCAGATACCGGTCCTGCGCGGTTAACTCACGAAAAGTGCATCAAGAACGGAAACCCGACGCGCAAGTTCTTTCATACGATCTCGCAACTGACCGACGGAGGTACTGGTGCCCAAAACTCCTGTACAAAGATCTGCACCCGCTTGCCCCAAGTTCTGCTCCTGGTTGAGAAAAAGACGCCAACCTCGGCCGCACAAGCTGCGCGTCATCCGCTGAAACCCGAGCTCGTTCGGTCGCCAAAGTTGGCCCCGCCAGCTGACGGAGCCCGCACCCCTATTCGTCGTCACCCTTGGATGATATAGCGGAGATTCCACCTTTTCCGCCCCCATATCTGTTTCCCGACGCGGAAGCGCTCGGTACCGCGCGAACACCAGCCTTGGGTTTCTTGTGTGCGGCCCCACTGGCGCCTCCTCCGCTTTCCTTCTGTTCCCGGGATTTGTCGGCCGGATCGTGGCGGTACTTGCACGGATCTCCCTTTCGCTCGAACCGGCATTCCCCCCCGGGAGGCCCAACCGAAGCACGGAAGCTGAGCGGAGTCTTCATCCTTGCGTGCACGTTCGACCGCACGCCCTCCATTTTCACGAGGTGCGACCGGTTCCTTGTGAATGTCGACGTGCTTCAGCCCACCAGCTCAATACAGGCGCCAACCTTTGCCCAGGTGGGAACCACCGCTCCTGGAAATTCGGCTCGTGCCAGTTAGACGTTGCCGAGAGAGCTGCGTCGTGAACCGCGGTCGATGAATCCTCTGGATCTCTGTTGATGAAGCGGGATATCCTCACCTTGTGGAACGGCATTTGAATTGCTTGGTGGTTAGCTTCGCCGAGTAATGTCACCATGTCGACACCGTCCGGGAATGCCGCGCGTAGCTTTTCCACCCGCGCCTTTCCCCCCACCGAAGTAATGTCCCGCCCGATGACGAAAAGCGACACCTTCGCCAGAATGGCTAACTGCTTTTCGATGTCGATGGTGCCAGCAGTGCCCGGTTCCGCCCCACGCGGCATAAACGCGGTGACATCATGCCCCGCTAAAGGGTTGACCTGTTCTACTACCGCAGAAGATGCCAGGGCGGTATTCTTGACTATTCCTTGCAGCTGGACCCTCGACAATTCAAACCCCTTTGGCTTCTCACCACAAGTATCCAAAAACGCTCGATGGTTGGGGGTTCTTCCAAGCCGTGATCCTCTCCTTCAGCCATAACTTATCCGACATGCTACCGCGAGCGGAAGCCGCACCGTTATGCTGCCCCTGGTCACTGTTCGGATCGTCAGCGTCTTGGTTGGCTTCGATGTCATCCAGCACATTCTGGAGGTGCCCGAGCATGTCCTCAATCTTTTCGAGCCGCCCCCCCGTTCTCGGCCTCGACGGCCTCGATCGCGTCAAGCCGATCATTAACCGCCTCGCGGTGCACAGCGTATTCAGCTTGACGGACTGAAAGTTCGCCCGCGTTGCTGCTAGCATCACCCGACCGGCTGCTCGCACCACTAAACTTGCCGCTCATCGTGGTCGTCTCTGGCGACAACGTGTCCTTGAGTCGAAATTAAACCTCTTTCAAATAAACAAATCAACCCGCGAACGTGTACGAGGACAGCATTCATAGTGAGTGCAAGTTGTAAAAGGTCGGCCTCAACTTTGCAGGAAGCCACAACTTCGCCTGTTGAACCAGGGTGGCTCGCCACCACTGTATATGCGGATATAAGCGCACTTTTGTTACTCTCGCTCGAGCAGCCAACATGGGAACACACGTATATCATATTCGTGTATGTACTCCCTTGCTTATCAGGCGAATTGCTCGATCGTTACCACTGCCTTGTTCGCGAACTGGTGTTTCAGCTAAGAAGTCAGTCAATACGATTCAGAATATTAAATATTTTTGCGCCCCATCACACCCGCGCGAGGGGTGTCCGCAATAATACTTATATTTCCTGTCTGACAACCATTACCACCAACACAAGGTAAACCATATCGAGAAGTGCAATCATACTGCAATTCCATCGTCGTCTTGCCACGACGTCGACATCACATGTATGCATGTACCTGCTCCGCTGCTATACGGGCCGAGATTAATTGATCACATTTTTTTTTTCAACGTATGCCATTTTGTTTTACAGTGCTGTTCAGTTAGGAAACAGTGTTAAGATTTTAATCTGCGCCCCATCGCAACCGCGTGAGAGGTACCAGCAAGATTATCCAGTGACACTGCACAGCTATCTAAATCGAGCATATACGTACTGCTATTCAGCGGACAAAACAATGTGATCATTCTGAAACATTCTGCGCCTAATCGCGACCGCACGAGAGGTGTCCAGCCAAAATATAGATTTTCAGTTTACCCAGCCGTATTTTAGCGCCGTAAGATGTTTTGTCGCATTGCCGCGACCTGTGAGTTATGTCACTCACTTTTTCACCCAACAAGACGTATTCGCTGCCCTTAGCCTTGCGGTTGACTATCTACAAGTATCCACGCTCAAGACCTCTCGAGCGTTTGGCTTTGAAGATTTTATCTCGCCCAACCATGCGGGTGGGAAGTCATTCATTCATATTGCCATATTATATACTTGTGTTCACGCTCAAGACCCCTCGAGTCGATCGTCTGGCTGTGAAGATTATCTCTCACCCAGCGGTCCGCATGGGGAATCACTCGTTCATTATGCCACATAATATGTATCGTGCACGTACACGTCGATCTCAAATATAATCTGCACCCCACCGCGAAAGCGCGATAGGTACCAGCAAGAATTTTTCAGTGGCTCGGGATGAGCGATGAATTACACGTGCAATGTTTTTGCGACGCCTTGCCGCAACGTATGAACTCCATTGCATTAATGGGTATAGTATAACATCACGACTCACCCAACAGCAGTATGATATCACGACTTACCCAACAGCAGTATGATATCACGACTCACCCAACAGCAGTAATGTGGAGCGGATTTTTGTGGTCAACTTACAGAATATATTAATTAGTCTGCGCCAAACGTGACGTGAAGCCATATTCAGTTGAGACACCAACCGCCTGCTGCTGTAACTTTCTTTTTTTTTACTACTACATGTGATCAAATTGCTATAATATCGCTGACGTTTCAACCAACAGCCATCCAACGCGTTTGTCTGCGGGTCTTTGTGTTCAAACACACCACGTACGTTTCAACGAACAGCAATCCAACGCATTTTTCTGCGGGTCCTTGTGGTCAAACACACCATGTACGATATAAACGAGTACATTTTTGGCACCAAAGATTTTCGTTTTTCACCTGATGAACTGCCCCAATGTGATACGAGATGCCGTACGTACTCGAAATATTGTTGTGTACCCACGCCCAGGCCGCCGAGAGTACCACCAGACATGATCCTTTTCACGATTACGAGCATCATCGTATCTCGCCCCGATCGGGGGGAAAGTCCGATGATATCTCGTTGCCGCGATCTGTGATGCGCATGTGCTTGATCATGATGTTGAATTTGATGCTATTTCCCCGCTTTTTTTCATGTTTGTTTTTGCACAAGCAACACAACTCGCTCGAACCGTTTCCAAACGCACACACACGCTCTCGGCCCACCAGTATCGGGGATTGAGGAGACAAATACCAACCCGTGTCTGCAAGTAATATCATACCGGTCAAGGCGAGGCCCGTTGTCGACGCTTCCGCCCTCGCTTCCTGTGCCTCGTATAAAGCGTTTTGCGTTCGATGTTGCTTCTTGCCCTCGCTAATTCCCCGGTTCGCCGTCTAGTGATGAACTCTAGAATCACCAATCATTAATTATCTGGTCCAGTGAGCGACCGCTGTCCAGTTGTAAACAACAGCTCTCGTCTGTTCGCGTGTTCTACCGGTCTGCCAGCACCGTTCCGTGCGGTATCCACTTGGTATCTCCACAAGCGCGATCAACCGAACAATGCCACCTGCTGCTGTCAAAGCAAGCTACGTACGTACTCCGCCAGAAAAAAAAACTATTAACCATAACGCCGAATTCTCTCTATGAACAACAAACAACATATTATTCTTATCGGTTCCCGATTCCTAATAATACTTCTCCCTACCAGGTAGGAAATCATAAATAAAAAAACAAAACGAAACGGCTTGACAAGGGAGAACAACAAAACACTCTTCACGGGGGAAGGTCGCTCCTCTAGGGCCGGGTCGGGTTGTGGGGTCAAGGTGACCCGGTGACTCGTCCCGTGAGACTTGAAAGCCCCCTAACCCAGCCTGACATGGCCAGATCCGGGAGATTGTAAACAAGATCATATACCCGTGAGAATTTGGAAACCTCCTGACCCGAGCCGCGGGGTCTCGTCATGACCCGTGAAAAGCCCTACAAAATAATACAAGAGTTCTGGAGGCGTTATTCTCACCTGTTGGAGCGGCGGAACAACGCCAGCGCGGCCTGGAAGTCCTTGAGCGCCATGAGCAGCCTCGCCGCCTCGAAGTGTACGTCCTTTCCCTGACAAAATGGATCGACACAGCGGCAGTTAGAAATCTGGATTTCGACAGTTAGAAATATGGATTTCGAAAAAACGTTTTATCCCGACGTCGTGCTGATACCGTTTATCGAATCGCCCGGACGTCTTGCCGGTGCCGGTTATCGAGTAACCCTGATGTAACCCCGGCAGCGGTTATCGAAATACCCCGATGCAATTTACGGTACAGCAACGGTTATCGAACTACCCAGACGTTATCCAATCGCCCGGAGTATTGCGGGTAACGTTTCCAAATTTCCCAGGAGTCTCGCCGAAAACGGGTAGAAACAAAGTAACGCGGGTTGGGAGGGAGTCCCTCAGGATGGTGGCCAGTTCTTGAATCGACCTATCTGGTACACGAGCACTGTCTAAAGTTTGCAACGAATATTGTATTGGGTGTTGCAGTGAGTATTTGAATAGAACTTTCATGAGTAAGGGGACGAGCATTGTAGTGAGTGTGTACTGAGTATCGAGGGGAGCACTGCACTGAGTATATACTCAGCAATGCAATGTACTGCTGTACCTGCTGCAGGGGATACCACTGCTGGGCGATGGAGAGGGCATCGTTTTTCAGGTCTTCCCAGAGAGGAGGAGGCAGTTCGTGGCTCGAAACCTGTTACATAGGGCGACGGTTCAAGCGCGACGGTTACAGACGGTTACACGCGGTTTTAGATGGTTCCCGACCGTTAGTAGCGATTGCAGACGGTTAGAGGGAGTTATAGACGGGTACAGGCGGTTTCAGACTAGAACAGACGATCACAGTTGGCTTTAACCTGTCACTATCCGCGCGACAGGAAACAGCATGGCCCCCCAGTCCTACGTCTAGTTCCCCGCAACTCGTTCTACAACAAACGGCCTCAAAACAACGCATCTCGTCCACTAGAGGCACCCTAAACTCCATGAACACGCCCAGGTCTATCGTCAACTCCCCCTAGCCCGTCCATGGTTACCCCCAGATATGCTCGTGATGTTAAAACAAAAACACTTATACTACAAACATGCTCTTAAAAAAGCCCAATTATGCCGAAATAGCTGCAATTAAAATACGCAATCGATACAATCTTACAAGCAATGGACCTGGTCCGCTAGCGTCGCCCTAAGTTTCATTAAATCGTCTGGGTTTAAACGTCAAGCTCTCCTCTCCCCCTCTCTTTCCCCCGCTTGCATCAACCGCAACTCCAAATAGGTCTCATGTTGAATACGAGAATACGACCCAAACAAAAATGGAGCGCCAGGAGACCATGATAAACTTCTCAAGAAAAGAATGGATAAAACACAAAACACACCCGCAACGCACCTGGTCCACTAGTGGTGCTCTAAACTTCATGAATACGTCCGGGTCCAACCTCGACAGCCGCAGCAGCTGCATGACAAGCGCTAGGCTGGGCTGTGCCACATCATCTTTAACAGCCCTCTGGAGGGTACTGAAGGACTCGGGTCCGAACGATTGCGTCGAGTCCTCGAAGGCAAGCCGCGTCTCCTGGAGCGCGCCCTTCCCCACCCCAAACGCCAACGCTTGACACTTGAAACCCTCCATGTAAGGGGAGGATACCGACCACCCCCCCTTCTGTCGGGTGTACCGTGCCAACGCGTCAAGATTCACCTAGGCGTTAACGGGGGGGGGGGGGAGGGGCGGAGGGGGAGGGAGGGAGAAGGGGTTGGGGGGGGATATGGGGGGGGGGCGGGGGCGTACTCATTTGTTGCTTGCCATAGTAATTTACTTGACCGTTGGCGACGCATCCCTTTCGAGACGGAGCACCGTTCCTACTCCCAATAGTGACACCTCCAACATTTGGGCGCTCGTTACA
Source organism: Undaria pinnatifida (assembly GCA_012845835.1). Classification (NCBI taxonomy): domain Eukaryota; class Phaeophyceae; order Laminariales; family Alariaceae; genus Undaria; species Undaria pinnatifida. The sequence continues at coordinate 1,333,543 of JABAKD010000005.1, forward strand.
CTTTGTCCATATATTACATAAAAACGGTTTGCTTACCCTATCCCCGTCCTGTTTCGACGTCTGTGGTCACCATCTATCTCCTAGGATAGCGATCGTTCTTTCACTCTTATCTAGTCTACGAAACTCTGCCATGTCACATTCGTCAAATTTCCTCATCTCCTCTAACACATCCCGTTCCTCCTTGTATATTTCACAATCTCCTACTATGTGAGTCCTACTCTCCATTGGGGTGGGGGGGGCGGGGGCGGGGATGAGGGAATGGGGGGGACAGGGCCAGGGTTGGTTGCTTTGTAGTTTTGGTAGAACCCTTAAAAACGGACCGTACGGCTCGCGCGAACAAATCGTTGGTCGCTAGCGTACAAGCGTTTCACTTTTCATTCTGGTATATAACACCTCGTACCAGCATGTTCGCGTGTTCTTACCACCCACAACAGCGAGCCGTGATAGGCTATGTCATAATCACTCGCAAGATATAAGCATACCAAAAAATACGCAGTCGTTGTTCGATCGCGTTTTACTGATCGGTCGCTAGCTCTTCGCGGGCCGTTCGTTCCCTTCAAAGCATGACTTTTCACTTGTATAGCCCAGCATACGTGACCAAGACACGTACTATTACTATATAATATATCATACCAGTGCAGTAACAGTACAGAAGCCTCCCTTATTCTCCGTGGGCATATAGAGCATTCTAAACTATTCGCAGTAAGTATGACGTCCACCGTTCGAATCAACGCTGCAACAGTTCGAGCATCACGCGAGCCGGCGATCGGCGGCCGTCCAGGCCGACTAAGGGCGACGCCCCGTTGTGTTCCAGAATATTTCTCACCATGCACGACAAGGAGCCGTGGTATGCAATATGTGGATCTCTCTCGCCCACCATCTCCTCCTCCCCGAGATAGCCCTTGTCTCCCACGAGCACCAGCCCTCGCCCACCAGAAAGCGACGAGAGATGCCTTCACAAGACGAAATACACCAAAATTCGGAGGAGGCATCACGAAAACCAACGGCCATGAAAAAATTAAGAAAAAACAATGCAAACACGCACAAACATACCCAAGCAGTTGCACAAGCGACTCGCACCCCCTAACCACAAGAATCCCTTCCCCTCCTCTCCAACGCCCCCCTCTCCCCCCATTCCCCCCCCGATGGTATCCCCCTTAATACATATACATATTGGTTGGCTTCGGCTGGCACCGACGCTGTAAAACATTAGATGTATATTGGGGTTGGCGTCAGTTGGCAACGGCGCTGTAAAACAAGCCTATCACTGCGTGAGCTAGACAACTGGGGTACATTTTGTTTTTTGGCGGTCACCATGATGGTTATCGAGTTACTGTAGATTATATTGTGCGGGGTGGAGAACCCTAACCCGCACAAGGGGAATGATCGCATCAAGTAGTGTGAACATGGTAAGGCACCCGCGAGGCAATTACATAGTAATACCCATTGCCGTCTCTGGTGTGGCCACACCAGAAAACAAAGTAACTCCTTGACACTGTCATCCACAAGCAGGAGAGTAGGCAAAAGGTGCCGAAGTCCGTCTTACGAGCGGTTGTTCGAACGGATGCAGTTCACCCTTCATGCGACTCGCCGAACACCTCACGGCGCTTCGCGCGTGGTGCACGTGATGTCTTGCCTGGTCGGTGAAAATCCGACGTGGTCGGTCTCCGTATTGCAGGGTTCCGAGGATGGTCTCAAGACTAAGGCTATACATGAAATGAGTACACCCTGCCCCCTCCACCCCCCCCCCCCCCCCAAACTTCCTCCCGCCTCAATGGACTCAAGGTCCCAAAGCCTCAGCACCACCTCCCCCGCACGCCTCCCTCTCTCACCCAACCCCCACCCCCCCGAAAACCACCCCAATCCAACTCCTTCCCACCTCAAAAGCCTCAAGGCCCCCAATGGCATCAGCAGGCTTCCCCCGGCCTCCCCCAGGCGGCCCTCCAAATAAGACAGCAGCAGTCCGTCGAAGTCAGAGTCTCCCCGAACCCCGCTAATCAGCGCCTCCTCTCCCTCCCCTCTCTCTCCCTCTTCCTTTCCCTCCTGCTGCTGCCGCTGCTGCTGCCCGTCACCCGCCCCTTCCGCATCCCCGTCGCTTTCAACGCCAGCTGGTGATGGTAGCGGGTGGTGGTCGTGGTGATGGACGGTGGCGGTGGTGGTGGCGGTGGTGGTGGTGGTGGTGGTGGTGGGCGGTTTATTTTTTCCAGGTGTTGTGTAAGGACAACGAGGACGATGATAAGGACATGGATAACGGTAACGGTATGGGTGAGGATGAGAACAACGGCAAGGATGAGGGAAAACACAAGGGCAGCTACAACAAAAACAACGGAAACAACGGAAACAACGAAACAATGGTAACAACAACCACGACAACAACATCAACAGCAGCAGCAGCAGCAGCAACAACAACAACAAACCAATCACAGTTCACACCTGTCTCCAGTCGAGCGTAGTAGGCCCTTGCCCTCTCGGGCGTGACGGCGTGAGCTCGGTGGCTCCACTTCAGTCCGAGCCCCTGCAGGGCATTCAACGACAACTGCACCACGAAAGCACAACCCCACCCCAATCAACGATCATATTGTCAGATCATTAGATCGAATGAGATTCAACCCGATCCACTGCACTCCTGTTTTCGAGAGAACAAATACATGCAATCAGCGTGTGATATGTGTTGCACTGGTGGTACCCCGAGGCAAAACATATAAACAAGCGACCGGCGTATCACGCAGCTTGCAAAAATGAGTATCGATCCTACAGTTGACCCATTTAGAACACTTTTTACAAAATAACCAAACAGAACAAAAAGAAGAAAAGAACAATGAGTCAAGGACAAGGAAAAGAAGAGAAGGCTTACGATGTTGATCCACTACTACTTAAAAGTCAACTCCACAAAAATCCCAAGTAATTTGTCTCCAAAAAAAGTGGACAGCAGTAGAAGCGCACTTCCAGAACTGCCAGGAATCAGCGAAACACCTCGCTTTCGGGGCCAAAGTACTTGAAAATAGTCTGGAATAGGCAGTTTCAGCTTCGTATATACGAACAGTGTAAGGGTTACACAGCATGGATTTCTGGGTTTTGAACATGAAAACAGGCGTGCTACCTGCCGAGTATAAGTGCAACAGCGACCGAAAATCGAGCCCTTGTAACCTGGAAAGCGTTCAACGACAACGACAATATGTACGCTAGTTGAACCCCATCCCCACAACCAGATAGACACCACGACGCCGAGATGAAAAACAACACGGACAATAAAACAGCGACGAAGTACCAGATGCCCACCTCACGATCCAGGTATTTCAGGGCATATATACATATACCCCCCTGGTCTATATGATCTGTATCAGACAGATCAGAACATCATGATCCCAGTTTCAGGCCATATATATTATCTGTATAGAACAGATCAGAACCTTATGATGCAGGTCATTCAGGCCATAAATATTATCTGCGTCCGGTAGATTAGAACTTCATGGTCTTGGTATTTCAGGCCATAGATATGTTATCTGTATCGGACAGATCAGATCCCCAGTTCATGGCGTGGGTTTTTCAGCTAATATATCCCCCTCGTCTACTTATCTGTATCGGACACGTCAGATCATCAGTTCGTGATCCAAGTACTTCAGGGCACACACACCCTGGTCTATATTATTTTTATCTGCTTGGTACCAGACCGATCAGGACCACATTTCAGTATCGAGATGTTTCAGGTCAGCTACATCCCTGGTCCGTATGATCTGTGTCCGACATCATTCACGATCCAAGTCCGACATACCAGATCCTCCATCCATGATCCAGGTATTTCAAAGCAGATGGAATATTGTATGGATTATGGGTCTATGCGATCTGCATGGTCTAGATCATGTTGTCCGGTGGACGTCGTATGGTCTGCATGATCTACCAAACGTGTTCGGGATGAATCCGTGTACACGACAGACACATAATATGCAATATATATGCTGGCGCATTGGCAAATCCGACGAACCTGTGACTTGTCTGCTGGCAACGTGGCACGCGTCCATCAAGTAAACTTCATGTGCACACGTTTCCTTTTCTTGGTTTCCCGTGCGTTTCTTCAAATTGCTGGGAATGATTATCAGACATCGACATTGACGCTCGTGCTGCACGCTGTCGTATTCGAAAACACAAGAACACAAACCTCCTGGTACCTGGTATGCCGGTAAAAAGACGAATGCGACTGACCTTAGACTTGTCCGCTGGTAATGGCTTTGTCGCCGTGATGGTCACCCTGGTCGGGCGGTCAAATCGGTTCAAACAATCGGACGCGCGCACGGATCACAGAAGAGCAAAACAGAGAAGGGTCATTTTCAGACAGCAGCAGAACACCGGTGCGACGCATTACATACTAGACTTACTGCAGTATCACGTTTAACGAACTAGTAGACTTCACCGTGTTTTCAATACCCCAAGCATACCACCCAAAGTACCAAGAACGTTATTGCTTTTAGAAGGTCCGCAATTACTTTTCAGATCATCCAAATCGCGCGGCTAGGTCGTAGTTTTAGCCAAAATTAGGGTCGGGGTCAAGGTTAGGGCTAGGGTTGGGCAGGGCCTACGCCTTCATGTGGTCTGCAAAGAACACAATGAAAAAACACAAGATCAAGCTCAAAAACCTCTACAAAGCGTAGTAGTATTTTGGGCACTTTATCTGGCATGTTTGGGGTGGTGAGACCAGTAAAGCCACCTCTAAGTAACCCCACGATTATCTTCAGACAACGGCAACATGCTTTCCATTCTGTTACTTCTCTCAGTTGTTCCGCTTTTTTCTATTGTGCGTTATGCTCTTTCAGCTTGCCCCCATTTAAGCCTCGTAAAGCTCCTAAACAGGTCCAACCCGCTATTTGAACGCAAAAAAAAAAATCCAATGTTATGCCAGCACAATATAGACCTTATGCTCCTATATGTAAAAAAGCAAATGCACCCAGCGCTATGCCAGCTTAATTGACTTGATGCTCAAATGAAAGACCAATTACACTGAATGCTATGCCAGAATAAGGAAGATTCCACGGTCTTAAAAAATGCAACTGTACCGAAAGCAGTGTCAGCACAATGGCTGTTATGTTCCAATAAAAGAACGTCAATTGTGCCAGCATAATGGATACAACCTATGTCCCACCTGTTCTCATAGAGGGTTTTCTCTTTGACCCGGAAGGCGTCTTGTCGGAGGGAGTCAAACACGTAGTTGCAAACCGTCGCCAGGGGATTCTTGGCGGACTTGAGGTCCACCATCTTCCCCGACACCTGTTCGTTTCAACGCCGCCGTTACCGCCGTCGAAGCCGCCGCCCAAGTCGAACAAGAACGCAACTGATTAGTCAGCGAGGGGACAAAACATACGAACATATGAAGGCACCATCCAAAGCACAACACAACTGACATGTGGTCGTTATAACAGTAGGCGTTTACACGTGTATTAAAACGCGTAAAAACCATCATCCGATTTCAGCAAGGCTTATCACGGTATCTGATAATGGAAACAGGACGGGACTGCTTTGAGTTGTTTGGCGGGATTTTTTTTCAAGACGGGACGGGACGGTAAAATGGCGACGAAACAGGTTGTCGAGACGGGACGGGACAGTGGGTGTACAATTTCTCAACGGGACGGGACGGTCAATCTCAACTGGGTAGATTTTCACGATGGGACGGGTCGGTAAAAATCAACGGGATTTTTTCCACGACGGGGCTGGACGGTAAGCGCTTTTTTTCACGACGGGACGGGACGGTAAATACAATATTTCACGACGGGACGGGACGGGCGTACCATGGGACCGCTTTTGCCTGTCTCAAAGCGTGAGGTGTATACTACACCAGTACAATGTAGTAGCAGTAGTTGTAGTTGTAGTGCGGCATTATCAGATCATTGGATCAAAACAGCAGTTGTTCCAGAGGAACACACGCAAAAAAAGCACTCGTACGAATCGTGCGTATGTAGAAATCCATTTCGAAATTGTTATCCCCATGATAAATTACACCGGCACGGCCAAATCATGATAAATCACGCTACGAAGTCGTATTATATTCACAATACTCATTTAGTACAGAGCAAACCTCATTATACTTCCTCTACAGAAAAAATCTCGCCAGCCGAAGCGTTTTGGGCACCGACGGATGCGGCAGCCTCCGCGTCGCAGTTAGCCTTCAACGCGGGTACATCCTGGAGAACTTACGCTAGCCCGGGGGTCAAGTGCGAGACGAGCTTAAGCAGCATCATATTCTACGACGCGTGGCTACTGTGCTGATATGCATCATGCGCAGGGCCTGTTGGTGGGAGCAGAGGGCAAGATTATGTAAGCTCCTTCGCTTTTGTCGGACAGGGGCGGGGAAGGGCCCCACGAAGCGACGGGTCCTGTATGATCTTGACCTAGGGCTCTGAAGCCTCGTGCTGATTGGCGAATATAGCTCGTTGGTCAGTACCCGGGGGCAGGTGGCTCCGCTGTCATCCTAAAACCCATCAGACCACCGACCACCGATCAGTCAAAGGTTGTAGAACTGATGAAAACATTACGGAGCTTGCCACGGGTCATGACTGGACCAGCGGGTCGGGGCAGGAGGTTTATCAAATTTCGCCGATCGAATCCGATGGTATTCGAAATGCCACGGGTTGGGTCCGGCCGGGCCAAGACATTTTCACATCTCACGGGTCAGGGTCTGATCACCCTGACCCCGAGCCGACATGCGAAAAGTGACTCGACCCAAGAAAAGCCCTGTCATTTTTCGGTTATCCGAGTTCTTCGTAGAACTGAAAAGTTTAGTCAATGCTACCACCTTATGAGCTCTCGATCATCAGCTGGAAAGAAGGACGACACTGGAGCTTCCAAGCTTCGTCCTGATTAAAGCGCATTCGTATCTCGTTGGCCACTATCCGGGTGTAGGTGGCTCTGTTGTTGCCCTTGATTCAGTCGATGACAGTCAAACGTTGCAGCATCGGTGATATTTGGCAGTTCTTCGATCGCGGAAGAACTGGACACTTCCATCGATACTACAAATGCTGCAGCATCGGTGATATTTCGCAGTTCTTCGATCGCGGAAGAACTGGACAATTCCATCGATGCTACATATGTTGCAGCATCGGTGATATTTTGCAGTTCTTCGATCGCGGAAGAATTGGAAAATTCCATCGATACGACAATACGCGACTTCTTGGCCATCACCTGGATAAAGGACGGGAATGGAGCTACATGCAGCCGGGTATTGGTCCATTTCCGGTTTCTTGCTGTCGCATTTTTCCCCCGAGACTTCGTCGCCTCCCAGGTTAGAGGTGTGGGAGTGGGTTTTGAGGAGCCGCATCTTCGAGTCGTGTTCTAGACCGTGGAACCGGTGCTTCCCCGAACCTTCCAAATTCCCGCATACACGGCTCATCAGGGTGGGCTAGTGTTATGGGATTCCCGTGGGAGCCAGGCAAATACTTTGGATCCCAAGGCAATGCCATAACACGAGTCATATGCGTCAACCAGCACGAGACCTCAGGGTCTCAGGTCATACGGGAGAAGGAGCCTTTACTTCGGGGCGTACAGCAGACAATTTTGATGGCGTATATGGTCCTCTTTCACATACCATTTTCGGTGAAACGCAGCAACAACGTTCGTTCATCGCTCCACCAATCTCTGTAGGCCCACCGCTGAGCAGCTAGAAGCTGACCGCTGACATTCAACCCTTCCGGAACTGTGAGTTGTACCCTTTGCCTACTCCAAGCCAATTTTCTCCAAGAATACTGGCTGGGACCCGTTAGCAGGCTGTGGATAGCTTGCAGCGACCCATCGCGTTCTTGTTTATTTTGGTCACGTATTCATCGGGATGATGCTGCTACATACATATATAATACATAATACATAATACATAGGAATTTCTTTTGTCGTTTTTCAAGCAAGCGGTTGCGTTGGCATATACTACCTGGCTTGATGTAAAGGAAAGGAACACCACTCAGCGATCATCTACTACATGTTAGGGCATGTGTTCATGAACACCACTAACAAGAGCACCAGACATGGACGCGACATCTACAGGACTACAACATCTTCGACGACAGTGGGGAGAAAACAGGACGTACAAGCGTACACTATATATAGTCTATAATAATGTGAAAAGTAAGTACAGACAGGGATGTTAACACTGCTGTAAACCACACGACCAACCTATTACGCAGGGTATTTCGTGCCTCCATCCGCTTACATGATTGCCTGACAACCTCTACCATTCCAAACGCAGTGGAATATGCCTAACGAAGTAAAGGCACCCTCGCGTTCAATAGTGGTGACATCGCATGTCCGCGTGAGACAACCTTTACGAAACGCAGTAGCATATGCCTGACGATGTAAAGTCACCCTCGCGTTCAATAGTAGTGACATCGCATATATATGACGTTGCATGCCCACCTCAACTGCTGTATTTGTAAGATGTATCTCTGTCTTAGAATTGGCGACCTCAGAGCCCCACAGCGGCACGGTAAAAATCATGGACGTGAAATCGTACATTTGAGACAATAATGAGTTGAAAAGGAAGCACAGGCAGACCTGATAAAATTGCGATAAACCACACTGCCGACCCATCGCATACCCTCCTGAGACGACCTCTACGAAACACAGTACCATTTACCTCACGAAGTAAAATCACCCTCGCGATCAATAGTGATGACATCGCATATATATGACATCACATACCCACCTCGCCTGATGTATTTGTAGGACGTATCTCTGACTTGAAATTGACGGCCGCAGAGCCCCACATCGACAAGGTAAAATCATAGGCGTGAAATCGTACATTTATTTGAGACAAAAATAATTTGGAAAAGGAAGCACAGGCAGATGTGTTAAAATTGCGGTAAACAACCTTACCAACCCATTACGTAGGGTATTTCGTACATACCGTCTGCATGATCGCCTCCCAACCTATGCCAAGCGAAGTAATACTAACGAGGTAACGTAATTGAGCGCGTGTATACCAAGTATGACTAACGAGGTAACGTAATTGAGCACATGTATACCAAGCGTTCCTTTAAAACTGACGATTCGCATCCCTCCCTCTAATGCTCAATGGCGGAGACAGTACATGGCCACATACATCACCTCGCATGCTGTATTTGGCAATACGTATCTCTTTCGTATAATTAGCGATGTCAGAAAATAATGGTAACTGTATGATGATGGTGACAAACAGTGCATGACCACATCACCTCGCCTGTTGTATTTGACAATACGTATCTCTCGCTTATAATTAGCGATGTCAGAAAATAATGGTACCTACAAATATTCTATAAAATATTCTAGCTTTCGATCGATGTATCATACAACAACAAATTATGAAGATTTAACACGTTATTTACTACACTTAAACACTGGGTTGCATGCTGCATCTAACATCAAACCTTCTAGAATAGTAAACATTACAAGCCAGATGATATAAAGGGATGTCTTATTGCTTCAATCGTCAGGTTTGTCCCCTTTGAGGATTTATAGTTTCCGCGCACATATTGATATGTCCCGCCCCCCGCCCCCCCCCCCCCTCCCCTCCCCCTCAACTGACCCCTCTTGTTCATTAAAAAAAACCCAACCCTCCTCCCCCGCCCCTCCGTCCCCCGATTCCCCCCCCCTTCCGCCTAGTTTGTCCAAACGCCCCACTCACAATCAAAATCGGCCTGAGTAATAAACACCTATACGCAGTTGATATCACGTCATTATCTTTCTGACCATCCATGACGTAGTTTTCAATTATTTCCCCCCCAACCCCCCCCCCCCCCCTCCCTCCAACGCCCCCTCTTTTCCGACCACCTGCACGATCGCCTAGACCTAGCACCACGCGTATAACAAGCTGCTACATATCTTTGATCTCACAGCCGAAGTGTATTTGAATATTATTTGTGACCTAAACCTCCTAAAAAATCCCCCCCCCCCCCCCCCCCCTCTTGCTCTCCCTTACTCAAACGCCCCACCAAATATCGAAATCCGCCACATTAATAAACACTTCACGCACAGGATATCACCTCATTATCTTTCGAGAGCCATCCATGCCGCTGTGTCCCCCCCCTCCCCCGCCTCGAACGCCCCCTTCTTCCCCATCACCCGCACCATCGCCTAGACCTAGCACCACTCGTATAACAAACCCCTCACCTAAAGCCCTTCCTCCCCCCCCCCCCCCCCCTCCAACGCCCCCTCTTTTCCGACCACCTGCACGATCGCCTAGACCTAGCACCACGCGTATAACAAGCTGCTACATCTTTGATCTCACAGCCGAAGTGTATTTGAATATTATTTGTGACCTAAACCTCCTAAAAAATCCCCCCCCCCCCCCCCCCCTCCTCTTGCTCTCCCTTACTCAAACGCCCCACCAAATATCGAAATCCGCCACATTAATAAACACTTCACGCACAGGATATCACCTCATTATCTTTCGAGAGCCATCCATGCCACTGTGTTCCCCCCCCCCCCCCGCCTCGAACGCCCCCTTCTTCCCCATCACCCGCACCATCGCCTAGACCTAGCACCACACGTAAAACAAACCCCTCACCTAAAGCCCTTCCTCCCCCCCCGCCCCCACACCCCCCACCTCCCCCCCAACCCATCCCAACCCCACCCCCTCGAACACTCCACCCTCTCTTTACTCACTGATTGTACGACTTACCCCAGGATATACATGATAAACTGATGTATTATTTCCAAAACCGTCACATTTATCCCCTCAAAATAATGTATAGTTTCCAGGCACATATTGAGCTGCCCCACACGCCCCTCCCCCCCCCCCCCCCGCCCCAACCACCCCCCCCCGCCCCCAATAATATACTGGTGCCAAAACCGTCAGATTTATCCCCTCGAAAGGATTTACAGCTTACATAAATTGCCCCCTTCCCCCCCCCCCCCCCCCCCTCCAAACCCGCTCGCTTTTGATCAAAACCAGGCCCCCCCGTCCTTCAAAACTCCGCCCCACCCCCCTCACCGGTTATTCGACTTACAAGATTCACTTGATAAAAGGATACATTTCCCTTCACAGCTGTCAGATTTTGTCCCCCTCAGAAACGGGTTTTATAGTTTCCGCGCACAGACTGACTAAAATCATCCTGTTGACCCTGATAGCTACACTGTAGTTGTAAGGGGAGTCGCCGACCTATATCCTTAATGACGCACAACTCGTAATGCGCGCGATCGGAGTATCACACACAGCTTGCAAAGATGAGTTTCGACGAAATCTTCGATCTCACAGCTGGAGTGTATTTTCATTTTTTATAATAATGCATGCCTAATACATACATATATACATAATACATACATACATACATACATACATACATACATACATACAAACATATATACATACATACAAACATACATACATACATACATAATACATACATACAAACATATATACATACATACATACATACAGTACGCAGTTAAGGTCGGTCTTCCGATAGTGCATGTTAAATAGTGTCTATTTCCCCTATAATGCTGATGAATTGGCTTAGCATGACTGGAACCTGCTATATCACAGCTACAGTAGTACTAGTCTCGGTACAATACTCAATAGTTCAATTCCAAGACGAACTGCAAATATCGATTTGGGGTCATGTATGATGGTTCTCCGCAAATACCACAAACATACTATATATCTTCGCAGCAGAGCAGGACACTTTCATGCCCGTTTGTTACGTGCTCACTCCCCTGGGTTTCCTAGCAGATTGAGTTGGCCATCCATATTGCAGGCGCAAAGCAATGCCCCGCAACACATGCAGACTGTACAAGCTGGGATGGCCAACATCATCTTTCTATCTTGCATTCCATTTCCGAACGTCGGTTTTTCGAGTTTTGAGCTGAAAAGTTGGCACGTGCTTAAATTGTGGCATGTAAAAGAAGCAACGTGGGCGCCATAGTAGTCACATACTACTGCAGAATTTCAGGTCAATTCACACTCGACGTGTTAACGCATCGCGGGGGCGTATTGAAGATGACACCTGCTTACAGCAGCACTGGTCAGCAGTCAGTGCTTAATCTATGGTCGTAGCTGCCAGAGGCCATCTAAGGGCAAGGACACTCGCCTGGAAAAGGAGCTCGCTGGGCGGGTTCGGATCTTCCGCATCCAACAGTGCTACCTGCACGTAGGGAGGGGTAGGCGCGAGAGTGAGGACAGGTCTCGCCAGCAAATGTCTTTTCGAGATACGAAGACACGGGTTATCGACGATCATCTCCGAGGCGACACGCATGCCAAACCAACAACACAGATCGAAACCACGCACGTGAAGCTAGCTAATACTAAAACATTAATTCCGTGTCCTCGAAGACGACGAATAATTCATCAGCTATTCAGCATGAAATATTTCATTTATTTTATTCTTGTATCCACGCGATATCAAAGCGTGGCGATGCATATGGATACCCTGGAGAATTTTCTACTCTGCAAGGCATGCCACAAGGCATTCGGCGTCGCCCGTCGCATCTGCACCGGGCTGAGGAGCATTCGGTGGGTTGTCAACGTTATTGGCTGTTATGTATAACGCAACGAACAAACCAGGTATCAAATAAACGCATGTTCACCTCCAATACGCCCTCGTCTAGGAAGCCTTGCATCGAGGAATGAGATCGGACGTAGTCCAGAGTGCCCTTTTCAAGAAAAAACAAAACGCCGAAAGGGGGGGGGGGGGGGGGGGGCGTCGGCGAGACTGTCACTTCGTGTAGTCAACGACCCCGCCGCCATGTGTATCAACATTTCAGTCTACCAATCCAATCTCCATTTGTATCAACTATTCAGTCCACTTTCCAAGCCGCCATTTGGATCAACCATTGAATTCAGTCCACTATCCAACCGCCATTTGTGATGACCATCCCAAACAAGGAGATATTCAGCGTGAGACCGTCACCTGCATCAACCAAACATCTCCAATGACGGGCCCGTCGCCACAAAAAGGGCACCGTCCACGGGCGTACGGCCGACATGCATAAAACCCTACCAGGTAGTAGTTACGGGATTAGCAATCATCGCCCACGGGGGAACATCTCACACGTTCGACAGATGATCTGTCCCCATGTGATGATATAGATATTTCAGGGAAGTATCTATATATAGATATATAAGGACTAGCTCCTGTTGGCGGGTGGGAGCCGTGCGATCTGATCTGATCTGCATGATATAATAAAAATCCTTTCAGGGTCGAATCTGTACTCTCCATGTCCAGACCCTGCTCAACATCTCAGGACGACAGGTGCAGGATCTACTGTACATGGACATAATACCATTTATATGATGTATATGATCTACGCGATCTACATGATCCATATGATCCACACGATATCTATGATCTGTATTATCTAAATGATCTGTATGATCTGTATGATCCATATGATATGTATGACCTATATGATCTGTATGATCTATATAATCTATATGATCTATCCGAGGCGTGGAATGTTTTGGAAGGTTCCCGTCTGTCACATACCCTAAAAAAACACGCTAAACGGCCGTCCTCAGGAGAAATTTGACCTCATTTACCGGAGGATGAATTCGTTCAGCGTCCAACGCAAAACTCAGGGAAACTATTTGGACCCAAACGCTTCAAATCACCGAAACCCATCCCTGCGCCGACCGCATCACTTCAGCCCCGCATCACTCCAAAAAAGGAAGCTGCCACTCAGCGTCTATCCCGTCCGTCCGTCAAGCCTCTAGACCGTTACTTCAGCCAACCAAGAAAAAACCCAAAATTCTAGCGCAAATCCGCTTGCTCACCTGTGCCACATCTGTCATCACGTAACGGAATGGAAGCCCCTCCGCCATCCCCGTCCTCGCCTTGCCACCGGCACCATCACTACCCCCGGCCCCCCCACCCGCAGTCGCTTGTCCAGCACCAAGGCCTCCCTCGAGCGTTTCGTTTTCGTCGGTGCCGTTTTCAGCAACGCCGGTGCCGACCCCTCTTTCGCTTGGGACTCCACCATTAGTCTGTTCGCTCTTCTGGGAGAGGGTTGGCAGAAACTCCCGCATTTCCAGAAGGTGTTGGAGAACTAGGCAGGTAAACTTGCCGTGGCCCGCGCCGATCTGATTGAATATTATATACATATACCGGTATACCACACGTACGTGGTAAAACTTTAGAATAAGGTAGAACGTACGAACCCAACTGCACACTCTACGAGTTCGAGCAAAATACAGCAGTAAAACACAACAATAATAAAAATAAACATCAAAATACACATATACTTTGTACAAGGTAGTACGTGAAAAAAACCCCAAAAAACAACGAAACGTAAACAAAAAGGAAGAGATGCCTGGGACAAACACGTATGCCACGCCAGTTACTGCTAGCCCCGCTGGAACACCATCCGAGTTTTCAGGACAAACGACTTGGAATTAGTGTACATACATGTATATATACGAGTTCGTTTTGGCCATGAGAAAAGTCCCGCGGTGTCTCTCACTAACTTGCGCTTCGTTAGACGACTTTCGTTGTGTGGTATCCAATCCTGGCGAATGCAAGGCGTCTGACCAGAGGGGGGATCATATCTTTGGCTTGTCCCCTGTTTTCCTATGCGCACATGTCATCCAAGTTATACACCACCCATTGGTCGGCACGTAGGCCCGCGTAACCAGCTGATGGTCAGCCAACGTTCCGATTTAAGTCAGAAGAGCGAAGCGATTCTGATCAGGCCCCCCTGGCCCAGCGGGTCCCACCAAAAAAAGAAAAAGCGCACTCCGCACTAACCAATCCTTCCTACGAGTATGGAAACCCAATCAATCGCATAGTCGGCATCTCCGGAAAACGACTATTAATCCGATTAATAACTAGTTGGTGCCTTCAGCGGGGCCCACACATAGCTGCATAAAACGACCTCTCACCTCCAAGATAAGCATGGGTTCCGATTGGTCCGCCTGGCCACTGAACAAGAACCAGTCACGCATGAAACCCACCAGAATTCTGGAACGACAAACAGCAAACATTTACGACGAAAAAAAAAAACGGCTGGGAAAAAACACGACCCCACGAACACGAGCGGTAAAAAAACAAATGACCCATACAAACAAAACGCGAACAAAAAAAACGACCCCACATATGATATAAATCGTCAAACTGTTACGTTGTCGCAGCCCGTCCCCCCCACCGGCCAAATTTTGCGGATTCGGACGGCGGAAACAAACACGAAACATCCAAAAAAGTCGCGGGAGCGCGAGCAGGTGAAAATCGACGAACTTCGGCAAAAACGCTACGGTAACGGTCCACAAATTGTTTTCTTCGGCCCCTGACTTGATGTCTTACAACCGACCAAAACCACATCAATATTTCACAGAATGAAAGCGCAACCTGATAGAAGCATGCCATGACCTATGGTATGAAACCGATGCTGTTGCAAAACAAGAACGGCACCCCGACGATATTCGGTGGGGCAAGGAGAGCCGTCTTTCGGAAAGGCAGAAGCCAAACGTGCTACCTCAATCGAAGCACGCGTCTCGACGAGCAGTGGGGATGCTTAACCCCAAGGGCGGCAAAAACCAAGGCATGTACCGGAGGGGAACGGTAAACACCTGCGATTTGTGACCACGGCTTGTGCAGAAGGTCGTTGAGTGCAATGAGATCCTAAAGAGCTTGGGCACGAAACTAACAGCGATGACAAAAGAACAACCTTGAAAACATAAAATTTAACAGCGATGGCTGATAACACGAAAAACCACGACGTAGTATGACCCCGTGGCTAAATATTACGCACGTCAAAGACAGATCATCCCCATGCGTGAGCTATATGATCTATGCCATCCAGGGCAGACAGATCCCTGGCCAATATGATTTGCATGGTCTATATATCACGTTGCCGGGTGGGAACCGCATGAGCTGCACAAAATAGCACATTTTTCCCGAGTTGGATCCATATTGCACAGGCCCTGCACAACACATGATATTGAAAATATAAGAATACCCTCCAGCTGTGAGATCAAAGATTTTGTCGAAACTCATCTTTTTGTGTGTGATACTCCGATCTGTGTGTGATACTCCGATCTGTGAGTGATACTCCGATCGCTCGTATTACTACGTGTGTGTCCTCGCCAGATACATTAGATGATATAGATGAGCTAAATCGTCATCTGCCCTATGTGCGAAATATGACCTGGCGTAGGCCCTTGCGATGAAGGAGTTGGAGGTCACGAAGCACGGTACCACCATCTTCTCCCAGCACCGCACGTGGTGAGCCGTGTAGTACTCCCTGCCGCGCGCCCATCAAGCAGAAAAAGGTAGCACACCAGGAATACAAGAGAGGTAGAAACAAAACACGCGGGTCCTCCCTCGGTGAGCAATACATCAACACAGTATCGGAAACATACAAGCGCAGGAGAAACACACACGCGTTTCCTCAGTGAGCAATACAAAAACAATGCAATATCGGCAGCATACACACGGACAGGAGCAACACACGCGCGCCTTTACATAAACCAACACTCTAAAACAATATATATCTATATCTATACGTACCCGTGTGCACAATAGTCGGGCATCTAGTAGCATGTGTTTGTCAAGACAGCACCAGTTCCCTGCCGTCCGTCCGTAGGTCCATCAGGTGGTAAACAGCAACATGCACAGATAGGAAAACACACGTGCATTTCTCACCATAACCTCTGAGTCACCAATCAGCGCTGACTGAAGCGATTGCAACCCTCGGGTAGAACCTGCGGTCAGGCCATAACAGCCAGACTGGCCCCAGACTGAGCTTTCGCTAGACGTAAACGATAATCACCGAGCCTACAGTCAGCGGCTGACAGACGCCCCAGGCTAGATTCCAGGATGACGTGGACGTCGGTGGATATATCGACCGTGTCTCCCACGCACCGCTTCACGGCGCTTCCTCCATCCATGCCGGGCGCCCCCCGCAAACCACCTGCCACAGCCGGATCATGGAGTTGTTCCACGCTGTCACGGCGCCTTTAGTTCGCAATTCTGTTGATTTTTTTTCCCTACGTGGTGAAGGGCTTGCCGGCGCTACCGCTACCATAACCCGATGGCCCGGCCGTGGCGGGGGCCCTTACGAGAGCCGCTCGGCATCGATGCAGATGGCGGCCGCGAAGGGGTACGTGGGGAACACGGTCGGCATCTTGGCCCACGTCCACGTCGTTGCCGGTAGTGCCGGCAACCCCTTCACCATCGTGGCGAAGAAAGAAAAAATCACGACGAACCGCGCCGTGACATCGAGGAGCAACCTCGTGTCCTTGGCTGGGGCAGGGGAGCCTGCGGGGGTCGCCCGGCACCAATGCAGAAGGCGGCGCTACAAGGGTGCAGCGGGGGACACGGTCGACATCTCGGGCGACGTTCACCTCACGCCGAAGACCATGACAATCTGATGCAAATTCCACGTAATGCTTTGTATGTCCTCAAAATATGGGCGCACGAATAAAGCTGCACCATGGTAAGGGATATATTACGCTACTATAAGCAACGCCGTACATCAACAGTGCCAAAACTACAGAGGCACACCTTTCTCGACGTACAAAAACCTTAAAGGGGTAAACAAACGCCCAACACGTGCCAATTCCACCTCACAGCCCGTATGCCCTCAAAACGTGGGCACGGTGCTAAGGCTGTATATATAACGGTGTGAGGGATCTATTCACAAACAACTAAGCACCACAAGCGCCAGAATCACACACTTCCAGGCTCAACATGACGCTGTCCTTCAGAGGCACGCCTTTCTCCAAGTGCAAAACCTCAGGCCGTGATCGCGGCGGATTTGCTGTCCTCAAAGCGTGCGTGCAGCTAAGGCCGAGGGAGATTTTAAACCACCCCACCCCGCCGGGTTTCTGGTTTGGTCTAACTTCTAGATTTTTTCTGGTCCAATCAATTACGCCGCATTCTTGACACGCTGCGTTTCAACCTTCAACAAGTGGGTGTTTGAGCAGAGGGCGAATATACCTTTTGTGTGTTACATCCACAGTAGCTCGTGATTCAATCCGATTGTCCGACCGGACTTTTTCAGCGGAGGTATATCTCAACTTTGGTGGTGCTGCAGCGGTCGAAAATATTAGTAGAAATTCACAAGACACAGAAATCGAGACAAAAAAAACGACCCAAAAACGAGCGTATGCGCATCACTTCGGGACAGCCACATCTCTCCAGCAGCAGCCGCAGCCCGCGAAATTGAGCCACGCTCACTATGAGGTGCGTGGAGGCGTTGGGTCCAGCAGGCAGCAGTCGTAGGCAGCCAGCCATAAATGACTGGCGAGGTGATTTCGTGAAGTCAAAGTTGCCAGCAAATATCACCAAAAATCCAATAATTTGAACCAAAAACCCACAATTTGATTGGTATGCGAGTCAATAATTGTATGTACTACCATGGTGACAGCACCGATGAAGAAACGGCCCTGACCAAGAGAGAGCTTAGATTTTCGCTTAGGAAACACTATTTAATAAGAAACACTATTTAATAATATATATCCCAAAAAAGTGCGGATACGCAATTTACGTTCCCATTTGGGGTAGTCGATTTTACTCGGCCTAAAACAAGGGCAAAAAAGGTTAATAAAACAAAATCCTTGGGGTAGGTTATTACGTAGACTATGCATCAAATTTTTACCCGCTCCGAAAAATCTTGCTCATGAAAAAGCTGACTGTGTTTCCAAGTCGCTCGTATTTATTTTTCAAATGCCTACTCGCGCCTAGTTAACCACACATCCCTGAGGGATCCTCCCCAGCCCTAAACAGCAGTATAGAAGGGTGCTATATTTTAACGTCGAATACCACAAATGCCACACCTTTGCAGGCTCCACATCATGCTGTCCCTCAGAGGCACGCCTTCCTCGAAGTACAAAACCTCAGGCCGCGGTCGCGGCCGGTTGGGCTTCTCTTCCCCCACGGGTCCGTTTCCCATGACCCCCGTAAGCTGTCGCGGCGATAAGGCATCGTCAATCCCGGAGGGATGAACTTCCGTCGGCTGATTGGAATCCGATTCGTCGATCTGATCCAACGGGTCCTGTCGATTCAAGTATTCCAAGCGGGGGGGGGGGGGAATTAAGGTTTTCCAAGCGGTTTTGAGCGTTTCAATCGTTCCAAGTTTTAACCGTTTCGAGTGCTTCAAGCTGCAAAAGTTTCAAGACATTCAACGCTTCTCCCGGTGGGATGAACTTCCGTCGGCTGGTTGGAATCCGATGTGTCGATCTGATCCAACGGGTCCTGTCGATTCAAGTATTCCAAGCGGGGGGGGGGGGAATTAAGGTTTTCCAAGCGGTTTGGAGCGTTGCAATTGTTTCAAGTTTCAACCGTTTCAAGCGTAACAAGTTGCAAACGTTTTAAGACATTCAACGCCTCTCCCGGTGGGGTGAACTTCCGCCGGCTGATTGGAATCCCATTCATCGATGTGGTCCAAAACGGGTCTTGCCGTTTCAAGTATTTCAAGCAAAACAGGTGTTGTTCGTAAAACAAAAAATATACACTTCATACCTGCCTAAGGTGCGGTTTCAAGCATTTTCACGCGTGTCACTCAGATTCCAGTTTCGAGCGTTTCGGGTCTTTCGAGCGAACCAAGCGATTCAAGCCTTTAAAAGAAAATAAAGCCTTCCGCGGTGGGGTGAATACCCGCCGCCTGATGGGCATTCGATTCGTCGATCTGATCCAACGGGTTCCCACGTTTCAAGCACGTCAAGGGAAGCAAGCGTTTCAAGCTCTACCAATGTACAGGGATGAATTGGCTGGGATTGACGGCTAGATATACTTGTATATCATAACTTGGTTGGCGAAGGAACCCAACCAATTGACTTACCCCAGCTAGCAATTATTTCGATAAAAGCCATCGCGCCCAAAGTAACAATTAGGTGGGGGGGGGCATGATGCGGGCCTCCACCAGGGGCAGGGGCCCCAGGAGATCGGCCGAAGCCCCCTCGGAGGGCTACCGGAGGCCGCCGCCCGCGGATGGGGGCGCCGGGGGCAGCTGTTAGGACACACACGCGTGAATATACTCCAAATGTAAGTCTTACCAGCTCCTGTCACTCCTCCAGCAGGCATGTAAGAAAGAGTCGAGTGTCGAGCAGCGTGCAGCGTGGTAAAAGGTGCCGTAAACGCTTCTCGGCGAGCGGCAATAAGGGACCCCACTCCTCGTTGCGCGCTATTAATAGCGCTGCAACAATAACACAACAGCCCATGGATTTCCACCATGCCGTCTCCATCAGATCAAGAAGTTTCGCGTTTCGTCAGAGAGTCCGCGGGGATCAGGGATCAGGGCATTGGCATTGCGTGAATGTCGACTGCCATCGGGGATTTTGGGGGCTGGGAACTCGGACCCGACGAGCGGGACCTGACTATCAATCTACGTACTAGTACGTACCATTTTATAAAAAATATTTCAAGGACGTCAGCCGTGAGTTCGACAAATTTCAGGTCAATACTCATCTTTGCGAGCTGCGTTGTCGGTACCTTTAATATACTATATGGGTGAGTTTTCATTAGGAGGGTTTGTTTGCTTTCTTTGTTTTCTCAGTCGCCTGGGGTATTTTGCACGCACGCGTATTGAAGGTGATGGCGATGGCCGGTTGGTTGGTTGTTTTTTTTCGCCACATCCCCCCTGCTGGCGAGATCGGGTATTCACGTACTACATGCAATACGCGGTTGCCCTATTTTTATTTTGTGTACCACATCCGCCGCGTCAATAAGTTCGTGGTGCGATCTTTCATTGCTGCTGTGTACCAGCCAAAGACACATGCACCGTGATACAGGCATAAAGACGAGAGCTTGGAGCAAGCCCTACGTTATATCGCTGCCGCTGTACTGCCGTATACTGATTTTGTGGCTGCGAGGATGAGCGGTTGCATCACAAAAAAAAACGCCCTCCTCCGTGATTGCTGGGTGTGCCTATGGCACCACGCACTCCACGTTCAGAAGCGCACACGCATATCATACACACACAAGCACCGTCCGTGGCTATCGCTAAAGAGTGTTGCTGCGTAGCAGACAGCAAATAAGGTAATTGGACTGGATATGTTGTACAGCGGGCGGGAGAGCGGAACGAAAACAATATGTGAGAGGGACGCGGGCTAGTAAAAAAAAAAAGTGCGTTTTTACATGCACCTGCTCCTTTCAGCGAGGCGGGGCACAACCCCTTGACAGAAAAGAGCCAGTTCAGCGACGCTGAAAGCTGAGAGCACCGCCACGGAGCTCGGCTGGGATCCAGACACGCGTCGTCATGTACCGACGGCCCCCTTGCTTGTCTCGCAGCCGCAACAGCGAGAAAAAATCTTCGGTCGCCGGAGAACACCATGCCATAAAAAAGCGCATATTCTACATCAGACATATGATGTATATGTGCTTGGAGCCCATAGCGGACGCGATATTATAAAAATTAAAATACACTCCAGCTGTGAGGTCGAATATGTTGTCGAAAAAATTCATCTTTGCAAGCCGTGTGTGTGATACTCCGATCGCGCGTATTACGGGTTGTGTGTCCTCATTAAGCGCGATATTAAGCGCGATATTGTAGTACATACCTGGTGCACAACAGTCGTACATACGTGGTACCACGTAGCAAGGTGCCAGTGCTACTTGAGAAGAGTAACCAATTTACAGCAGTAACAGGTACCCCTGACATAGTCTTGCAGGAGTACGAGGTACGGGTACAAACGTATCACACCTGGTATAGTTTGAGGACTTCTCTGTTCACATTTTCCTATACTCTAATCCAGTAAGTTCTTATACTTTTACAAGCAAACAACCCTGCGATGACTTTTCCCCCACTGTCTCTGAACTGCGAGGCGCCCTATAACTTTCAGTATAATGGCGAAGCAAGTGCTGTTCGAAACTCACCCAAGCATGTCCTACAAAAAAAGGGCACTTCTTCAATGCTAGGGCTCAAGAGCATCTCCCTCTCGACAGCTTTAGAAACATCAGGTCACGAGCCATCTTTCTTCGGTTTGTATGCTTTCGAATCGATATATTTATTGCGTCGAAAAAAGCCTCTTTCACAAGCCAAACTCCTCCAAACTCGGCAAGCATGTTCGAAATTGACTAAATGGCCAGCGCTCGCGCTGCTGACGTTGGTTTAACCCAGACTTCGACGACATGGCCAAACAATATAAAAAGCACAAGGTAGGCGAACGCACCTGGATCTCTAGTGAGACCGTTAGTGGCATGTCACAGGCACGCAGCAGAGTATGGGTACCAAGAGCCTCGTATACAAGCACCCCATATCACACTTTGCACCGATGTCTTATCACCACGCAAACATTTGTGTGGCGAGGCTCCCTTGCAATCCAACGCTCCCTACACCTCTTATAATTGAGGCCATCACGAACAGAGTATTCGTTAGCCGGGAGATGGCCTGACATCTGTGTGGAGCGCTACCGTGGTTCTCCTGGCCGAGGCTAGCTCGGAACGGGCTTGAGACAAGGTCCTGAGCGACGTGTCATCGACAATTTCTCCGATTACGACCTGAAAAAAAGCGCACAGAGCGCGTACTCGCGGGCATGCCGATTTGAAGCGTGTGTGGTTCTTGACATACTTGGTTGGGCTTCAAGGCACCTGCCGTTGTAGAGTTGCTGTGTACAGGACGCCACTCCCAAATCTGAGGCTCTCTCTGTCTTCAGGCTGTCCCAGCAGGGGTTTCCACAACGTTAAATCCAATATGTTTGCTATTCCGCTGCATGAAACGATTTTCTTTGTGGTCGAAGGGGCCCTTGAGTTTTTGGTTTTCACCGAGGAGTTGTACATTACTAGGCATCCTTGGTGGCATGCGGTGTAGTCAGTTTCGGGCTTCAGCTGCGAGTCTTCAAGGTATGTACCAGTATGGGCCTGATGCATGCATTCACTGACTTCCGATCTCACTGCTTTCATTGTCTGTGGCGGATGTACAGCTTGCTTCAGCCATGACATGATATATGGGTGTTAGGGGTGCCACCCGCCGGGTACTCGCCACGAACGGGTACCCGCCAAATTCTGGAGGTCGGACTCGGACTCGCCACCGCGTAACCCGGCTTTTCAGGGGACCCGGGTATCCGGACAACATATGGTCCCGTTTGCGGTCGCCAAGCGGGCCTGACGGGTGCATGATAGTTGGCGGTATTATAACGCTGTGGTGGCATACATTATAAAAATAAAAATACACTCCAGCTGTGAGATCGAATATTTTGTCGAAACTCATCTTTGCAAGCTGTGTGTGATACTCCGATCGCGCGTATTACAGGGGGTGTGTCCTTGGAACTACAGTGTAGCTTGTACCAGGGTCAACAGTAAAAAACTCATTAACGGCAACATATCAATATATATATGTTGTAATGTATACAAGGGCTCCGCTCCGCGGGCGGCTGACGCCGCCCGCTACGCTCGCGCAAGGGAGATTTAAACCAATAAATGTGAAGGAGGCAGAAAGAATAGGCCCATGATTTAGTGCAACTAGCGATTTGATAATGCTAAGAGCTACTTGTGCGGAGCTGATTGCCCTGTCTGTGCTGTACTCTATGCTGGCGATGTCACGTTCTGATCGGCAGTAGTACGGGTGTAATTTGCGAAGAAAAAATCGCGAAGAGGACCGAGATGGAGAACAAAACCAAGGACGAAAAAGCAAAAAGACGAGTACACAAACGTACCAACGGTACCTGGTACCTGGTACTTTGCCCAATACCTGGTGGTACTCTGTGTGGTTCTAAAGAAAGCACAGGGCTTTGCTCCGCAAGGCTGCTGACGCCGCCCGCTACGCTCGCGCAAGGAAGAATGCAACTATTCAATAACTGAAACATGTAAATAAATGGGGCAGGAAGAAGAGGCCCGTGATTATTTGGTGCGAATAGCGAATTGATAATAATGCCAAGAGGTGCTTGTGCAGAGCGAATTGCCCTGCGCTGTGCTGTGTGCTTGTTGATGTCACGTTCTGAACGGCAGTACGTGCGATATTTGCGGGGGGGGGGGGGGACACGGGGACCAAGAGAGGACAATCATCTGAAGAAAGCAAAAAGACGAGTACACAAAACACGCACATAAACCTGGTATCTGTATCATACCCGGTACTACAACTACCACTAGTAACTGCTGCCGTATGTTCAAAAGAACGCACAGCGCCGCACGACGCAGCACCGCCAAACGAAGGGCAAGGCACGGCACCGCACTGCGCTACGCTGCGCTACGCTGCGCTACGCTGCGCTACGCTGCGCTATATATAGCCGTGCTGAACTGAGCTGGGGGTGCATTGTTTGTGATCCAATAACAACGTCATATGTACAAACCTGGTGTAGTATTAATAGTACCGGTACGTGGTATGATACTTCGAATATTAATGGCATGTACGAACTATTAAAATAGTAAAAAAGTACAGAAAAGCACGCAGCATGGCAGAGCACGGCAAAGCACAGCGCTTCGCTCTGCTGAGCTAGCGCTGCGCTGCGGTGCGCTGCTGAGCTGAGCTCAATGCATCGCTGAGCACTGCACGGCGCTGCGTTGCTGTGAGCTATAGCGCTGCAATGGGGTGCTGGGAGGTGTGGAGCTGATGAGCCAAGCCCAGACCTCAGCTGCATGGATGCCAGCATTTGCAACGGATAGAATGCAAACGCCGAGCTATGCGCCTACAAAACTAGCTCGACGAAGTCAAGTCGTCCTGCATCGTTTTGTGTGTGTGCCCTTCGCAAATTGGAGAACACCGGCTCTCAAATTTGAAAATTGTCACCGGGGGTGTATTATCTTGCAGCTAGTGGGTGTATTACCTTGTGTCCTTTTGTATATACCCCATGGTATTAGCAGGTACCAGGTATACGGTGGTTTCCTATGATAACACCCTATGACACTTCGCACAGGAGCAGTCGGGCGTGTTGGGCATTGCCGGCAAAACCTCTCGTTTTTGGTCGTTGGGAGGTGGGATGCTGCTGCCGCTGTCGTCCGGCTTTGTAGCTCAACTCGTGGGTGTTTTTTCAAGTCTTTACCCTCGGCGGCCTTCTGGGCAAACCGTAGTAACGGGCCCCTTCTCTTCTTCCTTTTGTTGCGTTGCTACTACTGTTAGCAACAGCGATACTGCAGCAGTACCAGGTACACACGAGACAGGCGTAACGACCATCGGAGTCGAGCAATATGCGTGTAATGTGCGGCCTCTTTCTCCTCTTTCAGGTTGGTGTCACACGAACCAATATTTAAAGACTGAGAGGAGAGAGAACACTTGATTCCTTCATTGCAAGGCAAGGTGCGACCAAAGAGGTCCGTATACACCCATTATTTTACAAGTGGCCGAATAATGCTAAGCACACCAGCACAATACTGCTGCACGAGAGGACTGACCCTATGCTGCGCGCTACGTTGAGCACGGGGCGAGGGATTGCCTTCAGCCTAAAAAATACAACAAAAACGTAGCTCCACGGAACGCGGAGTTTGTCTGTCCAGGACACAATATAGCACTGCGGGCAAGCGCTCTTCGAAGGATGACAAATCAAGATAGTATGACTATACCAGTACACACTCACCGTTGAGCAGTCCAGCACGTTGCCCATGTTAACCACAGGTCCCAAAAGGCTCCCTCTAACCTGCAACCTCGTTGTAGTGACAAAACTACCTTGGAATTAGTGTCCATGAAATATACGTCGTTTTCGGGGTTTCGATATTATTCTG